>JAQSUU010000603.1:0-1200000 GCA_038087645.1 Saccharum hybrid cultivar R570 | reverse complement strand
AAAATGATTGCACATGAGTACTGTACTAGCTCGCGCCATGCTGAATTGCGGACCAAGAAAAGGACTTGTAGAGCAAGCCTAACCAGGCTGGGTCTCTGTTTCAAAACGGGATTCGTCGTCCCAAACGCATCCGACCTCAGATGGAGTCCAAAGTCCAGTGGCAGCTTTGCAGTTGCCGACATCCAAAGGCTGCCTCCTGCCACTGTGTTGGTGCACGCTTTCGCAAAGATCGAGAGCACAATGACGAGCTTCTCCGGGAAGGAATTTCATGTCAGGCCTTTCTCTAAATTCACCCTAAATTTTACTATGCAAAAAGAAAATTTCCTATCACATCAAAATATCAGGATATGTATGGAGTACTAAATATAGATAAAATCAAAAACTAATTGCACAGTTTTATTGTACTTTGCGAGACGAACATTTTGAGCCTAATTAATCAAAATTTGGACAATTATTACCACAAAACAACAAAAGTGCTATAGTGCTCGGGGGTGGCGCTGTGCAAATTCGGCCACCCGAGTTGGGATCTAAACAAGGCCACAATCTCTGTAAAAAAAAAATAGAGGAAGATTGTGGCCATGATGATAAAAAACTGGTTTGATCTAGGGTAGTTTCATGACAAACTCTTGTTTTTCAAAGAATTGTCAATATTAAGTTTGACTTCCAGTAGTTTTCGGAAACACGTACTCGTATCAACATCACACAACACGAAATTCGACCAAAGATCCCAGATTTTTTTTAAAAGGTGGAAGCAATATGCTTGTGGCACACGCTGCACGGCTACGGTCGTCCTTGTTTGTTTCGCTGAAATTTGGTTTATACTAATTTATCGTGAGAGAAAAACATTATTCGTTTGTCAAAAAGTATTGCTGAAGTAGTGTTACAAAACAGGACGAATAAAAACCAAGGAGCAAACGTGAAGCACGCGAGGAGCGGCAAACATGATGTCTGCCGGCAGCGGCGGCTTTTCAAGTGTTATAGGGGCGTGTTTGGTGGGAGATCAAAGCTTGCCATGTTAAAGGTCAGTCATGTCTGTTTGGTTCACTGCTCCAGATATGGCATATCAAACTTTTTTAGCACCCTGCCCTATATGTCATAAACTCATTTTCGTGCCAAACTTTACCACAAGTGTGGCTTCGATTTTGCTCACCATACTTTTTGTGGCATCCACACTTTGGCCCTGTTTATCTAGCTTATAATCTGTCTTATTCGGCTTATTTTTTCAGCCGGAACAATATTTTTCTCTCACAAAAAATCAGCCAACAGTGTTTTTCAGCCGGCTTATAATTCTAGCCGAATGGGGCCTTTGTCGAAGGTTAGACGTGGCAAGTTTTGGTCGCCAACCAAACATAGCCAAACTATGGCCCTGTTCGACAGGCTGTTTTTTGGCTTATAAGCCGGCTGTGGCTGATTTGCTGTGAGAGAAAAACACTATTCCACGGCTGATAAGCCGTGCTGATAAGCTCAGCCGAACAGGGAGAATATACTCTACACTCTTATTTGTTTATAATACTAAACTTTTTTATTTGTTATTTTTTACCATATCCACATTTTCTTTACTAATCCTCCTAACACTGCATGTGCTTCTGCGTCCGGCTTGCTGCTGGTCTCTCTCTTCTCTCCCATCGTTCACATCAGTATTTACTTAGCTATAAATCAATTACTGTACTAGCTCCGAGAGCGTTTGTAGTGGCCTCCATCGAATTGCCAACGACATGCAAACAGATCGAATAAAGAAAAAGAGAAGCAAGCGAAGAAGAGAGGTGGACGCGTTTTGCCCGACGCTAGCAAGTTGATTTCTTATAATCTCTCTCCTACGTATAGTATGAAAAATATTTCTCGCTAGCTATTTGAAACCCGTTGGGAACCCAAGTTAAAAAGGCAGCCACTGCACTGCAGCCCACACAACCATAGTTTGAAATTCATGGCCCACTTATAGACCATAGTGGCCGGCCCATGGCCAAGTCTGTGAGGCCTGAGAAGCCTAAGAAGGTCCAACACAACATATAGCGGATTGGATTTGCAGCACATTTTGCCCGTCCGAGATTTTTCTGATCTTTGAGCTCTAAAGTAGTAAAAAAGAACAATATTAATCTCCCTTCTTCTCACTGCTGACACCTACTCCTAACATTTAGCATAGTGCACGCGCTTCGCTGCGTGAGCAAGCAGGCGTGTGCGTGTGCAAAAATTTTGAGACGTAACGACGATGCCTTGGCGCAAGAAGAACGCAGTGCGCCACAGCGCCAGCGTGACAGCAAAGGTCACACTATCAAAGTGTTTGGTTCAAGTTTTTGTAACGTAACAGCGATATCAAAAGCCGTTTGTTTTTGTTTGGTTCACGTGCACCGTAAACAGATACGGTGGAATCGGATTACGGTCTAGTGCAAATCCACTTAAGGCTCATTCGGCAGCGGGAGCAACGCGTCCGCTGGTGACTTGCTTGCTGAGGCGGTGTGCATCCATGCGTCAGTGGAGGCTGAGGCGCTGCTCTGCTCTTCACTATCGTGTCAGCATTTGGTTCTTCTTTTTGATTTCGTGCTTGGTCTGTTACCGTTACAAACCCCAAACAAACAAATCAAGCCCTTGTTTAGATCGAAGAAAATTACAACCTGATGAATAGTACCACTTTCGTTTTATTTGGCAAATATTGTCCAATCATGAACCAACTAGGCTCAAAAGATTCATCTCGTGATTTCCAACTAAACTGTGTAATTAGTTATTTTTTGTACCTACATTTAATACTCCATGCAAGCGGTTAAAAATTGATGTGATAGAGAGAGAGTGAAAAAACTTGGAACTTTGAGACAAACTAAACAAGGCGCAAGTACTTCTTCCATCCCAAATTATAAGACGTTTGACTTTTTTTATCCCAAATTTGATCATTCGTCTTATTCAAAAAATTTATACAAATATAGTCAAATTTAAGTCATTCTTGAGGAACTTTTATTAATATATCAAGCCACGATAAAAGAATTGGTATTTTCTACAAATTTTTAAATAAGACGAGTGGTCAAATTTGATGTAAAAAAATCAAACGTCTTATAATTTAAGATGGAGGGAGTAATTAATGGCTTACATTATTTACGTTACCACTGTTTTTCCATTCCCTTTACGTTTGCATTACCTGGGGCTGTTTAGTTTCCACCCAAAATTTTTTTAGATTCTCCATCACATTGAATCTTTAGACACATACATAAAATATTAAATATAGATAAAAAATAAAACTAATTATACAGTTTAGACGAAATTCACAAGATGAATCTTTTAAGTCTAGTTAGTCCATGATTGGATAATATTTAATAACAACAAAATTATTACAGTAGCGTTTTTCAAAAATTTTCGGAAACTGAACAGGCCCCCAGCCTAACCAAACACTGAAACTGGTCCTGGACCTGCCGTCTCCTGGAACGTGGGGAGACCAATCGCAATCACCTCCGCCGTAACCAAATTTGGAGTGTCACCGTAGCATTTCATTTGTATTTGGTAATAATTATCCAACCGTTGACTAATTAGGTTTAAAACGTTCGTCTCGTAAAGTACAACCAAACTGTATAATTAGTTTTTGATTTTATCCACATTTAGCACTCCATGCATATATTGTAAGTTTTATATGATGGAGAATTTTTTTTTCATAGTACACTTTTCAATGAACTAAACACAGCCGCTGTGATTGCTGTGGAAGAAGACAGAGGACTGCTGAGACTATCCGCAGTGGATACTCTAAAACGATACTCTAAAGCTTTAGAGTATGAATATAGAGTAAAAACTGCTGCACTGGATACTCTAAAACGATACTCTATCCTTTCTCTTACTCTATATTTAGAGTAGTACTGTGCTTACTCTATACTCTATAGTGGCGGACCCCACTAGCTAAACAAAGGAAAAAATGCAATAACTCATAAACCAAAAATCCAAATTAAATTTTGATTTCACCATTAAATCCGTCTCAATAAATCCTTCAAAACTAGATCACACATGGATATATTCAGATAAAGTGACAAGTGGGTCCCATAGTGGATAGAGTGGATAGAGGATGATATAGAGGATGGATGGGTGCGGGAGAATTAAGTATAGAGGAGAGAATCTTGCTGACTAGGACGTATAGAGGATGAATATAGAGGTCCATAAGTGCAGATAGTCTGATCCTGATCTACAGAACTACAGTATCCTCCATGGCAGTCTAGCCTTGTTTAGTTTCCTAAATTCATCCCCAAATTTCACTATGTAAAAAGAAGATTTTCCGTCACATCAAAATATTGGCACATGCATGGAGTACTAAATGTAGATAAAATCAAAAACTAATTGCACAGTTTTGTTATACTTTGCGAGACAAACATTTTGAGTCTAATTAATCAATGTTTAGACAATTATTACCAAATAAAAATAAAATTACTACAGTACCAAATAGTAATTTTGTACGGAACTAAACAAGTCCCTAGGCAGAAACCAAATCCACTTCCAATTACTGCTGGGTTGTGCTTGTGCCCCCCTCTCCACTGTCTGGTTCTGGTTCGATTTGGCCACGTGACCCCCGAAGCGGCGGCGCGCAGCGGGCGCCTTGACGTCCCCCATGACGCCCCGCGGCGTGGACGAACCTCCGCAGCGCAGCTTCCGTCTCGTCCGCTCCGCGAGCTACAGCGACCTACCGCCGAGGCGGGCGGCGGGTCCCCACCGCACCGCGCCTACTTTAAACCCTCCCCCACCTGTTGCCGTGGAGGGATCGGCGGCTGACGGCTGTGGACTGCTGAAGGAGGTGCGCTTCTGCCTGCGTGCTCTGGAGTCTGGAGAGCTAGATGGCGATGCCGTCCGGGTGGAGGGGCATCCTGGGCTTCGACTACGGCATCGTGCAGGCGCCGCTCGGCCCCGACATCTCCGGCCCCGAGCTCGTCGCCGCCGTCGCCAACGCCGGCGCCATCGGCCTCCTCCGCCTCCCCGACTGGGTGGGTAGCCACCGTCTCCATGCTCTCTAATTAGTTACTAGTACTGGTTTTGCTTCCTGTGCTGTCCCCGCTGAGCTGAGCCTGAGATCAACCGCTTCGTTGTTTGTTGCTGACCGCAGCCGGCGCCGGACCACGTCAGAGAGCTGATCCGGAAGACCAGGAGCCTCACGTCCAAGCCGTTCGGGGCGGCCATCGTGCTGGCCTTCCCGCACGAGGAGAATCTCAGGGTCGTCCTCGAGGAGAAGCTCGCCGTGCTGCAGGTCTACTGGGGGGACTTCCCCAAGGAGAGGGTCCAAGAGGCGCATCGCGCCGGAGTTAAGGTCTTGCATCAGGTGCGCGCCATTGCTAGTTAGCTGCGCCAGTTATTATTATCATCATCCAAGTAGCGGTATTAGTGACAATTTCATCATTGGGGAAAATATATCCCTAGTACTTCATAGTCAATGGCAGGCACGACCACATGATGTGATGAGCTGTGGAGTTATTACTGCTCTGCAATGCTTAGTCGTCGAAATTTGGCACGCTTTTTACTTCATTTTCTTGCCAGAAATGTGCCAACATTGGGCAACCAATTTGACGATTAGAATAAAAGGCTGTGCCAAATTTTGGCAGGGAATATTTTGTTGGTGGCCCGTAACACTTGTTTTTTGGTTGAGTCCACAGAAGCGAATGCTGCCTGTTCATGCTGATATGATAACTCCAATTTGTGTAAATTATTGACATTGTTGTGATTGATGGTTTCATGATTTTAGACTTTTCGTTGATATCTGAACAGGTCGGCAGCATTGAGGAGGCAGCTAAAGCTAAAGAAGCCGGTGTAGATGGAATCATTGTTCAGGGGCGTGAAGCAGGAGGTCATGTAATTGGTCAGGTAATTCCAGCTGGTTTCTGGTTTCTGCTTTGTTTTAACACTGTTGGACTACCTTTCACCACCCATCTGCTTATGCAGTCATTTGTGCATTTAGAATCTTCACCATCCTGTGGAATGCAGAGCAGCATTTTACTGCCACTATGCAGATTTCAGTACTATATGTGCATTTATAGCTTGTGTCCTTTTAATTGTCTTTTTTCATGAATGTTCTCTCAATCAGCTTCTATTTGGAAAAACAGGAAGGACTATTTCCGCTGTTGCCAAGAGTAGTAGATCTTGTTTCAGACTCGGGCATTCCAGTTATCGCCGCTGGGGGAATTGTAGACGGATGTGGCTATGTTGCCGCATTGGCACTTGGTGCCCAAGGTGTTTGTTTAGGAACTAGGTATTATCTCGGTCTCTTGTACTGAGGATATACCTAAACAGAGCCTTTTCATTATAGTTTGCATAATCTTAATTTCTTATGCTTACATTACATCGGTTCTTGAACATTCAGGTTTGTTGCTACCGAGGAAAGCTTTGCACATCCTATTTATAAGCAAAAGCTAATCGAGATGAGTCACACAGACTACACAAATATATTCGGACGTACTAGATGGCCTGATGCTCCACAACGTGTCCTGGAAACACCCTTCTATGCTGAGTGGAAGAATAATTTTCCAGATGAGGAAACAGAGGAAAATCAACCCATCATAGGCCACTCTATCATCCATGGCGTGGTATGTATTTGGATATTTTATATGCCTTGAATTTGGTCACACATTCTGAATTTAGCAGTTGCATCCATTTTTCATGTCTTTTCTGTTCACTTGTTCTAGACAGCTGCAGAAATTATTTCATTTATTTGCAGGCTTATAAATATTAAAGAACTGGAACACACAGCGTTAGACCCTTAGTAATCTAGTTGCAAAAAAGAAATGTGAGCCATATATAGTTGTAACCATGAATTGTTTGACTCGTAACTCTAGGTTGTCTGCTTGATACAATCATACAAAAAGGATATGAAATTCAGCATGCCAAAGGTTAAATAAAACAGTATAACACTTGGCAAAAAAGAGTTTGCTCCAGTTCAGAGGCCAGAAGCACAAAGCAGCAGTATATAACTGTTCACTTTTGCATCCAATATAAAGAACTGTGGCTTTGAAACTCAGGCAACCAATTTGAAATGGCTACCCTAGTTTATGGAATTCTACGTAGTTGCTATCATGTATCTGAAAATGGTTCTTCTAGTTATGCTATGATTTGGGAGGAATGGCCATCATTCTGCTAAATTCACCTCAGGGTAGTGGAGGGTGGCTAATAGTTGCTTGCCTTCAAACAAAATAGTAGATTATAGTGTAGAACATGCAATGATTATTGAGGTCTATGTCTGCACTCAGTTGCATCATTGGTGGTCAGACCTGAGAACCTACTCGATCTGGATTTGCAGTATCTCTGCTCGGACATTCGCCATTCTTTCAAGTAATAGTTGGCTCATAGTAATTAGTATATTTGCCTTTCTTTTAACCACAGATTGTTTTGTTCAAAGGAAGGCAAACATTGATATATTATGCAGTTTGTAGATTATGGATCTCAGTACTGTAGTTCAGTGTATCACTTATTGCAACTTCAATTGCATACTCTGTACTTGCGCATCTGAAACTAGGAAATACACAACTGACCAACAATTCCTGACCACAGCACAAGGATATTCGTCGGTTTGCCGGTACGGTTCCAAACGCCACGGCAACAGGAGATATCGACATCATGGCCATGTATGCGGGTCAGGGTGTTGGGCTAATCACGGAGATCATACCAGCTTCTGAAGTTGTCAAAAGTCTGGTCGCTGAAGCAAAGGAAGTTATTAGAGAAAAGCTTTCTGGTTACCAGTAAAATCCTTCCTGAACTGCAAGTTAGAACGTGTGAAGTATCAAGTATTTGTGAGTAGTCGCCAATAAGAATAATTGGGAGTACCAAGGTTTGTTTCTTGTGCTATTTGTAAGTAAAAAACTGGTGAAAATAAATGAGACTACCAAAGGTATTCTGTCTGCCAAAATTTTATGCTGCTATAGTGTCATGGAATACTACCTGTAATATTTTTGGAGTGTCTTCACATAACCCTGAAGGGCCTCTGCCCTATTGCATTGTTGCTACGTGACCTACAAAACCTAAAGAGATACTCTATTTTGTCTCCTTTCCGGCTTTCCGTATGATTTTGCTCAATCCACAGAGCCAAGAAACGTATGTGGTGGTCAGTTGGTGTGATGGTTCAAATCCTGAGGGCAACGCCAATGTGAGGGAGATCCTGGCTGGAGGGGTAAGCGAATAGGGCTGACATTGCAATGTCCGTCATTAAGTTTTTCAAATGGGCAGTAGGAACTATAAACTTTGACATGGGTCATTTTTTTAGAATAATCAAGACAATGGTCACAAATATCACTGAGTAATTTGGCAATTGATAGCCCAGCGAAGAGCTGGAGTAGCATATACTACATCTTATATTAGGTGGTTAGCAGAGACTCTTGTGGATTTGCAGAGTCGGACCCTTTAGGCGAACGCGCCTAGAATAAGCTGTACTGAACCTTGTTTGGGTTTTATTTCACAAGGAATTAAGCTGCGAAAAAAAATCTTTTAAAAAATGACCCATTTTCATTCCGGATTTGCCACGTAATAAGGCTGTCCGCACCGCATACCTGTAAGCGCAACTGCAGCACGCGCGCGCCTGTAAAGCCTGCAGTGCGCGCCTGTAAATCGCCCGCAAGCATAGCGGCCGCACAGCGCTGCGCCAATTTCAGCGTACCGGCAGCACACACGTTATATACTGTAGAGAGAGAGTAGGTGAGAGAGAGAAAGGGAATCGAGGGAAATAAAATATAGAATGGTAGGTATAGAGTACGAGATAGAGATAACACGGTGTGAGAGAAATGGATATAGGCAGTGTTTAGTTACTTCAAAATTCTAAAATTTTTACAAGATTCTCTGTCACATCGAATCTTTGGACGTATGCATGGAGTATTAAATGTAGGTAAAAGAATAACTAATTGCACAGTTTGTCTGTAAGTGTCGAGACGAATCTTTTGAGCCTAGTTAGTCTATGATTGGATAAATTTTACCAAATAACAACAAAAAATGCTACAGAAACTTTACATCAACTTTTACACCATCTAAACACTACTATAGAGTAGAGAATCTCGATGATTAGAATATAGAGTAGAGAATCTCGATGATTAGAATAGAATATTTATTTTTAGAGATAGAAATAGTAGCCTAATACAGAACCCCAAAAGGACCAGGGCCGCGCCGCGCGTACCGCTTGTCGCCGAGCGCCGTGGACGGCTTTCGTCGCCGCGCAGCTCGCCGTCGTAGCCTGGGGAGCTACAGCGCCGACCGCGCCTCGCCACCAACTCTGGTCCTCCCATGCCCAACCACTCGCGTTGCCGCCGCATCCAACCATCGCGCGGCCTCGTATCCGCACGCAGCGGACTTGCAGCGCCATCAGAGAACCGGCAGCTCGCAGCTGTGGAGGGGCATCCTGGGCTTCGACTACGGCATCGTGCAGCCGCCGCTGGGCCCCGACATCTCCGCCCCCGAGCTCGTCGCCGCCGTCGCCAACGCCGGTGCCATCGGCCTTATCCGCCTCCCCGACTTCGTACCCACGCCTTCCTCTTCTTCTCTTCAGTTTTATATTATGTTTCCTCTGTTAATTACTGTATCTCAGCTGATCACTGGCTGGCTACGCTGCTGACTGCACTGCAGCCGGCGCCGGATTACGTGAGGGAGCTGATACGGAAGACGAGGAGCCTGACGTCCAGGCCGTTCGGGGCGGCCATCGTGCTCCCGTTCCCGTACGAGGAGAACCTGAGGGTCGTCACGTGCTGGAGGAGAAGCTTGCCGTGCTGCAGGTCTACTGGGGTGAGTTCCCCAGGGAGTGGGTCCAAGAGGCGCACCGCGCCGGCGTCGCATCAGGTGAGACAATTTTTTATGCAATAATTGAAAAAAAGGAAAACCATCCTTGCTTCATACTCTCATGATATTGTTCCTAACTTCCAGTTTACCTATTGTGATATGCCTGTCGTGCTATTGTTGTTGATTTACAGTTTAGAAATCCCTACTGTTGGTAGGGGTGATGCCAAGATGGAGTGGTTATCTCAATGTGTGTGGTTAGGCTGTCACACCATTTTTTTTCGCAACTGTGCATTGGCACATTTTTCATTAAGAGAAAATAGAGTTTTTAAGAGGAAATAGAGTTTTTCGCAAACGTGGTTAGGCTGTCGGCCTGTCGCACCGGTGGTGCCTTGACTCATGGAATGGAGCAGGGGCCAGGAAGTTAGCATTGAAAAATCCAATTAAAATTTTCTTATAGAGCAGCAAAATAAGTACTTCAAACTGCAAATGACAATATCGTAGACCCAATATCATGTGAAATCTCTGCAAATTAAGCTGTCTAATCTTCATATTTCCGAAATGAGTCTTCATGCTATCATGTCTAATTTCTAGCAGAACTTCCCATTTCTCAAATCAGGACTGGGCCAATTATGTTTGAAATACACACATGATTTATTTTGCTTTGTCTCTGCATACACATATTTGTGCCCAAGAAAAATGTTTGCAAGCTTATTGAAATTCTTCTAAGGAATGGAAGTCGTTTACCTTTAAGAATTTTAAACACTATACCTTACATGTTATTTGAGTTCGTTTGATGTGATTCTTGTATACATAAATCCTCCTGATCAATAGTCAATACATGCCATAAAATTCAACATCAGTGGAAATGTTTTGATGCACAATAGGTACATAATCTGTGTTAAGGTCTTTACTGCTCTGCAATGGTTGGTTTTTGAAATTTGGCATGCTTCTGGTAATGTTTACTTTGTATTCATTTTTTACTGAAAAAAATCGTCCACTATTGTGCAACCAATTTGACAATCAAACTAAGCTGTGCCAATTTTTTGCAACATTTGGTATGGCAAATTTCATCAGTGGCCAATAATCTTTGGTTTCTGTTTGAGACCACAAAGGTGAATGCTTCTTTGTGATGGTGGCATGAGAACCAGTCCTTGTAAATTCATGACATTGTTTTAATTGATTGATTCTTGAGTTTAGACTTTTTGTTGATATCCAAACAGGTCGGCAGCCTTGAAGAGGCAACAAAAGCTAAAGAAGCCGGTGTAGATGGAATAATTGTTCAAGGCCGTGAAGCGGGGGGTCATGTAATTGGTCAGGTAAATGTAAATAAGTTAGTTTCAGCTTTGTTGAAATACTGTTGGGCAATCTTTCAGTAAGCATACCACCGGCCAGTATTTGCTACTGCTAAAGTGCTATATGCAAGGCTTGATACAGATTAGGGCCCATGGTCTCGTCTCTAGTAGCATAACATGCTCTTATAGTCTGTGTCCTTTTAATTGCCTTTTCTCATGAATATTCTCTCAGTCAGCTTCTATTTGGAAAAGCAGGAAGGATTGATTCCACTGTTGCCAAGAGTAGTAGATCTTGTTTTGGACTCTGGCATTCCAGTTATTGCTGCCGGGGGAATCGTAGACGGTCGTGGCTATGTTGCTGCATTGGCACTTGGTGTTCAAGGTGTTTGCTTAGGAACAAGGTATTCTCTTGGTCTCTTGTATTTCGATACGAGGATACATCAACACAGAGCCTTTTATTTGTAGTTTGCATAGGTAATGCTCACATTATATCGCTCCTTGAACATTCAGATTCCTGGCTACCGAGGAAAGCTATGCACATCCTATTTGTAAGGAAAAGGTAATTGAGATGAGTTGCACTGACTATACAAATGTGTTTGGGCGTGCTAGATGGTCTTATGCTCCACAACGTGTCCTGGAAACACCATTCTATTCTGGCTGCAAGAATCTCCCAGATCAGGAAACAGAGGAAAACCAACCCATTATTGGGCACTCTATCATCCATGGTGTGGTATGTATTTGAATATTTGATTTGTCTTGAGTTTTTTTGAGCTTACTTTGCCAAAAAAAAGTGTTTTTCATGGCTTTTCTTCTTCACTTATTCTGGCCCTGGTGTGTAAATTATTTCAATCGCGGTACTACCTCCGTCCTAAAATATAAGGGATTTGAGTCTGTCCTAAGTCAAACTATATTTTAAGTTTGAACAATTTTCTGTAAACTCAGATTTCAGGATGGAAGTAGTAATAGAACTGGTGCCTAATGAAAGCTCAGATATCAGAACCTTAGTAGCCTCGTTGCAAACAAAATACATGAACTCTGGCAGCCATATTAAAATAGCCACAATAGTACGTAGAATTATATTTGTTCAATATTCTCCTGCGTATTTGCGAAAAAAAGAATTATTCAATATGATAAACCTCAAAACTTCCTTTTAGGTTTTCATCAGTCAAAAAATCGGTTCTCTGTTTAGGTTACGTTTCCATGAATGAGCATCATTCGGCTAAATGTACCTTGGGACATGGTGAGAGTTGGTAATTAGCTACTTTGCTTTGAATCAAAATGGTTGCTTATAATGCTGTTTTTCTAGTACTAGATATCCATGGTTGCGTTCAAGTCAGTAGTTGTAGCGGTGTGGTAAAGCATAAAGCTATTTGACTTTTGCATCTGGATTCGTGGTATCTCAGCGTGGACTATTTGCCATTCTTTCAACTAATTATTGGCTCATAGTATTTAATCAATTTTTCCTTGAACCAAAAGGTTTTAGTGGAAGCCAAACGTTAATACACTGCACATGATGGATCTCAGTATAGTAGCTCGGCTATTGCAACTTGAATCACATGTTTTTACTATGCATCTCAAAAAAGGAATGGGCTACTAAGCAGAAATTTCTGTTTCCAGCACAAGGATACTCATCGATTTGCTGGTATTGCTCCACACCCCACCGCCACAGGTGATATCGGTAGCATGGTCATGTACGCAGGTCAGAGTGTTGGGTTAGAGCCTGTTTAGTTTCCAAAAAGGAAACCCAAAAAGTGCTACAGTACCTGTCACATCAAATCTTGCGGCATATGCATAGAGTACTTAAATGTAGACGAAAGAAAAAACTAATTACACAGTTTAGTTGTAAATCACGAGACAAATCTTTTGAGTCTAATTAGTCTATGATTGGACAAAAACTGCCAAATAAAACGAAAACTGCTACAGTAGCCGAACCCAAAAATATTCACCAACTAAACATGCCCTTAATCACAGAGATCATACCAGCCGTCGAAGTTGTCAGAAGGCTGGTCGCTGAAGCGAAGGATGTCATCAGAGAAAGGCTTTCTGATTTCCAGTAAAAGTCCTCTAGGACTGAAAGTTTTATCTATAACAAACGCATGATGCACTTGTAAGTAATCAGCAATCACAACAGATGATAAAAATCACCAAGGTATTCTTTGTTTTCTATGACGACAATGTCCGTGTTTTGTGTAGTGGTGCGACATTATGGGTGCGGTGTTTGCTTCTATGTGCTGTTTGTAAATCATGGGTTCATGGCTAACAGAAATAAAATGAGACTACCAAGGTGTCCTGTCTACCAAAATCTTTGCACTGCTATGTACTCCCTCGCCCTGTGTACTTTATTGATTGATGTTAGTAACTTTTATGGTCTTCAAGTCATTAATTTTTTTTTACATAATCTCGCACTATATCATTGTACCGAAAGAAGAAACCATATTATGAAAGCACTTGTTATGATGAATCCAATGACAATGTACTCAATCTGTAAATCGTTTTAAACATAATTACATTTTTGCAAATATTGACCACGCACACCCTGAAGGCTGAAGTTAACTGTGTTGTTTGTTTTATTTTAGTTCCAACCCTGGGCAATCTGACCAGTCACCATGTACTCCGTAGTATGCATGAATGATGAGTCCAGGTCTGGTGGAGTAGACTATTGGTCTACTAGTATCTATTCATTCGTACAAAGTTTGGGTGTTGCAGATATATTGCATTGATGTTGATGCCATTGGTCGGCTCTTCCACCCACCAGCAGCTTGCTCCAGCTCTGGACCACTCGCAAATTGAGTGCCCATACCCACCCGTTGAGCTTCTGACCAGATCATGGGGGAGGTGAAGAGAAGGAAAACAACAAAGGTACCAGCACAGTGCTATTTTCGGGGCCACTCTCTGTCTCTGATGGCTGATTTGTTGATTTGGACACTGACATGGATTTGTCCACAGGTAAATTCAACCATATTGGAATCATGGCATGTGTCTGATTGATGAACAATGAGGGCAAGCAAGTGCTCCGTCAGTCGATCTATGTATACGGGCTAAATGAAAGAATGTTGAACGGCATCAGACGCAGTACTTGCTTTGCATTGCTTCAGGATGGATGGATGCTGGAGGGGTAGATATGCAGTCATGGCATCGTTTCCACGATTGCTTCTTTCTCAGTACTAGGAAGCAATGCAGCCTTTTATTCCTTGTGATGATGAGAAGATCCAGTTCGTTCATGACTGCTCAAATAAAGAAAGCCTCAAACACAAATGATGGTGTCTTAGCTCCAGCAAGAGTTCTCGGCCCAGATTCAGACCTACCTACTGAAAGCTTAGCCTTAGCTTGACTGTTGTGACCATAATGTTAGTTAGGATGCACTCACGCCTCGTTTAGTTCCCCGAATCGGGGGTGGCAAAATTTGCATAGTGCCATCCCCGAACACTGTAGCATTTTTGTTTTTTTTTAATAATTGTCCAAATCTTGATTAATTAGGCTCAAAATGTTCGTCTCGCAGAGTACAACAAAACTGTGCAATTAGTTTTTGATTTCATCTACATTTAGTACTCCATGCATTTGTTGACATTTTGATGTGATGGGGAATCTTCTTTTTGCATAGTGAAATTTGGGGGTGAAATCTGGAATCTAAACAAGGCCTCATTTGCATATGTGGAATATTTGTTTATTGGTGTGCGTGCGTGTGTGTCCTTGATCAACAGCAAGCCATGCCAGAGACGCCTAAATGCCTTCTGGGCCTCGTTTAGATGCACCTAAAAATTAGAATTTTTTTACTTTCTCTTCATCACATCAATTTTTAGCCACTTGCATGGAGTATTAAATATAGGTAAAAAATAACTAATTACACAGTTTAGTTAGAAATCATGAGATGAATCTTTTGAGCCTAGTTGATCTACGATTGGACAATATTTGTCAAATAAGATAAAATTGGTATTATTCATCGGGTTGAAATTTTTTACAATCTAAACGTGACCCTGGTTTTTCAGCTGCCTCCTTGCATGCATTACATCACCTCGTACGGCTCTACTACAGTGCAGGGTGCAGCAGCAGCAGAAGCGTGCGTGGACCAAAATCTAGGACGTGTATAGTTCGGTCGAATCGGGAGGTGCAGATTTTGCACGGTGCAAGATTTTCAACTGTAACATTTCGTTTGTATTCGTAAATTTTTGTTCAAACATTGGTTAATTAGGCTCAAAATGTTCATCTCGTAAAGTACAACAAAACTGTGCAATTAGTTTTTTATTTCATCTACATTTAGTACTCCATGCATTTACCAACATTTTAATGTGACGGGGAATCTTCTTTTTACATAGTGAAATTTAGGGTGAAATCTGGTATAAACAAGGCCCTAAGACTGTCCGCAGTGGCATACTCTAAATGATACTCTAAAGCTTTAGAGTATGAATATAGAGTAAAAACTGCTGCACTGGATACTCTAAAACGATACTCTATTCTTTCTCTCACGCTATATTTAGAGTAGTACAGTGTTTACTCTATAGTTCGCAGTGGCGGGCCCTACTAGCTAAACCAAGGAAAAAATTGCTATAACTCACAAACCAAAAATCCAAATTAAATTTCGATTGCACCATTAAATTCGTCTCAATAAATCCTTCAAAACTAGATCACTCATGGATATATTTAGATAAAGTGACAAGTGGGTCCCACAGTAGATAGAGTGGATAGAGGATAATATAGAGGATGGATGGGTGCGGGAGAATTGAGTATAGAGGAAAAAATCTCGCTGACTAGGATGTATAGAGGACCATGAGTGCAGATAGCCTAATAAAGGAGCATATGCACCGTACCTGATGTAGCGTACTACGTGGTCACGCCACCGTACCTGATGAAGATTGTTACCTTCGTTCTAGTAGTGCTAATAAAACTCGCCTAGCAAGATGGACCGTAGCACGTACCAAGGCAAATAATGCTCTGTTTTGAACAAGTTAAGTTGTGTTGCTGATCGAGTGCATTATTAGCAAGCACAACATGCAAAACAAGTTAAGTTGTGTTGCTGATCGAGTGCATTAGTAGTAAGCACAGCATGCTACACGGCGCTCGATGGTTCCTTGCATGGGCAACTCAGGTGCGGCACCGACTGATGAGTTGGGCAAGACCACAAATGACATGCATGCATGGATATGCACCCTGTTCGTTTGGACTTATCAGCAGAATCAGTAGCCATCCAGCAGTGTTTTTCTTTCACAATAAACCAGCGAACAGTGCTTTTAGCATAATAAACCAGCGAAACGAACAGGGTGCATGGATCCTTTGGTGTTGACGTGAAGTGTCCATCTTCAAGCGAAACCAGCGAAACGAACAGGGTGCATTGAAAATTGGATCTGGCTTCTTCCCGGCCGTGTTGGCTCCTCCAGTCCTCCGGCCGGCCTGGCAGTCAAAGCCCCGGCGGGCACCGTGCCTGCTGCGGTGCTGCCCTGCCCCCAGCCAGACCCCAGTGGCAGTCTGCAATCACCGGACACCGGAGCGCGCGGCGACGACGGGTAAAATTTTTTGGTTTTGGTAAACGTACGGCAGCTGTACCTGTACACTAGTGCATGCAGGCTGCAGCTACTCCTGCTACAGTAGCAGTACGTGGTGTACGTACAGGTACAGCTGTACCTGTGTTGTTTCACTGTTACAGCGGCGCCCGCAGCCGCAGGCACATGCAGAGGCAGGACCGCTGCCTGCGGACTCGAGCACGGCTACTAGGCTGCTAGGCTAGCGTACCTGCTACAGTAGCATACCTACTCCCTTCCTCCCCTTGATTTAATGTGTATTTAGTTGGCGAAAAATTATTATAGCAACTTTCATTTTTATTTAAAAAATATTATCCGATCATGAAGTAACTAGACTTAAAAGATTCGTCTCGCAAAAACCAGACAAACTTAGCAATTAGTTATTTTTTTACCTATATTTAATACTCCATGTATGCGTCCAAATATTTAATGTGATGGGTGGAAGAGGAAATATTTTAGGTTTGCATGAGAAATGAACCTACCCTTAGGCCAGTCTCAATGCTAATTTCATGTCCCAGTTTCCAACGCATTTATATTTTAGAAACAGTCCCCCTGTTCGGCTGAGCTTATCAGCACGGCTTATCAGCCGTGGAACAGTATTTTTCTCTCACAGCAAAACAGCCACAGCCGGTTTATAAACCACAAAACAGCCTGCCAAACAGAGCCAGTGCAGAAAAATTTTATCCATAAAACTCTCTCTGCTCCCGTGAAAGTTCGCTCACTCACTTAGGCCGGAAGGAAGTTCGCTCACTCACTCTCACTCACCGCCCGCCTCCCTGGGCCTTGTTTAGATGACATCAAAATTCTAAGTTTTTTCACTCTCTCTCCATCACATCAATTTTTAGCCGTTTGCATGGAGTATTAAATGTAGGTAAAAAAAATAACTAATTACACAGTTTAGTTGGAAATCACGAGATAAATCTTTTGAGCCTAGTTGGTCCACGATTGGATAATATTTGTCAAATAAGACGAAAGTGGTATTATTTATCGAGTTGAAATTTTTTCAGCATCTAAACGAGGCCCTGCTCGCCTTCTTCTGAGCCAAAGCCAGCCCGCAGCTTCCATCTTCCTGTCTGTCCTGCTCACCGTACCATTAATTCGGCCATGAGGAGGCCAGGAGCAGCAGCATCGTTGCTTGCCTTTGCCTTTCTCGGCGTCGGCGGCTTATTGCTTCTTCTTCAGGTCCAAGCCGGCAGCTGCGGCAGCCTGGCAGCAAAGGCAACAAGGACGCAGGGGCGGAGGAGAAGGCGCGGCTAGGGTCCAGGCCGCCAAGCTGCCGCGGCAAGTGCAGCCCCTGCACGGCCGTGCAGGTGCCCACTCTGGTGGCTACCCTACCACCACGCTCTCCAACTACAAGCCCATGGGGTGGAAGTGCCAGTGCCGCGACCGCCTCTACCAGCCCTGATCCATCCAGCCAGCCAGCCAGCCAGCCCCTGAGAATTTTTTTTTATTTTTAGTCTAAATTTGAAACAAATTTTAAATTTAACCCGTATTTGAAAATATTTTTAAATCTAACCCGTTTGGCCCCGCCACCATGCATGGCGGGGCAAATGCACTGAACCCCGCCATGCATGGTGGCGGGTGTAAGGTCCAAATAGGCTAGAGGGGGGGGGGTGAATGGCCTAATAAAAACTTCTACAATAAATACTTAACCACAAGTTAGTACAAAAGGTGGCGGAGCAAAATGCACTAGCTCTAACTAATTAAGCAAGCCACCTACACAAGTCTAGTACAAGGCTATCCACTAAGCACAACAACAACAAACTAGAAACAAGAAGTAATACGAGAGAAGAGCTTCGAGAGATTATACCGCCGTGTAGAGATGAGAAGTACCAAACAATCAATCACACAAGAGAAATCCTCGGGAAGAGAATGACACAAGAATTTATCCCGAGGTTCACTTGCTTCCCGGCAAGCTACTCCTCGTTGTGGCGATGCACCCACTTGTCGGTTCGCGAGCTAATCAACTATCAAGAGTTGAGCCCTCGGCGGGCGCCGCACAACCGCACACAAGATGGGGATCCTCCAAGCCACGAGCTCCACTAGAGTATCCAATTTGCGAACTCCCGCGGGGAAGGATCAAGAACCCCTTACAACACTTGGTGAAGGCTCCAACAATCTCCAATTGCGAGCTCAATCACCTCCGCTGCTCCAAGCCGTCTACCGTGTCGGGAAACACGGAAGAGTAACAAGAAATCCGCAGCAACTCGAAGATCAAGTGCCTCTAGAATGCAACTCTCAAGCAATGCACTTGAATCTCACTCAATCTCACCCAAGATGTGCAATCAATCAAAGAGATGAGTGGAGGGGTTGTTCTCTAGCTCAAAGTATGTCTCTAGGTCTCAAAATGTGCTAGAGTTCACCTCAAAACCCGTCCACCATCTATTTATAACGAAGGGGTACGCAACTAGCCGTTAGAAGCGACGCAGTTGAAATCGCGAGCACCGGACGCTCCGGTCTGGGTGACCGGACGCGTCCGGTCACTACGCGACAGACGCGAACAGTGCTCGTCCAACTAGCCGTTACCGAAGACCGGACGCGCTGGTCACGACCGGACGCGCCGGTCCCGTGACCCACCGGACGCGCCGGTGAACACCGAGCCGCGCACCGCGAAACAACCACCGGACGCGCTGAAGAACCCACCGGACGCCACAGTGCCCGCGTCCGGTGGGAGTCCAGTAAGCTCCCTGGACCACCGGACGCGTCCGGTGACCTATGACCGGACGCGCACCGCGTCCGGTGAACCTTGTGAATCGCTGTTCGCCTGACCGGACGCGCTGGTCGCACAGTAGCCGCGTCCGGTGCAGCGTCCGGTGCAGCGTCCGGTGCACGCAGTGACCTCCGTTCGCCTCCGTTTCTTTTCCGTCTTTCGGCGCAATAGAAAATAGGCATTTCACTTCTCAAAAAGCGCCGAATCCCGCCTCGCAAGCTCGGCGGGAGGGAGAGAGGAACCCAAACCCTCTCTACCGCTCAAACTCCACTGCCTTCGCAAAAGTGCCAACACCAACAAGTGGTCACCACCTTGTGCACGTGTGTTAGCATTTCACAAACATTTTCCAAGGCGTTATGTTAGCTTTTTACTAGATCCTAAATGCATATGATCAAGACATTGATCTAGTGGCACTTGATTCCCGAGCTAACTGTGATTGCCCCTCTTGATAGTCGGCTATGTATCCTAAACCCGGTCAATCACTTCTCTACTCATCTTAGACCGGCAAAAGGAAAACCCTATGGTTATACCTTTGCCTTGCGCTCTTAGATCCTTTTCCTTCACTTGATCATCAAGTCCACCATATTATGTGCATCTCCACCATGATCGACATTTCATGTCCATGCACCATCTCTTTGTGATCTTGTGGCCACCACTCCTTGCCACGTACACCTTCATCACATGTGTTGCTTATGCCTAGCTCAAAACACTTAACACATGGCATTAGCAACTTGGTGTCATTAATTACCAAAACCAAACTTGGGCTTTCAATCTCCCCCTTTTTGGTAATTGATGACAACCATCACAAAGATATGAAATGAAATCAATTTTCAATTTCGATAGTATTAGCTCCCCCTACATATGTGCTTCCTTGAGTTTGGTTCAATTGTGCACATATGTATGGATTTGAATTTTGGGAGAGTTACTACTATCAAATTGATGCTAAGGTATATAGAATGGACCTTTGAAGCGTGATACCAATCGGAGTTGCCTTTATATACCATCCTTAGCATCGATGTAGCTAGACACCACTTGTAATTCATCACTTGTAAAGATCACAAACACTAAAGTACCCCGTGAGATCAACATTATAAGCAAAGGGTGTCTAGATACCACTTGTGACGCTACTCTAAACAAAACACCATTCAAGTTCTAGTTCTAGCAATCACCAAACAAACATGAATATGAATTTAAGCTTTGCAATGCAACAATTCGTCATGTTAGTGCGCATACAAATGCAACAAATAGTTCATGAGCTCGCTCCCCCTACTTGTGTGCTCAAATTTAATTGATTCCTTTCCAAAGTCTTATCTTATGCTTTCTCTCCCCCTTAGTAATATTTTCTTTTTGTGTGACTTTTCTCTCCCCTCTTATTATATCTCTCTCCCCCTTTGTGACTTTTCTATCTTTGTGACTTTTCTTATATTTTCTTTTTGTGTGACTTTTCTCTCCCCTCTTATTATATCTCTCTCCCCCTTTGTGACTTTTCTATCTTTGTGACTTTTCTCTCCCCCTTTGTCAACAATCACCAAAAAGGTGCCAATTTTAGTGAGAGTTAAGTCAATCAATATGAGAGAGTCCAAATTATGGTTCAATCTAGATCACTTGCCTAGATTATGTAATTCGGTTTGAACCAAGGACAAGCTTCTTCACACCTCATAAAGTATAAGGGTTATCTTGACCATGTTGAATTACACATCATGAGCTCATTTTCTAGATTCAACACTAGGTTTGCAAGCTCACAAACATGTCATATGCTACCACTAGATCAAACAAACATAGAAGCAATAGTGGTACCATATATACATTAAACTTATTTGATTTTCATGAATGAGCCTATTTGTCATGCAAATATGTCTATATGTTCTAAACATGTCCTTAGCAAAGTATGGATGATATGGCACACAACTTTACCTTGCTATGTCGGAGGAGAGGCATGTCATATAAAGAATGTGGGGGTGCACTCATTTCAAGTTGGAGAAGTCAAGTATGTTCAATTCATTCTTCAACTTGTAAAATCTCTTCTCATCAAGTGGCTTTGTGAAGATGTCGGCTAGTTGATCTTCGGTGCCAATGCTCTCAATGCTAATATCACCCTTTTGTTGATGGTCTCTTATGAAGTGATGCCTTATGTCAATGTGCTTCGTTCTTGAATGTTGAACCGGATTTTGTGTCATCTTGATAGCACTCTCATTATCACAAAACAAAGGCACATTCTTGAACTTAATTCCAAAATCATTCAAAGTGGCCTTCATCCAAAGCAATTGTGCACAACAACTACCGGCACTAATGTATTCGGCCTCGGCGGTAGATAGTGCTACACTATTTTGTTTCTTTGATGACCATGAAACAAGAGACCTTCCAAGCAATTGACAAGTGCCACTTGTGCTCATTCTATCAATCTTGCAACCACCATAGTCGGAGTCCGAATATCCAATCAACTCAAAACTTGACCCCTTTGGAAACCATAATCCAACATCATGAGTGCCCTTAATATATCTCAATATCCTCTTGGTTGCTTTCAAGTGACTTTCTCTAGGTGAAGCTTGATATCTTGCACATTTGCACACACTAAACATCACATCCGGCCTAGAAGCGGTGACATAGAGCAAACTTCCAATCATAGACCGGTATTGCTTTTGATCTACCATGTTGCCACTTGCATCAATACCCAATTGATCATTTGTGCCCATTGGTGTACTCATTGACTTAGCATCTTGCAATCCAAACTTCTTGATCATGTCCTTGATGTACTTGCCTTGACTTACAAAAGTGCCATTTTTCATTTGCTTGATTTGAAGTCCAAGAAAGTAACTAAGCTCTCCAATCATAGACATCTCAAACTCTTTTGCCATCATACTTCCAAATTCTTCACAAAAATCTTGGTTAGTTGATCCAAAGATAATATCATCCACATAGATTTGCAACACAAACAAGTCATTTCCAATCTTCTTGGTGAAGAGAGTGGTGTCAACCTTTCCCATCTTGAACCCTTTAGAGAGAAGAAAGTCCCTCAATCTCTCATACCATGCTCTAGGTGCTTGCTTCAAACCATACAATGCCTTCTTGAGCTTGTAAACATGGTTGGGCTTTTTGTCATCTTCAAAACCGGGAGGTTGCTCAACATAAACTTCTTCATTGATGTAACCATTGAGAAATGCACTTTTGACATCCATTTGATAGAGCTTGATGTTGTGTGCACAAGCATATGCTAATAAGATTCTAATAGCCTCCAATCTTGCAACCGGTGCATATGTTTCTCCAAAATCAAGACCCTCAACTTGAGTGTATCCTTGTGCTACTAATCTTGCTTTGTTCCTCACAACCATGCCATCTTGATCTTGCTTATTTTTAAAGACCCACTTGGTGCCAATTACACTGTAGTTCTTTGGTCTTTCCACAAGTTCCCAAACTTGATTTCTAGTGAAGTTGTTTAGCTCTTCATGCATGGCATTTACCCAATCGGAATCCTTCAAAGCATCTTCTATTTTCTTAGGTTCTTCAAGTGACACGAATGAGTAGTGCTCACAAAAGGATGCTAGCCTTGATCTAGTTTGAACACCACTTTGAATTCCACCAATGATTTGGTCCAATGGATGATCTCTTGCAATGCTAGTAGGTTGGAGTATTGGGAGTTGATTACTTCCACTTGTTTGACCTTGATCTTGCACTTCATCATGAGAACCACTAGAGCTTGCTTGATTTGTATCAATTTGCACACTTGGGTTGATCACATGAGTATCATCATCATCATCAACTTGCCTCGGCCTTATGTCACCAATGTCCATGTTTCTCATTGCATTTGACAATTGATCTCCTCTCACATCATCAAGGTTTTGAGCTTCATTTTGAGAACCTTGGGTTTCATCAAACTCAACATCATGAACTTCTTCCAAGGTGCCATTAGTGAGATTCCAAACTCTATATGCTTTGCTTGTGGTAGAATAACCAAGTAAGAACCCTTCATCACATTTCTTTTCAAACTTGCTCAATCTAGTGCCTTTCTTGAGAATATAGCATTTGCAACCAAACACTCTAAAGTATGCAATGTTGGGCTTTCTTCCATTCAATAGCTCATATGGTGTCTTTCCAAGCTTTCCATGGCAATAGAGACGGTTGCTACAATAGCAAGCCGTGTTGATAGCTTCACTCCAAAATGAATGACTCACATTGTATTCACTAAGCATTGATCTAGCCATGTCAATCAAAGTTCTATTCTTTCTTTCAACTACTCCATTGGATTGAGGAGTGTATGTAGGTGAGAATTGATGTCCAATACCAAGATCATCACACAAATCTTCAATTCTTGTGTTCTTGAACTCACTACCATTGTCACTTCTAATCTTCTTGATGGTAGTCTCAAACTCATTTTGCACTCTCTTGACAAAAGACTTGAATAGATCATAAACATCACTCTTGTCATAGAGAAAGAACACCCAAGTATATCTAGTATAATCATCCACTATCACAAAACCATACTTGTTCCCACCAATGCTAGTATATGTTGTTGGCCCAAACAAGTCCATGTGCAATAGCTCAAATGCCTTTGATGTGCTCATTTCACTCTTACTAGGATGTTTATTTCCAACTTGTTTGCCGGCTTGACAAGCACTACATGGTTTATCCTTTTCAAAAGTCACATCTTTCAAGCCTCTAACTAAGTCATGCCTCAAAAGTTTGTTCAATTGTTTCATTCCAACATGACCAAGCCTTCTATGCCATAACCAACCCATACTAGATTTGCTAAGCAAGCATGATGTCAATTGTGTCTCACTATCATTGAAGTCAACCAAGTATAAGCTACCATGTCTAAACCCTTTGAATATCAAATTTGATCCATCAACACTTATGACTTCAACATCATCACTACCAAATATGCACTTGAAACCAAGATCACAAAGTTGTGCCACCGACAAAAGATTGAAATCCAAGCTCTCAACTAGCAACACATTGGATATGCTCATGTCATTTGAGATAGCAATTTTACCAAGCCCCTTGACCTTGCCTTTCTTGTTGTTGCCGAAAGTGATAGCATCAAAACCACCATTTTGACTTGTATCAATTGATTTGAACATACATGAATCCCCGGTCATATGTTAAGTGCACCCACTATCAAGCACCCAATGCCTTCCTCCGGCTTTGTAATTGACCTACAAGACAAGATCAATTCCTTTTAGGTACCCAAATTTGTTTGGGTCCTCCAAGGTTAGTGACCAAGCTCTTTGGTACCCAAATGGCTTTCTTCTTTGAGCCCATCCATGGTGCACCAATGAACTTAGCATGAACACCATTTGTACCCTTGGTAAGTATATAGAAAGAATCAAACTTAATTGAGGATACTTTAGCATTGGATTTCTTGTTCATGCAATGTTGCTCTATGTGACCAATTTGCTTGCAACTTTTGCAATAGCTACCATTGTTCTTCACAAAACGAGTCTTGTGAGGAGCAAAAGCGGCCTTGCCTTTCTTGGGGTTATAGCCCAATCCCTCTTTGTAGAGAGAAGCTCTTTGGCTACCCAAGCACATAAGCAAGCGGTCCTCACCACCATAAGCCTTAGCTAAGGTGTGATTGAGCTCTTTTACCTCCTTCTTGAGATTTTCATTCTCAACTATAAGTGAGGAGTCACAAGTGAAACCATCACTACTAGATGAGGATGATGTAGATGAGCTACATGAAGGGTTAGTGGGAGCAACAACAATAGGCTTATGACAAGATTCATCAATTATATCACAAGATATGCCTATGTTGCAAGTTTTAGCTTTCTCAACATTAGTTGGCATGTTTTTACATTTTTCAACTAGAGAGGAATGAGCTTCTTCAAGCTTTGTGTGAGACTTTTGAAGCTTCTTATGGTCTACCTTTAGACTCTCATAAGATGCTCTAAGCTCATCAAGTTCTTGCATAAGATTTTTCTTTTCCTTAAGCAAGCCCTTGCATTCCTTTCTAGATTCTTTATAATGTTGAGTGCAATCTTCTAGCATAGTGATTAGTTCATCTTTAGTGAATTCTTCTTCATCACTATCACTATCACTAGCATTATCATGATCACTCTCATCATCGGATGATACCTTAGCGGCCTTAGCCATGAAGCACGATGGAGTGTCGAAGAGGGAGACCTTCTCTTGGATAGCAATGCTAGCATGTCCCTTCTTCTTGCTCTTGTAGTCATCCTCATCATCACTTGAGGAATCATCACTATCCCATGTAGCAACATGAGAATCATTCTTCTTCTTATGAGAGCTCTCTTTCTTTTCTTGCTTCTTCTTTTGTTTCTTCCTTTCCTTCTTGATAGCATCTTCATCATCACTATCATAAGGACACTTTGCAATGAGATGGTCCTTGCTATGGCATCTAAAGCATCTCATGGTATGCTCATTCTTCTTAGATGTGTTCTTCTTCCTCCTTGCACGATAGCCCTTCTTCTTCATAAATTTGCCAAATTGCTTGACAAAGAGAGCCATCTTCTCATCAATGTCATCACTATCACAAGAGCTTGAGTTTTCTTCACTTGATGATTCAATCTTGGATTTGCCCTTGGATGTGGTGGCTTTGAATGCCACACTCTTCTTCTTCTCATCATCCTTCTTCTCACTTTCCTTCTTCTTCCTTTTGACCAATTCCTCTTTCTCATCATCTTCTCTATATGAATCATCGGTCATCACTTCTTGGAATATTTGTTGAGGAGTTGAATCCTTCAATGTAGTCCTCACTAGCACAGTGATCAATGTATCAAATCTCTTGGGCAAGCTTCTCAAGAACTTCATAGAGAATTGGTTGTCCTTGACTTCCTCACCAAGTGCCTTGAGCTCATTGACAATGACTTGCAATCTATGAAACATCTCCGGTACACTCTCATCATCTTGCATCTTAAAGCTTGAAAATTTTTCTTGCAAGATATATGCTTTAGCGGTCTTTGTGCCTTCGGTGCCCTCAAATGTTTCTTCTAGCTTGGCCCAAGCATCATGTGCAACCTCTATATTCTTCACTTGCTCAAATGTCTTGTCATCTAATGCCTCATGAAGAGCACTAATAGCAATATCATTGCATTGGAGCTTCTTCTCTTCCACCGGTGTAGGTGCTTCCGGATTAGCAACCTCAAATTTTGTTTCGGTGACCTTCCACACTTCTCTATTGATTGACTTGAGGTGTGCGGTCATCTTAACCTTCCAATATGCATAATTTGTGCCATCAAAGTGAGGTGCCTTCTTGGTGTTGTTGATGTGCAAACTTAATTGAGCCATTTCTTTTTCACCGTAGGTTGTTAAGCCTCAAATAAACGGTGCCTCGGCTCTGATACCACTTGTAAGGTCCAAATAGGCTAGAGGGGGGGGGGTGAATGGCCTAATAAAAACTTCTACAATAAATACTTAACCACAAGTTAGTACAAAAGGTGGCGGAGCAAAATGCACTAGCTCTAACTAATTAAGCAAGCCACCTACACAAGTCTAGTACAAGGCTATCCACTAAGCACAACAACAACAAACTAGAAACAAGAAGTAATACGAGAGAAGAGCTTCGAGAGATTATACCGCCGTGTAGAGATGAGAAGTACCAAACAATCAATCACACAAGAGAAATCCTCGGGAAGAGAATGACACAAGAATTTATCCCGAGGTTCACTTGCTTCCCGGCAAGCTACTCCTCGTTGTGGCGATGCACCCACTTGTCGGTTCGCGAGCTAATCAACTATCAAGAGTTGAGCCCTCGGCGGGCGCCGCACAACCGCACACAAGATGGGGATCCTCCAAGCCACGAGCTCCACTAGAGTATCCAATTTGCGAACTCCCGCGGGGAAGGATCAAGAACCCCTTACAACACTTGGTGAAGGCTCCAACAATCTCCAATTGCGAGCTCAATCACCTCCGCTGCTCCAAGCCGTCTACCGTGTCGGGAAACACGGAAGAGTAACAAGAAATCCGCAGCAACTCGAAGATCAAGTGCCTCTAGAATGCAACTCTCAAGCAATGCACTTGAATCTCACTCAATCTCACCCAAGATGTGCAATCAATCAAAGAGATGAGTGGAGGGGTTGTTCTCTAGCTCAAAGTATGTCTCTAGGTCTCAAAATGTGCTAGAGTTCACCTCAAAACCCGTCCACCATCTATTTATAACGAAGGGGTACGCAACTAGCCGTTAGAAGCGACGCAGTTGAAATCGCGAGCACCGGACGCTCCGGTCTGGGTGACCGGACGCGTCCGGTCACTACGCGACAGACGCGAACAGTGCTCGTCCAACTAGCCGTTACCGAAGACCGGACGCGCTGGTCACGACCGGACGCGCCGGTCCCGTGACCCACCGGACGCGCCGGTGAACACCGAGCCGCGCACCGCGAAACAACCACCGGACGCGCTGAAGAACCCACCGGACGCCACAGTGCCCGCGTCCGGTGGGAGTCCAGTAAGCTCCCTGGACCACCGGACGCGTCCGGTGACCTATGACCGGACGCGCACCGCGTCCGGTGAACCTTGTGAATCGCTGTTCGCCTGACCGGACGCGCTGGTCGCACAGTAGCCGCGTCCGGTGCAGCGTCCGGTGCAGCGTCCGGTGCACGCAGTGACCTCCGTTCGCCTCCGTTTCTTTTCCGTCTTTCGGCGCAATAGAAAATAGGCATTTCACTTCTCAAAAAGCGCCGAATCCCGCCTCGCAAGCTCGGCGGGAGGGAGAGAGGAACCCAAACCCTCTCTACCGCTCAAACTCCACTGCCTTCGCAAAAGTGCCAACACCAACAAGTGGTCACCACCTTGTGCACGTGTGTTAGCATTTCACAAACATTTTCCAAGGCGTTATGTTAGCTTTTTACTAGATCCTAAATGCATATGATCAAGACATTGATCTAGTGGCACTTGATTCCCGAGCTAACTGTGATTGCCCCTCTTGATAGTCGGCTATGTATCCTAAACCCGGTCAATCACTTCTCTACTCATCTTAGACCGGCAAAAGGAAAACCCTATGGTTATACCTTTGCCTTGCGCTCTTAGATCCTTTTCCTTCACTTGATCATCAAGTCCACCATATTATGTGCATCTCCACCATGATCGACATTTCATGTCCATGCACCATCTCTTTGTGATCTTGTGGCCACCACTCCTTGCCACGTACACCTTCATCACATGTGTTGCTTATGCCTAGCTCAAAACACTTAACACATGGCATTAGCAACTTGGTGTCATTAATTACCAAAACCAAACTTGGGCTTTCAGCGGGGTGCATGGCCCACGTGGCAGGGGTGGCAGCGCGCCTCGCCAGCGTGGCAGGGGTGTACCCCGCCATGATGCATGGCGGGTAGCCCTAACCCGCCATGATGCATGGCGGGGTACAACCCCGGCCATTTAAAAGCCCGGGCACTTTTTGTTTTTGTCATTCATCCATTCCATTTCCCGCAGCGTCCCTCTCCGCCCCAGGACCGAGCTCCCCTCCCCTCAGCGGCCTTCTCCGGCGTCCCTCCCTCCTAGGGCTCCTCCCCGTCAGGTATCGGCCCATCGTCGGACCTTGTTCCGGCCACCCCTTCTCTGCGTGCATCGTTGCAGTATGTTTGGTTAATGTAGTTAGTAAAGTGTTTTGTGTTGAAATCGTTTCGTGTTATTAGATGGAGGACTCGTATCGTGAGTCGATTTGGAGGAAAAAGGGTCGTCCTAGAGAGATGTACCCCGACGTGTCTTGCAAGGATGCGCCCGTTCCTCCCGAGGAACCTATACCTAACTGTGACTGTGGTCATCCGGCACACGTGGGCCAGTCGAGACATCCGGATACTGCGGCTCGTTGCTTCTACACATGTTATAGTTGTAGCGTAAGTAATTGTGCCCTTTGTTGTTCTTATTGGTTTCTGATGTTGTATTCGCGATGAGATAATTGAAACTTTTGTATAGCCCTACTTCCGGTGCTTTTTCTTCCAATGGATCGACGGCCCGGACAAGTTTGATCCAAGGATTCTCCTTTTCTACCCCGGCATTGATCATTGCAAGCGTGAGGTGTTTACTCGCTGGGTTCCGCCCCCTCCAAACCCTCCTCCTATGATGGAGGAAGAGAAGGCCGTAGCATCGGCACGGTGGCTCGAGGATCCTCCAAAGTGCCTTTGTGGAGAGCAAGCCGTGATAAACTCACGCAATGAACAAGAGTTCATTTGTCCTCTACGACATGAGGTAAGGTTTGAGTGAACCTTGGAATGTCATGTCCTATATGTGTGTTTTACTGTTTTGATTTTGTAGGATCATGATTTTCCAAAGTGCCGTTTCAAGGAATGGATCTATGGTCCAAAGAGCCATTGGCCGGAGCCAAAGAAGAATGAGGAGGTGCCAGAGTGGAAGAAGAAGAGGAGGTCTATTGCGCCTCCTGTGATGTGCAAATGTGGTGTTGAAGCTAGCTACGGCCTTGTCCCTTCAGGCCTTGGTATTGGGCACTTCTGTGGCCACATGATCGATTATGACGAGGTTTGCTAGGACTGTTGACACTTAGTGCTAATGTTTTATTTTGTTAACTCTGGTACGCTAACTTTGTATTCATCTATTTGTTGCAACAGAGCACTCAGAAATGCAACTGGGAATCATATGATGATGTGTATAATTTCAAGAATGAGTATAAGACAATGGTAGCACTTCGCAATACCAGAGGATATCCTGCAAGCTACGTCACTGATTTCGTTAAGAACCATAAGAAGAAAATGCTACGACGGGCCCAAGACCTACGTGTTCGTAACCCGGAGAGTATTGCGTGGAAGAAGTGGTACGAGCAAAAGAAGAAGGATGTAGAGGAGTACCAGGCACGGAAGGCTGAAGAGAATGTAAGGAAGGCTGCAGAGGAGGCTGCGAGAGCAGAGATGCAAGGCTTGAACGATACTATTGACTCATTATGTGCGAGTGAGTCATTGCGTTTTTGAAAATTCAATCTTCTTTGTTTTATTGTCAATAAAGTCATTGTAAAGATCCTGTTAATTGTTTGCATTTTGTACTTGCAGAGATTGGATGCACCGGCGGCTGGCAAGCAGATATGGCTCGTGCTAGGTACACGGAGAATAGGACAGTAAAGCGGGACGCAGGAGTTGGTGCCACCGCAAGCCGTCCGATTGTGGTTGAAGAGGAGGCCGAGCCGGAGGAAGACGACGACACCGGGAGGATAGGCGAGATCATTCGTCTAGCCGAAGAATTGGGGTACCCTCAGGACGTTGAAGTAGAGGAGGGTCAGGCAGCGTACCACAGCCATAAGACACCGCTGTTCGACGCATGGGGGCCAACAGACATGACCGAAGAAGAGGCCGAGTTGTACTCTCAGGCCGCGGACGAGGCGGAGGCGGCTTACTACCGGCGTGAGGCCTCCCAAGCCAATACAGTCGAGGCCAGCAAGGGTAAGGAGGTGGTAGTGGAGGATTCAGAGTCCGAAGACGAGTTGCTTACGCAGTGGTGCACGCAATTTGATTGATGTACAAGTGTCATTGTAATAATTTGCATTGTCACGTCTTCACGTTGTCGTTGTTAGTGTATGTCCTCTAAAAGAAAATTTTAGACACCACCATTCTATAACATAATCGCCAATAGCTTTTTGGTAAACACTCGATAAGTTCTCGGTTACGGGATATACACTCAGTTTCCTTCATTTTTTCTGAAACAAAGATTATAAATGTTTTTCAAGCTACTTTGGTTGTTTTTATTTCAGTGTGTTTGCATGCATGTGGTGTGTGGTGTGAGTTTGTGCATAAGTTCAGATACTACAGCTTGTACTTGAAGTATTGAGGCATCAAAAAGTAGATATCCAAGTTCAGTACAAAAGCTGATTTCATATATTACTGTGCTGAATAGCTAACCAACTGAAACGTACCACGTATGCTAACCAAATCGCTTATGGCAGCCCTGACAAAAGCGTGCTAAAATCTAGAAAATAATTGTTAACAGGTTAATTCGTCTGATAGGTCCTAAGATGATTTTAAGTGAAATAAAACAAAGCAGCAAAGGGAACAAATATATCATGTACCCCGATGGCAGTTCATGTTTTAATCTTATCATAGTGTCTTTGCTAAATTGAATTGTTTTTGGATTACGCGTGTTCCTTGGCAAAACCACCTTATCTTATTATGCTTTGGTTGAAGGAATTCTGTTATTATATTTTCCTTTACATGGTTGTGCCATCCTTCGCATTTCAAGTTATTTACTATATATGCAAATCAATATTCCAGGTAAATGTGAGTTGTTTAAGTACTGAAGAGACAAGTCCCATTCAACAAAGATGATTACAAGCATTTCAAGATCTTGTTAGATTTGTGGTTTTTAGTCTAAAATCACATTGAAGAGGCAGATGAACAACAAGTGATGCAATATATGTGTGAACTATATTTGTCTCTATTTTTATAAGATGATTCATATATTTCCTCAAAAGTGATCTTGATTGATTTTGTGTGAAGTGTATTTTAATAACATGGGTCATGTAGTTCCTTGGAAACTACCATGAGAGTTTGTATGTGAACTATATTTTTTTTATTTTTTCTGAGATGGGTTGTGTATTTGCTTGATAGACAAGAATGATATAGTTTCCTTGAAAATAATTGAGGTTATTTGAACTCTAATTTCTTAAATAGACTGATCATTTGTATGTATGATCTAAATCCTATATTCTCAACACCAACGTGTGGGTTTTTTGTGCAAGCTGCTATAACTTATCTTTGTTCTCTCTATGGTGTTTATATTGTAACACAATATACTCATGTAGCTATTTTCTTATCAATATCCGGTTCTAATAGATTTTAGTTACCAATTGCTCTGTATATAGTTTATAGTTGTCCACTTTGCATCGCACCTCAATGTGTGTTCACATATGTTTAGTTAAAACTATCTCTCATCCATTCATATTTTACTTTTCAATCATCATTGTACATGATTATTTTATTTGCATCACACACCCATGTGTGTTTGACGTGTGTTCAATTAATACTCTTTCATGTGTCTGCATTATGAGAACTTCCTTATTATATTTATCCGCTTATGATTGAATTTAGTTAGCAACTATCATCTTATATACTTTTTCACCCCCTTATTCATATTTTTCCATCTTTACATAGAACATTCACACGTGCTTGACATATGTTAAGTTCAAATCTTAGCTTTAGCTATGTATTTGGCTTAAAATAAACGTGCTAATTGATTTGTACGTATACATATATGGTCTATATAGTAAGATGTGTCACCTGCCGTCTGCCGAGTTGCGAAACGGGCTGCGTTATTTACTGATGCCATTCTAGAGCCCTAGCTGAAAAAAAAAAGCTTGATGGCGTGAAGCTGAATTTAATTGAGGAAAATGCTAGTTAGGTTCCTCCATGTCCAAGCAACTTTCTGTTCTGTTCGGCCCATGCATGCACAACTCTGCGCCAACTTATTTTGGGGCTTAATTACAAGCCCATGCCTGCACAAGCTGGATGTTCAAGGCCAGGCTGAGGCCCGAGGCCGATGCTGATGTGTCTCAATTTCCCAACCATTTGTTCGACTTAATTACGACGAGCACATGCGGTGTATTTTGTTGGGCCCTCGGTTAACATGGCCCAGGCACCCCACTGCCCGGCGCTTGAAGGAAAAGAGGCTCTAGATGAGGCCACGCGCAAGCACAGACTTCACAGCGTTTCGACAAGCTACCATATGATCACTCCCAAGGTCCACAACTGTCGAAGATTTGTAAAGCTGCAAGAACATGAATTTAGCTCGTAGACTAGTTAAACTCAGCTTCATAGAATTTTGAACCATGCAGCTAAGACATCAGTGATGGGTAATCCAAGACAGCAAGTTTCAACACAAGAACAAAAAAGAGGAAGGAAAATAAAATTGTACTGGACGGTCCACAAAGATGGAGGGAAGAGCCACGACCATTTTGTTTCGGCAACAAAAGCAAGTATGTATCCAGCTCAAATTTCAGACCACAGTACTAACATGAGTGTGGTGCTACCACTTGAGACTCGAAGAACAAGCTAGCCTCTCAGGACGGTCTTGAAGGCAAATCATTGTTTCAACAGTATTCGTTCTTAGACTACTACAACTACTCTCCAACATTGCAGAACAAAATTAACAAAAGAGCATTGATTACGGAAGCTTGTTTTTTTTCTCCAGTGGATCACTCAAGACAGATGACCAGCCATATATGAGCACCATTGTCATTGGTGTAGACAGAGAGCAACACACTTGTATCATTACTAGAGTTTTCCAACGGAATATGAAATCCTTACTACAAGTTTTCAGAATCGACGACTTATCAACTACTGGTTCTCATTTAAAAACAATGGCAGTAACTAACTACTCATATGTTGGGTCAGCCCAATAGATAGGTACTGCGTACACCATTCCCAACGTTTTTGGGTGTTGGGCCAGTGGATCGATCAGCCCACAAAATCCTGGTCCCTACCTCCACATTCCATTTCCATGCAGTTGGCATAGTATGTTTCTGCACATTTCACATGGCATGCCGTGTGCCCACAAAATCCTGAGCCCTACCTCCACATTCCTGTGATGCACATTCCTGCACATTTCCAGACCAGCCGCTTGCTGCTTTCCTTTTCACTTTTACCCTCCCAGATTTCCTCGCGGGCTCGCCGCCACAGTTCGGCAGTTCACCACACGCAAAGATCTCGTCACTTTTCTTTCTACAAATTCCATCCCGTTTTGTCTCTGCGGTCCCCCGAACGCTATTTATGGCCCGCTTGGACCTAGCGCCTGAATGTATGTCACAACTCACAAGGTCTGTATATGAATTTTCCATATCATGTAGAAAAAAATATAGGATTTAGGAACAAGAATAAACAAATCCCGCTTGCCACGTAGGGCCTTCCTTGTTGGAGATGGGGAAGGCCAGACAACAGCCGAGTGAGGTTCAGAAATTCCGATCGATCAAATGTTCACCACCACCAATTATGTATGGAGCTCTTCCCCCTGTGTAGCACTTGGCAAAAGCAGCACATGATAGAGGAAGAGGATACAACGCAACATGAACCATCCCTGTCACTGTCAGATATATTCAGATGAGGATGAAACCGAGCCACACCACTGTGTCTGTGGTAATGCTAGTAGTGTAGTGTGGAGGTGTGGTGTGCCTACTGTACACTTTCTTCCAGCAAGGGAAATCAAAATTCAAATGGGGGACTTATTAGACTTGGCATGTCCAACTACCACGCCCGACTGTCACCATATCACTCCCAAAAAAACCCAATCACAGCTTTTTTATGCTTGCATGCAGGCCTGGACTCAGCTGAGCAACAAGCCCCCCAGGGTAGTGTCTTTCCAATCAGTATACTAGCGTAGCGTCTTTCCAACCTGCCCTGGCAGTAGAGAACAAGAGACAACAGGGCACGGCTTGTGCTGTGAGTAAAAGGACTGCTCACGGCCATTGCCGTCGCTGGGCCCTGCTAGGACAAGAAAAGATAGCGAAATGATTTCCGGGCAGACCACAAAAGGTTTGGACGGAGAGCCTTTTGTTTGAGCCTTTGAGGAGAGAGACCCATGCATGCATGCCCCAAGCCCAGCCCGTCCCCATCATGGCAATTGGCAATGCCAAACTGCCAATGGCATGCAAGAGAGGCAGGCAAAGCAAGCTCACGTCCTTGTCCTCCTTCCCTTCTCTCTACTACTACTAGTAGGACTGAATGCTTTGCCTCCCTCAACAACTCTCCTATCCACTCCCAACTCCATGACCATACCATGCATGTGTTATCAGAGGACAGTCCTGCAAACGGCCTGTGACTGTTGTGGTGTGGGGGCATAGGCTTTGATGATGAAGCCTGATGATGTTTTCCAACAAGGATTAATTGGCTCATAACTCACTTTGGAAATCTGACAAGTAGAAACTTAGCAAGCAAGCTAATTAAGCTAGCTAAGAGCAACTCCAACAGTTTCCCATCCCTCCTCCCCATCCTTCATTTTTTGGCAAATTCATAAAAAACACTATCCAACAGTTTCTCATCCCTCCTCCCTGTCTTTGGCAACTTGGAAAAAACCCATCCCTAGCGTAGGTATATGCGCGCTGGTCTTCGACTCCGCATCGCGAATCCACGCACGCCCAGGCCTTCTTCCCTCGCGCGTGCTTCTTCTTCCCACCTCTTGTCATAGTCAACCTCAATGAGGCTAAAGCGCGGATGAGGAGCCCGCGCCTCCATCTTGCAACCCTGAACCTCCCTGTTTAAAAAAACAAAGAAAACATTAATAACATTAGAACAATTAATAACGTTATAAAAAAACAAAGACAAGTAAATTTGAAAATTATAATATCATAAATGCATGTTTACAATATATACCACCTCTTGTCTCGCCCGCCTATGAAATCTAGCGTTATGACCAGGATTCTTGCAAATGGAGCAAAGGTTCTGCGCACGTTCTTCGTCAAAGTCCCCGCCACCATACATGTCGGCGCCGTAACCTTTCATATTGTCCATATCGCCTTTCAATCGCTTCTTCTTCCTCCTTCCCTTCCCTACCTTCTTCAGGTCCGGATAAGGCGCGTAGTCCTCACCATAGTATGGAGGCCACTGTGACTCGTCAAGGTATGGCTCGAAACTCTTCTCCCAAACTTTGAGGGTGTTGGCACGGAGATACAAGGGTGATATGTATGGTGCAACTGTGTGGTCAAAACCTCTAAGCCAACAAGAGGTGATCATGTGTGAGCAAGGGGCATGCATGATCTGAGGGGCGTTACAACTGCATTCTACTTTAGCAAGATCGACACGGTACGTTCGGCCACCAAATCGTTCGTCGCCCAGGTTTGTGCCCCCTCTAGCTCGTACGCAGAAAACAAGCATGTCCCGTCCATAAGCCTCGGCAACCTGTTGTTTGGCCAATTTCTCAGCCTCCTTCAAATATTCGTGTGCCGCCTTCCCCCATCTTCCAAGCTCCTCTTCATTCCTCAGGGCTAGGCCATACCGCTTAACAAAATACTCATTGCACTTCCTAAAAGAGAACTCGACAATACCAGACACCGGAAGAGATCGAACGCCTTTGAACACACGATTGAAAGACTCAGAGGAGTTTGTTGTCATGATGCCGTACCGGAAGCCACCCTCATCAAATGCTAATGCCCACTTGGCTTTATTTTTCATTTGCTGGTCTAACCATGCCTTGCCAGCTTGGTTGAGCATCTTCTCTAGTTCTACCATAGTCTCGTTGAACTCGCGTTCCGTACGTTTATTACAAAGCTCCTTTAACTTGTCAGCCACATCCTTCTTGCGTTGACGCCGCCAGAAATTGGCGGCAAAATGTCGCATGCACCAACGGTGCACTAGGGGCGGGTGACCATCAATGTGTTCATCGGCTGCATTTAGAATTCCAATGTGACAGTCCGAAATCAGACAAATGGTGCGAGAAGGGCCAAGCACATGAACACGGAGCAGACGCATAAACCATGACCATGAATCATTGTTTTCCCCCTCCGCCAAAGCAAAAGCCATTGGCACTATCTGGTTCTCTGGGTCTACAGCAGCAGCCATCATCAATGTGCCCCTGTATTTGCCGGTGAGGAACGTGCCATCAACAAGAACAACTGGCCTACAATACTGAAATGCATGTTTGCACTGATCGAAATACCAGAACACACGGTACAGAATATGCCTCAACGGGTTATGAAGATAGAACCCTCCTGTGTATATGAACGATCTCATGCCAGGGTTGAAGTGTTCCATCGCACACAAAATGCGTGAAACCCTGTTATAGGCTTCCTCCCAGCTACCCAAACGAATTGCCAGGGCAATTTGCTTTGCCCGCCAAGCCTTTCCATACGTGACCTCATACCCAACAAATGTGACTATGGTCTCCTGCAAGAAAGACACTGATACGTCGTTGTCCTTATCTACAAGACCCAATATACGACGGGCTAGATACCGAGCCGTCAACTAGGGATGGTACCTTTTACCCTCATTAGTCTGGCATCTGTGCGGCTGTTCCACCGAAGTTACCTTCCACTTACCATCACTCCGCCTCTTTCGTGCATTCAACTTCCACGAGCACGGGAATCCAGCCTTACATAATATGTGGAATTTTACCTCCTTGTCAGAATGACGAACCGTGTAAGGCCTATGATGATATACAGCATAGTCCTGAAGGAACAACTTCATCTCCGACATCGTATTGAAAAGCATTCCCTTCCTCAGTATTAAATTTTTATGGTTGTACAATGATTCCTTACACATCTGCAAACCCGTGTCACAAACTGCCATATGCGACATACTTACATCGTTATAATTTGGCACACCGGTAAAAGGCAAGCCAGCCTCCCTCAGCTGTGTAAGCTCTGCCGATGTATAAGAGGGTGGTGCAACGTATTGTTGTGGCTCCCTAACCCTGCTCCATCCTTCATATTCCACTCCATCATCTGGATAACCGGTGGCTAATGTGCCCTGACTCTGCATGCCATGAAGTACCGCAAGCGGTACTTCTGAGGGCATGCCACTAACTGGTGTACACATGGCAGGTGCACCTCCAGAGGGCATGGCTTCAACCGATGCTCGCATGGCATGTGGACCTCCTTCCTCATTTCCTGAATCGTCAGAATCAGTGCTAACATCATCACCAATCATTTCCTCCGCTGCCGCCTCCTCCTCCTGTTCAAACTCGTCTACATCAAAATCATTGCTTATATGACCAACTGGAGGAGAATGAACCCGCTCCTGCGTCAAATTACCATCCAAGTCCATACTCTCCATAGTTTGTTGCATCTGCACACCACAATCTCCTAGAGTATCACTGTCCAAGGACGGCTCCTCATTCTCAACATTCTCCAGCACCAACTCAGCCATGCCGACATTTGAACCTTGGATGACCCTATTGTATCGGGACCACTCTGCTTGGTTGCACAAGTCCATCATCACATAGTGTGCCCTATTCTTTTCAACATCGAACCTACCCTTAAGTGTGAAAGCCTCGCCAAACTTCAAACTCAAACGGTCACATAGATCGCGGAAACTAGGGGTGCCATCAAACCATTCTAATTCTTCATACATATCCTCAAACTGGCAATCCTCTCTCCTAACACTTCCTCCGTAAAAAACTCTTACACCGTAATCCATCTACAAAACGATTTGACATCTGATTATCAACTGACCATTATGGTACCACTAATTACTACATAACTAACTAAATAACTAATATTACCTAATAAAATCCGAATAACTAATAATCGTTAACTAATTAACTAATAACTAAATAACTAATACGAACCCATTAACTACAAACCAATATTAACTAACTATCAATAATATCGTCAATAACAAATCATCGTTAACTAACTAAATAACTAATATTACCTAATAACTAAATAACTAATAGCTACGTAACTAAATAACTAATATTACCTAATAAAATCCGAATAACTAATAATCGTTAACTAATTAACTAATAACTAAATAACTAATACGAACCCATTAACTACAAACCAATATTAACTAACTATCAATAATATCGTCAATAACAAATCATCGTTAACTAACTAAATAACTAAATAACTAACTAAATAATTCAATAACTAACTAAATAACTATTGTTCAATAATAAGTAATTAACTAAATAAATAATTCAATAACTAACTAAATAACTATTGTTCAATAATAAATAATTAACTAAATAAATAATTCAATAACTAAATAATCGTTTACTACAATGAATAATAAATAATTAACTAAATATATAATAAAAACTTAATAATATTTACTACAAATAAATAATTGAAACGACAAAGTAAAAAAATTACCGTAAATCGGGTTGCGGCGGCGCGACGAGGTTGCCCGGGCGGCGGGGTGCAACGGTCCGCGGCCGGGGGGTGGCGGCGCGGGAACGGCTGCCGGAGACGCGGCCGAGGGCGCGGTCGCCGGGGCCGCGGCGCCGGGGGCGCGGGAGACGGCGCGGCGGCGCGGACGGCGGCTGCGGCAGCGCGGCGGCCGCGGCGGCGGCTAAGCGACGGCGCGGCGGCGGCGTCGCGGCGGGGCGCGGCGGGGAGCGGCCGGGCGCTGCGGGGCGCGGCGGGGCGCGGCCGGGGCGGCCGGGGCGCGGGGGAGGACCTCCGGGCGAGCGCGGCCGCTCCGGCGGCGGCTACGGCGGCGGGACGGCGCGGGCGACGGCGGAGGCACGGGTGGAGTGAGCGACGGCCGAGCGGGCGTGGCGGGGTACACCCCGCCATGATGGGTGGCGGGTTTGGCCTACCCCGCCACCGATCATGGCGGGGTACGCCCGGGTGGCTGCCACGTCGGCTTGCCACGCGGGAACTGTACCCCGCCACCATGCATGGCGGGGTTCAGTGCATTTGCCCCGCCATGCATGGTGGCGGGGCCAAACGGGTTAGATTTAAAATAATTTTCAAACACGGGTCAAATTTAAAATTTGTTTCAAATTTGGGCTAAAAATAAAAAAAAAATTTCGCCCCTGACCACACGATCGTCGTGCCGTCTCGTCCTCGTCCTATATATATACATTCTTCTCTTCCACGTCTCACCGCCCGCCGTCGTCTATGATGTCCATGGATATATATATATATATATATATATATATATATATATATATATATATATATATATATATATATATATATATATATAGGAAAATTCCATTATACACGTACGTGTATCTACTCCGACCTGCTAACCTACGTGCGCGAGCGAGCGCAGGCAGCACCGTGCGCGTAGACGCGGACGGGCCGATGACGGCGTTATATCGCACCGTCCCCGTTCCATATTTTCAATTAACGGGTTAAAAAAATCGGATCCGTTATTTCACCCAAGCAACGCCAGTCCAAGCTCGCAGACGCCCATGGTGACGGCGCCTCCCCCAAGCAGTCGACGGCGCCGCGGCACCCTCCACCCCACAGGCCGCCGGCGGCCACCCTCCCCCGCGTGCCCCTCGAGCCTCCACCCCACAAGCGACGCGCGGCTCCTCGTCTGCGTCCTCTGGATCTGCCGACGAGCCTCACCAGTGGCAGTGGCGGCGGGGCTTCCCCCTCCCGGCGGTAGCGGCGACTTCCTCATCTCCCAGATGGCACGCGGCCCCTTCAAGGAACTGCCCTCCGGCGGCGTCGCGAAATCCAGGTAAGGTAGTCTGAATTTGCGGCGGCATGTTCTGTAGCTACTCCTACCTGATAGCGTACGCACGGCACATCCAGGTAGTCCCGCTCGCCGTCGTACCTAGCGGGCCGACGACGTAGGTGAAGCTCGCGGGTTAGACCCGATTTACAGTGCCATGCCGACCTTTCGGCATTGACGTTCCTGCAGCACTTTATTGACGTTCCAGGACGCTGGTGCTGGTTGTCCTCAACAAAATCTGTTGCATCGCCCTTGGTGAGATACGTCCTGAACTCCTCTGTTTCTCTTAGCCTGAATTTTCGACACCTGTTCTGCTGTTCCGTTTCCAGATTGTATCATATTAAACTTACTAGACTAGACAAGTATCATTGCATACTTTCTCAGATTTAGTATGTGGATGTACTTGGCTCAGATTATTAGTATGGGTTGATACTAAATGACGATTTATTAATTGATTAGTATGGGCAGATACGAAATGGGATTTAGCATGTAAATGGTGACTAGGTAATCCGAATCCTTTCAATCACATTCGACGACAGTACATCCCTGCTGTGATCCTTGGCGCTCAACAGCTGAGCACAAGACAGGAGGAGCAATAGAGCCTGTAATTCCATGCTTTTGTTCTCCAAATTTTTGTGTCATCTGATACTTTTTAGACTAGATAGAGTATCCTCGTATACCTTTTCTGGTTACATCTAGTATGACTTCATGATTTTTTTAGTTTTCAGTTCAGTTGATAATTTGAGTATCACCTAATATTTATTTTTTATGTCAGAGTATTAACTGATAGTTTTTTCTATTCAGATGGGATCTAGTATCGTAATAATTTTTTATTTTAATGTCGCCATACAGTTCATACTCTCTCAGATTTGCGTATCACCTCACACTTCTTTTGATGTCACGGTGGTCACTTGATACTTCTACACTTATTTCTCAAATTATCATCCAGGATACATATTCTGAAAAAGTATGAACACCTGCATACAGTATACTTCTCCGATGGCACACCCTCCATAGTAACACTAATATAATCTCCTTTCACACCACATGCCTACTCTGATGAGTTTATGAGTACACTAAAGCTGATTCCTATTTAGATGCTCTGAATTTTTAAGTATGTATGAAAGGGATGATCACGTACTTGCTCTGAATTATTACTTGTTGGTCTGTTCACTTACTTTGCCCTGAATTCTAAGTGCCAATGCATGGGGAGCCCACGTATTCGTTGCCCCAAAGTTTTGGCTGCGACAACCCAAAGTTTATTTCCACTCTGTGTACTTGTCATATAAATCAAACTAATTATTTATGTTGCTTGCTTTTAAGATGGCGAAAACACCCAAAATGCTCAATGGTTCAGGGTCTGGATCCAGAGCAGCCTTTGCAAAGGCTCTGCATGCTATTCGACAGAGGTATGGATTTGTTGCTAATCCATGCTGATTTTGGAGACAGAGGTATGGGCCACCCAAATCTCGAAGAGCTGGTTGCATCTGAGGGGTGATGCACAGGTGCACCACGGGCCCCGGCGTCGGCGTGGCCAGGTGCGTGTGCACGTCGAGCCCTGGATGCTCTTGTTTTTTCCTTGCTTTTCCCTTTTGGATGCTGGCCGTATGCCCAAATGGTTTCTGCAGCCTATATATCACATGTTGTTCATGGAATTGATGCTAGTTGCATAGAGCCAGTGGATTTGATGCTAGTTGCAGAGAGCAGAGATGGAGCAGCAAGGTTTTTGTGGAAATTTGTTCCAGGTTACAGTATGTATCAGATTATACTATTCTCGGATTAGACTAGAGTATTGTACATACTTTTTCAGTATTAACGTATCCATACATACTTTTTTTCAGATTAGTGTATCGCTTGATACAATTTAGATTATTCTGTATCAATTTGATACTTGTCTTAAACCTAGGGTATCACTGGATACTAATGTGTTCCCTGAGAAAATTCCTCACATCCTAATCCAGTAATCCAAATTTGCATAATGTAGGGAAGACATATATTTGTAGTATGAGGATATACTCATAAAGATTGGTAGTTTGGATTGATACTAAATGATGTTTAATTAATTGGTTAGTTTGGCCGGATACTAAATGAGATTTATTATGTGGATGTACTCATTCATATTTGTAGTATGGACTGATACTACATGGGTTTTATTAATTGGTTGATATATTCAGGTTTGAAGTATGGACTGATACTCAGATTATTAGTATGGATTGATACTAATTCAGATTTTACTAGTGAGATTTGTATGGATTGATACTAATTAGATTTAGTATCTTGATTAACTGAAAGAAGGCAGAGGCATATGCACAGACTACGTAAAATGCTTATTTTAGGGCAGAATAGGGGAATATTGTCATCTGCAGGCGTGTTAATCATCTCTTCATTGCTTAGTAGTCCCAGTTAAATATGTAACTGTTCATTCTCTCCTGGGCTGTACTCCCTACTATAATATCACTTCATCCAGATTTTTTTTTCAGATTAGAGTGTGTATCACTTGATACTGGATTGGTGAAGTGGTGCTCTTGCTTGCTAAAATTAATCACGAGGATATATATCGAGATGACACCGCAGGCAAGATGTCCCATGTGCCTGTTCTGATGCACGGCCGATTGTAGCTGAATACTGACGAAGTGAACTTGCGAAGTAGTACATACCCAGAGTATGGAGTATGTGTACATTCTTACAATATAAAGTATGTGTCCATACTCAAGAGTCAAGAGTATGAAGTATGTGTACATACAGTATAAAGTAACTGTGCTTGTTTTCTGGAGCAGTATCTGCTCATACTATTTTTATTATAAAGTATTGTTCCATGCTATTATATATGTTGGACTAGTATTTGTTTATGCTTTTTAAACGAAAGCATGTGTACAATATTTTCATAGAAATATGCAACTGACCGTCAGCTAACCAAACTTGGCCAGCTTGTTGTTTAGATTAAACAAAGTATGAATACATACCCATTGACATAAGAAGTATCCATGCATACTTAAAAAAATAAGGTATATACACATACGTACCCATTGACGCAAGAAGTATCCATGCTTACTTTGAAAAAAAAAAGATAGATCCGCTTTCTCCGTCAAAAAATATCCGGTCGGGTACAATTATTATTCACGTATATACTCTCACAAAAACACGTACATATACCATCGCTACCGGAGCATGTGGAGCGTATCAATTCCAAACCCGTTAGTACAGCAAACGGGCCGAACCCAACCCACGACGTCTCCGTGTCTCCGTTCCGTTCCTCCAACCCCGACGTCTCTGTTCGGTTTCCTGTGGGCGTCGGTGCCTGTATCCCATATCGGTGTAGATACTCGTAGGTGTAGGAAAAACTCGTCCTATATATATATATATATATATATATATATATATATATATATATATATATATATATATATATATATATATATATATATATATATATATATGATCGTTCCTTCCCTTCCCTTCCCTTCCTTCCTTGATGCATTGCATTGCGTCTGTGTCGGCCGGCAATGCAGGCCTCTCCAGCTACATTTATATAATTTGTTCTTACAGTATTGTTATTAGCTTGCATGCTCTGGCTCCTTCTCCTCCTTTTGTAGCTAGCTAGTAGGAGTAGTACGTACAGTACATTGTTCTCTCTTGCTTAGCGGTCGGGGTCTCATCATGTATGTACATGTCGTCGATCGGCGGCTAGTACGAGTATGTGTTCGTTCGTGGTCCACCGGCGAGCCGGATCATCATGTTTAATGCTGCTGGTCTCCCTGCTTTAATTTCATAATTTGGCCCTCACAACTGAATAATGCTCCTGGTTTAATCTGCGTAAGGACAACATCCTATAGCATTGTTTATGCTTTTTTAATGAAACAAACTGTTCAAGGCAAGTTCATGTCTAAGTTTCTAAACAAAATATCTACTTTAAATGTTATTTCTAGCTAGTCAAAGCTTTAAATGTTTGACTCAAACCTGCTTCTCAAGACGTCCAAGTATTTGTTTTTCTTTAACGGGCTTGCTAGCGCCCGGACGTCTAGACGGACGGGGTGTCCAGACGTCCACGTCTGCAGTCTCTTTCATGCGCCTTTCCACGCACCCACCCGGGCTCACGCCATCCTGAACGTTACTAGCATCGAGAAGAGGGGGAGAGGACAACGGATGCCCAGCCAGCCCCTGGAGAAGGAGGAGACATTGAGGCGAGGCAGTAGAAAGCGAAGAGGGAGATGAAACATCCTGATGCAACACTTACAACATACGTCTAACAACATGTGAAACACTTAAAGCATGCATCTGAAACACTTGCAAAAATATCTTACTTAGATGTGAACATAGGTATAATTGTTCTCTCGATTTAATAGAATCTCTCCCCCTTCAAAAATAAATGTAGAAGTACAGGGGAATATAACGATCCTAGAATTGATAAAGATACACACGTTCTCACGCACTACTTCTACTTGCACCTAATTTGTAGGGACTATAAATAAACACAGGCAGAATATTTATTCATGCATTTGAAACAAATCTATCTGTGTTCCTTCTCTATTAATTTGTTCTAGAAATTCTAGAAGGACAAATTTTCTTTTGGATGGATGTTGGGGGTACATTTTGTTTATAAAAAGGAGGGGGAAAACATTCCTGCTGCATGAGCACAACAGGCGCAAGAATTCCATCTTCCAACAACGAAAAAGCGCTTGGCTACGGCCCATCCAATACTAAAAAGGAACGCGCTGCGGGCCCAACTAAAGCCCAGCCCACAAGGCGCAGACTGAGCCGCCTCATGGAACCACCCAAACCAACCAAACCAACGGGCGCAGCCGAAACGAGACAGCTCCGTCCGGCGTCCGCCTCCCCCGTTTCATTTCATCGTCTCAGGACTACAAGAGGGGGAGGGGTAGCAAAGCAATACTAGTACTAGTGTGGAACTGGAACTCGGGGAAATTTCTCCCCAACAACCCCAAGCTCATAGATACTTCCCCTAGTCTCCTCGGCGAGTGACACGCTCGGATCGGTCCACGCTCCACCGCCGCCGCCGCCGCCGCCCACCTCGCCCTCTCCAATCCAATCGGCGCGCCCCCGCGCGCACCCAATGGAGACGGAGCTGCTCCCCGTGGTGGACATCCGGGCGCTCTCGCAGCCCGACCTGGACGCGCTCGCCGCCGCCTCCGCGCACGCCCTCGCGCCGCGGACCTGCCCCGACGCCGACCCGCTCCCGCCCCTCAAGATCGACCGCGCCGTCTTCAACGAGAGCGCCGGTTCCCGGAAGCAGACCTTCTCCCGCCTCCGCTTCGGCTCCTCCTCCTCCTCCTCCGCCCGTCACACCTCCTCCGCGCGGTCGTCCGCCTGGCCGGAGTACGACCCCGGGAGCGAAATCGTCGCGTACCACCTCCGCCGCCTCTTCGTCCCCGATGACCACTCGCTCCCGCCCCCTTCGGAGCTCCAAACCCTAGCCCTACTACAACAACCCTCCTTCCCTCCGCCGCCGCCCCCTGACCCCGACCGGGAGACCACCAACGCCAAGGGGGTCTCCGTTGACCTGCTCAGGCTTGCGGGGATGGTGGACCCCTACGATGCCGAGCTGCACAGGCGGACGGCCGGGATGGCTTCCGAGGCCGACCTGCAGGGTTTCATCGACAGCCTCGCAGGGAAGTTTGTCAGCCCGAGGCAGCGGAGGAAGAACGTGGACGCCTCCTTCTTTGGGGATCACCTCCCTCGCGGGTGGAAGCTGCAGCTTGGGCTCAAGCGAAAGGGGGGACTCGTCTGGGTGTGCTGCTTCAGATACGTGAGGTTTGCCTCTTTTGCCCTGCCCTCTCACTCTTTCTCTATGCTAGCGTTAGTATCTGGAATCGAACTATGCTGGAATACCTTACCTGATGCGATGCATACTTGTTCAGAGATCCTCTAGTAGTGTGCCTTAGACATGCACAATACAAGTGGTGGATTGGGTTTACCAATACATGGTGATAGTGATACCTCTGGCAGTCAACGGTGTCAGTTGATTCTGCTTAGCTGTGGAAATCGGATGCTCCTGTTTGAGTGGATGTATGCATGTTTTAGATGTTAACTAATAATAATGTTACTACATCACTGGAGTGAGATGTTTGTTAAATTGCAAAGACAGTCTTGGTGCTTGTCATGGTGTAGCTGCATTTGATGCTGTCGTTTAAGTGTCAACAGTGTTTATGCCGTTTTGATAGTCTGCTTTCATGTACTCCTCAACGCACGCATTTGTCCTTCTAGGTTGATGCGTTTCAAAAATTCCTGCCCATTTTGATTTGAGTGTTTTGCATGTCTCTTTTCTATATGACTTCAACTAGCTAAATGTGCACGCCATACTTTCCAGCCCCAAGGGAAGTCAGTTTTCTACTTGCAAGGAGGTTTCTGCATACCTCATGTCACTTCTTGGGTATCCAGAGCTCAAACCAGCCACTATTCAGTATGAAAGCACGGGACAACATTACTTGAGTGCTAACGATGGTGTAAGTTTCAAGTGTACAAAACTAAATTTTATTTACTTGAATTCACCTGTTTTAATTAATAAAGTATGTAACAGGTTTTAGGTTTTCAAGATCAAATTGGTTCGATTATGGACAAGACAAATGTACATTCAGTTTCTTCTCTTGCCTTCTCCAGCTATTCCAGTGATCCAAACGATGTGGATGAAAGGAATGCAGACAAAGTAAATGCTTATGAATGCCAGAAATGCAATTTGACCTTTGGTGACCGGACTTCATATGTACGGCACCATTTGTCATATCATGAAATGAGTGCTAAGAGGCGCAGGACTGGCAAGTTTGGTGAGCCAGTAGTAGGGAAAGATGGTAAGTTTGAATGCCCTATTTGTTGTAAGACCTTTGAAGAGGAATCACGGTACTTTGGCCATGTCGGATCTCATGCAAGGTACGGAGGGTTGACTCCTGAAGCATTTCTGGATAAGGCTACTTCCAGAAGGGCAACTAATGATTCCTCGGCAGAAATTTCATTTAGCCTTCAGGAGTTGACTGAATCACATGGACAGAACAACAAGGTTTCTTATGGTGAAGCAGGCTTTCAGCACCACAATCATTCAAATGAACATGGTGACAATAACTCTACAGTCACTGAGCTTTTTAGTACAAATTATTCAGATAATTTCATTAGGCCAAATAAAACTTGGAGTAGGCCTGAAGTGGGTCCTTCCTTTAATGATGCTCCAAGTGTATGTAGATATACAAATTTTACAGGCCATGCTGATGTGACAGTTCCAGAAAGGGCATTGATCTCCAATAATCAATCTGTTAGCAACATTAGTAGCTTTTCGGGAGTGGCTATGTTTAGTGATCAGCCGGGAAGTAACCATGTTGTCAGACCTACTGCCTTTGGAACAGCCAGTCATTATCAGGACCAGATTATTGATCGTGGCAGGGCTGCTCCGAGGCATGATGACAATAATACTGTGAAAGCGAGAGATGTCAACCTCAATTCATGTGTAAATACAATATCTTTCCCTATTGCTAATGCAAATAATGAAACATCAGCTGCCCTTAATGAAGCTAATCGGTCATCTTCTACTGCAAAATGTTTTAGTGGCAGTTTCAATAACAATGATGGTGCATCTAATGCGTCTTCCTGTTGCGGATTGACCAATAAAATATCTAGTTCATTTGGCACAGCAAGCAAAACCCAAGCTGTTGGCTCCAGATGCATTGGTGCACGGTATGAGCCTTATGGTGAAAATTTTGGTGCTCTTAAAGATAACCCTTTTGCAAGCAAGAACAATACCGCAGTGTATCAGTCCAATTTGGGCACACAACCTGTCTATGCTGTGGCAACTAGGGCAGATTGTTTTGCTTCTGGTTCAATGCAGACAAAGAATAGTGATAAAGAACTTGCATCCAGTTTTACTGAAAAGGGTTTTGCACAGTTCAGTAACAGTTTTACTCACACAAAGCCCAATTCTTCTGGCCATTGTTCACTATCTGCACCAAAAACTCCAACAAATGGAAGTGATATGGGCTCTTCGGTTAGTAGAGGTGATGTTAGCTTCACAAAGGGCTCATTTGTCAATAGACCCATCAACAACAATGAACCAAATGTAGCTAGGCATGAGGTGATGGGAAAGTTGAATAATGAGATGCAAAACCACTATAATGATCATGCTCCTGGTTTTGACCCTCATGCTGCAGCTAGTGCTAACCGGAATGCCAATGGCCTTGTGTCTGTGCAGACCAATTTTGGTCGCATGTCCTCTACAGTTCAATCTGTTGCTGATGTTTCAGTGACCAGCACATCTCAAGATCAGGTAAACATACCAGAATTTGTAGACTTTCTTAACTGTTGCGCTCTTTAGCAATGATAAGAATACTGTTAAACATCTAGTGGATCGTGATGATATTATACCCACTTAAATTAGTACTTCCCTTACCTCGTTAGTTGTTTTATTTCGTTTCCCCTTATCCCGTTAGTTGTTTTATTTCGTTTCCCCTTACCTCGTTAGTTGTTTTATTTCGTATCCCAAGTCATGACATTTAATGCTGGGTAACAATGTGATACTTTGCTATTTTTTTTAAACAGTGTGATTTGCAACTTGGATTTGGTGCACAGAAGCAGCAGATATTTTCTAGCCATGGACAGCTTAGAATGGCTACAGCTGGATCCCCTCCGCCTGGGAGCATTTCCAAAAAAAGTTCTGCACCCACTGAATCCTCACAGTTTGGGAGCATGGATGCGCCTAAATCTTTCCCCACTGGAACATCTCAGTTTGGGGGCTTTGCAAGGCCTACTTTGGTGCCTGCTGCACCTTCTCAGTTTGGGAGCATGGCTCAACCTAATCATGTGCATTCTGCTCAATCCTCTCAATGCTCAAGCTTGGTTCAACCGAATTCTATTCCTCCTGCTGAATCCTCTCAGTTTGGAAGCAAAGCCCAATCTAGTTCTGTACCCCCTGCTAAAACCTCTCAGTTCAGGGGCATGGCTGGACCAAATTCTGTACCTCCTCCTCAGTCCTCTCAGTTTGGGAGCATGACTAGACCTAATTCTGTACCGCCTGAATCTTCTCAGTCTTTTGGGAGCACGGCTCAACCAAATTCTGTAACTCCAGAATCCTCACAGTTTGGGAGCATGGCCAGACCAAATTCTGTACCTCCTGTATCGTCACAGTTTGTTAACATGCCCAGTCAAAATTTTGTGAGCGCATCCGAACCAACTCTAGTTTTGGGGTATGCACCGCAGATTGGAAGTGGCCCTCCACCTCAAGTCCAGTTAGGATGGGATTTGTCCTTGCCAAGAATGGTTACTGGCGGTAGCATGGTCACCTGTTTATGTATATGGTGCAACAGTCAGTTCCATCATTTTGGCCCTTTCGATGGACAGCAGCCTAGTTCTTTTGGCTTCATTTGCCCCACCTGTAAAGATCGGATGTCTGGTCATAACAATATGCCCAACAATGGTTCATGGCAGCCTTGAGGTGCGGTGTCATTTGTTAATCATCTGTATTGCTGCATCTTAGGGATCTTGTGGTTTTCTGTGCACTACTCATGTCTGTTGACTGTCAGAGGACTGAAAATTGTCTGCACAAGCAGCAGTGGTCTGCCTTTGAGTGAACTGTCAAGGAATGGATGGTATCTGTATTGACAAGGTCTTGAGCTGGGAGCTGGAATGCTTGAGTCGGTATGTAATGAGATAAGTTGGTTTTTCTGCTACTTGTCAAAGATAGCAATGGGAGACCATGGTGAATTCAGGACATCTTTTTCTTGAATCCACCAGTTACATTATGTGGGAATGTCTTCAGTTCACCGGTTGGCATTACATCTGAAATTTTGCTGCTCTGAGAAACCAAGGTTGTTGCCACTCAGGTAAAGCTTTCGATGTTTAGGGATCAAGCTGGCATGTTTGTCGGTTCCTCGAGCTATCTCTGGTTGCTTTGTGCTCTAGCTGCAATGGGAGTGGCCTTTGTTATTGGTACTAAACTTGAAATGACTCCAGTCCAGTCTCTTGGTGGTTGTGTAAAATATGTGTTAGCTCATGTGGATTAGGCCTCTAGCTCTTGATGTAATGTAATATTTCCCCAACTCCGGGGAGCCTTTGTCGATCCTTGCCTATTGAAGTTCTATTTAGTCAAGCTGAAGTACATTTTGCGGTAAGCGTGGCTCTTGATTGTTTGATTTAATGCTAGGCTATAAGGAAATCCAGGGTTTTTAATTTTGGTATTGCAAAAATTTCAGCCACCATCGAAATTACCGAATTTTGCGACGGCTGGAATTTTGCAGAATTTTTTTTTGAGACTAGCACATGAAGTATGCTTTTTCTAAAAAAAATGGATCTAAACAAATATTAGTAGGATTTATGACTACACGTCTATTGAATAGAATAATATGCAATATAAATAATAGAAAATATGAGTTTAGAGTTATATAGCACATGTATTAGTGTATTATAAAATTTTGGAATTTTCTTTTAGTCACCACTGAAATTACTGAAATTCGTGAGAAATTTTGAACCCTGTGAAAATCCAAACAAAATAAGTAGTTAAGTACTACTGTTGTGCTGACAGCCCATGGCAGCGGCTTTGGTGTGTTCAATGTTCAGTTCGGAATCTTGTCAAAAAAAAATGTTCAGTTCGGAAGACGGAAGGGGATGGAACATTGATCCTCTTTTTATGGTGTTTGGTTGAGAGGGGTCCATCCCCCTCGGGAATATACCTCCAAATCGAGGTTGCCTCCATCCCTCGGAAATGAGGGGGCGGGGCTCGTCCCTCTTTCATCCTCAACGGCAGGGCGACCGGCGACCGGTGACCTTGCATTGGCTAGCTGGGCAGCGGCGGGGCGATCGAACAACTCGCTCCATGACGGGCGGATCGGTGAGTGCGCGCTGGCCAGCTGTGGCGGAGGTGTGGTGACCAGGCCCCACGTGTCAGTTCAGAGAATGATGGTGGGCCCCACGTGTTAGTTATCCTAAATTTTAACACATGACGAGAATGGTCCCATTCTCTACCACCAAACAAGGAACAGGATGGTGTGCTATCCCTAAAATGGGGTTCTTTTTCGGTGGTCCTCAAACCAAGGCTGTGTTCACTTTCGAAATATTTGGGGGAAATATTCCTGTAGCACTTTCGTTGTTATTTGGCAAAATTTATCCAACCATGAATTAATTAGGCTCAAAAGATTCATCTCGAACTTTACAGACAAATTGTACAATTAGTTATTTTTTTTACCTACATTTAATGCTACATGCATGCGTCCAAAGATTCGATGTGACGGGTGACAGAGAAAATATTTTGGGAAGTGAACACAGCCCAAATACATTAATTAAAGAGTCTTAATTAAATTGGGCTGGACTGTAGAGCCAATTCAATGGCTGATGAACGCATGACAGACAGTCACGTCCGGTTCCTAAACAACTTGCCGTAGTATAGATAGAGAGTAAAGATGGCAACGGGACCCGATCTCCGATTCCCCGCGGAAAATTCCCCTATTAGGGGATGGGGATGGAACTAAAATCATCCCCACGGGGGATTAAATGGGGAAAAACCTTCCCCCGTCAGGTCTAACGGGGCCGGGTCTGGTAGACTGTCCCCGTCCCCGTTTCTCGCCCATCAAAACCCAAGTCGAACATACATATATAAGCAGTAGAAAACCTAATTGCTCCCCAGTCCTTATCCTCTCCCCAATCCTCTCCCTGTCTCGCTCACCGCCACCGCATTGCCTAGCCGCACACCGCCCGCACCACACACCGCGAACTCCTGCAGTCCACAAGGTGACCCATGGGCGCATCGCGTGACCTTTCCAACAGTGGTGGCGCATCCGTATTTGGCTTCCCATCGAAACAGAGGAGCATCCACGCGTGGCTCCCTAACGGCAACAGCGCGCGGCACCCCCAGGCAGCAATGCATGCGTCCCCAAGGCAAGCGGTGGTTTCTTGAAGCAGGTAGGCACTGGAGCTTCAGATCAAGTGTCACCACCGCCATGGATTTTTCCTTCACGTCACTTCTCAAGATCTTCTATGACCACACAATAGATTGAGCCGATTATGCTCATTAATGTCCTGCTTCTTGCTATTTAGCTATTTTCTGGATTGTGATCCGTGCGGTACTCTAATGTTCTATTGATGGCCTTATGTAAATGGTGATGAATTGACTGACCGTGATCCCCGACGGGGATTTTCCTCCACGCGGGGACAGGGATGGGGGAGAAAGCGCCCCCGTGAGCTCTCACGGGCACAGGGACGGGGATTTTTTTCTCCCCACGGGGACGGGGATGGAGAGGCATTCCCCGACGGGGAATTCCGCGTTGCTACCTTTAATAGAGAGGGATACACTTATATCGGCATGTTGGTTCCTTGCCACATTATTGGATATACTAATGTTAGCAACCTCAATACTGCTTCACTAACAATACCCACAATCAGATACAATCGAGATGAAAATTGGGAATAAGTAGCAAGCAAGGGAATAAGATGCTAGAGGAAGGCGAAGGTACTAGAAGGACTGGAAGCAGGAATCCGGGTACAAGAGGAAGAAGGGCTGGAGGAGGAAGAACTACAGTAACTAGAGAGGAGATATGTTTGTTCTGATATTCGTTGATGGCTCCCTTTGGTTTTCACCGTTGCCTTTTGTAGACATGCCAACGCCAGCCTGTTCCTGGGCCCATATCCATATGGCAGCTTTGACATTCCCCACCCCTTGAAATGCGGCTTGCCCTCAAGACGCAGCACTGATCTTCGGTGAGCTTGCATCAACTGCCATGGCTTGCTCGTGCAGCAGGATGACGACGACGCGTTCATGTCCAGCTCGCCATGTCCAACCGGCAGCGTTTATCCTCCCCTCCGCCGAAAGCTCCAGCATGACACCCTCCTGGCTGTGCAGAACGCCGGAGGCCTTGCCGAGCTCGGGCGTGAGCTGACCCGAGACGAGCACCAGCAGTGGATCCCGAAGCCAAACACGATTGGCTTCTCTGACAACGGTCTTGAGGAGATGTGCTCGGATGCGAGGTGCTTGTCCAGCAGCACGATGGCGGCCTTGTCGTGGTGATCGCCGAAGGAAGCGTAGAATGCTTGCCGGAGGCGGCGCAGGCATCGACGAGGCGGAGCAGGTGGCGGTGTAAGCTGATGCTGATCATCACGATCTCCGCAACAGCAGCTGGGACACGCCGCTGTTCACGAACACCGTTGACGGGGTCACCGTTGTTTGCGAACGCGAAGCCCTCCAGGTAGTCAAACGCCGGGTCAGGGGGCCGCATCACCAGCCACGCGGTGTCCGTCGTGTAGTCCGCGAAGCTCGTGTACACCACGCGCGTCCACCGCACCGCCTTGAGCGCCTTCTGGAGGGGAATGCCGGTGCGCATGAAGTCGTCGAACTGGCCGAGTCTGCTGCCGGTGGAGAGTGTGCCGCCCTGGGTGAGGCAGAGGAAGTCTGCCTAGAACGCCGGGGTCATCCCACCTCCTCCCAAAACGCGCCACCGATGACGTCGGGGAAGGACTGGCCACCGGCCAGGCAAACCGTCGCACAGTTGGTATGCGCTGACCCGCAGCCACGACCCATGCCAGCTGGCCACCACCTACGGAGCCGACAACATCAGCGCGTAGCGCAACGGCCACCGCAAGTGCCTGGCCCGCGCGACCGACGGCTCGAGCGAGCGGCACGTCGGGTGTCAGCAACCTCAATACTGCTTCACTAACAACACCCACAACCAGATACAATCGAGATGGAAATTGGGGATAAGTAGCAAGCAAGGGAATAAGATGCTAGAGGAAGGTACTAGAAGGATCTAGAAGGACAGAAAGTAGGAATCCGGGTACAAGATAAGAGAGGCCGGAGGAGGAAGAACTACAGCAACTAGAGAGGAGATATGTTTGTTGTGATATTGGTTGATGGCCCCCTTTGGCTTCCACCGCTGCCTTTTGTAGACATGCTAACGCCAGCCTGTTTCTGGGCCCATATGGCAGTGAGTGCCGACAATTAAATACTAGTACTAAACATTGTAGAAATTGTTTAAGCATCCAATTCTTATTTCATACTGTATATATAGTTATATATGTACACTACCCTTACACAGGATGGAGATTATTTAGTAGTAGCAGTAGTACATTATCCTTCTCATCATCACGTCTCTCGGAACTAGAAACTGTCTTGATACGCTCCAGTTCCAACACCACTGTTTGGCTGATCATTTCTACGATGGCTGCTGATGCTGATGCTGATTTATTGTGAGAGAAAAACATTACTAAATGACTGGCTGATTTTGGCTGATAAGCTTAAGCGAACAAGGCCATATATCATCAGCACCCCCGGCAAACCGTCCTTCCCAAATGTATAGTGCAACACACACGTAACACACGCTTGTACAATGGATATCTGCACAATGAACAGAGTCCCGATTTTTACACGGGTAATTAGCAACGATCAATCCATCTATCTTTCTAAAGGCATGTTTGGTTCACCTCTCCTAAAGTTAGTCACTAAAATGCTAAACACCCCTACTAAAATTTAGGGCTCACTAAAGTTTAGTGGCTCTTTGTCACCAAGGGGCAGCTAAAAGTGATTAAAGTGTACATGAGATAGCTACTTTAGTAGGTGGAATCAAACATGAGTCACTAAACTTTAGAGGGGTCACTAAATTTAGGGGCTACTAAACTTTAGTAGATGGAACTAAACAGACCCTAAATTATGAGCATCGTTATACGTGCAACTTATTTGTACATCTACTTTACAACTAGAAGATCAAAAAACGAAGCTAAAAAAATGAACGTCTTGATAGGATTATACAAATGTGTGGGTTGTATGCAAAAATATCTTTCCTCTTTTCAGCTACCATATATAGAAATGACCATTTATGGCTAAACAAAGAGAATATATATAACCTAGAAATTCACGTAAAAGGCAAACATCTGGTTTTACCCCTTTATTTTTTACTGTTGTCTTACCTTCACAGATACATATCCACTTCGCCCGAGAAAAATTGATGTTCTATATACCCCAACCCTTGCTCGCTCAGAAGAAAATGGCAGAAGGAGGACGTGGTTTTCGTATTATGCACTGCACTTACTCAGGGGCGACGACCATGATCCCGTCGTCGTCATCGTCGTCGAGGGTGGCGGTGGTCTTGCCGAGGTTCGGATTGGGGTCAGGTGGATGGTCTGCCTCTGGCAACCGTAGCCGTGGCAAGCCGGCTGTTTAGCGTCCGGCAGCGTGGCAAGAGAGACCGCTCCTAGTACTAGTAGCAGTAATACAACCATTGTCACCTCGGCCACGAGCACAGCAGAGCTCGATTTCGCCAGTGCCATGGTTATCCTCATGTAGCGTAGAGGGAGCTAACTAGCAGGCACATTTCTTCGTGTTGATGCGTGGCCATATTTATAGGAGATCCCCCATTTGTACGGAACCTTTTTTTGGGGGTGGGGGCGGGCTTCGTCATTTTTTTTATTAAACCAATATCTGTATTCATAGAGTAAGAATACATATGTAACAGTACGTAAGCTGCTAGCACACAAACCCCACATAGAAACAACGAGGTCGTTGAGGACCACTGAGAACAGCTCTGTCGGAGAAGCTAGAGCTTCGACGCCACCGTACCCACCTGGACACCATGAAGACCCATGAGGTCGCCGTCGAAAGCCGAAAGAAGCAGCGAAGAGCACCCCCCCAGGGGGGTGAGGGGTGGGGGGCGGGCTTCGTCATTTTTTTATTAAACCGATATCTGTATTCATAGAGTTAGGAAATACATACACAAACACAAGACCTATGGTTGCAGTACGTAAGCTGCTAGCACACAAGCCCCACATAGAAACAACGAGGTCGTTGAGGACTAGTGAGAACAGCTCCGTCGGAGAAGCTAGAGCTTCGACGCCACCGTGCCCTGGACACCGCGAAGACCCACGTGGTCACCGTCGAAAGCCGAAAGAAGCAGCGAAGAGCACCCCCTCCCCCATGGAGGAGGCCTCCATCGCAGAGCTTTGAAGAGGAGAGCCGTTGATTAAAAGCAAACGTAGAAGCCACATCGGCCGGGGAGCACCCTAGCTGGACCGAGCCCGCTCGTCGAAGCCCGACGAGGAAGACGACCAGATCTAGCCTCCAAAGGCCCAGCACGAGCAGCTGGACCACTGTGCAGCGCCGCTAGCATTGAAGACACCAAACGACGCTGAGAGCTTCCTCCATAACCAGAGCCGAACACATCAGACCCCAACTCCACGAGCTCGTCGCCAGTGTCGGAGGAAAACGCCGTCGAGGCGGGGAAGAAGAAACTACCATCGCCTGGGACTCTGGAAGGCATAATTAATAAACGACTGCTCAAATAAAGATGAACCCCATATATAAGCCAATATTTTCCGTTTCCTTTTATTTTCTTTTGTTGATGTAACTGTAGTTGTTGACATAAAATCCAGTCACATGTTAGAAAGGCCTAGCTCGTCCGGTCCACACACGGCCTAGCACGTAGCGAAGGAGGTCGAAAACAGCGAGGCCAACCAATGAGTCAGTTATGCGGATCCAATGCTCATTCTTTGTCCAAAACTCCAATAAACACCTCCTAGGAAGACGCATCAGGGAGAAGCGCAACGGAATACTTTTAGGACCGGCAAGTCTATCTTGAACACTAACAAATCTCGTTGAAAGGAGTAGTGCATAGCAGGAGGCTGGAGAACCTAGAGGAAGGATAATAAGGGTAGTAGTAGATTGATTTTTGATCGATGGTAGACACTGGCGCATGCTGTCAGAAACGGGCAACTCGTACGCACATGACTTCGCATGAAGATTCTAGCTGTGAATGCATGAATCCAGATTTTGTATTGTTTAAATAATAGTCTTTTTTTTCTATAAACCTCTTATGTTTATTTTATCTTCTATTAACTCTTCTTTTGTCATAGTCTGCACTCTTAATGAGCACTATAATGGCATAACAATTATTTAAAAGCACCACGATCCTTTAAAATTGGTGGTAGAGCTTAAAGTGAGATCTAAGGTGAGGTTGCGATCTAACCTCAACAAATATTAATATTCAAGCCATATAATCGTTGTTTACTCGAAAAATCTCAAAATATCAAATAGTAATAGCAACCTTTGGTCTGCACTAATCTCTACTTGTCAAGATATTTGAATTTTCTTATCAAGGAATTATGCATGTAATAATATGAATTTGTTAAAGATTAAGTCGCTATGCTATTATTATTTATACTATCAAACGTCTTAGCTGGAATGTATAAAATTATATCTAATATAACCTTTATAAGTTATATTTCATGGTTGTTAATACAATTTTAAAAAGATTTAAATAATACGGAGTACAATCTCAGCAAGTGGTACTGTGCTAGTACGGTGGACTGGCCGGCCGTCGGTAGACCAGTAGCGACGAGACACGAGCATAGTACACTCGTGCTGCACGCATCGCCCTCCAGCTCCAAATCACAATCCACCCCCTTCGGCCCACGGCGGCACCACCACCAGACCAGACCACACCACTGCACCTGCGCCGCCCTCCGCCGCCGCCTCCCGTCCCCATCTCCCTCGGACTCTCGCACTCTCAACAACAAACAGGACGCAACTCATCCCCGCCGCGAGCAACGCCAATGCCCCGGCCGCTACACGCTCCAGCCGCCGCCACCGCTAGCTAGGCCCTGCCGGCTCCTCCCCTCGCCGATGATGATGGACCCGGCCGCGCCCGTCCTCGCGCTGTCCAAGGCCTTCGTCTCCTCCGGCACCAAGCCCTTCCTCCTCCGCCGCGGCCGCCTCCTCGCCCCGCTCCGCCGCCGCTCCCCCTTCGCCGCCTGCGCGTCCGGCCCCGCCTCGGCCTCCGCGCCGCGCGGCCTCGCCGTGCCGGGCGACCTCCTCCTCATCTCGCTCGCCCGGCTCGCGCTCCGCGGCCCCGGACCCCCCGCGGCACCTCGGCGGTGGTTCGCGAGCGTCTCGGCTGCCAACCCACTCGCATCGGGTGGTCCGCCCCGCGGCGGCGGTCCGGGGAACGGTGATGGTGGCGGCGGTGGCGGCGACGGCTGGAAGCGCCCGCGTGCTTCCCAGGGAGCGGGTGTGGTGGAGGAAGCGGCAGCGCAGGGAGCCGATGTCATCGTGCTTGACGTTGGGGTATGGCTATCCCTCTAGTACGAGTATACACTGATCAAATCACCTTCCGCTCTTAAAAAAAAGAACATATTATGTGTGACATCTTTTAAAACTTTGAATAAGTTATGTAGTATATGCTTGGCTGGTCAAACACCCGTAACTAGTACACACGGATTGCTACTTTACCCGCGTGTAACTGGTTTTTCATATTTAGAATTCGGATTAACATAACAAGCATTCTCATAGCATCAAGACAATCATGAATCAGCAAAAAAATCACCAATGGTACCGGTTGTAGATCCTGCTGCATTATCTCTTGTGTCAACAACCCATCTAACCAGAATTGTTTCTGGGCCAATTACTAGAATCTCCGTCCAATTAATATTTGTTCTGAATTAATAGAAAAACTTATAACCTGTGATTTGTGTTCATGTTTGTTCTTACATGCTACAAGTTCTTACCACCTTGTAATCTGTATCTATATTAGTCGCCTGATTAGCTTCATTGCAGGGAATGTCATGTGGTGGATGTGCAGCAAGTGTTAAACGCATTCTGGAGAATGAGGTTAGCTAAGTTAGATCATCATGTCTCATGGCCAAGTGCTTATTAGCTCTCTACTGTTTCTAGTTGTGTTTGTAACTCTGCGCCTGGATTTTTCAGCCCCAGGTGCAGTCAGCAACTGTTAACCTTGCCACTGAAATGGCAGTCGTCTGGGCAGTGCCTGAAGATAGAGATGTTCGGGACTGGAAGGAGCAGTTGGGTGAGAAGCTTGCCAATCAGTTGACGACATGTGGTTATAAATCCAATCTTCGAGGTAAACGCTGCAATTATTGGTCGAGTACTGTCAAAGGGCTAAACATGTACATTTTAGTTGGGAGTGATGAGGCAGTTGAATAATGGATAAGCATTGTTAGTTTGAAACTTGGAATAAAGAGCTAAATATTACATTTTCTCTTCAATAGAAAATCATGACGATCATAACTCAAATCTCTTAAGCATCTGAATGTTCTTCTTAGAAAGATGAAATGGTGCTTTAGAATTCCTGTTGCTTATCAGTCAATCTTGCCTTGAGATACATGAATGCAAAGTCTTCTTTGTTCACATGGCACTCTTGAGCACAGACAACATGTTACAAATCTCCACTTGTTGCTGTTATGTCTGTTCAGTCTCATGCAAATGTCTATCTTATCTGCAGATTCTTCAAAGATCGGTTCACAAACAGTTTTTGAAAGAAAGATGCAAGACAAACTTGAACAGATGAAACAAAGTGGTAAAGTTTTTTGTTGAGACGAGTACCCATCAGTTTACGAGCTTCTCCGAGTCCATGATGTTTTTATAGGAAAATTTGCAAGCATACCACTGTCTGCTGGTCATCATCCCTGTTTGCTATTTTACCATGGCATGTCTCAATGACAAGTGGGTCCCGGTGCCACCTGCCATTGAGACATCCAGTGCAAAAATAGCAAACTGGGGTTTGACCCATTGGTATATTTGCAAAGTCCCATTTTTTATAATACAAAGTGTTAACTTTATATCTGACACGCTGCCCTGTTTTTTCTTCTAGGTAGAGAACTTGCTGTATCATGGACATTATGCACAGTTTGCCTTCTGGGACACATTTCTCACCTTTTTGGAGTTAATGTGCCATTGATGCACCTCATTCATTCCACTGGATTTCATTTGTCTCTGTCAATATTTACATTTGTCGGTCCTGGTCGAAGACTAATACTTGACGGGCTAAAGAGTCTGTTCAAGGGGTCTCCAAACATGAATACACTGGTTGGTTTAGGTGCGTTGTCATCGTTTGCTGTCAGCTCGATTGCAGCCTTCATTCCGAAGCTGGTAGCTCCTACTCTCTTTCTCTTTTTTTTTTTTGGTTTTTTGCATGCTTTGCAGATATTGTTGGCCAGTTTCATAGTTTAAACTCCTTTTGTTACCCTCTAGCTCTATAATATGCTCTGTTAATTTGCATCATGGCATATGGCCAATGTGTCAGTAGTTTGTTTATATCATTTCATTTTCCTGCAGGGGTGGAAGACATTTTTTGAGGAACCAGTTATGTTGATAGCTTTTGTTCTTCTAGGGAAGAATCTGGAGCAGAGGGCAAAGCTTAAAGCTACCAGCGATATGACTGGACTGCTTAGTATTCTTCCATCTAAAGCACGCCTAATGGTGGATAACGATACTGAGAAATCATCGTTGATTGAGGTCCCATGTGATACTCTTTCTGTTGGGGACTATGTTGTTGTGCTACCTGGGGTGAGTACAGGCTGTAAAGCATGCACAAACATGGGTGGTAGTTTCTTTTTCCTTGCTGCATATGGCTTTCACTACTCTTTAATTGCATACTAAACAGTAAACATGCGTGCATACTGTGGCAGCAGTTACATATTCACATATAAAACTTCCCTCATATGATGAAATCTGAATGGTATGATGCTCACGCTGATCTTGTTGGCATGATCTTTTTGTTGCTTGTTTACTCACCATACAGGATCGCATCCCAGCTGATGGTATTGTCAAAGCTGGAAGGAGTACAGTTGATGAATCAAGTTTGACAGGTGAACCTATGCCTGTAACAAAGATAGCAGGGGTATGTATGTCTCTAAATGCCTTAGTTTTTTTTTCTTAACATGAAGCAAACTGTTCTTATCTCATTATTTGGCTTGCTGAATTCAAGTAACATCTCAGTTTAGCATCTTATTGTGCTGAATATTGATGATTCTCCTCCTTCGTTAGGCAGAAGTATCAGCAGGAAGTATTAACTTGAATGGTAAACTCACTGTCGAAGTTAGAAGACCTGGTGGTGAGACTGTCATGTCTGACATACTTCACTTAGTTGAAGAAGCCCAGACAAGGGCAGCCCCTGTTCAACGATTGGCTGACAAGGTATATAATATGTGAACTGATTCGTTCTCTTATGAAAACTAGTAGTTTGGAGATGATGTTCAAAGCTCATTTATGCCTTTTGTCCTGCTAACCATCTCCATGGGATAGGACTAGATATGTGTGAATATCATGGTCAACAGTAGTTCATAGGTTCTGTAGAGCTTTTTAACAGACAAAGTAATGTCAGAATATGGGTGATTGGTTACTTCATCTAATTGTTTTTTACCCTTTGGTATGGTTAATATTTAAAATGGCTTATTTTAGTTGGAGCACTTCCTCTCTTTAGGCACTCAGTGCATTCCATTATATGTTAAGTTTCTGATCAATGGAAATATTGGTTCTGTTATTCTTTTGGTACTACCTCTTCCATGTGTTGGTGCTTGAGGCTTTTTTTTTTGAACTTTCTTGTGGAATTTATTTGATTGTCCGTACTGTATTCTGGTCATCACTGATGGATCATGGCTGCTTTGGTGGTGTTTCCATGTGGATGGGTTTAGTAACAGTCTTAGGGGCCCTTTCTTTACCACATTATTATTGTGACCTAAATTAGTAATAGTTTTGCTCTATGATTCAATGTCAATTTTATTGTTACACAGGTTGCAGGGAACTTTACATATGGAGTCATGGCACTTTCTGCTGCTACTTACATGTTCTGGAGTATTTTGGGTTCACAACTTGTACCTGCTGCTATCCAACATGGAGGTGCAGTGTCTTTGGCATTGCAACTTTCTTGCAGTGTTCTGGTATGATACAAGGAAGATATGGCTATTTTACTTTGAATGAGCGAAATTTCTAGTTCCTAAAACTAGGTGGCTAGTATATGGAGATACGCAAATCCTTCATTTTGAAGATGAGGTTTTGTTGAGCAAAAGTAGGTTCTGATTTCAAGTGCAGCTAATGCTTTTGAAACTAATTACTCTCAGGATTCAAAATTAGAATTGTTTCTTTTCTTATAAAAAAAATATAAAGGGCGTGACTTGATGAAACATGCTTTGAGTGTTGATATTTGAGCCATCATGTGCATTAAGAATGTGCAAAATCTCTAGCAGTTTTGGATCCTGGATGTTGGTATCTGTTTATGTTAAATTGATTTATGTTGGACTGCAGTGCCTGTTTTCTCTGTAGAGAGAAAAATGCCATCCCCGTGTTATCATTCTGGTGTCTAATTCTGTAGATTGACTATGCCTCTTCAAAAGCTAGTAAATAGTAATATTGATCCTCATTTGCAGGTAATTGCTTGCCCTTGTGCTCTTGGCCTTGCCACACCCACTGCTGTACTGGTATGAAACAAATAATATTAGAAATTTTTGGTTGAAATATATATCACATCTATGTTTATTCAGGTGTCATTTTGCCAGGTTGGTACTTCATTAGGTGCAACGAGAGGGCTTCTTTTACGTGGTGGGGATGTTTTGGAGAAGTTCTCTGATGTTGATGCCATTGTGTTTGACAAGACTGGAACTTTGACAATTGGTAGACCTGTGGTAACTAGAGTAATAGCTTCCAGAGGCATGGGAGATGCGAATACAAAGTTGAGTGTCTCTTATGTACTCTGGATTTATATGTTGTAATTAATTACGCTAGGTTTGTATTCTGATATACCTACTTTGGACTTCACATCTGATTGAACATCTTTCTGGAGAACTTACCTATGAATAGGGTGTGACAGAATGCAGTTTCCAATGTATTTCCATTGAAAATGTGCCATATTTCTCATGGATTTTTCTCTGCAAACCTAATGTTAATAGATGTCAAAGTGAAGATTATTTCTAAGACTTTCTTGTTGACAAACCATATTCCCGTCATCAGGGATTTGGGGGCCCACCAGTGGACGGAGGCTGAAATTCTGAGTTTTGCTGCTGGAGTGGAATCAAATACAAACCACCCGCTTGGAAAAGCCATCATGGATGCTGCAGGGGCTGCCAATTGTATCGTTATGAAGGTAGTCATAGCAGAAGTGCACAATAAATGTGAGCTTAGAATGACCTTAGTATGAAGTATGAACTAAGTGGGTATTCTGCAAGTTATAAAAAACTGTTTCAGGATAAATGTTTTCTCCACTTTTTATAATCATGTCTGCTGAATTGCAATCTTATAATCAATAATAAGATGTTTCCCATAGTTGCTCCGGACTTCTTCCAAACTTCCATGACACATTATTATGGAATGGGATGACCTATTTTATATTTTTATCTTTTTTCACACTTTTTATTCACTTGTTACACAAATTTACCTTTCTGGTTGTTGCCCTTTACTTATGCGTGCTGTCACAGGCAAATGATGGATCCTTCATGGAAGAACCAGGATCTGGTGCTGTGGCTACCATTGGTGAGAAACAGGTTTCTGTCGGAACATTAGATTGGATTAGAAGGTACAAACGAATTTCTTATTCTACAGCTATTCCCTATCAAGGATATGTACAGGGATGTGGTGACGTTTGTCCGAACATGTGATGGCGACACCAGTGACTTTCCAATTAAAATAGGATTGCATCAGGGATCAGCTTTGAGCCCTTATTTATTTGCTTTGGTGATGGATGAGGTCACAAGGGACATACAAGGTGATATCCCTTGGTGTATGCTCTTTGCTGATGATGTGGTGCTAGTTGACGACAGTAGGACAGGGGTTAATAGGAAGTTAGAACTATGGAGGCACACGTTAGAGTCGAAAGGGTTCAGACGTAGTAGGACCAAGACCGAGTGCATGAGGTGTGATTTCAGCGCGACTAGGCATGAGGAGGGAGACGTTAGCCTCGATGGGCAAGTGGTGGCCAAGAAGGATACTTTTTGGTATTTAGGATCGATACTACAAAAGGATGGCGACATTGATGAAGATGTTAGGCATAGAATTTCAGCCGGCTGGTTGAAATGGCGTCAAGCTTCTGGCGTCCTCTGTGACAAAATGGTGCCTCAGAAGTTGAAAGGTAAGTTTTATAGGACGGCGATTCGCCCAGCGATGTTATACGGAGCTGAGTATTGGCCTACAAAAAGGCGACATGTCCAGCAATTGAGTGTAGCAGAGATGCGTATGTTGCGTTGGTGTTGTGGGCACAACAAGGAGGGATAGAGTCTGGAACGACGATATTTGGGATAGGGTTGGGGTGGCACCAATTGAGGAGAAATTGATTCAACATCGGTTGAAATGGTTTGGACATGCTCAATGGAGGCCTCCTGAGGCGCCGGTGCGTAGTGGGGTTCTAAAGCGGACTGATAATGTAAAGAGCGGTAGAGGTCGACCTAAACTAACTTGGGACGAGTCCGTTAAGAGAGACCTTAAGGAGTGGAATATCTCTAAGGATTTAGCTATGGACAGGAGCGCTTGGAGACTGGTAATCAACGTGCCTGAACTGTGACCTCTTTCTGTCTTGTGCCATTTATGTCCCTTTATGTGTCTCCCTGTTTATCGTCTCTTTTGGGTTTCATCTCTAGCCTGTCCCAACTTGCTTGGGACAAAAGGCTATGTTGTTGTTGTTGTTGTTGTACAGCTATTCCCTATGCTAAATTGACTAACAACATGACACTTTTAATCGTCTCGTGTACCTGCTATACCTTCTGTAAGTGCTATCTGTTCTAAACTTTTCTCCATGCACTAGCTGTCATGTGCAATTGTGTGTTGTACCGATTGGAGTATGTTCACTAGTAAAATTGTAATGTTTCAGGCATGGGGTCGTTCACAATCCCTTCCCAGAAGCAGAGCATTTTGGCCAGTCTGTTGCATATGTAGCAGTGAATGGTGCTCTGGCTGGTCTTATTTGTTTTGAGGATAAGCTCAGGGAAGATTCTCGTCAAGTAATCGACACTCTATCTAAGCAAGGAATTAGTGTATATATGTTATCTGGGGACAAGGAAAGCGCTGCTATGAATGTGGCTTCTGTTGTTGGTATCCAGGCAGACAAGGTAACATCAACTGAGTTTTGTTGTTGTGTTTTGTTCTTGTGAACGGTAATTTTTCCCAGTTTTCTGTAGTAAAGTGGCTTAATTCTCTGGTGTTTGGCATTAAAGTAGCCAGAATGAACATGTTATGAGGTTGCCTGCTATCTCTTTGGCTGTTATGTGCGCCAATTACATCATCTGTAGAAATCTTGGAGATGCACCACAGATTATGATTCTATGAGTTTCAGATTGCTGCAGAAATTTTAGTGACTATTGTTTTGAATTACCAGAAAAATATGAAGTCATTTGTCATCAAGTTGCCATGTCATGTACGCCCTTTCTTTTTATAAGGTGTGCATGCATTCCAAGATTCAAACTCAATCTTTGATCAAGAATTAGCCTAAGAACTGTATAGGTTGTTGAAGATCCTAACATAATCGATTTTGGCAGATGTGGATTCCTTCTCTATATACCCATTCATGTGGTACTTCCTACGATTAATCTTATCATATAAGATACATCTGTGTAGATATCGACATACACATCTAGAAAGCCATGTGCTTTGGAAGTAGCTCATACATTAATGGTCAATCAGTACTGTTGAAGGCTGTGGCAGGTTAAACCATGCCCTACACTTTGGAAAGGAGGGAGTATAACTTAGGAAGACAAACTTCCCAAAGTATAAATATGTGAAATCACTTAAAATGTTATTCTCAGTCAACATCACCATCCACTTGAAAATGGTCTGTTTGTGAAGTGCACATACCCCCGCTTCATATTTTAATGAAACAAGAGCGCAATTTGTATATAATAGGTCATTGGTTTATGAAATGAATATAGCTGGAAGCAGGTTCATAAATAGATAAACAAAATATCTGGCAATCAGATTGGAACCAACTGAAGCACAAAAGGGAGCTCAGGACAGACTGTTTTTGTATCTTCCATTTAAATTGTTTTTGCTAGCATGACTTTTTTATTGCCATTTCAGCATGGTTCACTTATCTGTGTACGTGGGAAAATGTCTTAGGTTCTTGCTGAAGTTAAACCACATGAGAAAAAGAAGTTCATATCTGAACTTCAGAAAGAGCACAGGTTAGTTGCCATGGTTGGTGACGGCATTAATGATGCTGCAGCACTAGCTTCAGCTGATGTTGGAGTTGCAATGGGTGGAGGTGTTGGGGCAGCCAGTGATGTGTCTTCAGTTGTACTTTTGGGCAACAGGTTATCCCAGGTAATTTCTTTCACTACAGTTTGGAATTTTCTGTAGCAACCAAGTGTAAAACATTGCAGTTGTTTCTTTACATACCTGGACGTTGCTGTATAACTCAATGAATTGCCTTTTCCCCTAGTCCCCTACCACTACCAGTATGATTCTTAAAAACCTGCCCCTTCGATGCAGCTCGTTGATGCTTTAGAGTTGAGTAAAGAGACCATGAAGACGGTGAAGCAGAATCTTTGGTGGGCTTTCCTGTATAACATTGTATGGTTCTATCTTATCTCTTAGACATGGCTCTTTTTTTTTTAATCTAACAGATTAGATATAAAATGATAATTTCGTTTACTTGCTGACCATTTTAGAATTATTATTGTAAATATTATGAAGCACCCTAGAAAAGAAAAACCAATGGGTTACGTACAAATTCTGCAATTTTTGCTGTATATTGATTGTGGTATAGGCTGCTAACTACGGCATCACCAAAATGCTCTTAGATTTGAATTTCATATTTATTTTGACATTTACTTTTTATTACCAACTTAGATTAGAAGTATACTTCCTTCTCTGACCTCTGCTTGCACGTTCTCATATAGTTAATTACTTTGCAGGTTGGACTCCCCGTTGCTGCTGGAGCATTGCTTCCAGTTACGGGGACGATACTGACGCCATCAATAGCTGGAGCTCTAATGGGTTTTAGTTCGGTCGGTGTGATGGCCAACTCGTTGCTTCTGAGGGTGAGGCTGAGTTCAAAGCAAGCGAGCCAGACTGACACCAAGCGAGAGCCACAGAAAGCCATCTCTGATGGTCCATCAGAAACTACTGATGAGGCTGAGAAAAATTACTCATCGAAATGGAGTACCTGAGTAGTTCGAATCTTAGACCATGTTCATTCATTCATTCATGATGATTTGCCGATTTGGACACGATTTGGTAACATCGGCCACTGAAAAGACCACGGTTGGGTGCCAATGCCACGGATTCCTCAGAAGTGTATGCACGGAGCAAAGGTTGGATAGTGTGTCATCTAGCTTCATTAGTTGTCTAGTTCCCTTGGCCATAGATTGTAGTCATCAGTTGAACAAATCAAAACATTGGCTGGCTGTAGGATAGGGTAGCTGAGATCAGCTCCTGTGGTTTGTTAGGTCTTCATGGTGATCTTTATCTCTCCATCCATGTATGCTGCTGGCCCCACTGCACGACCTTTTTATATGCAACTGTTCTGTTTTGTTCATTTTTTTTTCCGCTCAACCCTCTTAAACTAAGGTCATGTTTAGTTTTAAAAATTTTCAAGATTCCCCTTCACATCGAATGTTTAGACATATACATAGAGTATTAAATGTAAACTAAAAAACTAATTACACAGTTTAGTAGAAAATCACGAGACAAATCTTTTGAGCCTAATTAGTTTATGATTGAACACTAATTAACAAATACAAACGAAACGAAAATGCCACGGTAGCCAAAGCCAAATATTTTCGTGAAAAGTTGCGATAGTTCTCAACTGAGGTGTTGTGAGTGCTGTTTTTTACGTCTGCCAGTCTTCACGGTTGCAGCTGTAGCTGTCAGTAACTTATGCCTAGGGCGCCTAGCTGCTGCAGCAGCCACAACCGGCAGAATTGCAGCCGAACGGTCTGCCCATGTTGGCAAGAACGGCATCTGAGTCCGAACCTAAGGCCCCGTTTGGTTCCTCTGTTTTTTTTTAACATACATCACATCAAATGTTGCAACACATATATAAAGTACTAAATATAGACTAATTACATACATGTCGACACAGATTAAGAGTAATTTACGAAACGAATCTATTAAGTCTAATTAGTCTATGATTGAACACTACATCGCCTAAGATATTTCGAGTTCCACTCAAACTCAATAGTTCTCATAGCTACCACATGTCAATGATACACATTGGGGCTTATTCATTTTTTTTTTAAAAAAAACAAGAAGCCGTGCAGGTATTTTAGCTGCAGTGAGCAGTCTGCACTCTGCACCATATGCAAGGTTTTGCTTGCCTTCCACAAGTTGCCACACCTCGTGTGCCCACGCTGAAGTAAACTGATGTAAAGTGAATGTAATGAACAGTGACTTGGGAACAACTACTGCTTTCATTGATCTCTTAGATATATATACATTGTCAAAAGGTATCTCTTTACAGAGAAAAGGCAACTGTTCACTGGGAACAGACACAGCCGAAGGGACATACCCCTTCGGGATTACTAACTGCTAACCCTATGATTAACTGCTAATCTATTCTTCTGGATGAGATCATAACTGGTACGGAGAGGTGTCTGTTGGTACAGACATTGTTTCGTAACACTCCCCCTTGATCGAATCTTCTTTGAGATCAATGCAGCTGTAAGCTTGGATTCCTCGAAAAACCCTGTGGGAAAAATCTGAGGAATATGCATGTATAGATATGCCATAAAAACTCCTTTAAACCTTATAGGAAAATAAGGAGAAAATAGCATATATGAGTGTGATTTAAATAAACCACTATGTCATTGATATCCCATTAAAAACCCTCGTGGGGGAAAAAATATTGGAGATACGACATATAGATTGCTCCTCCAAAAACCTTTTAGGAAAAAATATGAGGATCAATGTAAAACGATATGTCGCTAAAACTCCCGTAAAACCCAGTGGGAAAATTAGGAGAAAATATGACGACATATTATTGGTATTTCCCTTTGGATAACTCACATGAAAAACCTTTTTCAGGGAAAAACCATGAATGAGTTATGAGGGCAATATGTGTCTTTGATATTTCCCACAAAAACCCTGGTGGGGAAAATAGGAAATATGACACATGCTTATGTTAATATTACCTCATTAAAAACTTTAACAAGAAACCTCTTGAGTAAAACTTGTCAAAGAAAAGAGTATAATATAATGCTGGTACAGGTCTACATCTAGGGGATGTCTCCCCCTGATTCTGGCAAATCTCGAAGTCGGCGCATACCAATTCCATGTACCAATTTTTGAAACACAGAACTTGGTAAGGACTCAGTAAATAGATCAGCGAGATTATCGCATGACTTGATTTGCAAGATGCTTATTTCCCCACTTTCTTGTAGTTCATGGGGATAAAACAATTTAGGAACAATATGCTTAGTGATATTGCTCTTTATGTAACCCGTTTGCATCTGTGTAACACAAGCAGAATTATCTTCGTAGATAATTGTAGGTGATTCAATTGCACCTAGACCACATGACTTTTGTACGTGATTAATCATTCTGCGAAGCCATACACATTCTCGTGATGCCTCGTATAGGGCAATAATCTCAGAATGATTTGTAGAGGTCGCTGTCAGAGTCTGTTTAGAAGACTTCCATGAAATTGCTGTACCTCCATGTAGGAATACAAATCCTGTTTGGGATTTTCCGTTATGAGGATCAGATAAGTAACCAGCATCTGTATAACCAATCATATTGGGATCATGATTTTTCTTGAAGAATAAACCAAGATCCTTTGTGCCATTAAGGTATCTGAGGATACACTTCGCTCCCGTCCAATGACGGCGAGTTGGGTCCGCACTATGCCTAGCTAGTAAGTTTACTGCAAATGCGATATCAGGCCTGGTGCAATTTGCAAGATACATAAGTGCGCCAATGACACTGAGATATGGGATTTCCGGTCCCAATATCTTTTCCCCAATATCCCGTGGTCTAAATGGATCTTTCCCTATTTCTAAGGTACGAACGACCATTGGGGTTTTAATAGGGTATGATTTATCCATATTGAATTTCTCCAATATTTTCTGGATATAGGCTGACTGATGCACTAAAATCCCTGAAGGACGGTGCTCAAGTTGTAAGCCTAGGCAATACTTGGTCTTACCCAAATCCTTCATCTCGAATTCCGTCTTCAGATGTTTGCGTGCTTCCTCTATATCCTTTGGGTTGCCAATGATATTTAAATCATCAACATACACGGATATAATACAAAATCCCGTTCGAGATTTCTTAATGAAAACACATGGACAATCATCATTGTTGGAGAATCCTTTCTTTAGAAGGAATTCACTCAGTCGGTTGTACCACATTCGTCCCGACTGCTTTAAGCCATATAATGACTTTTGTAGTTTTACACAATACATGTTGCGATTTGCGTTAGGATTCGGAATTTGGATTCCATCGGGAACCTTCATATATATGTCTGAATCAAGTGACCCATATAGATATGCTGTCACCACATCCATCAACTGCATAGATAGATGATTTTGAACTGCCAATGATATTAAGTATCGGAAAGTAATTCCACTCATTACCGGAGAATAGGTTTCATTGTAATCAATGTCGGGTCTCTGCGTGAACCCTTGTGCTACTAGCCTTGCTTTATATCTCACCACCTCATTGTTTTCATTCCGTTTCCGGACGAAAACCCATTTAAAGCCTACAGGAAAGACTTTGGAAGGCGTAGGTATTGCAGATGTGAATACCCCTCTTCTCATGAGCGAGGCTATCTCAGCTTGGATTGCTTCTTTCCATTGAGCCCAGTCCGAGCGCTTTTTGCACTCTGCCATGGTCTTAGGATCTGGATCATTGAGAAAGATTTCTGCAATTGCTGCGGAGAAGTACATGTCGACAACAGTAGTCTTACGATCGTATGATTCTCCAGAATCGATATAATTGATGGAAATTTCTTTTACCCTATTATTTGACTCAATATTTCCCAAAACTATGGAGTCAGGGTGTTCCGATGTCCCAGGATCAGAATTTGGATGCACCGTTGATCTGGGTTGCGGACTTGGTCCTGGTGTTGGACTCTTATCCACTATTAGGTGTCTACCAACTTGAGGTTGGTTTGGATTTACTGATTTAGAGGATTTAGTCCTCGATTTCCTCGGACGCTTACTTGGAGCGTTATCCTTAGGAGCGGCCATACTTCTCCCCCTCTTCTTTGGAATTGGGAGTTGAATGGTTTTTATTGGTACCTCCACTCTTTCGGGCGCATTGCGAGCAGGATAAGAGGATTTGGTGACACCCTTATAATCAGTAAATGCTTCTGGCAGGTTATTTGCAATATGTTGCAAGTTTATGATTTTTTGAACTTGTTGTTCAGTCTCTAGAGTACGTGGATCTAAGGGGGAAATGCCTTGGGCATTCCAGTTGATTTCCTGGCATTCGTTTTGGTACTTGAAGTCTCCCCCTAATGCCGGAAAATGGTCCTCATTAAATATGCAATCAGCGTACCGGGCCGTGAATAAGTCCCCTGTAAGAGGCTCGAGGTACTTGATAATCGATGGAGATTGATATCCCACATAGACTCCAAGTTTCCTATGTGGACCCATAGAGGTACGCTTGGGCAGTGAGATCGGTACGTATACAGCGCAACCGAATTTTCGCAGATGGGAAATATTTGGCATATTCCCACGTACTAATTGCAATGGGGAGACTGCGTGATATGCAGTTGGTCGCAATTGAATTAAGTCAGCAGCGTGTAAGACTGCATGACCCCAACATGAAGTTGGTAGATTGCAATTTTGTAATAATGGTCTTGCTATGAGTTTAATTCTCTTAATAAGAGATTCTGCTAAACCATTTTGTGTATGGACATATGGGACAGAGTGCTGAACTTGAATTCCCAAAGCCATACAATAATCGTTGAAAGCCTTTGAGGAAAATTCAGCAGCATTGTCCATTCGAATGGATTGAATTTGATGTTCAGGATTATGTGCTCTAAGTCTAATAACTTGAGCAATAATTTTTGCAAATGCATGGTTACGTGTGGACAAAAGACACACATGAGACCATCTAGTAGATGCATCTATTAGGACCATGAAATACCTGAACGGTCCAGACATTGGTTGTATGGGGCCACAAATATCTCCTTGAATGCGTTCAAGAAATTTAAGTGGCTCATTTTGGATCTTAACGGGCGATGGTCGTACGATCAATTTCCCTGTAGCACATGAAGTGCACATAAAATCTGAAGATTTCGGGAATTTAGTAGTGTTTAACTCATGACCATTCGAATTACTGATAATTTTTCGCATCATCCCAACACCAGGATGGCCAAGGCGTTCATGCCAAGTTTTGAATGCGTCAACATTCTGGAAAATTACCTTGTACGCAACATGCGGTACGGGTTTGATGTATGTGTAGTACAATCCGGATGAGAAAGAGGGAATTTTCTCAACAATTCTTTTGCCATATCCGTTATTTTTAGTAACAAGGAGAATTTCCTCATTATTGTCATCACTGGTTTCGATGTGAAAACCATTTTGACGGATATCTCTATAACTTAACAAGGTACGCTTTGAATCGGGATACAATAAAGCATCCTCAATTGTGATTTGGGTACCCATAGGGAGTACGATAGTGGCACGACCAGAGCCAACAATCGTAGCATCGCGCCCAGCGATTGTCAAAACATTTCCTTGTCTTTTAGTAAGAGTTTGGAAATATTTTGTTTCCCTAAGAATAGAATTAGTGGTACCACTGTCCACTAGGCATAATTCCTCTTCCATCGGATCGACCCCCATAGAAACTCTATATAAATAAAGAATTCAATATGAAACTCTTTGATGATATATAGAATACATACTTTATTTATTGAATATCAAATGTGTACAATACATTTATTGGATATCCAAACTAAATAGTGATGACATTATTAAATATTTACAACACATAGGACATAAATTGTTTTAACTATTACAATCACTGGGACATAAAGACATTAGAATCTAAGGGATTGGGAGCCTATTGGAAGTCTCCAAATATGTCGTTGGATGCGTATTCCACGATCATATTCCCTGTATCAGCAAGATCCTCGCCTCTTCGTATGTTGTTGTTGCTTGGTTCCATTAGAACTTGTTGCGAACAACCAGCCTCTTCCCTGGTAGTGTCAGGTCGAAGATTGAAATGGGCTTCATACTTCTGTCCTGGTGCAACTCGTCCGCGACCCACAGACTTTAAGTAGAGATCAACAAGATGACTTGGGGTACGACATTTCTTAGTGATATGGCTATAACAACCACACTTTTGACATACAGGTTTGTCATCCCTGCGTTTGGAAATGTTGTTACCCTTGTTGGAAACATGATTTTGGAATTTCTTATTGCGTCTGCGTTTGTTTTTACCCTTCTTGGAGTTTCCTTGATGATAGTTCTTTTCAGATCTATCATTAGGTTTGGGTTTATTCTGAGTGTATGCATGTACTTCAGGCAATGGAGCAGACCCCACGGGGCGCTGCTGATTATTCCAAACCATAAGTTCAGAATGTTTTTCGGCCTCAAGTAGAGTTTGGATAAGCTCTGAATAAACCTGAAAACGCCTTTCTCGGTATTGTTGTTGAAGAATCCTTTCAGAGGGAAGCATAGTAGACAGAGTCTTTTCTATCTTATCCGCATCAGTAGGTTCTTTCTCGCAGAATTGCAACTTGGAGCAAATCCTATGAACAGCATGATTGTAATCACTCACAGTTTTGAAATCCTGTAAGCGAAGTTGCGTCCACTCATAGTTGGCCGCGGGCAGAACAAGTGCCTTTTGTTGTTCATAGCGTTGCTTAAGAGAATTCCATAAATTTCGTGGGTTCTCTTCCAACAAGTATTCAGCCTTAAGGTCAGGATGAATATGACTCCTAATGAGATATAGGGCCGTGTATACATGTTGATCATCAAGTGGTGCAACACCCTCTTCGGGTGGTAACACAGCTCGATAAAGTCCACGGGACGCAAGACTAACTTTTACGTCCACAGCCCATGTGGGATAATTGTGGCCGTCTAGAGCAAGTAAATCAAACTCTTTGACAGTCATTGATCCTACACGAGACAAACCATCGAAAACATTTTAAGTTAATAAAATGTTGTGGTGTGTTGTAATTATGGGATGCAAAACAGAGACTTGGTAAATCTCGTATTATTAATGGTGTAAAGATCTCATGTGCATAATAAAATAATGGAGGTAGTCACCATGAAGGTGTAGACCTCAAATTGGGCATAGTCTATGTTAACAGTAGATGCCAAGTAATTTATGCAAGTTGTATGCACGCGTCTTAAGGTAGTCATCAAGAATGATGTAGACCTTAGTTAATTCACAAACGAATTGGATACGCACGTTGAGGATAGTCACTAAGTTGTAGACTTAGTGTAGATCCCACAGTAGCAACTATGGTGCTACCTTGTGTATGGCCAACAGGAATGCGAATTAATGGTAGTCATCTTTGTGAAAAGATGTAGACCAAATGTTCTAATTTGTGATGTTGGGTACGCACGTTGAGGATAGTCACTAAGTATAGTGTAGATCCCGCAGTAGCAACTATGGTGCTACCTTGTGTATGGCCAACAAAACAAATATAGAACATGCGCGTTATACAATTTTAGAGAAAAAAATACATATAAAATGTCGCATCCATTATTTAAGCGCGTTGTGCTTTAAAGTTGAAAAGCATAAAGGGGCTTAAATAAAATGATCAGTTGCAAAATAAATAAATAATGACAAGATCATCGTCGTTAATAACAAGGATATTATTTATTGGATTTGCCATATATACAGGAACAAATACTTTGAATAATATCACAAACTGATATTTTACAATAATATAAAACATCACAGGTACAAATATGAAAGTCAGTGACCTAAACATAATAATACTATTTTTTTACAGCACATAATTAATAGGACTAACAAGAGTCATGTTTGAATTACTGCTGAAATTAAATAGATAAAATAATAAATCGGCTGGCCAATAGGAACTGATTTCATCACATTCGGGCCCGTGGACCTTCATTCGTGCGTGCACAGTAGAGTGGGGGAAAAAAGAAGCACGTAGATTTGGGCCATCAGCCCAAGTGAGCACAGGCCATTTAGGCCGGCTGGCTGTCTTGCAGCAGGGTGAAATCCCTAACTGTTGCCGACGGAGCCGCAGCCTCTGCTCCCGATCCCCGTACCCACTGTGCCGCCGCCGATGCTTGCCTTCAGTTCGAGGAAGACTCCCCCTCATCGGGGGAGTAGAAACTGCCGCCACCTAGCGCCATATTGAGGACCTCCGCGCTCGGGAGACCAAGGGCCGCCGGGTTCCAGGAGCCTGCGCGGATGCCGGGGCGCCGGTCAACCGCTGCCACCCTGCGTCCGAGGAGGCGCCGGAGCGCTGGTGGGGTGGTCGCGGTGCCCTCTGCTTGAGATGGAGTTGTCGCAGGAAGGGCCTTCTCCTTCATGCGGGCCGCTGCTTCTGCACGTGTGGCGGGCGGAGGAGCAGCTGTTGGCGGGGTCGCCGCCGGAGGAGGAGCCGAGGAGCCCGCGCGTGCCGGAGGCGAAGCCGAGGATCCGGCCCTGTCGAGGAAGAAGTACGGCGAGATGCCAGTCCTCGATTGAGTGTGGGATCGACGTGAATTCCTTGCAGAAGTCACACCAGTACTTCGGTGGTGCAGGTGCCGGTGTTGGCGACATCGGCTCCATGGGAACATAAGCAGGTACAACAGGCACAGCATCCACTTCATCGATGGAAGGCGCCGGGGCTTCAACAGCGAGCATCGCCGGTGCCGGCACTTCAACAGCGGGTGTCGCCGGTGCCGGCACTTCAACAGCACGTGGTGTGGCGTTGCTGGGGCCAGCACCGTCTACTCCAAGGCGAGGATCCGGTGGCTGGCTCTGCAGACGCAGACCGCGCGGAGGAGAAGCTTGGTGGCCACGCGCTGGAATCCAGCGACGGCGAGGAACTGCATTTGCATGAAGGCCGCGAATGGCAGAGTCGAAGAGGCGGCCAAAACGACCATGGCCATGGCCATGGGCAACGTTGCGGCGAACACGAGGCCCAAGGCGCTCGAAGACGCTGCGGCGCTGTCCATGGTGGCCGTGGTTGCGGATCGGGCCACGGCGAACTCCGCCGACGCGGCGAAGGGCGAAAAACAGTCGTCGAGCAATGTGAGACGGTAAGTCGATTTTGGCCATGATGCTTACCGGTGGTTCAGAGGCATGGGCCGTCGTTCTCCTTCTCTCTCGAAGAGCAAAAGTGCTGATGACGTGATGTAAAGTGAATGTAATGAACAGTGACTTGGGAACAACTACTGCTTTCATTGATCTCTTAGATATATATACATTGTCAAAAGGTATCTCTTTACAGAGAAAAGGCAACTGTTCACTGGGAACAGACACAGCCGAAGGGACATACCCCTTCGGGATTACTAACTGCTAACCCTATGATTAACTGCTAATCTATTCTTCTGGATGAGATCATAACTGGTACGGAGAGGTGTCTGTTGGTACAGACATTGTTTCGTAACATAAACAACTTCGGTGGCAACAGCCTCAGTTCAAACGATATTCAATTCAATCAAATATTTCAAAAAAAATCAATTGAATCACTAAAAAGTCAACTGTGCATTATGTAGTCCCCTAGCAGGATGCTCAGCTATACAAAGTGATATGCTATACTTTCAGAATACATTGTTACATGCTTTACTACTACATCGTCACCTGTATATGGTGTTTCAGCCAACAAATTAATACTCCCTCCGTCCCAGTGAATGTGCAATTCTCGCATCCCGAGAAGTCAGCCATCGCAAATTTTGATTTAAATTATATAAAAAAATACTAACTCTTATGAGACAAAATAAGTACCGTTAGATTGGTTATGAGATATATTTTCATAATAAATTTATTTCGAGACATAAATGTTAATACTTTTTGCTATAAATTTGGTCAAAGTTGACACAGTTTGAACGGCACGTTTCCCATAATTGCACAATCAACCGGACGGAGGGAGTAACAATGAAGCTACAAACAAGCTAAATTTACTGTTTGAAACATCATATACATAGGACTAGAGAGGGAGTACTACGATTCCAAATGCAGGCCAAACTTCTATCTTGGCCTAGTTATAACATATATGCATGGATCCACTCGCATAGTTGAGGTTACCAGATCCATCGTGAAAATACTTACATAACCCTCTATTTAAAATAGTTTACTTAACCCATATTACAAATTAAAGTGTCATGTTGTGTCAATGATAACTACATTTACAGTAAAGAGGTACTAGTTAATCCACTATCACATGTCACATGCCTCCAAACATCTTAAACCTGAGACTTTGTAGAGCTCCAATTAGCTAATATTATAGTCAAGTGCTCTGCTACAAACGAAATGTAACAGTTGTACTCTCGTATACCACCACAAACCGTTAGTATGTTACCATACAAACCTTATTTGAAAAATACATTTCCAGATAGAGAAGACATGTTACTAATGAGCCTTGGTACAAGAACATTGAGTTCATGGATTTTATAACTGGTTACTTAAGAGAATGAATAAAGCTAGAGCATCTGATAGCAAAAGGAGTCACTCAACACTACCAGAATATGAAAACAACATGACAGAGAAGAAGCAGAATAGTTTGGTTCACCACCACAAGATCAACAGGACCCACGCTACTCATAATTGACACCTCCATTCCTGTACAGAGATTATTAGCCATGTACGAGTACCATTGTCACTATGAGTACACCCCTCAGCATCTCTGCCACTCAACACGATGTTCCAACTAGAATTGATGCAAAGCATTTGCCAAAACTGGGGGGTAAGAACCAACATAACTTGTAAGGCATCATTGTGCAATAATTCTTACCAATCATGACATCCATCTGGAATTTCATGATTTGATTCAGAACCTTTTCGAACAAAAATAAAGACTGCATCAAGAGGGTCACTGTCAGCAGCAGCATCAATACAATATTGGCCATTGTCGCATCAGCTGCACCATCGCCATATCAACACCAATGACAAAGACTTAACAGCAAGACATCATCCACCATAGTCGGTCCCGTGCAATACCATCCTACCAGTAAACAGCAACCCATCTCACGAACAGATAACTAGAAAATCCACAAATGTTTTAACAAATTAATATGACAGGTATCATGAAACTGATGCATATATGAAGTAGATGATGCAGTACAAGGGTATAAAAACACAATAGAGGTCGAAATACAAACCAACAGCATGTTTTTGACAACTGGAAAACACAATTCTAGAAGCCATTAAAGGAACAACTAGCAACCTTGGATAGCGGTTGATTGCAGATTGCTACTTCTATTGTGCTCAATCAACCTTCTCAACATTCTGCAATCCCATGGAAGATTGTTCCTTAGGCATCACCAGATCAACAAGCTTCATTCCTGACGTGAATTTGCTTTCAAAAGTAAGATACGTGAACAAATGCATGGGCAAAAAAATAAATAGCCAGCAGTTAAACACCAATCTAACCTTGCCATCACTGCCTGGGCTGTGGGAGCTTGCACGCTTTGGTGATGGAGAAACACTGCGTGACAGAGGTGAATCTTTTCCATTGGTATGCTTTTCAGGAGTGGGGCTCCTCCGTGGAGGTGGGTTCTTGTGAGGGCTAGCACTACGCCGGGCAGGTGAAGCACTGTTGAAAGAAATCAAATTAGAATTTGGGAACATGTAAAGAATAACCAAATGGTGGAACTGCAAATTGGTATTGAGGAACCTATGGTATGAGCGGCTTCTACTCCTGCTTCTGCTCCTACTCTTGCTCCTGCTCCTGCTCTTGCTTCTACTCTTACTCCTGCTCCTGTGCTTGCCATCATCTCTTGCTCTACGACGACTTTTGTGGTCAGGGCTTGAACTCGGACTTCGGCTTCTACTTCTGCTCCGACGACGATAGTCCCTGTCTCTATCATGGCCATGCCTTTCTCTGCTCCTGCTCCTGCTCCTGCTCCTGCTCCTGCTGTGACTTCGCCTTCTATGATCTCTGTCTCTGTGCCTAGTTAAAATAATGCATGCACTATAAGTTGCCTAGACTGCTGATCTAGTAAATCAAAATGAAGGCAGTTAAGGATATGCTAAATTGATATATTAGAAATAATGCTTCTCCGCAAATAAGGTGAAAGCAGTGTTAATACCGACAGTTTGCTTCTCTGCAAGAAAAGCAAAGGCAGTATTCATGTCGACACTTAGGTTCAGAGAAAGAAGTGAATAGCTACAGCAGAGGCCTGGAAGGAGGGATAGTTACTGGAGCAAAAGGGGGGGAAATACCATAAAACACAATTTAAAGTAATTCTGGAGATAATGTGAAAGGAACTAAAGTCTTCACCTTGGCCTTGGACTACGGCTTCTTGACCTGTCTCGTGATTTCTCAACCCCCTCTTTGACCCTTCCTTTGCGGCTACAGAAACAAAACAAAAATACAAAACAGGGACGAACTATGGTGACCTGATTGAAATAAGTAGAGGATAAGATAAATGGAAGCATGCAGTCTCTTGCACACAGCTTCAGGAGACAAATAAATTTAAGGAGGAAAAAAACTACATTCTGTAACAAAGCCTAGTACATGAGATTGAATGCAAGTGTTGTCTTTGAGTTGTATACATTTAACTAAACAAATTTCACACAAGCTACCTCAAGAATGCATATGGAAGACTTGATGTACAGAATGAGTACTGTATGGGTACTGGAATTTTACCTTAAGGAAAACAAGCTATATATCTTAAAGCTAGATAAATACAATGCTCGACTGTTCATACATATTATTAGACAAATGATTCTCTCAACCTATTTCCTGTATCAGTAACCCAAAAATATACAGAGAACGACAAGAGTTTTGCTGATTTTGTTTCTGGAGACTCATTTTAGTAGTTTTGAACTAAGGAACTAAGAACAAACAATCTCCAAAATGTTCATTCACATTATCAAGTCTAAATGAAATAAGGCATAACTAGTATATTGGTATGCTCATGCCAGAAGATTAAACTAAAACGTGTTTGGGTAACAAGAGATAGATAATCAGTCATCAACCATCAACAAGATCACAGACAAATAAAAAATCAAAACACATCAACCTAATCATATTCCTTGTTGTTAGCATATAATTACTGTCACATCAAATAAAGAGTGGTTTACAACAAATGAGATAATAAGCAACATGGTTAATATTGTTATGTTAACTACAGGTGTGCCTACTCACATTGGCTCAGCATTGGGGCCGTACTTTGCAAACTGCACCATGATGTTCCTCCCATCCACATTACGGCCTGCACAAAAGAAAACGACGTTCAGGCACAACTATCAATAGAAGTAGAAGCCCAAAAGCCCCACAGGGGAAACACGGTTAAAACAAAAAAAAAAGAGAGCAAACCCCACCATCGAGCCGATCTATAGCCTTCTGCGCCTCGTCGGCGTACTTGTACCGCACGAACGCGAAACCCCTCGAGTCCCCGGTCCTGCGAGCCAACCAAGAAACAAAACCTGAGGAAACAGCCATGGAACCACCGGCCGGAAAATTCAAAGCGACGCCTCACCTCCGGTCCCTCGGGATGAAGACGTCGACGACCTTGCCGTAGCGCTCGAAGAGCGGGAAGAGGTCGTCGGCCGTGGTGCCTGCGAAGCGGATGAAGACGAATACGAGAAGGAAGCGATTAGAGAGGGCGCCCGCGCGGCGGCGCTGAAGGGGCTAGGGTTAGGTCTCGCTCACGGAAGCTGATGTTGAGGACGAGGAGCGAGAAGGTGTCGCGGATGTCCGGCGGACCCGACCTCCCGAAGTGCGACATCGCGGGTCCTCCTGCGGCGGCGCCTCCGACGACGGCGAGGCCTAGGGTTTATGGGTCCCCCGCGGGGGAGAGGGAGAGGGAGAGCAGCGGAGTGGGGTGAATGCAAGTGGGAGTAGGTCGAGAGGGAGAGCTTCTTATCCGCTAGCTGCTTGCAGTGCAGGCAGGTGCAGCGCAGCCAGCCAGTCGCGCGGGAAGGCCGTTGCGCCGAGGCCTGCTGCCTATGGAGGCCCGGCCGGCCCATCTGGGGAGCCGTGGAAATGACCTGGACGGCAGAACGCGATGGAACTATGGAAGGCCTTCGCGGACCAGCGACAGCGCGATTTGCGAAATTTTGCCGCGCAAGGAATGGGCACGGTCGCTAGGATTTTTTTTTAAAAAAAAAGAGACACTCAAAACAGTTTATATCTCATCCTATTTTTATCAAGGATAATAAAAGTAACCACCATTGATATACAACTTGACAAAAGCCTACATACAAAAAATTACAATAAATAATTTGTACAGGCAACGTATAGGTAGTATCGAAAAGCGTAAAGGTTAAGGACTTCGACTCTCTAAACATACGAGACGGGGCGAAGCATATCGAAAAGCCTAAGGGCTAAAAACTTCGATCATCCGAAAATATGAAAGGGCGAAGCATATCAAAGCCTAAGAGCTAAAGACTTCGACCCTTCGAAAATACGAGAGGGTGAAGCATATCGAAAAGCCTAAGGGCTAAGGACTCCAACCATCCGAAAATACGAGAGCGCGAAGCATATCAAAAAGCCTAAGGGCTAAAGACTTTGATCCTCCGAAAATATGAGAGGGCGAAGCATATCGAAAAGCCTAAGGGCTCAAGACTTGACACTCCAAAAATACGTGAGGGCGAAGTATATCGAAAACTCTCAAATTGGCATGTTCTTATTATTTCACTAAGAACACTCATCTCTCGCTAGCATGCATTTGTGGATTTTTACTTTGGGAAGCCTCTGTGAAAGGGCATTAACGAGGCAATCCTTTGTACCCCATTAAACTTTATTTAAATCTTTCCCAAGGCAAGCAGTCTTAGACCTGAATACCGAAACAAGCCTTGACTGCAACAAGGCCTGGATATCGATAGGACTAGCTAAGTTAAAAGGTTGGGCTACCGGGTTTTCGCTAAAGTTCATAAATTCGCTAGCTCAACCTCAAAAGCATAAGGGCTAAAAACACTTTGATCTTCCAAAAATACACAAGGACGAAGAAGAGAAAAGCCCAAGAGCTAAAAAAACTTCGACCCTCCAAAAATAAGCAACGGTGAAGCCAAATGAAAAATCTATGGGCTCAAAGGCTCTAACCCAACAAAATACACGAGATTGAAGGTAAATGAAACAGAAACCCTAAGGGTTCAAAATTTCGACCACCAAAGTTAAAGCAAGGGTGAAACTAAAACAAAATGCTTTCACATCCATTTTATACGTGAACGCATCCATCTGCATCATGATAGCCATTCATCGTATAAGCATTTCGCATGAGCCGTAAGGGGCACCTTATCATCATATGGCCCCCCCAATATCGGCATAAACAAAAACTCAAAGTTTTCATGCTGTCAAAGATACGCGCAAACGAAGCGCAATGATATAAAATGAGCCCAATGACCTTGCACCACCAAAAAAATACCGAGAGCGTGTTTCACCATCCCTTGCCGAAAAGGTTGGGGGACGGCGCTGAGTTTAGTTAGTTATGAAAGGGAGAATCCAATCTATAGGGATATCTCCTAGGTTGCTTGGAATACAAGTCCAATAGGGACTATAAATACTAGAGGGATGTAATCAATCAAATCAAGTAAAATAAGAGTGATTGCTCCTTCCTATCCCTCTCTCCTCTCCTTCTCCTGCGCCTGCCGCTCTCTCTCTCTGCGCTGCCCCCTTCCCACGCCGCCCAAGCCCTAGCTGCACCTCCCTCCTCCATAGCCATCCCACCTCCACCAGGAGATTCCTTACATCTGGTATCCAGAGACCATTTTGATCCCCACACCGCTGCTATGGGTAACAACATCAACACCTCCGACCTGCAAAAGCTATTCGACAACTTCGCTAAAGACATCAATGCCAAGCTCGACCCGCTCAAGGAACAGCTCGACGCCACCAACACCCGCCTCGCGAACATTGAGCAAGGGCGCCAGACGGACGAAGCCGCAGTAGCAGCCCAACTCCAACGTGATCGGGAGATCACCTCCAACAAGTTGGAGCCCGTGTAAGGTTCAAATGGCTAGAGGGGGGTGAATAGCCTATTTAAAAACTACAAGCTTCACTAAACAACCACGTTAGTATAAAAGATGGCTAAGCTAATTCTAGCACTAGCTCAACTATACTATGCAAACCACCTATACAATTCTAGTGAAGCAAGGCTATGATCTCTAATACACACCAACAAGACTAAGTCACTAAGCTACTTACTCCTATGTGATAAAAGCTACACTAAGCAAACTACACTAGGAATAGTATAAGAAAGTAAAGAGCAAGTGACTTGATTCTTATACCAACGATGTAGAGAAGTAATGCACTCGAAGAATCAATCACAATGATCAACTACAAGAGAAATCCTCGGCAAAGAGATGACACAAGATTTTTACCGAGGTTCACTTGCTTTCCGGCAAGCTACTCCTTGTTGTGGAGATGCACCCACTTGTCAGTTCGCGAGCTAATCGACTATCAAGAGTCGAGCCCTCGGCGGGCGCCGCACAACCGCACACAAGATGGGGATCCTCCAAGCCACGAGCTCCCCTAGAGTATCCAATTTGCGAACTTTCGTGGGGAAGGATCAAGAACCCCTTACAACACTTGGTGAGGGCTCCAACAATCTCCAATTGCGAGCTCAATCACCTCTGCTACTTCAAGCCGTCTACCGTGTCGGGAAATATGGAAGAGTAACAAGAAATCCGCAGCAACTCGAAGATCAAGTGCCTCTAGAATGCAACTCTCAATCAATGCACTTGAATCTCACTCAATCTCACCCAAGATGTGCAACCAAGCAAAGAGATGAGTGGAGGGGTTGTTCTCTAGCTCAAAGGATGTCTCTAGGTCTCAAAATGTGCAAGAGTTGCCCTCAAACCTCAGCCAACTTCTATTTATAGCGAAGGGATACACAGCTAGCCGTTACCGGACGACACAGTTCAAAACGTGCTGACCGGACGCTCCGGTCAGGGTGACCGGACGCGTCCGGTCACTATAGGACAAGCGTGAACAGTACGCGTCAGAAGTTACCGTTGTCGTAACCGGACGCGCTCTAACGTTTGACCGGACGCGCTGCACCTAGCGTTCGGTCGGAGTCCAGTAAACTCCCACCGTGACCGGACGCGTCCGATCGCACGTGACCGGACGCGCCGCGTGTCTGGTCGGCTCTACGACCAACTGTGCCCTTCTGGGTGCCTGACCGGACGCTCCAGTTCTGTGAGGGACCAGACGCACCGGTTGCAAAGCCTAGCACCCGCGCGCCTGACAACTGCTGAGAACTGACCGGATGCGTCCGGTCAAACCGTGACCGCGTCCGGTGCAGCGTCCGGTCACCACAGTGACTACCGTTCGCCTCTGTTTCTTTTCCGACTTCCGGCGCAGTAGAAAATAGGCGTTTCACTTCCCCCAAAAGCGCTGAATCCCGCCTCACAAGCTCGGCGAGAGGGAGAGAGGAACCCAAACCCTCTCACCGCTTAAACTCCACCGCCTTCACAAATGTGCTAACACCACCAAGTATACACCACCATGTGCATGTGTGTTAGCATTTTACAAATATTTTTAAGGCGTTATGTTAGCTCTCTACTAGATCCTAATGCATATGCTCAAGATATTGATCTAGTGGCATTTGATTCCTGAGCTAACCGTGATTGCTCCTCTTGATAGTCGGCTATATATCCTAAATCCAGTCAATCACTTCTCTACTCATCTTAGACCGGTAAAAGGAAAACCCTATGGTTATACCTTTGCCTTGCGCTCTTAGATCCTTTGTTCTATGTCCATCTCCTCATGCTTGATCACTATGATCATCATTTTATGTGCATCTCCACCATGATCGTCATTTCATGTCCATGCACCATTTCTTTGTGATCTTGTGGTCACCACTCCTTGCCACATATACCTTCATCACATGTGTTGCTTATGCCTAACTCAAAACACTTAACACATGACATTAGCAACTTGGTGTCATTAATTACCAAAACCAAACTTGGGCTTTCAGCCCGTTGCCAAGCTGTCCATGGAAACAGCTGGTCGTGCCTTTGAAAGCCCAAGTTTGGTTTTGGTAATTAATGACACCAAGTTGCTAATGCTATTATATCAAGTGTGATTAAGCTAGGCATAAGCAACATGTGATGGAGGTGGAAATGGCATGGAGAGATGGCCACAAGACCACATGATTTGGTGCATGAAATGATGAGCAAGATTATAAAGAAATGCATATAAAATGATGGACATGATGATCAAGTGGAAGAGAAGGATCTAAGAGCGCAAGGCAAAGGTATAACCATAGGGTTTTCCTTTTGCCGGTCTAAGTTGAGTAGAGAAGTGATTGACCGGGTTTAGGATACATAGCCGACTATCAAGATGGGCAATCACGGTTAGCTCGGGAATCAAGTGCCACTAGATAAATGTCTTGAGCATATGCATTAGGATCTAGTAGAGAGCTAACATAACGCCTTGAAAATGTTTGTGAAAATGCTAACACACATGCATATGGTGTTTTTCATATGATGGTGTTGGCACATTTACGAAGGTGGTGGTGTTTGAGCGGTAGTAAGGGGTTTGGGGTTCGCTCTCCCTCCCGCCGAGCGTGCGAGCGCGGGATTCAGGCGTTTTCGAGGAAATGAAATGCCTATTTTCTATTGCGCCGGAGGCAAGAAAAGGTGGCGAAAGTCCGAAATGATTATCACTGAAAAAAACAGTAACCGAACACGGTGGTCGAAGTGACCGGACGCGGCTGGCGCGTCCGGTCAGCTCAACTCGGTGTTGTTTGCTAGGGTTTCTGACCGGACGCTGGTCTGGCCTGACCAGCGCGTCCGGTCAGTTCACCTGTGCGCAGAAGAAGAGCACGCGACCGGAGCGTCCGGTCCCTCACGGAACCGGAGCGTCCGGTCAGGCGTCCAGAGGGGCAGTGAGCAGCGGAGTGCTGATCGGACTCGCGGCGCGTCCGATCACGTGTGATCGGACGCGTCCGGTCTCGACGGGAGCTTACTGGAACGCGACCGGACGCTGGCACTATCGCATCTGGTCAAACGGTAGAGCGCGTCCAGTCACGGCAACGGCTAGTTCTGACGCGCACTGTTTACACTTGTCCTGTAGTGACCGGACGCGTCCGGTCACCCTAACCGGAGCGTCCGGTCAGCGCGTTTTTCCCTGAGTCGTCCGGTAACGGCTAGCTGCGTACCCCTTCGCTATAAATAGAGGATGTCCGGGGTTTGAGGGCAGCTCTTGCACATTTTGAGACCTAGAGACATCCTTTGAGCTAGAGAACAACGCCTCCACTCATCTCTTTGCTTAGTTGCTCATCTTGAGTGAGATTGAGTAAGATTTAAGTGCATTGCTTGAGAGTTGCATTCTAGAGGCACTTGTTCTTCGAGTTGCTGCGGATTTCTTGTTACTCTTCCGTGTTTCCCGATACGGTAGACGGCTTGGAGCAACGGAGGTGATTGAGCTCACAATTGGAGATTGTTGGAGCCCTCACCAAGTGTTGTAAGGGGTTTTTGATCCTTCCCCGCGGGAGTTCGCAAATTGGATACTCTAGTGGAGCTCGTGGCTTGGAGGATCCCCATCTTGTGTGTGGTTGTGCGGCGCCCGCCGAGGGCTCGACTCTTGATAGTCGATTAGCTCGCGAACCGACAAGTGGGTGTATCGCCACAACGAGGAGTAGCTTGCCGGGAAGCAAGTGAACCTCGGTAAAAAATCTTGTGTCATCTCTTTGCCGAGGATTTCTCTTGTGGTTGATTATTGTGATTGATTCTTCAAGTGCATTACTTCTCTACATCGTTGGTATAAGAATCAAGTTACTTGCTCTTTACTTTCTTGTACTAGTTCTTGTGTAGTTTGCTCTGTGTAGCCTTTATCACATTAGGAGTAAGTAGCTTAGTGACTTAGTCTTGTTGGTGTGTATTAGAGATCATAGCCTTGCTTCACTAGTATTGTATAGGTGGCTTGCATAGTGTAGTTGAGCTAGTGCTAGAATTAGCTTAGCCATCTTTTATACTAACGTGGTTGTTTAGTGAAGCTTGTAGAATTTTAAATAGGCTATTCACCCCCCCTCTAGCCTTTTGGACCTTACAGCCTTCCTCAAGGAACAGAATGAGAAGGCATCGTCCTAGTCGATCCCCGAGATCGTTGATGCCTTGGAGAGCAAGCTCTTCGATGTCTTCAAGGAGGCACCGGAGACGAACAGCCCACCCCTGCACCTGTACCAGGAAGCACCAGGCTCCTTCCCGATGCTGACGCCCTGCATCCACAAGCTCTCCTTCCCCATGTATGACACCAAGGAGGATCCGCTACCATGGATCAACCGCTGTGAGCAATTCTTCAGGGGTCAGAAGACTCCAGAGAACAATCAAGTCTGGTATGCATCTTATCATCTGACAAGAACGGCACAACAGTGGTACATGCGGCTCACGCGGGACAAGGTGGTGACGGGCTGGGCATACTTCGCCCGCTGCGTCAACGAGCGCTTTGGACCACCGACATGGCACAACCCATTGGAAGAGCTTGCATCCCTGTGCAAGACCACCACCATTGATGGCTACACAAAAGCGCTTCCTGGCGCACGTAGCGCGGGCCGGCACCCTCGACGAGCAGCAACAAGTGAACATCTACACCGTCGGCCTCCTTGAACCACTAAAGACGGATGTCAAGCTCCAGAACCCGCAAGACATGGAGATGACCATGTCCCTTGCTTGGGCATACGAACGATGACTCGCGGTGATCTCCGACACCAACAAATCACCAGCAACAAAGACGGCGCCACGATCCCTACCTCTGAAGGTGCCTACCTCGACACCGTCGGCTACGACACCTGCTTCGAGCTCATCGTTTACTGCTCCACCACGCCCACTCAAGTGCCTCACCGCCGAAGAGATGGCGGAACATCGCCGATCGGGACTCTGCTTCAATTGTGATGAACCCTTTACTCACAGCCACAAGTGCAAACATCTCTTTGACATCACGACCGTCAACGACTACGACAACGACAATGACAACGGCGACATCGACAACAGCCTGTTGATGATGATCAGGACCGACCACTCCCCGGTCCAGGGTCGCCCCACAATGTACTTGATGAGAGTAGTGTCCGAGACTGGCGTCCACATCCTGGTCGACACGGGCGCCACACACAACATCATCGACATCAACGTCGCCCGCCTCATCGGTCTCCAGGAGCAGCACATCGACACCACCATCCTTGTCGGCAGCGACAACGAGGTACCCTGCTGAGCAGCAGACACCGTCACCACACAAATGCTTTAAATATTGCAATAGCCACTCTTTGCTAGTAGTAAGATGTATAAACCATTAAAACAAAATTGATTGAGGATTCATCCTAAGCAACATAAGTTTGCAATATTTCACTACCACAATAGAAAAAGTTGGAGACACCGAGATCCTTACCATAGAGCCAATAATAAAGAAGAGGACACACTTGTTGCAGATGGTGAAATAACCACAAAAAAGATGATCATTTGGTCCATCTAATTATTACCATTGATGCCATCGCCATAAGAGGCCAAAGCACCTGACAAAGTAGGACACCATGATATTTGACCTAAGTATTTTTTACTGATCTTCTTAATCTCACTGCTTAGGTACACCGTCTACTAAATCACATGTTTTTTTGGAGATCTCTTTACTTTTTGTGGAACTAATGAACATCAAACATCTATTGTGATGGATATGGGAGGAAAAGATGGAGGCAAGGGGAATTTTGTAAAGCGGAGACCATGCACTATTGTTCATTTGTTGCTCAAGCTGTCCGCTCAAGATTCCATGTAGAACGGGACCGAAGGGGAGTAGACTAGAGAGATGCGAGAGTGATGCGGCCTTGAGAGAGAGCAAAAGAGCCAGAAAGGATTCGAGTGAATGTTTCTTTTATGTACTGAAATACACATGCCTTTGGACCCTTTCCTTGAGAATGGAAATGAGTGTTCCCGTGTTCTAAATGCGCCTAAACGGTTCATTTTCAGACGGTAGCGAAGCTAGTAGACTATCACACAACACCTAGAGCGCTCCATAGGCCGATTTTTGCCATATGGATTGGGCGTCTTTAGGGTGCCCTCAACGGACTATCAAGGTAGCTAGCTGATGTCATGTCTCATCTAACGTGGAGGAAAGATAATACTGAAAAATGAGTAGCTAGCGACTCTCTCGTCTCTAGTCTCACACCTTCCAAAGAATTTACGGTCTCTGTTCTCTCGGGCAGAATTCACGGTGCTCATCACTAATCCAGCTTTTGTTTTTTATCTTTAATTTTTTAGATGCCGTGTCAGCTGCCGAAATCATCGGTCCGCTGGCGACGCCCTTAGAATGGTGTGCTACAATATAGAAACAATGGACCACCATCTAGGCCATGACCCGCTTTCCTCTACCACTGTTTGCAGAGGAACGGGGAACTCTAGATTCCATACAAAATCCTATGATCCAAGCATACCTTCAGCTCATGCAAACCCACATAACGACCACGTACACAAAGTCAGCAGGTAGTGCAAACTGAGCCCCACCTTTTTTTTTTTTTTTGCTGCAAGGTCCGCCACTGCACTACTGCGATGGGTCTCAGCTCGAGCATCTCTTTCACAGTGCGTGCGACGTGATGAGCTTTTGCTCTAAAACTTCCCTAGCTAGCAACCGCGACCAACTCCACCTTATTCGGTTGCACGGCCGGGCTGCTTTCTCGTTCACTCCCGGCCGTTGCTCGACGATCACCTCAGTCATTGTCGCCGTCGCCGTCGCCGCTGAGGCCCTATTACCGGCAGTGTGAAACTGTGAAGTTTCTTCATCAGTAATAATATAAGATGCCAGCCGGCAGCCGGGTCGATCGATCTTGTAGCGTCAGTGAGTGAATCAACTCGTACCTGCTCGCCAGGAAAAACGGAGAAGCCAAGGGTCGATCACAATACGGATTTTATTTTATTTACTTTGCACGGTTCTTTTCCAATTTAAATCCCCCCCATCACCACCCCCAACCCCCCCCCCCCCCCTTTTTTTTTTACATGACACGCAATGACAAAGCAATGTTGTGAAGGACATGAGAGCTAGCGAGGAGTCTCAGTGTTAGGGGAGGTTTGGTCGCCAACAAAAGCCCAAGACAGCAGACTACTCGACCTCTACACACTTTCCAACTGTTCTGGTCAATATCATGCTAATTATTAAAGCCCAGCAAAATAAAGGTGTAAGGCATGGATTTATTGTATATATATATATGTACATTCAGATGATATGCAATGCATTTACATAAACTTGGAAAATGCAGAGAAAGATCCTTTTGGTATTTTTGTTTCATATACCATCAGTATTACAAATTTACAATATATAAGCACTGCAGTATATATGTGTATTATTCTCATGCATGAGCGACTCACTTGCACACTTGACACTCCTCGTCTCTGAGCTAGCTAGCATATATTCAGAGTGTGTGTTTATATTTATACATATTCTATATACTCTGAAGTTTGAATTAATGTGTCATGCTATCAGAATATGATATGGAGCACAGTACTCCATATATGTACTGAAAGGCATGCACGTATATGTATGGATGTCTATACGTAAAGCTTACAAAATTCAGAGGGAGATACGTATATCGATCAGCGTATATAGTATAGTATACAAGATGTGCTTGCACAAGCAAATATGTAGTATGATGCGCAGTGATGTCATAGGAAATCAGTGATGAAAGGGTCGTCGGGGAAGAACAACTCCGGCCAAGGGAGCGGGCTGCAGCTGGAGCCGCCACCAAAGCTGGACGACGCCGTGGCGCTGCGCATGCAACCGTCCACCGGCAACAGGCTGGCCGCGTCGGAGAGGTCGGTCAGGGGCGGCAGCGACGAGTTGCCACCGTGGCACGCGAACACGTCAACGACATCATCGGCGCGGCTGAGGCCGCTATAGCTGCTGAGGCCTGTTTGCTGTTGCTGGTTATTGGCTTCATCTTCTTCACTGCTGACGGGCGCCTCGGCCGGGAACGTGCATGGTAATAGCTGGCCGCTGGCGTTGTCCACGGATGGGGCAGTAGTGGTAGTAGAACTGTCAAGCGCCGTCAGTTGCGGTGAGCAGATGGCGCCGAGACCAAGAGCCGCCGCCGCCGCCTCGGCGTCGGACGACGGAGCGGAGGAGGCGGCGGCGATGGTGGTGGCCGCGGACTGGAGGAGGGACTGCAGGTACTGGAGCTTGGCGGCCTGCTGGACGATGGCCACGCCGGCGCCGGCGCCGGACTGGTCGGCGACGGCGGTACCGCCGCCGAGATGTTCGCGGAGGGCGGCGAGCGCGATGAGCTGCGGCAGCGCGGCGAAGAAGTCGGTGCGCGGGCGGTGCGTCATGGGGTCGAAGCCCATCTGGATGAGGCGTTTCTTGAGGTGTGTGTTCCAGAAGTTCTTGATCTCGTTGTCGGTGCGGCCGGGGAGGTGCGTGGCGATGGCGGACCACTTGTTGCCCAGGACGGAGTGCAGGTGGAGGATGGTCTGCTCCTCCTCATGCGAGAACTTGCCACGCTTGATGTCCGGCCGCAGGTAGTTGGTCCACCGCAGCCGGCAGCTCTTGCCGCACCTGTTCAGACCTGCATCCATGCCATGCCACGCCATCAGGTATAGCAGCAGGATCATTGCTCAGCTCCATCGCTAGCTCTATGATCGATCATCTGATTGATATGAGCTAGACCATCGATATGATGGAGAAGGGAATGAATTAGTGTACCGGCCAGCCTCGGCAGAGTCCTCCAGCTTCCATGGCCGTTCTTCTGGATGTAGTGCAGCAGCTTCTCGTCTTCCTCCTGAGTCCAGGGGCCCTTCTTCAGGCCGTTCTCGTCGCAGCAAGGAGACCTCCCCATGGCCGGTCGGCCGGCAACCGATGCAACAAACTGCACGCTGGACAGGCCTGCTCAAGGCTAGACACCAGCACCAACCGAGTGGCGAATGGTGGCCTCGAGCAGGTGGTGGCTACGGGGCAGCCTGCTGCTTATATACTGGCTGGCTGCTGGTGCCTGCTGCGACCTTGGTTCCCTAGCTAGCTCCTAGCTTTATCTAGCTGTGTGTGGCCTGCGTCTCTCAGCTCGTCATGGGTTTGCCTTCACCATGCGTGCTGAGGTGTGTCCTATGACCGTTTGTGTATGTGCACGAGAGGGACAGATCGAGAGAGACGAGACTTGCTTGTCAGTCTACGCACGCAAGAGGCTGGTGTCAGCTAGAGTATAGCATGGTTCTTGTCGTGCTGAAAGAAACTGATAATGAGGGCTATATAATGTAATACAATATATGATTACCTATTAGCTCTACTTGTTCATGGTGACTTGCTCCAAAATCCAGACAGTTATGAGCAAGTACAGGCAGAAAGAGTACAACTAGTAGTATAGTAGTTGTGTCCATAATACACAAGCAAGAAGCTTCTATATGCCCACCCCCCTTCTGCTATACCTATACTCTACAACCGAGCTTCTAATGATAGTACACAGAATTTTCACTTGTTCCAATGAAACAAGTAAGCCTAGGTTCAATGGCACCTCCCTCTCTGCACAACTAGCAAACTGTTTAATTATAATTGATCATCTCTAAAGTACACTTTTTTTTTCTATGGGCGGCGCTATATAGGTCAGTTGGCTTAAATCAGGTCTTTTCTCAGGTAACCGATCCGAACTGTTGGGTTTTTTTTTATCCAATAGGTTCTTTGTATATTTTTGTTTTTCAAAACACAATGTGTACATAGATGCTCGCACTCATCTTTATGAAAACACACACTCTTTCACCGTGAGAAGCTTCGAGAGATTGAGGTAACATATGTTGAGATTGACAAGGTCATTATTGTACTATTTGTCATCCACGAGTTAATTGTAGAATAAATTTAGGAAAAATAAACACACATAACAAGTCGAGAAAAAATAACCTTGATTGCATACACATTGTCAGGTCCACCATCGTTGTCCATGCTGCTAACCACTTCATCTCGAGCTCCCCTATCCTAGCGGCGGTCCATCGGCGATCCACCGAGTTCCACATCCAGCAATTCTCCATGGCCTCACCACTCAATCCTATGAGGCTATGACCACCTTGTAGCCCTGTAGAGTCTACATCCTTTTTCCATAATCTCCCTCTAAGTCCCTGTGACGAAGGGAACCCTCAAGCTAACCCCAATAGTACCAAACCTCTCCCTCTATCCGGTGACAAAAAGGGAAGCCTCAAACCAATCCTAATACCAAACCTCAGATCTCACAACCACAGCTTGCCATTGACTAACCACCATGCTCCAAATTCAAAGTGATCGAATTTGAAGGATGTGTTATTTAAACATAATGCAGTGAAATGCTATGATTATTGGAACTCCTAGATAGGTATGGCATACTTCCTCTATCGAACAATAAATTAACTTATAGAGTTGTGGTAAGTCAAATTATTTTTGACTTTGACTATCTTTATAGCGAAGGGTAGCAACATCTATGACACTAGATAAATATACTATGAAAATGCATTTTATAGTATATCTAATTATTTTATAGTGTATACTAATGAAATATTATTTTATAGTGCATCTAATTATTATAATTTGGTATCATAAATAAATACTGGTGCTATTTTCTACTCTCTCAATTCTAAATTATAAGATGTTTTGGCTTTTGTTAAATTATTTTATAGTCAATTTTATAGTCAAATTATTTTATAGTATATATATATATTTATTTATGAATTTAGGTATCCATTATATCTAGATACATAGAAAAATCAATGTATATAAAAAAGTCAAGACGTCTTATAATTTGGAACTGAGGGATGAGTATAAAAGAACCAAACTTAATTAAGAAAGCTATGCGTATGCTTATTTATATGTGTATGACACTGCCAGAATTCAGAAGCAATTGCGGGCATGGTACTGGTACAGGTACTCCTGGTTAGGTGGTGCAATATACTAGTAGATGACAAATTCGCATTCTACACACAGACCCAGCAGAATAATAGCACACACACGATTATATAATAAAATGATTGGCTGAGTTCATGCAGAGTTGTCACGTAGCGGCTTGGACTTAATTTGTGCTCTCTGCTGGGATGCTGGGTTGGCTTTGAGTCAAGGTGAAGGAACAACTAAACGGCTTTCTTGGGCTGTCTTCGTCTTGCTTGGTATGAGAGAGCTGTATGGAGGTGGACCGATACAACACTACTGACTTCTAATCCAGGGTCAGCAGGCAGCGAGCAGCTCCCGTCAAATCCAAACATGCATTTTCTCCGGCCTAAGCTCTCCATGCATGCATATGAAATGCTTTGGTTGGACGCCCATGCATGCACGCAAAACACGTAATTAAGATAGTTTTCTCCGGATCACCTGTCCCACCCTCGTTTTCTTCGGATCACCTGTCCCACCCTCCCTAACCCCTAAAGCCTAAAGGTGCCCTCAATTGACGACTTCCTCTTGTTGCATTTTTTGATCTTCTCGCATGCACAAGTCTCTTTCCCGGCACATTGTTGATTTTTTTTCTGAAACATGACACATTGTTCGTTTTAACAATATGACCTTTTTCGATATATAGATCTCTGTAACCAAAGTTTCATCAGATAGAGAATCATCCACTTTAGTTTGTGCCATTTGCTCTACACATTTTCTTTTCAAAACCCTCCGCGCAATCATCCAAAAGCTGTGAAACCCAGCTAGTTTTAACACTCAAAAATAGTTATTAGGCCTCAGTTTCCAATGTAGGAATCCCATGTTTTTCAATGGCCCTGTTTGGATCAGTTTCGAATTCTTAAAAAACAGTTTTTGCCTTTAATTTCTAAAATCTTGATTCTGAGCAAAAACTGGTGGGGTGTTTGGTCCCCCCAGATTTTAAGAATCTAACTTCATTTATTGTTTTATGGGTCATAAGAAACTGGCAAAAGCTGTATATCAACAGTTTCATGGTTTTTAAGAATCTGGCAAAAACTGGCACGAGAAATTGGTAAAAACTGGCTTGTTAGGATCTTAACTAGTTTACAAAAGCTAGATTCTTAAAAACTGACAAAAACCGAAGCAAACATGGCCTACGAAAATGCCTGCACTCCAAACATGCCTTGCAGTGCGTGGTCAGCTTAATCAATAACCCAGCCTACCTGGCTAATAAGGGAAGCTGCGTAACATTTTTGCTCACAGATTACAGAGGCCTAGTTGGTCAACTAACTAGGATTAATTGCATAATGTTAATGCATATGAACAAGCATGGGCCACGGAGACCTGATGAACAGTACATTTGAAAGTCAGACGACCATGCAACTTGTCCGTACAAAGGGGCCCTTGTATTTCTGTTGACCAAATAATTAATAAAAACAACAATTTAAACATCACGTATATGTACCACTGTCACGAGACAATGTTCAGGAAAACAGCACTCACAAAGTCCCTAGCTATCGATCTAGTACACGATGTAAATTAAACACCTAGCCCTATACATATATATTGGCTGTTGTTATCTGTAGACAAGAGTCGAAGATTATATATATACGGCACACTTGTTGTCAGGAACTCGCTACATATACGTACGTCATGCTGCCACCTACTGCAGAGACCCGTATATACGGCAGCATATATCTTACACCTCATGGGCTTTATTAAGAAGGCTAAAGCATTGACATGTTGCTGCAAACAAATATATTTGTCATGATGGGAACATTTAACAGTACAGCTGCTGATAATTAACCAACATGTTTCCAGGTACATCTTATTGCATATTCTAGTAGTCCTAACTTATTTAATTAGGATAATAATAATATATAAATGCATGGTATGTAAATCTTTGACCTAGTTAAGCACGTAGGTGTAGTGTATATTCTCTATCTCAAGGCTACTATATATACACCTGCTACTGCTAGTGCTAGGTACTCCGTAAGATGTTACAAGTAACATCAAGAACAGTGGCACAGCATGCAGCAAGTTGTTTGCAGCTCGATCGTGGAAGATTTGCATATCTCTGGAGCTCATTATAAAAGGCTGTAGGTGTGTTCTACTCCATGCATGATGCTCTTTCTTAATAATCTCACAAAATGCATGGCCGAGAGAAGACTCGCCTTTATATATGCATATACTACTACATAATCCATGACGTCACATCAGGCTGCTTGTGCACTCGGTTTTTACTTCTACATGTATGGAAGTTTCAGACTTTCGTCGTAGCATATGCTCAGTCTTCTCTGGACGTAATGAGGCTAATCATAATTTGATATTCTGGAGTTGATACATTGAATCTATACAAATATATATTGTCGTTGTGTTACATGCATGAACAGTATCTAAACCCAGTAACGATGCTAGAAAAAAATTTAGGATGGGCTGAACAACAATCTACGGCGACTTAACTCTATTAATCTATATATTTATGCATACAAATTTAAGGTGGGGCTTAGGGGGGCTCCACATACTTGGCATCGGTAGGCAGGGCTGAAGCCCCCGCTTGCCCGGCCCTTGGCTTCGTCGCTGCCCAAACCTTGCACGCACACACACTTGCTCACTTACACACTCTAAAAAAAGGATTCACTTACACATACTAAAAAAAAGACAACCACATGAATAGAATGCATATGTATACCACTAAAAAAATCCACAGATAATAATCTTCTCTTGGTATACCAACAAGTAACCTAGACCTTGCACTGAAAATGTTAAATGTGTGAGTAGAGCTATATATAGCTGACATGCAAGTTTAGGGGTTGAAATATTCAATACTAAATTACGAAATGGTGATAAAAATGATAGGTATCTATATATACTCACAAATGAGCATGTAGTTTAGTGGTAGAGAAGTGTTACATGGTCCTAGGCTCTAACGTTCCAAAACACTATTTTTTTTACCATTAATAGTGACCATTTATTGATTAACCGTGACCATTTGCCAAAGACAGCCGCTCTCTGCCTGTCTCTGAAAATCCTCCCTTCCTCTAGTAGCAGGGTTACTTTGCTTCTTAATCACCTACTATACATTTGCCATTCTAAAAAAACAAACCTAAAGTAAACAAACCAATAATCAACCGTGTTGTTGGTTCGATGCTAGAGTGACTCGTTCACACAATCGTATACTTTCTGGTATTCACGTTAACCTGGATCTATTACTGCACTTGATGACTTGACTTGGAGCAGCACATGACTCCTTGATTTACATATGCATGTGAACAGGCACAAACCTCACTTCCACTCAAGACTAATTGTCTAATTCTAACATAACCTACATGTCCTATAGTAGGACCCAGGGTTGTTCTTCTTGTTCGTATGAAAACTAGTTTGGTTAGAAGAACTGCCCTTGTGGGATGTCTGATAAAAAAAAGGCAGGAACTATAAGACCATATATATAGGAGAGCAGAGCGAGATCCAAAGCATTTAACATGACAAGATGAAAACTAAGTAAGCATATCATCATGCTTTTATCATTTGCGAAACAATACCATGAATACAATCCAATTCGAGTTTGTGCAAGTTTATACGTGGGATGTTCAAGTTCAGTACTTGAATTTATATGGGACAAGCTAGTGTTCATCTTATATTAGGCTGAAAGGTGTGTGCCCTGAAGTTTAGTGAGTCTAAAGTCTAAACCACATGTTTTGGTAGTTTATGAAAAGGCTATATCTAATTGAGCCAACTAAACCCACAAAGGACAGGACCAAGCTAAGCTAGGAGCAGGATGGCATGATCATCAGACACTAAACAAGTCAACAATGCAAGTCTTTTCTCCTCTGCTCCTCCTTTTTGCAAGGCTGTTCCTGTGTGCTGTCCTAAACTTGCATCATTTGCTGTCGGCAACAAGCTAAGGACATAGGAAAAACACAGAAATAACAGTGTGCTAGCTAGAGCCTAGCTAGAGCCTAGCTATCATCATGCATTATATTAACCAAATGAAATGCTAGTATGCATGCTGCCACTGTCTTCACTCAGTTTTTTTTTTTTTTTTGCGGGTAGATATTTCTGTATCTGATTGCCTGCCTGGTGAAGCTTCCTTGTTTGATGGGCTACCCATCAAAAGATAACTTTAGCAGACAGGTAATGTGTGACTACTTGTTCAAGATTCTTATGTCACCAGCTTAATCCACATGCATATATGGACATATGGTGTTAATAAAGTACTGTAGCAATCGAGCTCACCTCAGCTGCCATCCTTGCAGGTTTGGGTTTCCGATGATGCTGGAAAGGACTGCCCAGTTTGTGCTTGTCTGCAAAAGAGAAATTAGTAATTGCTAAGAAATGAAGGCCGGTGGTGATAGAGAATCTTTGCGTATTAATTCGTTCCTCCGATCCATTTGAGTATTTATGTTTAAACCTCAATGCCCTCCATATTTAATCATGCATGAATGTATATGTATGCAGGTTCTTCACTCAAACATAAACAAGGGATCACTGACACACACTGAGTGGGGTTTGGTTTGATGCAAGAGAACAAAATTTTGATTGAAAAAAAAAGAACTAGAGAATTTGGCAAACATAGCAGAGACAAATGGTGGTTGAGTTCACCTGAGTAATTAAGAACGGGTATCTTGGACTGTGTCCAGAATGTGAGATTTTCTGTGAGATATATAATAAATAGCATGCAGGAGCATGAAAGTCTACTGTTTGTTTGCTGAGGGTGCATGCAGAGACTAGAGGAAGAGGACAGCATTTTTTTTCTTCCAAAATCAAAAGCATCTCTCCTTGTCATGTTGTTATGGGCCGGATTTGGACAATTCAGAAGGTGGAACGCGGTGGTTGACTTCAGGTAGGGTGCTGCAGGGTTTTTTTTACCGACCGGTTTCCGGTAACCGCCGGCCGGCGGTAGCGGTTTACCGGTCGGTTTACCGGTAAACCGGTCGGTAACCGGCCGAATTCAAATTTGAATTCAAATGTTCTTCGGTTCGGTTTCCGGTCGGTAAACCGGCCGGTTTGGAGCGGTAACCGGCCGGTTTGGCCGGTTTACCGCTCCAAACCGGAATTTTTTTTTTTGTGATGAATAAAAAAGAAATTTTGGTACTTCCTTTGCACAAATTAATATAAAAAGACCACACAATGTGGTAAAAAATAACATAAGTCAGTAAAGCAACAATATATAGTCGCGTACAAATACATATTCGCTTAAATATATAGTCACTAAAACAACAATATATAGTAGTATACAAATACAATATATAGTCGCTTACACAAACAAAGATATAGTTTCCGCTCGCATGGTCAACTACGTAGGATGTATGGGAAGACCCCTTGTTGGCACGACATTTCATATTCGGCGGTGGACATAAGAGAGATACCTTGGTGTCTAAGCAGGTCAGCTTTGTAATCTTGCCAAGTTTGTCCTGTCCATGCTGCTGTTGTCTCCCATTCTTGAACTAACATATTATAAAAACTGGGGTCTTCCCATTCATAGACCCATCTAGTCTGAGTCTGCATGGTCATGTCAGGAATGGGATACCTATAAGTAGGCTCTGAGGTATCGCTGTAGGAGGAAGAAGAGTATTGTAGAGTGTCGTAGTCAGCAGTCGTCTTCTTAGCTCTGTCAAGATCTCGCTGAAAGTACGCACGCACATCTGGTGGCACACGGGAGCAATGCAAGGTGTCCGCCCCGTACCCAGCCAAATGCTGTTTAAATCTAGTGCAACCACCGCCTGCTCTCGTCACATGACAATATTTGCATCTCCATCCAGGAGCAAGATTGTCACCATGCTCCCATACAACGTCTCTGTTTCTGCCTGACATTGTCTACTCTACCTGCATAAACGGACAACACAAAGTCACACCTAAATAAAATGTTTCCTAAATCCTACCACAAATCCTCCATAATATATACCTAAAATATACCTCAAATCTATACCTCACATACACAAAGTTACAATATATACACAAAGTCACACAATGTATACCTAAAATCCTAAATCCTACCACAAATCCTACCTCTAATCCTAAATCCTAAAAAAACATCCTAAAATAAATCCTACCTAAAACCTAACCAATCCTAAATCCTACCACAAATCCTACCTCTAATCCTAAATCCTAAAAAAACATCCTAAAATAAATCCTACCTAAAACCTAACCAACAAACTATCCTAAATCCTAAAACAAATTCTACCTAAATCCTAAAACTACTCTAAATAAAAAAAAACAAAAAAAAACTTACCTGCGCGGTTAGCCGCCGAACCGGTCGGTAAACCGAGCTAACCGAGCGGCTAACCGAGCTAACCGAGCGGTTTACCGACCGCGCTCAACGGCCTCGGTAAGCCGACCAAACCGGTCGGTAAACCGACGGATCGGCGCGGTAAGCCGGCGGCGGCGGCCGGTCGCCTAGGGTTCGCCCGGAGCGTCGCGTTGGGGGTGAGGAAATGAAGTGTCGGCGCGTTTGGACCCCCCCCGCTCACTGCCGGCTGGTTTTGTGCCCGTGACGGCCTAATGGGCCTCATGGGCCTTAACGGGCCGGCACTGTTTTTTTTTTCTTTTTTTTCAAACTTCTATTCGTATAAATAAATACTAAACGAACTCAAATTTGAAAAATTTTTACACCATTGGCTTCTATAAATCATGGACTATTTTTAGGAATTTTTTCAGCATTTTTTTTTCAAATTTTAAATTTGAATTTGGGGAAACCCTAACCGGGCCGGACCGGAACCGGACCGGCCCGGTTTGGGCGGTTACCGCGGTAAACCGCGGTAAACCGGCCGGTTTTTTTAACCCTGGGGTGCTGGTGCTGCTGCCCACATTGCTGGATCCTTCCGATTGCAATCTTTTGTGACATTGACACTGGACATGAAGTAATATTCTCGTTTTATGCAGGCGATATCTTATCATAGTGTTGTGCACATCTTTTTTTTTGTTTATTATGAGAAGACCTAACCATGTCAGTTGTCACACATCCATGCCAATATAATGCTCAATCAGTGCATCAATCCGGATTCTTAACAGAGGCGAAAAGAAAAGGAGAGAGAGTTGTTCCTGCGATTGATTTCGAGTAAACCAAACCAATAAACAACCGTGTTGCATTGGTGACAGGCCTTGTCAGCTTGCTTCTGCCGTCTTCTTGCCCTGCTAGTTCTTTTTTCGGACACAGTAACGCAGTGATGACTTGCATTAGAGCAGGTTGGTAATCCACTCGCTGGTTGGGTATGGTAACACTGACACTGGCAGCAGCTTCAGTCAGTCAACTGGATCCCAGCTACCTGACCTCACGGAACGCGCGGCGACGAAAAGAAAGCACTTCGTGTCGCCTTGACCTTGGACTCAGGTTTCTACCTACGCCGGGGACACGTGCCGTGCTTGACTGACGACTTCAAACGGTGAAATTTTTATACTCTACAGGCTTAATTATCTATAGAAGGGCAACGGGGTGGATTTAGATTCGGACAGGGTCTCTGCGCACCTATTCTGAACACCAATCGAGTGATAATGCACGCCATCACCAAATCTGTCGGGTCCCTAAAACCCATCATCATTGTATGGCAATACAATAAGAGTAATAAGAAACTTCTGACTACCCATACATGGCATATATTACATGTTCACTTATCGGTACTGCTAGCGCCCGGACGTCCGGATCCGGGCGCTAGCATCCGGACGCGCCGCCGGAGAAGGATTCCAGCCCACCCCTGCTTCCACCCCCGAACCACGCTAGCGAAAAACGCAGAACCCGCAACGTCCCCACGCGCGCGGGGGACGGATCGAACGCAACCCGGCCGCGCGCGGGAATCCGCTCCCCCCATCTCCAGACCTAACGCGGAACCCGCAACGTCCCCACGCGAGCGGGGGGCGGATCGAACGCAACCCGGCCGTGCGCGGGGATCCGCTCCCCCCATCTCCAGATCTTCGTCCTGCCCTCAAAGGCCCCCTCCCCACACTACAACATCCCCACCCCACAAACTGCACCTTGCAGAAATCGAAGATGCAACAACGACGAAACACCATGAAAAAACACTTACTGCACCATACAGAAGCTGAAGATGCAACTGACAAAGGAACGCCTACTGCACCAAGGCATGATGCCTACTGCAACGACAACCAAACACTCACTGAAACAACTACCAAATACCTACTGAAATAATGCAGGAAAATGAAGCTTCAACATAGAACGACTACCTACTGCACCAAAGCAAGACAACTAATGCAACAACAACTAAACACCTACTGAAACAAAGGGCAAAACACCACGAACACCTACTGCACTAAAATGAGAAAGAAGCTGCTGCAACAACAAGAAAAAAGCTAATGCAACAAAAAAGAAGAAGCTACTGCAACAAAGAGAAAGAAGTTGCTGCAACAAGAAGAAAAAACTAATGCAACAAATGAGATGAAGCTACTGCAACATCAGAGAAACGTGCTTCACATCATCTGTTGCCATGTAGCTTAGATCTGACTCGCCAAAAGGAGAAGAAACTACTGCAACAAAGGGAAAAAGCTACTGCAACAACGAGAGAGAAGTTGCTGCAACGAAGGAGAAGAAGCTACTGCAACATCAGAGAAATGGTTGCTTCACATCATCTGTTGAATATAGCTTGCATCTGCCTCACCACAAAACCGAGAAGAAGCTACTGCAACATCACAGAATCGTGTTTTCACATCATCTGTTGCATGCAGCTTAGATCTGCTTCGCCACAAAAACCGTAGCCACCATCAAAACCATAGATCCAGAGGGGGGCGAGGTGGAGGAGGGGAGGGAGGAAGAGGAGGGGCGCCTCAGATCCAGAGGAAGGAGCACGTGGGGATCCTTCCCCACCTACCTCGTCGGAGCACATGGATCCACCACGGGGAGCCCCGATGCTCCATGGATCCGCCACGGTGGGAGGCCCCTGTGCTGCCATCAAGGTGGAGGAGGACGCTCCAGGGTGGAGGAGACTACCACGCCGCTGGATTTGCGCCTCCTCCTATGGATCCACCACGGGGAGAGCGGAGCTCCCATGGATCCACCACGCGCCGTCCTCTCTTGGTCGCATGGAGGACGCGGAAGCAAAGGAGGAAGGAAAGGAGGAGGGAGTGGAGGGAGGAGGGAGAGGGAGCAGGCGTGGCTTGCTGGCGAGTGCTCCTCCCCGCCAGCGTCGCGGCGGACTCTGGTGCCATGGAGCCGAGCAGAAGAGCGGGCGCGCGACTGTGAGGGGGGCGGAGTGAACGAGGAGAAGGATAGTGAGGCCGGGTGAACGGATAAGGATGGGGAGGGAGCGGGCTTGGTCGGGTGAAATCAGTCGCGCGCGTCGAGTCCGTCGGGCGGGACGGGTCGCACCACGTCGCGTCGGGTGCGTCCGACGTCGTCCGGACGTTCTCACTGTATCATTACCGCATATATAAATAACAGACAACAAACAACGTACAATTTTATGACTCAATTTAAAACAAACTTTTATAGTTTACTAAAACAATTTGTTAATACAAGACATAAGTTTTGATTCAAAAATCAAAATGATCTACTATTTGGAACCTCCATTAGGTATCTGTGGGTGGAACCCAAAATCCGAAACCGAACCTAATAATACGTCAGTGCTTTGGGTGTTAGTTAAAAAAAAAGATTCCTTTTTGCCAGTTTTTGTAATGGGGGGCGCGGGGGGGGCGGGGGAATCATTTGGCTTGTTAATTCATCCAGTTTCTTCCATGTGCAAGTTGATTGATTTCATCTAGTTTTTTCCATGTGCAAGTTGATTGATAGTATAGTATCAAAGGTGACTCGGTGAGATTGCGTTGGCAAGGTACGTAGTCCACGGCGGCACTGCGGCAGAGCAAAACAGGGCAGGTGATGCATGTGGACGTGGCATGTACTGGGCAAGCACCAAACAGCCAAGCATGCCGTTTCCTCTCTCCATGAACCAAGAGGCAGCTGGCATGTCTGGGTCCCGGTCGGTGTTCCACTCACCCAACCTACCCCCGGGACGGCCGACGGCGACGCGCGTTCGCCGGCAGGGCCAGCCCCCCACGGCCCACACACAGGGCACGCGCCGGCCTCCGCCCCCGTCCGTCGGCCCACCATGACGATTGACGCCATGTCGCCATGCACGCCTGCACCGGCCTGTAAGCGACGCGACGCCGGGCACGGGCAGGGCAGCTCCTCCGGCCGGCTGTGCGGCTGTCCTCATGCGCGCCAGCCGTGGCAGTGCAGTCATGGCAGATGGCAGCCCGCGCGACGTGATTGGCCTCCGTCCCGCGCTCTCCGGCCGGCCGCGGCAGGGACGCAGGCGAGAGCGAGACCCAGAGGCGCGCACGTGCTGGCGGACGGACGGATTGGACCGCGCAGCTGATGCTGATGCGCTGATGGACGCCGGCCTCTGCTCTGCGTCGTCACTGCATGTTTGCTGGATGTTGCCGTCCAGTGCATGTGCATCCATCTATATCCATAGATAGCAACATGTATGGAGTCAGTGACGGGGACAGGGCGACGAGCCGAATGAACAGTCGAGCACTTTGCACTGTGCCGAGGCCATCTCCGTGCACGGCGCCCGTCCGCCACTGTGGCTGCCACGCACACATCACTTCCAAGATAAGAGATGGACCCATGGATGGATCATAGATGCGCTGTTTTGTTTCTTCAGTGTCGACCCTCGCCTCGCCTCGCCTCGCCTTGGATGCCATACAGCATGCGACGTGATGCCAAGTCAACTTGCTGATGATAGGATGTCCGGGGGGCACAAGGAGTTCTTCTTTCTTAGATAAAAGAATTAAATTAAAGATACAGTATTAAATCCAACAAGCAGCATTGTCAATGGATGGACCGTGTCATCGTTCTTCCGGGAACGGGGGGGTGGATTCTTGAGCGACAAAGCTGCGTGTCTGAATGACAGGTGAGCAGTTCTTCAGCACATGCGCATGGGAGTTGGGAATCACCAGCATGGCCATGCGCTATCAGCCGTCAGGCTATGGCTATGCCTATGGCTACGGGCTACTAGGCCTAGCCTAGCCCTTGTTTAGTTCCCCATCTTGAGGTGTGCAAAGTTAGCTACGGGTTATTAACGTCACTGTAACATTTCGTTTGTATTTAGTAAAAATTATCCAAATATTGACTAATTAGGCTTAAAACGTTCGTCTCGCAAAGTACAACCAAGCTGTGCAATTAGTTTTTTATTTCATCTATATTTAGTACTCCATATATGTGCCGACATTTTGTGATGAAAAATCTTCTTTTTTATAGTGAATCTGAACCTAAAATCTGAAAACTAAACAGCTTGTACATTTTAATTTTCAAATCTCCCAGCAGCCGCGCTCTTCTTTCCTTCCCTCCACCAAAGGTCAGTCAGGTCATGAGATAGGTATGGCCTGGACAGTTTGGTGTAGCATCCGCTAGCTTCGGCAGCAGAGTGGACTCAGCCGCACCAAAGCTCTCACAGAGGAGCACCAAAGCTCTCACACCGAATTCAACAACGATACAATTAAGATGTCCGGACGGACAGACGTCACCCTCCGCTCACTCCGGTACGCGCCGCTCATCCAGCGACCCTATCCGCTCGTCCCATCCGCGCGCTCCGATGCTCGCTGCACCGTTTCCTCCTGCGTCGCTGTGCCCATCTGCCCACCCCACTGCGCCTCGCCGCTGCCGGACCCCTACAACACCATTTTCCAAACCTTGCGGCCTCCTCCGCGCCGCATTCCCCACCGGGCCCAGTCTTCCTTGCCACGGCCGGCCCGCTCGCCGCGATCGCCTCCGCCGAACCGGCGAGCCTCCACGACGGATGCTCCAGCAAGCAGGCGAGAGGGACGAGATTTGTGTGACACCATGCTCGCCGGCGAGTTGCCCGTGCCGCTATCGCACAGCGAGGTCCATTCGCCGCCGTCGCCCTCTGCGCCGGCGTGGCGCCATTCGTCCAAGCAAAGCCCATCTTGTAAGAGTGTTTCAAGTGTTTCAAATGTTTCATCTTGATGTTGCAAAGATAAATCGAAATGTTGCACATGTTGCAGTGGCTATACATGTATGTTTCAAGTGTATGTTCCAAATGTTTCATCTCGTTTTCCAGACGTATGTTTGCAAGTGTTTCATCTGGATGTTGCATATGTTTTCACACATGAAATGTTTTATGTGTATTTTGCAAGTGTTTTACACGCGTGTTTCGAGTGTTTCAGCTGTTTCGTACGTATGTTGCAAGTGTTTCATCTGGATGTTTCAAAAGTAGATCTGGTGTTGGAGTTAGTGTTTCAGATGCATGTTTCATGTGTTTTATCTGCCTCCAGACATATGTTGCAAGTGTTGCATCCGGATGTTTCAAAAGTAGATCGGGTGTTGCACCTCTATCCTCGCTTTTCTGTTGCCTCACCTTCGCCTCGGTGTCTCCTCCTCCTCCTCCCGGCGCCGGCTAGGCATCCGCTGCCCCTTCCCCTCTTCTGGATGTTGGCATAGCCACCTGCTGTAGCTACTGGCCACATGCATGCGCGTGAGAAGCGGAGGGGCGCGAGTAGGGTCTCCCATCGGTCGGCGCGAGCCTCGCGTAGGCGGGCGCGGGATGCAGGTTAGGCATGACCCCGAAAAAGCACGGTCTTAGCCGGGCACGACATTAAACCCAAGCCAGACACTAACATTAAACCCATAGTGCTATGTCTGGGTTGCGCGTTCAACCCGTAGTGCGGGCACGAGCACGAGCACAACACGGCTAAATGGGTTGGCACTATACCGACCCAATTCTTCCCTGTCGTTGGATATAGATACCCTCAAGTAAACCGTAGCCGATGGATCCGCATAGAGTACTATATCTAAGAATCCCTTCTCTAGAAACCCTAACTCCTCACTCCCTCCTCTCGGTATTTCTCACCTCTCGATGTAGGCGACATGGCTCCTCCTGGTATAGGCGGCTATGCTTCTCCCGATGTAGGCGGCATGACCCCACGGAGCGCGCGGTGGAGACGGCGTGGCCACGCGTGCGGCAGAGGAGGCGCGGCTCCACAAAACGGAATCGGCACGACCGACGTAGCCCCACGAGCGAGTGATGATGGAGTGATATCAGCACGGCAGTATCACACAACACGAAACAGATAAGAACAAATGTCTAATAGTATCGTGTCTAATAGTGCCGGTGCCATCCGTTTGGCCACCATAGGGCACTCTAGTCTAAATCCAATTATTACATTTACAGGGATCAAACACCACTAGGCTTAGCTAGGCTAATTTTTATCTGGACCTAAAAATTAGCCTCTTAATCCAAACGAGGGGGCATCGGCTGCCCGCACTGCAGAGTCCACACACCAGCAACGCTCGACAGGCCTCAGCCCAACTGAATATCGCTCCTCTCCTCTCCTCTTCGCCATGCATGATTGCAGTTGGAGTTCCTGTACCGCCTGCCTCGTTCTCACCGTCTTGTCTCACAGGCACAAGCAAACAAGCAAAGGAGTACTCGGCCTCATTTAGATCGCAAATTTTTTCAACTTGGTACTGTACTACTTTCGTTTGTATATGGTAATTAGTGCCAAATCATAGACTAATTAGGCTCAAAAGATTCGTCTCGTGATTTACAACCAAACTGTATAATTAATTATTTTTTTATCTATATTTAATGCTTTATGCATGTGTTCAAAATTCGATGTGACGGAAAGAAAGCGTAAAAATTTGGAATTTGGAACAGGCCCTAGATTTCGCCGTTGCCCTGTCCGGCTGTCCCGGCCAGAGGAGGAGGAGCGGAGAGGCAGGACACTGGACGCCCACATGGCCAGGGCAGCACAGCACAGCACACCGGAAGCCCTGTCACGCTGAACAGAGGAGAGCACAGGGGGAGCCCTGTAGTAGACGGCTGCTCCGGCCGCTGCTCGGCTTGGTGACAAGACAGAGAACAAAAGTTATGAGAGACAGTTGGAGGGATAGCCAGTCTTTCCCATTTAAGGACACTGCCCAGTCTTTCCCCTTCTCTTGTCCCTCTTCCTCTTTCCTCCCCAACGCCAGCGTCCCTGTAGGCACACACAGGCCGACGCGAGCAAGACGCTTGGCGTTTCTTGCGGCCCTACCCCGTGTCCAGTCCAGTCCGCTCGTCCGTCTCCTCTCCTCCTGTGAAGAAGGCCAGGACCAAGACCAAGACGAAGATGGTGGCCGGGTGTCAATGTTCCCTTCAGCTCGTGCTCGTGGGTGTCCAACTCCAGGAAGCACCGCAGCAGGCCAGGGAAGCAGCAATGGCTTCTTCATGTTAAGATAGATATCATGCACCGGGTCAGTTGTATCTAAGTTTAGGCTACGACTAGACCAAATTCCTTTGCAGGTGTAGCGTTAGTGTAGGAGACTATAGATGGTATACCAAATCTCATCTTGTACATGCAACCACCACAATGTAACCAAACTCATGCTGTACATGCCACCGCCAGGGGATATTCCCTGAGCCTACATAACATGCAACCGAGAGCCAGAGCAAGGCATCTCGTTCCCACCACTCTCTTCTTTTCTTTCATGGTACCAGAGCCACTAAAATCCTCACGGATACGATCCCATGGCCACCTCCTCCGCCGCCGCAGTGGCCGCAGCCGCCTCGCTCACCTTCCTCCTACCTCCTGTTACCGAGAAGCTGACTCGAGGCAATTACAACATGTGGCACGCTCAAGTGTCAACCGCCCTGGAGGGTGCCCAACTCGCTGGGTACACCAAGTACCCAGCAACATTGCCGGCGGAGTTCCTTCCGGCGGAGACGACCGCCGATGGCAAGAAGGCTGAACCTCAGCCGAATCCAGAGTACACCAAATGGGTAGCACAGGACGCTCAGGTCCGCAGCTATCTGTTTTCGTCACTCTCAAAAGATATCTTTGTCCAGGTCTCAACGGCGAAGATTGCGGCAGAACTGTGGGCTACCATTCAAGGCCAGCATGCATCCCAGTCCCGTGCGCGCATGATGGCAACGCGCATGGCCCTCTCCACCGTCTCCAAGGGAACATCGTCTATGGCGGACTACTTCGTCAAGATGCGAGGCCTTGCTGATGAGATGGCCTTAGCCGGGAAGAAGCTCGAGGATGAGGAGATCGTCTCCTACATCCTCACCGGTCTCGGCGACGACTACAACGCTGTCGTGACTTCGGTCACGGCAAGGGTGGAACCGATCTCCGTCACGGAGCTCTACACCCAGCTCACAAGTTACGAGCAGCGCAAGGAGATGAACAACGGGGTCCCCATCGATCCTCCGCCAACATGGTGGCCAAGGGCGGCCAGGGAGGTGGAACTCCCAACACCTCTCACGGCTGCCGTGGTGGTCGTGGCAGCTTCGGGCGCGGTCCCAAAGGTGGTCGCGGTGGCGGCAGCGGACGTGGGAGAAACTTCCAAGCAGGCGTGTTCTGCCAAGTGTGTGGCATAGAAGGACATCCTACGTATCGCTGCTTCAAGAGGTTCGATCGAAACTTCACCGGCCCTCCCTAGAAGACAGCTGCAGCAGCAACCTCCTCCTATGGTGTAGACACAAACTGGTACATGGACACGGGCGCCACTGATCACATCACTGGAGAACTCGAGAAGCTGACTGTTCGTGACAAGTACACCGGCAACGAACATGTTCATGCTGCTAATGGGGCAGGTATGGAGATCAATCATGTTGGTCATAGTGTTTTGCATTCCCAAAATAACCAGATTCATCTTAAAAATATCTTACATGTTCCTCAAGCCAACAAAAATCTCATATCTGTCAAAAGATTAGCTTTTGTGATAACAATGCCTTTCTTGAGTTTCATCCCAACCATTTTTTGTCAAGGAACAGGGGACCAAGAGGATCCTTCTCAGAGGCAGATGTGAAGGAGAACTCTATCCCCTCAGGATGTCATCAAATAAACAAGGGCTTGGTGTCTTCAAGCCATCTTCTTCGTTGTGGCACTCTAGACTAGGGCACACATCTACTACTGTAGTTCAGCGCATATTTAGTCGCCACAAGCTTCCCTTTGCTAGTGATCTGAATAAACATGCTGTTTGTGATGTATGCCAACAAGGCAAAAGTCATCAGTTGCCTTATCCAAAATCCACTAGTGTGTCTACTAGTCCAATGGATCTCATTTTTTCGGATGTTTGGGGACCCGCACCAACTTCGGTCGGGAGAAACAATTATTATGTGAGCTTTATCGATGATTACAGTAAATTTACTTGGATTTATCTTTTGCGTCATAAATCCGAAGTATTTTCATGTTTTCGTGATTTCCAAAATCTTGTTGAACGACAATTTGGTCGCAAGATTCTGGCTGTCCAGACGGATTGGGGAGGAGAATATCAAACCTTGAATTCTTTTTTTTAAACGCATTGGGATTACACATCATATTTCTTGTCCACATGCACATCAACAAAATGGGTCTGCTGAGCGCAAACATAGACATATTGTAGAAGTTGGTCTATCTCTTCATGCCCATGCGTCAATGCCTCTCAAATTTTGGGACGAGGCATTCCTTACTGCAGTTTTTCTGATCAACAGACTTCCCTCTCCAGTCATTAATAATGATACTCCCTATTCACGCCTTCTTGGTCATGATCCTGATTACACATTTCTCAGAACTTTTGGTTGTGCCTGCTGGCCCAACCTTCACCCCTACAATAATAGGAAACTTCAATTTCGATCTCGGAAATGTGTATTTCTTGGGTATAGCAACTCTCACAAGGGTTTTAAGTGTCTTGATCCATCCGAAGGCCGTGTATACATCTCCAGGGATATTGTTTTTGATGAGCATGTGTTTCCTTTTGCCACGCTTCATCCTAATGCCGGTGCACGATTAAGAAAAGAACTCTCCCTTCTTCCTGATGTTCTTTTGAATCTGTCTTCTAAATTTGGGGATGCAATTCTACTTGATCAACATAATCCTGACTCCATGTCCACTAACCCCCCACGCAGTGCTATTGTTCTTTGCGTTGATACAGGTGAAAATGTGATGCAAAATGGTGAAGATTTGGTAGCCGGAGGGCATCATTCCATGTGTCGCCTGTTGGGAGACAACAACGGCGCGCCTCTTGATGTTGGTTCGGCGGACAACATGCAACCACACGCGCAACAGCATGCAGCGTCCCCTGGTGCGTCTATTGTGGGAACGTCTACGGACAACATGCAACCACACGCGCAGCAGCATGCAGCGTCTCCTAACTCCTCGGCGCCGTCTGGTCCTCATGTGGCCACACAGCTGGATCCGGAGGTCGGTGGGATAGAGGTGTCCCCATCAGCCTCAGATTTGGGTGCTGTTGGGATCCTCCCCTCCGGATCGTCTACGGCACCGACTGCTACAACTCCATCTGATTCCACACCACCAGCTGATACTACACCACCACGGCATCCTGTTACCCGTCTACAGCGTGGAATCAGTAGACCCAAAATCTACACCGACGACACTGTTCGCTGGGGTATGACAACAACGACGATGACTGAGGAGCCTGCTACAGTAGAAGAGTCTTTGGGTGACCCAAAATGGGTTACAGCTATGGATAGTGAATACAAGGCCTTGATTCACAACAAGACATGGCATCTTGTTCATCCCCCGAAAGGCAAGAATATAATCGATTGCAGATGGGTTTACAAGGTGAAAAGGAAATCTGATGTAGACTTGTTGCCAAGGGGTACAAGCAAAGGTATGGCATTGATTATGAAGATACATTCAGTCCTGTTGTAAAAGCTGCCACCATACGTCTTGTTTTGTCTATAGCTGTGTCCAGGGGTTGGTCTCTACGACAGCTCAATGTACAGAACGCGTTCCTCCATGGTGTGCTTGAGGAGGAAGTGTACATGTGCCAGCCACCTGGATACTCTGACAAGTCAAAGCCAAATTTTGTCTGCAAGTTGGATAAGGCAATTTATGGTCTTAAGCAGGCTCCACGGGCATGGTATGATCGTCTATGTGGAAAGTTGCAAGGTTTGGGTTTTGTTCCTTCCAAAGGAGATACATCTCTATTTTATTATCAGAAAGGAAAATATACCATGTTTGTCTTGGTATATGTTGATGATATAATAGTGGCGAGTTCATCACAAGAAGCTACAAATGCATTGTTGAAAGATTTGGAAAAAGACTTTGCTTTGAAAGATCTCGGCGATCTTCATTATTTTTTGGGAATAGAAGTCAAAACATTGCCAGATGGTTTGAAGCTATCACAAGAAAGATATGCAACAGATGTGGTGAAGAGGGCAGGTATGAGCAATTGTAAGGCTATCAATACTCCTCTTTCCAATATAGACAAGCTGAGTGCTGCAGAAGGAGAAAAATTGGGATCAGTGGATGCTTCTAAATATAGAAGCATTGTGGGAGCCCTACAGTATCTAACACTGACAAGACCAGATATTTCGTTCTCTGTTAATAAGGTGTGTCAATATCTTCATCAACCTACCACTACTCATTTAGGGGTCGTGAAGCGGATTTTAAGATATATACAGGGAACTTTGCACTTGGGTCTCAAGTTCAGACGGTCACAATCTACAATAATAAGCGCCTTCTCCGATGCTGATTGGGCTGGCTGTCCTGATGATCGTAGGTCGACGGGCGGCTTTGCTGTTTTCCTTGGGCCAAGCCTGATTTCATGGTGTGCCAAGAAACAAGCTACTGTCTCAAGATCGAGTACAGAGGCTGAGTATAAAGCTCTTGCAAATGCAACAACAGAAGTGATATGGATTCAAAAGTTATTGGACGAATTGGGAATCAAGCATCCCCGTGCAGCTCGGTTATGGTGTGACAATATTGGAGCCACTTATCTCTCCGCCAACCCGGTTTTTCATGCTCGCACCAAGCATATTGAAATAGATTTTCATTTTGTGAGAGAACGGGTTGCTCAGAAGTTATTGGACGTCCGTTTCATCCATTCTGCAGATCAGCTAGCTGATGGTTTTACGAAACCTATTGTTGCAGCACGGATTGACAAGTTTAGAGATGATCTCAACCTAGTGGTCGGCTGAGATCGAGAGGGGGTGTTAAGATAGATATCATGCACCGGGTCAGTTGTATCTAAGTTTAGGCTATGACTAGACCAAATTCCTTTGCAGGTGTAGCATTAGTGTAGGAGACTATAGATGGTATACCAAATCTCATCTTGTACATGCAACCACCACAATGTAACCAAACTCATGCTGTACATGCCACCGCCAGGGGATATTCCCTGAGCCTACATAACATGCAACGGAGAGCCAGAGGAAAGCATCTCGTTTCCACCACTCTCTTCTTTTCTTTCACTTCACCCTTGCATTGATGGGGCGCCCAGACCAAGCATAAATATAGCCTCTCCTACAACTCTACCAGCCACACACAGACAGTATATATTCGTCTTCATATTCATCCTCTCCTCTCATCTTCCGAGCATCTCTCTCTCTCTGTTTCTTCAGGCTTCAGTTCACGCTAGCTGCTCATTCCCTTTGGCTCTCTGCTCTAGCTTTTCTCCATCCTGCTTTGGCTCTCTCTCTCTCTCGGCCTCTTGCATCGATCGGCCATCTTCGCTCGCACTCCATCCCGCCGCCATGGAGTCCTCCTCCCACATCACCGGGGAGGACGACGACGCCGGCGAGGGCTGCAACAGCTGCGAGTCCGGCTGGACAATGTACCTCGCCTCGCCCATGCATATGCATGGCCACGACGACGACGCTGCCGGCAGCGGCAAGAGCAGCGGCAGCCAAGGGAGCAGCGTCCACGACGGCTACGGCTACATGATCAGCCGCGGCAAGAAGCAGGGCTACCAAGATTACGCCGATGCCGACGACGACGACTCCCTCGCGTCCGATGCCTCCACCGGCCCAGCTAAAGTGAAGTCACCGTCGTCGTCCCTGCCGGAACACCGACACCACGGCAAACAAGACGATGACGATGACGATGGAGGGCATCATCATGGCAAGGAGCAGGAGGATGGCGCACGCACAAAGCTCGCCACCAGCTCCCGCAAGAAAGCTGCTGCTGGCAATGGCAAGGTGGACAAAGGAGGTGGAGAGGGCAACTCGTCAAGGCGGGGCCACAGCAAGAGAGGCGGCAGCTCTTCAAGGCGAAGCTTCTTCCTCTGGTAAAACAAACATCGACGACTGATAGAAATGTACTATTACTATTACTATTACTATTAGCTTCGTTTCATTCACTGTACCGGTAGCATGAATCCTCCTTTTCGCCATTGCTGGTCGAGCTCGAAACCTTGCTTGTTGTTAGAAGATGAAGAAGCATCAAGCAAGCATGCATTCATTCCTGGAGATAGATCAACCAATGGGAAGGCTATTTTTTGGCCCTTGTTTTTGCCTTCTCCATATGGCCATCTCCTCCTCGTTGACCACCCTGTAGTAGGTTCGTTCATTAGCCGTTGCCATGTAAAAAAAAAATTCTACTGTAACTTCTGGTCATTGTTGTTCTTCAGTGTCCTGTGCTTTTAATGTTGCTTGCAATCTCCTTCTGAAGTTGATTTATTTTGGGATGGAGACAGTATGGGCCTATGGGGCATATGACAGCAAACAGAAGAAAGAAAAAACCCCAGCTTCCTTAGTACTCGTACTCGTATCTAGAATATCAGGAATGTATGTGCAGTGCATATTCTGTTGTCACAATACAATATCTATTGTTAAGAAAAAGAGTGCACATGCTCACATGTTATCTTCCAAGCAAAATCTCCAACCATATACTGTATATAACATCTCAGTAAAGAATAATATCCAGCAATCATCACTACCTAAGTTGAGCTAAACATAAAGGAGCAGGAACGTGTACTTATCGATCACAGGCAAACGTTGCTATGCTAGCTGCTGCAAGCTTTCCGAGCCAACAGCTTGCCAACTCACATTCCTCGAGCAGATGCTGAGAGCAGGTGACCTTGGTGTGGCATTGTAGCCTCAACTCAACTGATCATTTGTTGGCAATGCATGGCATGGCTGCCCCTGCATGCCCCATCTATCATGCATGTGGTGAGTAGTAGTATCCTATCCTATATAACAATGCAGCAGAGGAATGTGTTATGTGGCCTAAACTCCAGAATGGAGGAATATTTGTCTAACCACACCACTCATGCAGCATCAACGCAGCAATTGCTGCACATGCTGTGGACAGGGTGGACACAATGATTTGCCTATCACTCAGGCCAAGCTAATTAATAGCCATAACCAAAACCTACAATGATGTAAGCTACTGTCTCTAAAACAAAACATCCCCACTATCCCTATGTATGTATTTTTTTTCCTGCCACACCAAATCAACAAAAAAGTATATAAAAATATGCATGCCTCATGTTCTAGAAGAATATATGAAAAGAACAACACGAGTACAGCTAATGCACCTCTTTTTTGCACCAATCTCCTTGCATAATGGTGGCAATGAGCTGCTAGACTTTATACAAGAATTAAACAAGGTATGGTTGCGTCTCCTAATGTGTGGTGGCAGCAACATGCTGCAATTAAGCCTCGCACACCAATAATTCTCCATGAACGAACTTGATTATGATGCGGGTCTGCACGGCCCAATAAAGCTGCAGACAACAGAAGAAGATGCACAAGGGAGTCCAGCTATCACCTGCTATTCCCATGTATGATTCTTTTCAATCCAGGGCAGCAAGTGTCGAAAGGCGACTTTGGCACCGTTCAGATAGTCGTTCTGGGTGGGAAGAATAATGCAGGCAAAGATACGCCTCTGGAGTCTGAACTCTGAACAGCAAGGTGCCATCCTCATCCCTGGAACAGAAACATTCAACAAGAAGCATGTCAGCAAGAGCTTGGCAGCCTCTCTTCAGGTTCAGGAACAGGATAAAAATGGGAATTGGTAGTCACACTCACTCGACACTACAAGTGGCCAACTGAAAAAAAAAACAAAACAAGCAATTTTTCAGAGATGGAAAAGGAAAACAAAGGTCCATCAGAACTGCAATGCTCATATACAATTACTGTTCTATACAATTGCAGAGTAGGAGTATATATGATCTTATGTCATATACAGTTCCACTGTCTGACCATGCTGCCAATATTTTTATACGTGAAACAAAAAGAGCATTTTTTGGACAGAAAGTAAAAGGAAATGTTCAGAATCTTGATCTGAAGTTACTCCTACTGAACATGAACAGCGACCACCTGAACACAAACTCTGCAAGATGGACCGGAAGTCGTAAAGGAGGCAACAAAGCACATCCCTTGTCAGTCAGCGCCATTTTTAGAAATGAAGAAGCTCATGAGTCATAAGCCTGCAATTCATCAGAACATCATAATATTTGACTTTGAGTGTATAAACCTGTCCAAGTCAGAACATCAAGGTGAACCACAGTTGTTTCAGAACTGTTTTTTCTGTAACTTTTTCTTAACGTATGGAAGGGCATGACCTGCCGTTTAATTAATTAATTAAATTAGGGAAAATTTTCTATAATGGACAGCATGTTCAATTAAAGCAAAGCAGGACAAAAACTCAACCAATGCCGAGTTCTTCTTCATCTAACAAAATGGTGACATTTGCAACCACTGAATCTCATTCTCAGATGCAAAAACATTAACATACAGCAACTAGCTTGAAAACACAAAATCACAGATTCAGTTGCAGTGCACTGCGTAGATTATATAATTACTAAGCAACCGAATTGTTCCCGTGGACTAATTAGTACATAGATCTCTCTTTAAAAAAAAAACAGAAAGGTGGAGAGGATTCCGAGATCTTAGTCGATTGCTTCCCAAATTCCAAACAAAGAAATCACCATTCATTACCCGAGCAGTCGGCGGAGCGGATGAGCCGATGAGGGATGACCCTGACAGTGCGGAGCCAACGAGAAGCACGTGCGAACCATCGAAGGAGGGGCCGAAGGGGCAAGGGCGGCTGGTCACGTGGAGGAGTCGAGTCGGAAACGACCAAGGACACCTGCAAAATCACCTCGTACTTTTATGTGAAATCCGAGGCCCCATCACCCAAAAAAATTATAGGTTTTGGTCTATTATTTTGCAAAATAGAACTAAACACCATGCAAAATTTTTGGCAAAAGGGTATCCATTTTTCATTTTGGATTTTGGCCTCAAGAGGTCAAAAAAGCCAAAAAGCTCTCACCCACCCTATGAAAAATTTGGCATTTTGCATGGAACTAAACACACCCATGGAAATTTTGACATTTTGCATTTCATCATTCCAAAGTAGTTGGCATTTTGCATTTTGTATTCCATGAGGAACTAAACACAACCTAACAGTCTACATGAGTCGGACTACATCTCCCACCCCAAATCCCAGGCTTATAAATATTTTGATTTAAAATGATAGAGTGGTTCAAAGATAAGATGGTTTCCTAATGAATTCCCCATTTCAATTTATTGGTCGTTTTGATTTTCTAAATATATCTAGACATATTATATATCTAAGTACATAACCAAAGGTATATACCTTGAAAACCCAAAATAACCTATAATTTGTGACAGTGGTGGTAACTATATATCATAAATGAAAAAAACTTTATAAACAATTATTCACCTTTAAATAAGAAGTTCAATATAAATTAAGAAAAAATATATGAGCAATAGGGTACAAATTTTAGCTGTAGCTCCCGGTCGACAAGCTTTCGTCCGATAATGGCACTTGACCATTTCTCAGGCTATGTAAGCATAGTTATTAGGATCGGATCAGATTGGCAATCTAACCGTAAAAGATTGAACATAATATTCATTTAAAAATGACGCAACCGGATTGTTAAAAATCGATTTAACTGATCGGTTTAGTACATGAAAGAAAGAGTCTTCTCATCCTCACACACTAAGTTACCGCTCCACGCCATGTTTGGAGGGTCAATGCCCCTTGAAAAATCACAAAGATCTCAAGGGCTTCTGCTCATAAAGATTACGACGACACAACAACCCAATCACTCAAGCTATAAGGCCTAATTCTTGAAAGGATAAAAAATGGAGTGTCTCTTGGCCTTTGATGTGATCTTTATGCACTTGAGAAGGTATACAGAGTGTAGGATCACTTGCTCTATCTTGTAGTATCTTAGAGCAGGTACAATAATGGGCTTATAGCCAAGCTAATACTGATATGGAGGAGAGAAGAGAGGAGAGAGATGAGAGTTTGGCTCCTATGCAAGCACCAAGCTGGGCACGGAAGCATAAGTATTAGTGGGCCCAAGTAGCAAGTGTTGTGAGGAGAAATAAGAGAGAGACTTTTTGAAGACAAATAAGAGACACTTATTGCATAACTTGGCTCTTATAATTTGTCTTATAGCCAAGCAACTTGGCTCTATTATTGACCTTGCTCTTAGAGCACTTCCACAGTTCCACTACATCAACAAATCAACTATAGGAACACACAACCCATCTACCCCAACTAAATGTTGGAAACTTTTGTAACCTTCTGTGCACCACAAGACGATCTGTTGGGTCCCAAAAATGTTGCACCGTATCATCCGATGGGGGCATACTCTCCTCCGGACCGTTGCCACTTCATCCATTGGCATTGGCATTGGCATTGTTATCGTGTATGCAACTTTCACTTTATCTATTGTGCACGATCTTCATAGGACTTATCCAATTGAATTTGACATATGACCCAGATTGGGTAGCTTATTGGAATTTTTTATTTTTAATACTTTTTAAAAAACTATTTTTAATTTTAGCACCGAAAGTTTTTTTATATCTAACACTTTTGGCCGCTCCCCACGGGAGGGAGCGGCATTTCAACTTTGCCACTCCCCACGTGGAGGAGCGGCAACGCTGCTGAGGTGGCAGTGGCGAAAAGGGGGCAGGGGGCTGCCGCTCCCCCTAGAGGAGCGGCAGGCTTGCTGCTCCCTGATCTGGGGAGCGGCAGCCTTGCCGCTCCTCCTGGGGGAGCGGCAGCCCCCTGCCCCCTTTTCGCCACTGCCACCTCAGCATCATTGCTGCTCCTCAGATCAAGGAGTGGCAGATGCATGACGCCTTTTATTCTCTTCTCCTCTTGAGCTATGGTCATTCGTCGTTTCGGCGCCGCGCCCCCCTCCCACCCTCACGCCCATCACACAAGTTATTTTCTTGTTTAGTTGTAGTTCAAATGTCGGGCGGAAGTTCGTTGAGCAGAGGTAGAGGAAAGGGAGTGAGGAAGGGACATCCAATTGTGTGGGAGGGTTCTCTGGGTCCTGATTCTTTTGAGGAACCTATAGAACAATTTCCTTTGGAGAGCAAGAGTGACTTCACCCGCGAAAGACCTCTTAGATCATACGATAACCGCACGGAAGATTGGCCAAAATGTCACCACGGTGAAGATTGCGTCGTGCAAATATACAACGACTGTGACGGTAGAGGTCGTCGTTTCATCAGATGCCCGCGAGGATTTGTATTTCCTTTTAACTCTCATTTTTCCATATTTGCATTTGGTTGTAGAAGTACTTATTGGTAGATGCGTTTTCAGGATTCAAGCTGCCCAGATAACTATGGGTTCACTCGATGGGTCGATTCTCCTCCTATCTATCCCCATCAACAATACATCACATATCTATAGGGACGCATCTTTGATCTAGAATATGGCCCTGAAAGTGGTAACAGGGACATGTCGGAGGACGACAGCATCAACGATGCAGAGGAGCCACTATGCAACAATCCATACTGCCAGTGCCCATACCATAAGAAGCACGGGCCTCCTTCTCCGCCGCCACCGCCATCGCCACCGCCGCCGTCAATGGGGGGTTACTATGGGGAAGGCGCAACTCAGTTCAATATGTGGTACCATTATTAGACATGCTAGGTTTAGTTTGTAACATGCCATTGTTTAGTTCGTTAATATCAGTGTTTGAGTTTGAACTATGTTTATGTTGGAGCAAGTGGTAGTGGAACTATTGAACCTTGTAATAAGTGTGTACCATATGCCTACTGTTTCCCTCGATCGTGCAAGTGTTTTATTTCCAACATATGACTTTCCAACATGTCCTAGTATTATTAAGAAGTACATGTGGTCGAGGTTACCAATCAAAGCATGGAGTAGCAGGAAACACAGCCCCCAGGCAGGGAGCGGCAGAGTTGTTGCTCCCCCAGCCAGGGAGCGGCAGCCATAAAACACTGTTAAACGTCGTCGAACTCTATCCCAGTGAGCTTAAAAAGTAGAATGTAAGCACATTACAAGTTCACTAGAACACATAAAACATCATATTACAAGCTCAAATCCATTAGTTCGAAATACATGTAGTTGCAAATTATTTCGACACACTGCTAGGACACATAAGTTCAACAAATGACTTGGATATATAAATGGCGACATAGAGTGCAACAAAGGGTCTCCAACTTCATCCCGCCATGAAAATGACCAAGTCAACCTGCAGTATATATGACATTGGTAAGTAACACGTAGATAATTTTTTTGATCGTTGAAATGTTATCCTTATATAATTGTTATGCTTACATACACTCTATGTCCCAGGAGTGTAAGGCTCCCTCGGCCGCCTCCGTCTCTTCGGATTGGTAGGCACCACGTTGGGGGTGTAGCCAACATCCGTGTGGTCCCGATGACGGTGCTGCCGTCCTTGGCCCCGCGCATGGCTCGTCCCCTGCACATAGGTCAGCCCCTGCTCAGATAAAAGACAAATCGGTGTTAGATTGTGGCATTCTTACATAACATGGGCTAGACAAATAAAAAAATTTGCTTATTTAGTTTTACCTGTTCGTCTCCTTGGGTTCCCAACGGGGCATCATAGAGCTGCGACATGCCAATCTCCTGGTGCTGGGAAGGGTCCACCGGGCTGTGCTGGTACGGGCTGGGCTGGGACGGGGCGTGTTGGTACGAGGTGTGCTGATACGGGCTGGGCAAGGTAACGTGCAGTGAACTGCGGATGATATTCTTTACCCTTGTTATCCAAGCATAAATGGGGTTGGACCAATTTACTTATCCTCCATTTGCCATCACTCGCTTTCTTCCTTGCAGTAAGCCTCCACTGGCATGGATAACCTGCTTTGCAGGTAATGTGGTACCTCAAGTTCTTGTCGGAATGAGTCACCAAGTATGGCCTATGGTGGTACACAACATAATCCTGAAGAAAGAGCTTCATCTCTGACATTGTATTGAATATCATGCCCTTATGAAGGATTACATGCTCATGGTTATACAGTGATTCTGCATACATCTGCAGACCTGTGTCACAAATTGCCATATGTACCATGCTGACATCCCTGTAGTTCGGAACAACACTTAAAGGTACACCGCCCTGGCTCAGTTGCATGAGTTTTGCCTCTGTGTAAGGGGGCGGTACAACATAATGCTGTGCTTCGCTGATCCTACCCCACGAATCAAAATACGGCGCACCACCCTCTTATAAATCATGGACCAGCCTGCCCTGAGTCGGCATGGCATGAAGCACCGAAAGTGAAACATCGGACGTTGTAGCATGAACCGGCGTCGCATGTGCAGCTCTATCATCTTCGTCGTCGTCGTCGTCGTCGTCATCATCGTCGTCGTCGTCGTCGTCGTGGTCGTCATGACCGAACCAGTTCTCTTCCGCCTGCTCCTGCTCTTCATGTTCGAACTCCCTCACATCGAAGTCGTTGCTTATACAACCGACTAGATGTTAATGCAACTGCTCCTGCGTCAACTGACCATCCATATACAACTGACTGGATGTGAATAGAACTGCTTCTTCGTCACCTCCAACATCATCATGATGATCATCCTCCAACCTGTACCCATTCTCCACAACCACCTCAGCAATGGGTGAGTTCGAGCCTGCGAGAACCCTAGTGTAGCGGGACCAATGAGCAGGGTCGCGCAAAGGCATCAGGACATATTTTGTCCGAGTCTTCCCACTGTCAAATCTCCCCTTGATTGTGAAATCACCGCCAAACTTTGCGTTCAAACGCACACAAAGGTCATTGAAGCTCGGCGGTTCATCAAACCATTCCAACTCATCTTCCATATCCTCAAATTCACCATCTTCCTTCCTAACAATTCCTCCAAAATAAACTCGGACACTGAAAGCATCTAGGCCCCATGGTTTGGTTTCGGTAATTAATGACAACACTTTATTACCATGACTAACGTGTGTTTTGCAGAGACATTGGTAAGTTAGGTCATGGAGGTGATAACTGCTTTGGGCACCATGGTATTCGTGTCCCTTGATGGAAATCGTTTCGGTTTTCAAAAGAGTGACGTCAAGATTAAGGACGGTTAGTTCCGGATGTCGAGGTGTTGAGACACATTCGGAATAGTCGTTAGGATCTTCGTTTTTCTCTTTTGGCCGTACTATAAAGGGGGGCATGAATGGGTAGCTTGACCTAGGCGAGTCCTATGTTTAGGTGTGGTGCACACTTGTTAAACTTGGCGCTAGGCAACCCTAGAATAGCTCAAAGTTCAGTTGGAAGCAACTTGGTCGAAGTTGCGACGCGTTTCGAAAAGTTTCGGGCTGTTTTCTAGTCACCGGACGCGGTCTTCGGGAGCACCGGACGCGTCCGGTCAGTACTTAACCGCGCTAGGGTTTCGACCCTGACCACCGGACGCGGTCCTCGCGAGGACCGGACGCGGTGGTCAGCGGCCGACACGTGTCATCCAGGGAGAACGCCCGTCGGACGCGATCTGGACTTGATCGGCGCGTCCGGTGCGAGTCCAGTAAGGTCCAGAGAGGACCGGACGCGTCCGGTCATCAACCATCGGACGCGGCCTCGCGTCCGGTGCAAGTCCAGTAAGCTCCAGAGAGGATCGGACGCGTCCGGTCATCAGCCATCGGACGCGGCCTCGCGTCCGGTGCGAGTACAGTAAGCACCCTTGCACGATCGGACGCGTCCGGTCACCCCTGACCGGCGCGTCCGGTGGTTCAGTTCGAAAAACGCGTTTTGACCGTTACGGGCGACCGGCGCGTCCGGTCAGTTCAACCGGCGCGTCCGGTGAGCCCGTGTCAGAACGTAACGGTTCGTTTTCTTTGAGGGGTGTATAAATACAACCCCTCCACCTCTTTTAGAGGTCTCTTGCTCATTCAAACATCTAAGAAAACCCTTTAGAGTGCAAGGGAGTGCAAGAGCTCTAGTGAGGATAGAGATTTGAGAATCAAAGTTTGAGTTTCCTCACTAGTGATTAGAGAGTAGCAAGTGTGCATCCATCTCCTCATTTGGGCTCGTTGTGGTCAAGTGAGAGTTCTAGCTTGTTACTCTTGGTGATCGCCATCACCTAGACGGCTTGGTGGTGATTGGGAGTTTGGTGATCATCCGGCGGAGCTTGTGGATGACCCAACTCAAGTTGTGAGCGGTTTTGGGTGATTCGCCGCGACGGAGTGTCGAAGAATCAACCCGTAGAGAGCACTTGATCCTTGCGCAGATCAAGGGGGAGCGACACCCTTGCGCGGATGCTCCAACGAGGACTAGTGAGGAGTGGCGACTCTCCGATACCTCGGAAAAACATCGTCGTGTTCCTTGCCCCTTTACTTTCAAGCAATTACATTCTCGTATTTACCTTCATTGCTTGATTTACATTCCTAGAATTGTCATGCTAGACTAGGATTGGAAACTAGGGTGCACAACTTTTTATCGGTAGACTCTCTAGGAACACAAGTAGGCACTAGGGGTGAATTTCGGCTTATAGGATTTAATTCTTGCAATTAATTTTTAGAAAAGCCCAATTCACCCCCCCTCTTGGGCATCTTGATCCTTTCAATTGGTATCGGAGCCGTGTTGCTCCTATTTTAGGCTTTACTGCCTAGAGCAAGATGTCTAACGGGGAAGGACCACCTCCCACCTTTGAGGGGGATGATTTTCCATATTGGAAAATCCGCATGGAGGCGTATCTCGAAGCCATAGATGTCGGGTGCCTTAGAGCCGCAACCCAAGGGCTTCCCGCTATCAAGGATCCCGCAAACCCCACGGGTGACGAGGAGAAGTACGACCGGTGGAATGCAAAGGCCAAAAATGCACTCTACCGGGGCTTAGGCAAAGATATCTTCAATCGTGTGCGTAATGCAAAGAACGCTCATGATTTGTGGCAAAATCTTTGTGCTCTCCATGAGGGAACTAAGAGTGAGCGTGAGGAACGCTATCATATTGCTTTAAAGAAAATTAATTCTTTTGAGATGCTTCCCAAAGAAAGTGCTAATGACATGTACACTCGCTTGAATGTTCTTGTAGAGGACCTCAATGCTCTTGGGCTCACTCAAATGAGCCAATCGGATGTTGCAAGGAGGATCTTGAGTGTGCTTCCCGTTGAGAAGTATGGTCACATTGTCACCGTGCTTCACCAAAGTGATCTCTCCACCGCAACACCGACACAAGTATTGGGGAAGATCAATGCTCATGAGATGTACATGCACATCACTCCGGAAGAGGGCTCATCATCTTCCAAGAAGAAAGACTTGGCCTTCAAAGCTAGCCATGACAAGAAGAAGAAGAAGGGCCAAGCCATGATCGTGCAAGAAAGCTCAAGTGAAAGTGATATTGATGATGAATCACTTGCACTCATGGTGAGGAAGACCACCAAGATGCTAAAGAAGCTTAACAAGAGTGGCATCAAGTTCGATGGCAAGAAAAAGAAATTCTTCACAAGTAGCAAGAGAAAGCCCATCTCGGAGATGGATTGCTACAATTGTGGTGAACTTGGCCACCTAGCTCATCAATGCCCTAGACCACCAAAAGACAAGTTCAAGAACAAGAACAAGGGCAAGAAACATGATTCAAGTGATGAAGAAGATGAGAAGAAGAAGAACAAGCCATACAAGAAGAAAGATGGTAAGAAGAAGGAGTTCTACAAGAAGAAGAAGGGAGGAAAGGCATATATTGTTGGTGATTGGCTCACCGACATTGAATCATCTTGTGATTCCTCCGAAGATGAGAGCGATGATGAAAAAGAGAAGGTTGCCGCATTTGTGATGGGGCCATCATCTTCACCAACATCTTCACCACCACCTTCACCGCCTTCTTCACCATCATCGTCCACTACTCACCTATGCCTTATGGCCAAGGGTGAACGAAAGGTACAAAACCATGATAGTGATGATGATGATGATAGTGATAGTGATGATGAATATGATGCACCTTCTTATGATGAACTTGTAAAATTGCTAAACAAATACACTAAAATCATAAGAAGGACTAGAAGTGAAAATGATGATCTTCAAAATGAAAATGAATCACTCTCATCTAAGCTTGAAAATGCTCAAAAGACTAGTGGTGAGCTTAGAGATCAAAATGAAATTATGTCTTCCACTCTCAAGGAGCTCAAAACCTCAAATAAAGAGCTTAAAGATCAACATGATAAACTTGAGAAGAAGCATGATGAGCTCATCACTAGACATAGCTCTCTAAAAGACAAATACACCACATTAAAAATTGACTATGACAGTCTTGTGGTTGCTAATGAACTTGCTCTTGAGACACATGATGCTACTAACAATGTTGTTAAGTGTGATATAGCTACATCATGTGATGATTTGATCATTGAAAGCATTGAGCAAGGTTCTAGTAGCAAAGGCAAGAGTGTGGTTGAGTCATGCAACCATGATGATTATGCCAAGATCAAGTGTGAGAATGAGAAGCTTGCAAATGAGAACAAGAAGCTTAAAGGTTTGATGGCTCTTGAGAAGCTAACAACAAATGAGTCACTCATTGAAGAGAACAAGAAGCTAAAGCAAGAAAAAGAGCATCTCAAGACCGGTCTAAGCAAGTTCACAAGAGGTCAATATTTGCAAAGTGAGCTCCTCATGAACACCGTAATGAAGATGGATAGAAGTGGCATTGGGTACTTGGCAAATCAAGAGAAGAAAGCAAAAGCTCAACAACAAAGCAAGTCAAAGCCCAAGCCAAAGAGATGTGTTGAGTGTGGTCAAGAAGGTCACTTTGCTCATGAATGCAAAACTCCACCACCACAACCCTTGCCCAAGCATGCTAGACCCTTTGCCTTCAATGCTCATTACATGCTAAGAAAAGATTCAAATGGAAAGATAAAAGTCATGTTTTTGGGTCCCCAAACAAGAATAGGCCAAAGAAAATATGGGTTGCCAAGTCACTAGTTGAGAAAGTCAAGGGCCCCTCTCAAGTTTGGGTCCCTAAACAAAAAGCTTGATCTCTTGTGTGTAGGTGAACTACAAGACCGGTGGATCTCATTGGGTTATTGATAGTGGTTGCACTCAACATATGACCGGTGATCCTCGTATGTTCACCTCCATTGAAGAGAATGGGATGTGCCAAGAGAAGATCACATTTGGGGATAATTCAAAGAGCAAAGTCAAGGGTATAGGCAAGATTGCAATATCAAATGATCACTCACTCTCAAATGTGCTCTATGTTGCTTCATTGAGTTTCAACTTATTATCCGTCGGGCAACTTTGTGATCTTGGCTTCCAATGCTTGTTCACACCAAATGAAGTTGAAGTTTCAAAGATAGATGACAAGCAAGTGATATTCAAAGGCTTTAGATACAACAATCTTTATCTTGTTGACTTCACCTCCGAAGATGCAAATTTGATGACATGTTTGTTCACCAAGACCTCACTTGGTTGGCTTTGGCATAGGAGGCTTGCACATGTTGGAATGAGCACTCTCAACAAGCTATTGAAGAAAGAACTAGTAAGAGGATTGAAGGATGTGAAGTTTGAAAAGGACAAACCTTGTAGTGCATGTCAAGCGGGCAAACAAGTTGCAAACACTCATCCAACCAAGGCTTTCATGTCAACCTCAAGAGTGCTAGAACTTCTACACATGGATTTGTTTTGGCCTACAACTTACAAGAGCTTGGGTGGTAATCTCTATTGTCTTGTGATAGTGGATGACTACTCAAGGTATACATGGACCTTCTTCCTTCATGACAAATCCGAAGTGGCAAGTTGCTTCAAGAAGTTTGCAAAGAGAGCTCAAAATGAATTTGAAGTCAAGATAAAGAAGATTAGAAGTGACAATGGCAAAGAGTTTGACAACACCAACATTGAAGCTTATTGTGATGAAATTGGAATCAAGCATGAGGTTTCTTCAACCTACACTCCTCAACAAAATGGTGTAGTTGAGAGAAAGAACCGGACTTTGATCACCCTTGCAAGAACAATGCTAGATGAGTACAACACTCCGGAAAAGTTTTGGGCCGAGGCAATCAACACCGCATGCTATGCTTCAAATCGCCTCTTCCTCCAAAAGCTTCTTGGCAAGACCCCCTATGAGTTGCTTAATGGGAAGAAGCCGGACGTCTCATTCTTCCGGGTGTTTGGTTGCAAATGCTACATCTACAAGAAGCGTCAACACCTAGGGAAGTTTCAAAGACGTTGTGATATTGGTTTTCTTGTTGGTTACTCATCAAAGTCCAAAGCATATAGAGTATTTAACCATGCCACCGGTTTGGTTGAAGAAACATATGATGTGGAATTTGATGAATCTAACGGCTCCCAAGGAGCAATTGAGAATTGTGATGATGTAGGTGATGAACCATTGAGGGAGGCCATGAAGAACATGCCGGTGGGAGACATCAAGCCAAAAGATGATGAAGACGATGTGCAAATCATTGATCCACCATCTTCATCACGTGTGCCTCAAGATGATGACAAGAATGAGAGAGTTGAAAATGAAGATACTTATGTCTCTCATGAACAAGCCGAGGCACAAGCTCAAGATGTTGATGCTCCCCATCCACCTCCTCAAGTGGTTGATAGAAGAAATTCACCTCTACTTCAAGCTCATCCACAAGAACTCATCATAGGGAGTCCTTCAAAGAGAGTAATGACTCGATCTCAAAAGCTAGCTTCTTTTGTTGAACATCACTCTTTTGTCTCTTGTGTTGAACCTAAGAATGTAGAAGAAGCTCTTCAAGATCCGGATTGGGTGAATGCCATGCATGAAGAATTGAACAACTTCACCCGCAATCAAGTATGGACACTTGAAGAGCATCCTAAAGGTGCAAGAGTCATTGGAACCAAGTGGGTGTTCCGAAACAAGCAAGATGACCAAGGCATAGTTGTGAGGAACAAGGCAAGACTAGTTGCAAAGGGGTTCTCTCAAGTTGAAGGCCTTGATTTTGGAGAGACCATTGCACCCGTTGCAAGACTTGAAGCCATTCGTATCCTTCTTGCATATGCATCACACCATGATATGAAACTATATCAAATGGATGTGAAAAGTGCATTCTTAAATGGCTTTATTAATGAACTAGTCTATGTCAATCAACCTCCCGGGTTTGAAGACCCTAGATATCCTAATCATGTTTATAGGTTGTTCAAGGCGCTATATGGGCTCAAGCAAGCCCCTAGAGCGTGGTATGAGCGCCTCCGAGACTTCCTCATTGAGAAGGGCTTCACCATCGGGAAGGTCGACACCACACTATTCACCAAGAAGCTTAATGGGGAGATCTTCATTTGTCAAGTATATGTTGATGATATCATCTTCGGGTCAACAAATGAAGATTATTGCAAGGAATTTGGTGAATTGATGTCGAAGGAGTTCGAGATGTCAATGATTGGTGAGCTCACATTCTTCCTTGGTTTTCAAGTCAAGCAAATGAGAGAAGGGATTTTCATCTCTCAAGAAAAGTATACCAAGGATCTTCTCAAAAGATTCAAGATGGAAGAATGCAAGCCAATCAAGACCCCAATGCCATCAAATGGACATCTCGACCTAGATGAGGGAGGTAAACCGGTTGATCAAACTCTCTACCGTTCTATGATTGGTAGCTTGTTGTACCTTACCGCATCTAGGCCCGATATCATGTTTAGTGTGTGCATGTGTGCTCGCTTTCAAGCGTGCCCTAAAGAACCTCACTTAATTGCCGTAAAAAGAATCCTAAGATATCTTAAGCACACCCCAAGCATTGGTCTTTGGTATCCCAAAGGAGCTAGATTCCAACTAGTTGGCTATTCCGATTCGGATTATGCCGGTTGCAAAATTGATAGAAAAAGCACATCCGGAGGGTGCCATTTGCTTGGGAGATCCTTAGTATCTTGGTCATCTAAAAAGCAAAATAGTGTGGCTTTGTCCACCGCCGAGGCGGAATACATTGCCGCGGGGGCTTGTTGTGCACAAATCCTATATATGAAACAAACCCTCCTAGACTATGGAATTGTTCTTGAAAAGGTGCCACTTTTATGTGACAATGAAAGTGCCGTTAAAATTGCTAACAATCCGGTACAACACTCTCGCACCAAGCACATTGATATCCGCCATCACTTTCTAAGAGATCACGTTGCTAAAAATGACATATCACTAGAAGGTGTACGAAGTGAAAATCAATTAGCGGATATCTTCACTAAACCTTTGGATGAGGCTACCTTTTGTAGGCTAAGAAGTGAACTTAATGTGCTTGATTCAAGTAACTTTAAAAAATAAGCGCGTGTTGTCCCTTGCATTGCATTGTATTATATGTCATGTTTATTTTATCGCAATGCATTTAGGGCTTGGCTAACACGGTTACGATAACCCTCCTTTGGAGGAGTGAAGAAGCCTAACCGTGGATCAAACTTGACAAGCAACCTAGCTTTACTTTCTCGTATTGCATTGCATATGCATGGTTGTTTGTTTGTCGTTTCTTTTCGGTTTAGCTTTGAGCAACCTCTGTGTTCGTCCATGGATAGAGAGAGCATTTGACGCTCCTAAACGTCCAAAAACTCTATTGCATGGCCATACGTTGCTCCTCGGGTGTTTATTGCCTATTTTCGTAAAAATTATACTAGCCTAAGGCAAACTATTTTGAAAATTTTGAGGGTTTGAGTGAGGTCACTCATATCAGGTTCCAATTGGTGTTTATTTGAGTCTCTTTGAATTAGAACTTGATTGGGAGAAGTCGCGTCGAAGTTCGGAACGAAGAATGGCGAAGAACAGCGACCGGACGCTGGACCGGACGCTGCACCGGACGCAGTGATGCTTCACCACCGCGTCCGGTCCCGGCGTCCACCAGCGCGTCCGGTCATCCAGAAGACCAATGCCAGACCTAGGCACCGGACGCTGCACCGGACGCGCCTCTGACGACCACCGCGTCCGGTCCCGGCTACCACCACCGCGTCCGGTGCTCCACGATGAATTCCCGAGCTCCCAGCGACCGGACTCTGACCGCGTCCGGTCATTATGACCACCGCGTCCGGTGATAGCGTATCGAGCGGATCTCAGCCCCTCATAAAACCGTTCGTCTTCGGCCGGTTATTTTCAATCTAGCTCGCGTTTTTCACCGCCGTGCCCTAATCCGCCGTTTCGCCGCCGTTCTCGCCGGAGCCGCCGCGCCCTTGCCGTCCTCCTCCTCTCCGGCGACTCCTCCGTGCCGTGCCGCGCCTCCCTGCCCTCGCTCGCTGCCCGCGCCTGCCCAGCCTCGCTGCCCAGCTGCGCCCGCGCCTCTGCCGCTGCTGGCTGCGCGCCACCGCCGCCCGTTCACCTCGCCGCCGGTGGGCCGCTTTTCGCCGCCGTGAGCCTCGCCCCGGGCAGCCAGCACCTCCTCCGGCCGTGGACCATCTCGTGCTCACCTTCAATCGGAGTTCGTCACACGCTTTGACCAAACCCTAACCTAGGGTTTGCGAAACGCGTTCGGCCGTTCGTCGTCGAGTTTTCGTCACGCGTCGCTCTCCTTGCAAGGTTGTTTCGTTTTTCCCGTGACTTCCTTGTTTAGGGTTTGCCGTAACCTTTTCGTCATTAATCCTAATTGTCTCGTGTTTCGGCAAATCAGCGCTCGTCCAGTGATCTCGGGGGTTCTCGCGACCTAGGTCACCGCGTCCTTTCACCGTCGTCTCGTCGATCCGAGGTAGTTTCGCGTCACGTTTCTCTTCGTATCTCACATGCTTGCTATCTAGGGTTTCGTGTCTTTAGATATATATGTGCTTATAGTATATCCTTCTATTTCCTACGTGTAGCGAGTCAGTCGGTGTGTCAGATCTGTTCGCTAAATCCGAGGCCAAGCCTGCGGATACGGATTGAGGCCAAGCCTCTCGAGTGTCAGTTCATCATCTCACAGAGGTTTTCAGGCAGTCGATCAGCATGGTGCGTTGCAAGAACGCCGGTGGTGCTCCTGGTGACGGGGACAATAGTCCTCCCCGCCGTGATGAGATTGCGCGTGGTAAGCGCATCAAGATTGCAGCCAGGAAGAAGAGGAAGACACTTTCAGATGCAGAGGTCGCTCAGGCCGTGGCAGACGCTGCAGAGCAGGCAGAGAGAGGTGGCAGACGCAGTGGCATACACATAGGCGAGCGTCGCTTTCACCTTGAAGGTCGACAGCTCGGCACTGAGGCCACTGAGGGTTCTGAGGATACTAGAGCTACAGAGCAGATGTCAGTAGATCCACCCACAGAGCAGACAGAGGCTACACCGGCTACTGAGTCTACCCAGGCTACTGAGGCTCCACAGGACACTGAGGATACAGAGGAGCAGGCAGCTCAGTCTCCACCACGTCGCCGCTCCACACGTGCTCGCACTCAGGTGACACCTAGGCCAGAGGGCCAGCGTCGTGGTGCACGACCTCCTCCCAGGGTTAGAGGGTCACCCCCGGTCGAGCACTTAGACCTGAGGGGTGCTTCAGCACGTCAGGTGCACAGTTTGAGGTTTGTGGAGGTCAGCCGATGGTTTCCATCTGTCAGAGATCCCAGAGCTTCAGAGGGTTTCTATACCCCACTTCAGGAGGACTTCTACAGGGCCCTAGTTGACAGTGGCATTGCTTTCAGACCTCAGAGGGTGTGTCGACTAGAGGCATTGGTTGATGTTGTGGGAGAGCAGCTACGTCCACACCTGTCCTATATGCCTGGCTTATCAGATCTTCTTGGACGGACAGGTGCTTACTGCGGCACATGGGTCAGAGAGTTCTATGCTTCACTGTGGATTGATCCTGCCCATGAGTTTATTCACTTTGCATTCAGAGGCCGCGATCACAGACTCTACAGCTCCAGAGCCCGAGAGATCCTCAGACTACCAGCTTCTGACACGAGGATCCATCAGCTATGTTATGGTCAGACTCCTCCTCCCAGACGCCCTCACGGCGGTTCAGTGCCACCCACCGACCTGGTTCGACCCTGCTTTCGCGAGCCTTTTGGCGAAGGGTCACGTCGGACGCCTGCTAGCTTGACACCACTTGCCAGGGTCTTGGATGCTATTCTCATACGCACTTTACTTCCTAGACTTGGCTACAGAGAGGGACTGACGAGGATGCAGCTTTGGGTTGTTCACCACCTCCTCTCGCAGCGACAGTTTGACATCTGGGATCTTATTCTCAGTGAGATGGAAGACACCATTGCTGAGGGCTTCAAGGGTAACCGTCAGCTTCCCTATGCACACTGGATTTGCTTTATCATCAGATCTTCTATCCAGATGCCACCAGAGATCAGGGCTGAGATAGCTAACACCACTACAGCTTTCCCTGATTATGATATCAGACAGCTTTGGGCCTCTGTTACTAGAGATCAGGCCCCAGCGCCTGGACAGCGTGAGCGCCCAGACGTTCCTGAGACAGCAGCTGAGCAGGACGCCAGAGTTGACGAGCTTGCCGAGGCAGAGCTCGCAGACCTTGAGACTTAGACTGCTGAGATACCTGAGGATGTCACTTCAGACAGCACAGATAAGGACTATCAGCCCATCCCCAGGTACCGGTCCCCTCGGTCTCACGACCACGAGGCCGGTGGATCTGGCTCAGCCTCCCGCTCAGACCCAGCCATGGTGGCTATCCTTGAGAGGTTGACCCAGGCTCAGGAGCAGCAGCAGCAGCAGATACAGCGCCAGGCACAGGATACAGCTGCAGCACTAGCACAGATTCAGGCTCGTCAGGACGAGTTTCAGAGACAGCAGCTTGAGATCCAGAGGCAGCAGGTTGAGATGCAGCGACAGAGTCAGCAGCAGTACATGGATCTCCTGCGCCATCTTATCACAGTTGGGGTACCTCCGCCTGCATCTGTCATGACTCAGGCTTTGCATTCCAGTGGTCCGTCGAGTCAGGGACAGCCGAGCTTACAGTTTACATCTCCACAGCAGCAGGTTCCCCAGTCCTTTCAGTCCCCGAGCTTCACTCCTATACATACGGGGTTTACACCGTCAGACCAGCCTCGCCCGCACCTTCTGACAGGCACACCTCTTGGTGATTTCAGTGCCACCTACAGTGAGTTGACTGGTCAGCCGACACCCTCGCACACTACTACGTTTCACACTTCGTCAGGGTTGTCAGCTCCCGAGGCAGTTGTTCCACCAGTGACAGGGACCGGGACTACAAAGACCATCCCGTCTTCAGTTGCCTCGACAGATCCCCCAGCTACTGGCGCACTTCAGGCTCAGGTTACTCAGACAGATCCACTTGTTGCTACACAGTCAGTACCTGCTCCTGCTCAGACCCAGACCGCTCCACAGCCACGTGCTTCTTCAGAGGGTCAGCCAGATAGCTCAGACTCCGAGGATTCGCTTCACTTCGTGATCACTCCGCGCACCTCGGCACCCGACACGACTCCGTCTGTCCCCCCGTCAGATTAGATTAGTTTTTTGGCGCTTGATGCCAAAGGGGGAGAGAGAGTAGTTTCAGGGGGAGTTTGATAGTGGGTTTTCGTTCCTTGTGTGCTACATTCATGCATATCATGTTTACTTTTCAGCATGTTTACTTTTCAGCATTGCATTCGTGTGACATTGTCGTCGAGTCGTAAACTTTGAGTCTTAATGTGTTATCTCGTCACAGTGATTAATATATGTCACCGTTTTAGCTATAGCTCTAAGGTTGTGCTTCTGTGCCTTACTCCGATTACTTATGAGCTATACTCTTTATGTGTACTAACTCTTCATGTCTTATCTTATGGAGTACACTCTTTTGGCTTGGGGCACATAAGCAATTCCTAACCCTTTGTGCTTATTGTCTTTTGCTTATGTGAACCAAGCATGCTCGAAAACCTCTACTCTAATCTTTTGAAACTTAGTGTTGTCATCAATCACCAAAAAGGGGGAGATTGAAAGCATCTAGGCCCCAAGGTTTGGTTTCGGTAATTAATGACAACACTTTATTACCATGACTAACGTGTGTTTTGCAGAGACATTGGTAAGTTAGGTCATGGAGGTGATAACTGCTTTGGGCACCATGGTATTCGTGTCCCTTGATGGAAATCGTTTCGGTTTTCAAAAGAGTGACGTCAAGATTAAGGACGGTTAGTTCCGGATGTCGAGGTGTTGAGACACATTCGGAATAGTCGTTAGGATCTTCGTTTTTCTCTTTTGGCCGTACTATAAAGGGGGGCATGAATGGGTAGCTTGACCTAGGCGAGTCCTATGTTTAGGTGTGGTGCACACTTGTTAAACTTGGCGCTAGGCAACCCTAGAATAGCTCAAAGTTCAGTTGGAAGCAACTTGGTCGAAGTTGCGACGCGTTTCGGAAAGTTTCGGGCTGTTTTCTAGTCACCGGACGCGGTCTTCGGGAGCACCGGACGCGTCCGGTCAGTACTTAACCGCGCTAGGGTTTCGACCCTGACCACCGGACGCGGTCCTCGCGAGGACCGGACGCGGTGGTCAGCGGCCGACACGTGTCATCCAGGGAGAACGCCCGTCGGACGCGATCTGGACTTGATCGGCGCGTCCGGTGCGAGTCCAGTAAGGTCCAGAGAGGACCGGACGCGTCCGGTCATCAACCATCGGACGCGGCCTCGCGTCCGGTGCAAGTCTAGTAAGCTCCAGAGAGGATCGGACGCGTCCGGTCATCAGCCATCGGACGCGGCCTCGCGTCCGGTGCGAGTACAGTAAGCACCCTTGCACGATCGGACGCGTCCGGTCACCCCTGACCGGCGCGTCCGGTGGTTCAGTTCGAAAAACGCGTTTTGACCGTTACGGGCGACCGGCGCGTCCGGTCAGTTCAACCGGCGCGTCCGGTGAGCCCGTGTCAGAACGTAACGGTTCGTTTTCTTTGAGGGGTGTATAAATACAACCCCTCCACCTCTTTTAGAGGTCTCTTGCTCATTCAAACATCTGAGAAAACCCTTTAGAGTGCAAGGGAGTGCAAGAGCTCTAGTGATGATAGAGATTTGAGAATCAAAGTTTGAGTTTCCTCACTAGTGATTAGAGAGTAGCAAGTGTGCATCCATCTCCTCATTTGGGCTCGTTGTGGTCAAGTGAGAGTTCTAGCTTGTTACTCTTGGTGATCGCCATCACCTAGACGGCTTGGTGGTGATTGGGAGTTTGGTGATCATCCGGCGGAGCTTGTGGATGACCCAACTCAAGTTGTGAGCGGTTTTGGGTGATTCGCCGCGACGGAGTGTCGAAGAATCAACCCGTAGAGAGCACTTGATCCTTGCGCGGATCAAGGGGGAGCGACACCCTTGCGCGGGTGCTCCAACGAGGACTAGTGGGGAGTGGCGACTCTCCGATACCTCGGAAAAACATCGTCGTGTTCCTTGCCCCTTTACTTTCAAGCAATTACATTCTCGTATTTACCTTCATTGCTTGATTTACATTCATAGAATTGTCATGCTAGACTAGGATTGGAAACTAGGGTGCACAACTTTTTATCGGTAGACTCTCTAGGAACACAAGTAGGCACTAGGGGTGAATTCCGGCTTATAGGATTTAATTCTTGCAATTAATTTTTAGAAAAGCCCAATTCACCCCCCCTCTTGGGCATCTTGATCCTTTCAGACACAACAATCCATCTGAAAACCATTCGAGCAAACTTTATCAAGTCGTCCAAACAAACTAACTATACTAAATTTATTAACCACACTATACTAACTAAACTAACTAAAGTAACTATTTATATCACCTATACTAACTTCACTAATCTAAACCAAACAAACTAACTATTCTAACTATTTATAATACCTAAGTAACTATTTATATCTCCTATACTAACTTCACTAATCTAAACTAAACATACTAACTATTTATAATACATATACTAACTTTACTAATCATACTAACTAAAATAACTATTTATAATATTTATACTAACTATACTAGCTTTACTAATAATACCAACTAAACAATTAAACTAACTATATATACTAACAATACTAAATAAACTAATCTACCTAACAATTATAATACATAAAAAACAAAATTACCTGCTTGTGGGGCAATGCTCGCGGAGGGGGCGGCCCTGCTGCTGGTTGCTCGCGCGGGAGAGGTGCTGCTGCCTCCGGCGTCCTGCGGGCGCGGGGGAGGGGGGCTGCCTGCTCACGTCCGGGGGGGGGCGCTGTCCGCTGCCTGCGCTCGCGCCTGGGAGCGGGGGCGCGCTGCTGCCGTGCTCCGCCGGCGGCGGGGGGGGGGGGCTGGCGTCGGGCGAGCGTCGGCCTTCTTCTGTCCGGCACAGTGACCGCTCTATCTCAAAAGCAAAACAAAACAACCCCGCTGGCCCCCCGCTGCCACTCCTTGATCTAGGGAGCGACAACCTTGCCACTTCCCAGATCAAGGAGCGGCAGCAGGGAAGGGGGGGCGTCGGGCTTCGCGACCACTCTATCTTGCGCGAAAGAAAACAACACACACCCTCTGTCGCTCCTTGATCTGGGGAGCGGCAAGGCTGCCGCTCCCCAGATCAAGGAGCGGCAGTGGGGGGTTTTCGACTGGCACACTTTTCCAAAATATAGTGTGCGCTCCCGCTGCCGCTCTCTGGTCTGGGGAGCGGCAGCCTTGCCGCTCCTCCAGGGGGGAGCGGCAGCCCCTGCCACCTTTTCGCCAGTGCCACCTCAGCAGCGTTGCCGCTCCTCCACGTGGGGAGCGGCAAAGTTGAAATGCCGCTCCCTCGCGTGGGGAGCGGCCAAAAGTGTTAGATATAAAAAAACTTTCGGTGCTAAAATTTAAAATAGTTTTTAAAAAGTGTTAAAAATAAAAAATTCACTTATTGCACCCACAAGACAAATATATGTCACATGCTTGGCAAACACGTTAGTTTCATTGATTACATATGTTATTCTCCCTGTTCGGCTGAGCTTATCAGCACGGCTTATCTGCCGTGGAACAGTGTTTTTCTCTCACAGTAAATCAGCCACAGCCGGCTTATAAGCCAAAAAACAGGGCCATTAATTTATACCTATACCTAATATTAATTTAAAGCCAAAATTTTATTCTATTTTTTCGTCTATTTCCTCCTAATTACCTGGACAGTAGAAAATTTCTTTCATCCTGTGTTTTTACATGATCCGGATTTATGACCTATATATACTCATGTGATTTAACGAAACTTCCGTCTAAGGATGATGGATATATGATCCGATTCCAATATATACTAGGTTGTACCCTTCGTATCTCGTTGTGACTTGAACTCATAACCCACGGTCATACAAGAACTCTCGTCTAGTGATGATATTATGTTCCGTTGTAATGCACGGGTAAATTTGCTAGTAATAAACAAAAACACCAAATGACCATGGTCGTGTTGATGATAAAAAATAATTGGAAGCATGAATTATTCTTGGGCAATGTTCTCCTCACCACGATCCAACATTAGGCATTTTCAATGTACATTTGGTGCTAGGGGTTTGATTTTGTCATGGTTCACCTAAAATATTTCGAACTATACATACCTTCTGATCTAAAATGAACTCTCCAAACCGAATTTCTAGAGATTGTCCACCATTTTCTTTTGTTTTCATCATTCACTCGATAAAGATTGACGAGATATGTGTTCTAATGGTGAAGGATTATAAGTCTGCGTTTTTTTATCGTTGTAAAACATATAATATGGTATGCTTTAGTACAAAGTTTTTGTTGTAGATTTTGATCTATTCTTTTATTTAATTAATTAGAATAATTCATAATTGCAGTTTCTATGATTCAATTGTGGTGAAATTTTTATAGTGGTCTAATTCAAGCATACCATAGAAACTACAATGATGAATTATACATGATTCAATGAGTATGAAATTTTTGCTACAATTCAAGCATACAATAATTAGGCCACAATAAAAATTTCACCACAATTAGACCATACTGCAGTTATGAATTATTCCAATTAATTATAGAAAAAATAAATCAAAATCTACAGCAAAAACTTTGTACCAAAGCATACCATATTATATGTTCACTGTATAGATCTACTCAAGTGGAGTCCAACTAAATTGGATTTTTTATTTTATGATTTTTTGTGATTTACTATGATTTTTTCGAAGATTCAGCCGAAATAAATAAAAAAGAAAAAGACAAAACGATGTCCCTGTAGCTAAACTATGGTGGCAAAACCACCGCCTTAAATCTTTTGGTGGGGTTATTTGACTGGTTTTGAAAAGTTTAGGCGTAGAAAATATGATTTTATAGTTCTAGGAAAGAGTACCACCTGAATATCTAGGGGGTGGAGCGACTTTTTCCTGTAACAAAAAGATCGACGAGGTCCGCTTTCATTGGTCATCGGTCAGCAGCATTCCCTCTTCCAAATGCCGTCCTCCCCGTGGCCTCCCGCTGCCGGAGCGCCGCCGCCGCCGCAGCGAGCGACGCAGGGCACGGTCTCCACCGTGGCGCCGGAGCGTGGACCCGTCGAGGTACCACTTCCCTCCCTCTCTGTCTCTCGCTCTCGGGCCCTGGTCTCCACTCAGCTCGCGCTCAGGCTCAGCTCACCTGACCTCATTGCCTAGGGTTCCCGATCTCCGCCCGCGAAGGAGGCGGAGGCCACGGCTCGGCTTCCGTCTGCGAACTACTACTCGTAAGGCCCTCTCACTTACTCCCCCTCTGTCGTGCTCTGTGTTTGTGCAATTGTCGCCCAGGACTTGTGCAGCTACATCGGGAACCGCCTAACCGGTTCCGGGTTCACGAATTAAGCGCATTTCCGAATGTTGTTGTCTAGTCTTGCTAGAATGGTTTCCTGCAACTTTTTCAGCGAGTAGAATTATCCACGCTCCACGGCAACAGTGCTGCTGACACATACGTGCGCTTCTTTGTATGCACTCGTGTGCCCAATTGTGGGTGCTTAATTGATACTGCCAACTAACAAGAGTAGTCCCTAACGTACATGAATACTTTGAGATGATTTAGGTCTTGCAGTTTCTTGTTTGCTTTTCTTTGTAGCTCAGAGTTTGGCAAACTACATTGCATGTGTCCAGGACCGATGTGGCAATGTGTCCAAGAGACCAAGACCAGGACGTTTCTGTCAGATGTCTTGTGTGGTTCGTTAAAAAGAAAAAAAAATGATATTTCTATGAGATGCAGCCGTATTCGTATTTCCTATCCAACATTCCTGCCGGAATAGCAATCTTTTCTTCTACCATGGATGTACTGGCCGTGGCAAGCTTTGTCTAATAAGTAACGAGTTCTAGCTGTTTTTGAACTGTTGACAACATAATTTCTGTTTTTCAATAGTAATGTGAGGATTGCTTAGTATTTCTGGTTTGACAGTTAACTTTAACAGCACAATGCGAATACATCTCTGTGAGTTCATATGGCTACACAAGTTGTCAATAGTACAAAACAAGAATACATTTACTGCAACCTGTGTTTATGTCAAAAATCATGTTAGTTCCCCTGGGACTACAAAACAAGCTTTTAGCCCATGGAAGGCATCTCAATTCATATTCTTCAACTTAAAGTCTTCTTCTGCTCCATTTTTCTTCCTAACAAATTGACAATGGATCCTTGCGTTCATCGAAAAAATAGTAGACCCCTACTTAGTGATTGTTATCGATAATGCATCTTTTCAATAATTTGTTACACTTTTTTACAACCTCATTTTTATCTAATGCCTTTAGTTGAGAATTGTGTATTCTACTTGTCAAATTAAGCTGTTCCTTGGTCACTGTGAAAACCATGAAAGTTTACTCTAAATTTCCTTTTATTACTCTGCGTAGAGAGCTAAAGACCCTGGAGCATGTAGAGAAAACCAAAAAATATCAGGGTACGCTTGCAGCACGGTTGAAGGCCAAATATTTTTCCAACAAGACTTTTGAAAAAGGTAATTTGTAAGAACTGGATGGCCTGGTAAATTAAGATGAACATTTGTTTCACTTATTTTGTTTCAGACAATATAATCTGTCAGTTATGTTATCCAGCACTTGCTGTTGATATGTAGTTCATCATATTTCAGGATGTGCTACTCTCGAATCAAGAAGTCAACTTAATGAATTAAAATGAAATGTGTTAGCACTAAATTTCACTAGGTATGAGTAAAATATCTTCTGGAGTCTACAAATCCATTGTTTCCAAGGCTAGTTCATACTGTATAGAGAAGCCAAAGGGAGCCAAGTGATCGGAGACAGTTGATGCCGCACTCCCTATCATCCAGACAGCTGGAGCACCGACTGAGCACGAAGCCCCCAGAACGCTAGCTTCACCTGTGTGTAGTTGTGGGTCGCCGCACACGGATAGGCCGGCTTCAGATTCCTCTGGGGATGGCGCCTTGGTGTCCTTCATCGATGACATCAAGCTACCGCTCGAGCAGCCGCTTATGGTGTCACCGCCTGGCTGCGCATCACCAAGGACCCCAAGGCTGCTGATGATGGCGATTTCGTCCCCGAGCGCAGCGCCTGTTTAGTGGCTAAGAGCAAGTTCAGAGCAACAAAGCCGGACGACCAGGCAAGAAAGGTGCTCCTGAAAAAGCTCGGGCTTGAGGAGGTCGAGACGGAGAAGCCTGATGAGGCGTCCTTTGAGGTGTTTCGGCAGACTTTCACCACATCGCGTTCCCTAGGAACGCGGGAAGCCATGGAGGCCCTCTTTCCGGGGAGAGGTCGGCGTCGCGTGACGGACGTCGAATAGGCTAAGCGTTTCTACAGCTTGCCTTGTTGTATCCACGGTCGCAAATTCTAGTGCCGTATAGTTCTTTGTATGTGTTGTAGTTGCTAGGCTCTAGCTCTAGCGTGTCGACGTTCTTGGTTGGTCCTGAACGCTAGCGTCTTGCTAGCGGGTGTGGAATGGCCGAAACTCGTCGATGTCGTGTAACTTTGAAACTTTCCTGTCGTCTTAATGAAACACAGGTTACGAGTTATGACCTGTTCGTGAAAAAAAGGAGACAATTGAGGAATGTCATTTCAATTTACAATGAGTTGAATACAGTATGTATTTATTGGTTTGAATTTCAAATGTTTGCATCAATCTTGAGGCACATTTGAAGACGTTTATGGTGCACTTACCACCACCACCAACAACAACATAGTCTTTTGTCCCAAGCAAGTTGGGGTAGGCTAGAGATGAAATCCAAAAGAGACGAGAAACAGGGAGACACATAAAGGGACATAAAGGGCACAAGACAAAAAGAGGTCACAGTTCAGGCACATTGATTGTCAATCTCCAAACGCTCCTGTCCATAGCTAAATCCTTGGAGATATTCCTCTCCTTAAGATCTCTCTTAACGGACTCGTCCCAAGTTAGTTTAGGTCGACCTCTACCGCTCTTTACATTATTAGCCCGCTTTAGAACTCCACTACGCACCGGCGTCTCAGGAGGTCTCCGTTGGACATGTCCAAACCATCTCAACAGATGTTGAATCAATTTCTCCTTAATCGGTGCCACCCCAACCCTATCCCGAATATCGTCATTCCGGACTCTATCCCTCCTTGTGTGCCCACAACACCAACGCAACATACGCATCTCTGCTACACTCAATTGCTGGACATGTCGTCTTTTTGTAGGCCAACACTCAGCACCGTATAACATCGCCGGACGAATCGCCGTCCTATAGAACTTACCTTTCAGCTTCTGAGGCACCCTTTTGTCACAGAGGATGCCAGAAGCTTGACGCTATTTCAACCAGCCGGCTGAAATTCTATACCTAACATCTTCATCAATGTCTCCATCCTTTTGTAGCATCGACCCTAAATACCGAAAAGTATCCTTCTTGGCCACCACTTGCCCATCAAGGCTAACGTCTCCCTCCTCATGCCTAGTCGTGCTGAAATCGCACCTCATGTATTCGGTCTTAGTCCTACTAAGTCTGAACCCTTTCGACTCTAACGTGTGCCTCCATAGTTCTAACTTCCTATTAACCCCTGCCCTACTGTCGTCAACTAGCACCACATCATCAGCAAAGAGCATACACCAAGGGATATCACCTTGTATGTCCCTTGTGACCTCATCCATCACCAAAGCAAATAAATAAGGGCTCAAAGCTGACCCCTGATGCAATCCTATTTTAATTGGAAAGTCACCGGTGTCGCCATCACATGTTCGGACAAACGTCACAACATCCCTGTACATATCCTTGATGAGGGTAACGTACTTAGTTGGGACTTTGTGCTTTTTCAAGGCCCACCACATGACATTTCTCGGTACTTTGTCATATGCCTTCTCGAGGTCAATAAAGACCATGTGCAAGTCCTTCTTCTGCTCCCTGTATCTCTCCGTCAATTGTCGTAATAAGAAAATCGCCTCCATGGTCGACCTACCAGGCATGAACCCAAACTGATTTTGGGTCACATGTGTCACTCTCCTTAGGCGATGCTCGATAACCCTCTCCCAGAGCTTCATCGTATGGCTCATCAACTTAATCCCACGGTAGTTAGTACAACTTTGAACATCTCTCTTGTTCTTGAATATAGGTACTAATATACTTCTCCATTCTTCAGGCATCTTGTTAGACCGAAAAATAAGGTTAAAAAGCTTAGTTAACCATACTATCGCTCTGGCGCCTAGGTAAAAATGCCACTCTCCTAATCTGAAATGTAAGTTGACAACTTGACACACTAATGATATGCAGACTGAAATCCAGTATTTCCTTAGTGGCCAAGCGTAATAGTACTGCAAAATTCTGAATAATCATAGCATGAGTCTATGGATCACACATTATTAGCTGATCAATAACCCGATGCCTTACCATTATGTCATATTGTAGTTTCATAAGAAATGAATTTATGATTGCCTTCTGTGCTTTGTACAAAAAAGACAAGAAGTTTGATAGCCAACTTGTTTTTTCACCCTTTTTTTCTTTTTAAACTGACTGATCAGTTGACTGCAAGTGGAAGGTCTATACTGCCAACAATCATATGTGTAATTCTGATTCTCTTTACTGTTTTTACCATGCTGTGAACAGGATACGCGTTTGAAGAAATTGTTATAGGGTCCAAGACCATCCGGCTAAGCAGGTGGTGTTCTCTTAATTTGCTTCTTGGAGTACAGATCTGAAGTTTCACTGCAGCAACCATTTGTTTTTTATTTTTTTTCAGGTGGCCGTTTACAAGGTTGTTTGCAGATCCAGCAAATTTTTGCCAAGAAAAGAGCTCAACTGAGAAGGACATTTCTCCATCACTGGCTGGTGAAGCCATGTCAAATGATTAAGCACCTCATTTAGCTGAAGAAATATCTAACTCCTGGCATGTGGCAACTATCCATCATGACCACCCGATGGATAAGAACCCAGTAGTTTGCATCACTAACTTCTATCTGTTATCCTTAAAATCAGTGACCTGGAGCTTGTATATTTTTAACTGCACCAAGTTAACCTTATACAGTTTTGAACCAAAGGCAAATTTCGTTTTGTAGACATGTTTACAGGTATACTGAGATCCATTGTCTATATCTATGGAACTACACTGATATTGATATTATTCCTCCACAGGGATGTTTCAACTTTTACCTGATATGGGTATCATATCCATGATCTTTGCATATTTTCTGATTCCTTTTCTTCTGAAATGATGTAATTTGTAGGGCACTAGCATCTTGTCTCCTAATATTCTGTTTGCAGCACCAACATCCTATAGCACTCTGATGCCAATTATTGCAATGCATCTGCAACATCGATGGCAAGCTACAGCTTGCAATCTCGAAGTGCCCCCCTTGGAATCATGATGAGCAGCAGATGGATGAACACACCAACACCTGAACTGCATCAGCTACTCTTATCTTCATGCAACTGTGCTGTTGCAGGTAAGACGCCTCCTGGGACTGGGAGGGGACAGTTTGTTGAAGTGCTCAGCCCTCTTGTACTTTCCAGTTGTTTCTTCCTGCTATAAGGAAAGCTCCATGGCCACCACTGTGAGACATGGCATGGTGGATGGTGCATTGGTGCTTCTTCCACCGGCGCCTGGTGTGAGCCAGTGCCCCAGCCTCCAGCCCTTTTGTTCACTGTTGCTTGGGCCCTGTGATGTGAGCATCTCACGCTGGTGGCTACCTTTGACCCCTCGTGTTCACACGTACCCTTGGACAGCCTGAGCTGATGCCGCACTTGTTCTGGCAATGCGGCCTCAGCATCTCCAGCCGTCCTCAATACAACTCCCCAAAAGAATAATATTAGGGTAGCTCAATATTACTTTCTAAATTTATTAGGGGAGATGCTGTAGCAGTATCCAATATATCTCTCTCAATATCCATATAAAAGGTGAGTCCCACAGTTGTGTAAGAGAAAATATGGCTCAAAAGTGGTAGTTGAGATGGTTCTCGTGGCAGTGGTGGTCATAAAAAAAAAGAGGTATTGAGAAATTGTTGGAGGAAGAGAAAAGCATAGCTGACCTCAATATAACAGTTTTATAGGGATAGGGAGAGGTATTGGAAACTACTGGAGATGCTCTCGGGGTCTAGATCTGTTTTGCTCTGAATCTCAGTGCTTGTGCACGGGGGCCGTTCCTATCTTCAGCCACACAAATTTTGCAGTTGATATCTATATTTTTCCTCGTTCTGGTCAACTGGATTTTATGTGGGTTGTTGCTCTGTCAAGAGTTCCTGGCCATAACCCATATTATCTACATTTGACTGTGAAATGCCTGAGCCTAGAGTTCATGCGCATTTTTCGCTGCTGAAAACTGTGTATACATGCCTCCAACAGAAGTACGCTTGTGTGTACTCGCTTTCAGAGGCTCTAACATCATTTGTGTGAGAATAAAGGCATGCTTATTTATGTTTCCTTATTATGAACGAGCAGTGCTTTATCTTCCCTTTGGATAAACAGAGTGTCCGATTTTCATTCATTTGGCATTGGAATTATATTATGCCAAAAAAGCGTAGATATTTGTGTTGCAGAACATGCATGCATGTTACTGAATTTTTCACTCAAGGTTCCCTGGAATCCTGTGCGATAAGCATCTCAATGAATAGGATGTTGTTGGTTCGGTTCAAGATCTTGATGCTACAATATTCATATACCAATATTGTTTGATACATATCCTAAGACTTGTCTGATACTTGATACTGGTACAGCATGATCAGGCTCTGCTTCTGCTGTACTGAAATAGAATAGCAGAAGCTACTAGATTATCTGACACTCAGAGCAGCATATACAGTCCATTAATTAGGAAATTTAGCATATAATAAACAATTAGTAGTACATATAAGTTGGAGCCGTGTCATCACTCATCAGTGGCACAGAATTATGACAAGTCTTCTTGTACTTGCCTGCCTTGGAGTTTTACGGTTTGGTTTGAAACGCCAGACTTGTACTGGCCTACCGCGAACGAGAGTAAAATCGGGAAGCCTCGCCTTTTTTGGTACAGCTCATGGCCAAAACAAGCTGGAACAAGAATAACAACACTTTTTTCAGTTTTTTTTTTCTGGTCATGCTTCTTCTCACTACTCTCGTTTGTATTAGAACGCAAGAACTAGATAAGACCAGTTTATTTTGATTGTGCTTTTTCTTCCAGTTTATTTTTTGACTCTGCTTTTTCTTCGTTTGTATGGCTTCTCTGACAGCTCTACCAAATAGGGTCCCATTTCTTCATTAACAGCAGGTTTGCAAGTTGCAACTCGAAAAATAGTAATACCATGATGATATCCACGTTAACTTATCCTTAAGGTAACAAATACCAAAATACTAAAGAAAAACAAAAACAAAACTGATAAAAATATTGAATCGGTTGAAGGTGCATGCATGCATGCCTCCGTTCATCTCTCTCCTTAAATTAGTTATCCTTGCTTAATCACACATGTCCTTATTATCGATATATAATTATCCTCTCGAGTAAAAATTGGTCGGATAATGCATTCGATCATTCGGAAATATTGGTGCTGCTGGTGTTGTTGTTGCATGGCTCCGCCTCCGCCTCCGATGAGCAACTGTGATTGCTCGAGGTCGAGGCGGCGGCAGGGGCGGCCTTCTCCGGCTGCAGCAGCTGGTCGAGCTTCTTGGCCAGCTCGGCCTTCTCGTCCCTGAGGCGCGCGCTCTCGCGGCGGGCGTCGGCGCAGCTCCTGAGCGCGCGGTTGAGTTCGTCGAGGAGGCGACGGTTGGCGCCGCGGAGGTGCGAGACCTGCGCCCACAGCTCGCTGAGCTGCCGCTGCTTGCGCATGCGCGACCGCCGCGCCGACTCCCGGTTCGACACCATCCGCCGACGCCGGCGCTCCTCGTCGGCCGCCGCCGTCATCGCCACCGCGTCCAGCTGGTAGTCTCTGCCCGCGCCGTCGGAGCCCGAGCCCGACAAGCTGGGCGACCCATTGTTGCCGGCGAGGTGGGCTGCGGCTTCCCCGACGATGGTGTCAAGCTCAAAGCAAGCCGCGTCGCCGCCGCCATCGATGATGGCTAGTAGAGTAGCATCGTCCTGGAAAGCCGACTCCGGCTCCAAGGACGGCGCCGGGAAGTAGTCCGGAGGCGGCAAGGCCATGTTCATGTGGTGGTGCTGGTGCGCGGCGAAGGAGGCGCTCGGAGGGGACAGGAAGCGAAGGCTGGCCACCTCGCCATGGAAATGGTGGTACATATTGCTCTTCTTGTCTTGCTCTCTTCTTCTTTGCTAGTGCTTCCTTGCTTGTTTTTTCTTTGCTAGTGCTTGCTTGCCTGTGAATGGCAGATCGAAGTCACCTCGCTCGATAGCTAGCTGTGGCTTGGTTTGGTTTGCTCTTGGTGCTCTGGAGAAGAAGGCCTGGGTTGGTGAGGGCCTTTTATAGCGAGGCACACACTAGCTTTTGCTTGCTTACCTAAGAGAGATAATCTCTCTCCCTTTGTGTGTTGTGTTCTATCCCATATTCCTATCTGAGACTGGGAGAGAAGACTTTGGTTTGGTCCACCATATTATATTTATATTGAGCTAGTTTATATATGTATTTTAGTTTATTATTATTTTCTCTTTTAGTTTTGAGAATCTTGTCGATCCAGTAGAGTTTGATAGCTTGCATGAAGTATGAGATGGCTAGTGAGCTTTTGAGGCTTGGCAATTGGCATCTCCAAGAAGTACTCCATCTGTTTTATATTTGTAGAGATCCTTCTCCTATAGATCGCTTCTTATCCTCTCTTCCAAAGAGAATATTTAGATGGAATTTTATATTTTTGCATATGACTTGACTTGAGCTAGCTAGTCATGTGGCTCATCTCAGGCGAAGTTAACTCTGGATACATTCATGCCAAACCTCCGATCATGCAGCTGGCTTTTCGTATTCTCTTGCTTTCGACCGCAGGATGAGGCACGACCTGCAGGACTCCGCTGCATGCGCACTTTGTGATCAAGACGACGAGACGGTCGACCACCTCCTGGCGGGCTGTGCTTACGCAAGAGAGCTTTGGTACCGCCTGCTGCGCCCGGGTGGTTGGGATCCGCTGGTGCCTGTGCCAGGATCCTCGTTAGCTGCCTGGTGGATGGATTCCAGGTCGCTACTTCCTGCGAATTTGAGGCGGAGCTTCGACTCAGTTCTGCTGCTTGTTTCGTGGGTGCTCTGGAAAGAACGCAACGCCCGGGTCTTCGACAACAGGCGTTGCTCGGCTCAGTAGGCCATGCGAGCGCTGCTAGAAGAAGCCGGCGACTGGATCAGTGCCGGTTTCATGGCGATCGCCGAGTTCTTGATTGTTGCTAGTTAAGGGCGTTCCTGTTTGCCACCTGTAGCGCTTCATTGTCAAGATGTAGTCCACTAAGCTAGCCTGCGGTGTGTGCGTGTGTCGGTGAACTTTGCTATCCTGGTACCTCACCCGGATATTGCTTGTTGGATTTGTGCTTCTTCTTCTTAATGAAATACACATGAAGTCGCGTTCTAGAAAAAAAACTTTTAACTTGTAGATTATTGCATGCTGCATGCATGACCTAATAATTTATGCAGAAATCTTTTTCAGCTGGGAGTGGTGTGAAATTCACAAGAGACAGCCACTTGCCGGCTGCCTGGCTTGCTTGTTGATAGGCACTGTGACACTAAAACATATAGCAACATTAGTGGAGCAACTTGGGGAAGAAAACGGCGTCGGATTGTGCTTTTGCACACGCTCAAACATCATCAATTCAGCAGCCTAACCATATATATCAAGTAATTCTTACTTTGCACTATATATTTGTTATTAATCACAGGCACATTTATATAATATAGGGTGACTGGCATATATAGTGACCTCAAAGCTAGGTAATCGGACGTGGCGTTCTGTCCTTGTTCATTGTAGCGGCCGGGAGTCGTATGCGAAGCAATGACCATTTGTCCACAAATAAAAGTTGCGAGTAACGACGTTGCATTATTTGTGGCTGGGACTGCCAGCAATTGGATTTGTATGATGGGAAGAAGGAGGTGGTGACGCCATCCAAGTGGTCGCTTTGTGCAAAAGGCTGAAAGGCAGAAGGGCAGGGGGCCATGAAGCTTTTCGCTGATTGAGGTGCTTGTCCATTGCAACGGACCCACTCTCCAATAAACATTGTTAGGTCACACTCGAAATGGATAATAGAGATTTAAAGAATAATACTCACTCCAGGTCATATATGGTGGTGTTTAAATTCAGAGGCTAAAGTTTAGGGATATCACATGAGAGTGTTCGGATAGTAATAATAAAACAAATTACACAAGTCCTCAATAATCCACGAGATGAATTTATTAAGCCTAACTAATCCATCATTAGCACATGTTTACTGTAGCACCACATTGTCAAATCATGGACTAATTAGGCTTAAAAAATTCGTCTCGCAATGTAGTCACAATCTGTGCAATTAGTTATTTTTGAGTCTATATTTAATACTCCATGCATATGTCCAAACATTCGATGTGATAGGGACTAAACTTTAGGGGAGGAACTAAACAAGGCCTAATATATATAGGGAATGGTTACTCTACGACACGAATTGACCGTACCTCATTTAATTAGGTTACTTGTGGTGGAACTTGCCTATCTAAGTGGTCAAGGGCGAAGCTAGACCAAAGTGGCGCCGGGTCAATCCTAATACACGCCGGGGTGTTTGCCTTTGATGGACAGTACAGAACATTAATTCTCATTGAGTTTGCATAAACTCATTGGGTCATTTGACCCCAACTTTGCCTAGCTTCACCGCTGTGACGTGCTCCTCGTTAATGAGACAAATGTGGTGACTTCGTTAATCTTAAGATCCACCGATCCAATATTTTTGGAGTAGCTCATACGCATAGATATGTATATGTGTATGTGTATGTACGTCAGCGTCTGCGTGTGTATATAACACTACTATAGAAAAAGTTAATAAAGACGGGCAAAAGTGATTAACCGAGGTGGGCATCGCAACCGCCTCGGATGAAAGGTCACGATTAATCGTGATCTACCGAGGCGGTTGAAATGCCCGCCTCGGTTAATCAAATAAAAAACAAAAAAAGAGAGAAAAATCCATGGATAGGCCCGTCGAGCCCATCCACAGCTGCAGCATTCGCTGGTGCGCCACACCACCGCTCGTCGGGACCACTCTCCACCAAATCTGCCGCCGGAGGGCCCGCCGCCTACAGGTGGTGCAGGTCACCAGATCTGGAGCTCGAGGTGGTGGAGCTCGCTGGATCTGCCACCCGCCTGCCGGATCTGGAGCTTGAGGCGGTGGAGCTCACCGGATCCGCCGCCCACTGCTCCGAGCATCTGCTCCACGCCGCCCGAGACGCCTCGCCGCCGCTCTGCGACGCCCACGTCACTGCTCCTCGCCCACGCCACCCGTGACGTCGGATCCGCCGCGCTGCCAGATCTGAGTATCGGTGAGGGAGCTGCGCCATGCCCGCGAGGGCGCGTGGCCCGCCACTGGACGCGCGCGGGCGTCGCCGCCGGGCGCGCGCGAGCCCCGCCGCCGAATGCCACGTCGACTCGCCGAGAGAGCAGAGAGAAGAGAGAGAGAGGCGCCCAAACCCTAACTATGAGAGAGGAGAGAGAGAGAGAGAGAGAGAGAGAGAGCGGTCTGGGATACGGGAGAGAGTGGGGATGGGAAGCCCCCCAAACCCTAACTCAGCTATATATATGGAATCCTGGTAACGGGCCTTCTAGGCTTCTTTGGGCCTCGGTATTATTGGAGGCGGGCCTAATAGAGTGCCCGCCTCCGAAAATGCATTTATGGAAGCGGTTGTTATAAGGCGACCACCTCCAAAAATAAATCATTTTTGAGGCGGTTGTTGGTGACCACCTCGGTTAATAAAGAGTAACCACCTCGGTTAATCCCAGACATTAACCGAGGCGGTTTAAATGTCTGCCCGCCTCCGAGCCCTTTTGGCAAATGCCTCCTAAAATATTTTTTGTAGTAGTGTAACTATATATTTGTGTGTGGAGTGAGGACGTGAGGTATTAAAAGGGTGGTGTTATATATATGGATTTTGTTGTTAGATCGTTATTTTGTAAAAGTATTGAGCAAAATTACAGAAAACATCTTTTTGGGAGAAGGAAAAATGTGGATAACTACAATATTATAATCCACGAATGAAGTATTAACGGTACATAATCCACGGATAATATAAGCACCAACCCTAAAAGTGAGCTGACTTACTAAACTCATCTAGAACATGCCCGGTGAAGTTTTAAAATCAAATGTCATTGATAGTCACACTGCTTTTCGTGTGCTTGTCCTATGCAGACTGCATTATTGTTAAATTTGGCCGGTTTACTATTTTGTATGCAATATTTTGCATATATCTATATACTCCCTTCGTTCAAGATTATAAGTCGCTTTGACGTTTTTAGAATATCCATTTTATTATGTATCTAGACATATATTATATCTACATACATAACGAAACGGATATACCAAAAAAAATCAAAGTAACTTATAATTTGGAATGGAGGGAATATAACACAACAAATAAATCATAAAAAATATAAACAAGCACAACAAAAGTAATTGACTTAAAAAAGTCAACTGGAATGTGCCCGTTGGAATTTTCACAGGAAATCTAACGTATTTTCTGTAGGAGTTCTTCATAACTCAGAAACATGCACCTTGAGTGAAAGTTGAAGTATCACTAACAATATGCTTAATTCTTTGGATACTGCCACTTTATTCTATAAATGAATAAACTGAACTTTTAGCAAATCTAGTTACAAACACAGACACTCGTATCAACACACGCACACTCATCCTTATCAAAGGTACGCATGCACATCTTACCTCAATGGGCAACTCTAAGAGACTGAGCAGAGACATATCTCAAGTTTGTCAAAGCCACCACAAACTCCTCGCTGAAGGGCATGTTGCCTATTAATAAACAAACAACGTCACTAAATCATAAAATAAATCTAAAAAAATACGCGCATCCATACCAAGTCTAGGACCTGAACCCCGATAGACATCATACCATAAGGAACCTAATAATAAACTGAGCTACGATTTGCTGAAGTTATGTCATTTAGTGTTTGATGAGTGGGCTTTAGACCTGTGCATATGTAAGCTTAGTCTAGAGTGTTTGGTTTGGGGAATAAAGTAGTCCATATCATCGTCTCACTTTTTAGTTTTATGGAATATAATGAGTTGATCTATCACCACCTCATTCTTTACAAGCTAATAATTAGTACTCTTTATCTAAAAAATGCTAATAATTAGTACTAGATTGAGGAATGGGATCGTTCCACTAAATTTGAGGAATGGATTCTTGATGCATTGTTTCATCTAGAATGAGTCATTGATTCTTCAAACCAAATACTCCATTAGTTACTATCTGATTATTCAACACTCCCAATAACAAAACCTTTTTTTAAGAATCTTTCTCTTTGAGCATCACCTTGGTAAAGCGCTTAAGAGCAGCTCCAGTGTGCTGCAGAAATCGAACCATGGCCAGATGAAATCGAACCATACAAACCATACACACTGTGAGTATCGAACGTTTGCTGTCAGAACAAAAAGCGATGCTCAAACTTGGTTCGACTCTTGCAAATAAAAAAAGCCTATCCGAACGGTGATACGTTGGTGTCAGTGAGAGGAGAGGAATGGAAAAGGCAAGTAGCAGCTCGGCCACTTCAAAAATTTTATTATTTCTCTAAAGCAACCACCAGATGGCACACTACAGCTCTGCGAGCTTTACTTTACCTGCCGAAGTTCTGTCAGAACATGCGATGGCCACACTGCAGATGCCCTAACAACAAAGAAATATAAACCTAGCTAACACAATAGGACAATGCGTGTTTTGAGCTTCACCTTGGTAGTTATCTGGCTCCTTCGATTCTCTCCTTATCGATCGGAGGCAAATATTCCTGTGGGAATCGAATTGGTTTCAAGCTCAACAAAGTGTCTATCATAGGATCAATCGGATGGAATCCCACTTAGCAATGCGAATCAAGAACCTATGCTTGAAAAGAGTAATATAATATAAGAGAATTAAACACGTATCTCGTGGTGGTTCCTACATACTGTGTGCACATGTGAAAAGCGGGCAGAAAGATGTTAAGTTGGCACTATATAATTCGTCCTTGTTTTAATAAGTCGTCCTTGTTTTTATTACTTTAAATATTCTCCCCTTTATCAGCCAGAGCTGTGTGTTATCAGAAGATTATTGTTTAGGCATTTCATAAACAAAAACCACAATATATTGTTAATTAGGATCTTTATTTATCCGGATGAAATCATAGCTTGATTTAGGACGTTTGTTATTATGGCTTGTGGAGGAAACGATACTAAAGGAGATTATGAATGAATCAATCTAATATCACATATCAATATATTCCCATGCCACTAACACAAAAACGATTTTTAGAGGTGTCTCTCTTTTTTAGAGATGATTCTATCAAGAACCGGCTCTAAAAATGGTTTCCGAGATGTCCACGTCTAGAAATCAATTTTTAGATATGGTTAGAGTTTCTCGCCGCCCCTAAAATTTCCTCTATTTTAGTTAGAGGTGTGTTGGTGAAAGCCCTAGTTTGATTTTAGATAATTAATGAAACCTAGGACTAACCTTTGATCTAAGTGTGTGATTTAGATGCGGTAGCCCAATCCAAGTGGTGGAGCTAGATGATGGTCGTAATGAAGGTGATGACCAAATGAGATGATCAAGTGCTTCACATTTGGAAAAGAAGAAAGAGAAAAACAAAAATAGGCTTAAGACATCATAGGGGGTGTGTGTGATTTAGAATCGATAGCTGTACTACAAAGAGGGGAAATCTTTGGCTAAGCGGCTATCGAGTGCCACTAGGTGACATTATTCTTACATATGCATTTAGGAACCTAGTGTGCTAAATTTGACCCTTATAAAATGCTTTAAAAAATACTAACACACGTGCGCACAAGTTCTACACTTTGTGGTTAGCAAGTTGGGATCAAGGGCGAAGTGGTTGTGGACTTAGAAAAAGAAAAGGAGGAGCTACTCTATGACCGGACTCTGGCGCCGGGATGACCGGACTCACCCTGGGCGCATCCGGTCAATTATAGCGATGGCGCGTTGCTGGCCGAGAGTGAGGAGGAGCGACCGGACGCTGGCTGTACGTCCGGTCATTACACGCAGAGAAGGAGCAGGGCGGCTTCGCGAACGGGCGCTAGAGAGTTGTTGTGACCAGACGCGCAAGGGGTGCGTCAAGTCGTCGCTGACGTACGCTAACATCACTACCTTGCGCGAGGCATGTACTGTCCGGATCCCGAGTGACCTGACGCGTCCAGTCCATAAAAATTGTCTCTGGATGCTTACTGGAAATGAACGGACGCCGCGTGTTCATGAGTCAGGTGATTTGAGCGTCGTGTCCGGTCATTCTTTAACCGCGAGTGTTTGACTGCGCTGACTGTTTTTAACCGTTGGAGATGAACGGCGCAAGTTTGAAGGAGGTGACACGTGGACGGCGGCGGTTGACTGGACGCTGAGGGAGTGCGTCCGGTCATGCTTGACTGACGCGTCCGGTCGGCTCGAGCAACAGACAGTGAGGGGGCCAACGGCTCTTTCGGGGTTGGCTCCCTATTTAAGTGTCTTGGCCGGCCCTAGGCTCTCTCTCTTGTCACTTTGACATACTTGACATCCTTATGAACCTAGGCAAATACCTTCCACTCATCTCTATTATTGATTCATCATCGTAGTAAGATTGGAAGTGATTCCAAGTGTATTTACTCGAGTGATTGCATCTAGTGGCACTTGGAGATCGTTGTGGCTGTAGATTTTTTGTTTCTCTTAGTGGTTACCGCCACCTAGATGGCTTGGAGTAGCGGAGGAGATTCGGCACGTGTTGGTGATTGTTTGTGGCCGGCTCTGGTGATTTTGAGGGGTCTTGCACCTTCCCGGCGAAGAGCCGCAAGGTAGCTCTAGTAAATTGCTCGTGTCATTAAGTTACCTCACTTGTGGATAGGTTCTTGCGGTGTCCATTTGTTGGACGAGGTTCATGCAATACCTCTTAGTCACCGAACCACCAAGTGTTAGTCGACACAACGGGGACCAGCGTGCCGGCAAGCATGTGAACCTCGGAAGAAAAATCTTGTGTCTCTTGTGTAACTGGAATTCTTTCGGTGATTGAATTAGTATTCATCTTGTGATTGATTCACTCCTCTACTCGGTGGTATAATCATCTTATTCACTCCATTACTTTCTTGCAAATTAGTTGTAACAAGCTCTTTAGTGTAACTAGATTTGAGAGCTTGCTTTATAGCTTAGTTTCATATAGTGGAGATCTTTAGTGTAGCCTTGTTGAGAGCTCTTAGTGAGTAGTGACTTATCCTCTTGTGTGCCTAAAGATCATAGCAACTAGAATTATTGGGTAGATGGCTTGCAACCCTTATAGAGCTAAAGCAAGTTTGTATTTCGTCATTTAGTTTTTTTAACAAAGTGCTCTAGCGCCTTGTAGAGTTTTTAAATATGTTATTCACCATCCTCTAGCCATATTAGGACCTTTCAGTTGGCAACCATCTCTAAAAATCCAACTTTTAGAGGTTGTTGGGCTTTCCAATCATCTCTGAAAATATAAGAGATTTATAGTTGTGGCTAGAGGTAGTTCAAAATATGACCAACCTCTAAAAATAGATGTAGCACAAAAAATTCCTTACTTTTCCAAATAAAGTAGAATGAAGACAAACTCTGTATCAAAGTTGTAAAGCTTATACAACTTCGTATTTGAAGACCTTTACATTTAAAATCATTTAGGGTCCCAAAATTTTTATTTAATTTCATAGGTTTTGATATTTATTTTTTTTATTTTTTTAAACAACCTCGAATGTAGAGACACCCTAGACTTTAAACTCGTAGAGCTTGATAAGCTCTAAAACTTTGCATTTCAAACTTTTTTCATTTAGTATAATAGGTAAATTAGATAATGGTAAGTAGTGTCTGCCAAATATATATAACTAGTCGAACTCTAAGTGTTATAAAAAGAAAAGGCATGTTACTTTAACAACTCTTTTTTCATAAAATAGACACTTGGACGGTGCTTTCTTTGAGCACAATAATCCATCCAAAGTTCCATGTACGTACCTTGTACTTGCTCCAGCTAGATAAAAAATGCTGATACGCTCTACATAAAAATCTGAATCAGCATATCAATCATGGCAATCTTTATCTATTATCTTATTTATTATGAAAAATCACAACTTGACAAGGGTAACAACCAAACACTCCTCTAATTCTCTAGATGCTTCAAGATTCATGGTCCATATCTTGGCCAATTTCAGCATCTTCAGGTGCGAGAACACTCCCATCCACAAAATAAAGAAACAAAATGGTAATGTGGCCCTTTATTTGAGGGGAACATGATGCATCTCCCTCGGGAAAAAAAAGGAGTCACAGAAGACTAGGAGTGAAGGGAATAAAAAGAAACTTCCCTGTCAAAGAGAGTTGATATATACATATGCAGGAGGAGTCTATTCCAAATACAGGCATCATGTCGCCACGTCTACGTACAGTTCCATCGGTTCAGCTACCATCAGTGACCATCTATCCCAATTTTCGGTTCTAAACACGATGCAATGCAATTAGCGATACAGAGTTCAGATACTAACTTAGTGCTTCTTCTGCCTCTCTTTTATCTTTTAATTGAAAAGCAGAGCTACTGTCATTTCTTTTTTTGTAAAATAAAAACTGGTGCTTCTGCCAGTGGCATGCATCCTCCAGTAGCACTCAATATTGCTTCCGCTAGCCGAACAGAGGTGGTTTTGGTGATGCCCTCTTGAATCAGCTCTCTCCTAATGACAGACACGTAGCAGGTAGCAACCGAACTATTGAAGCTAGCTTTCACGTAGACGTCGTTCTAAATTAAATACACTAGGATTATATTATTATTCCTGACTCTTGTTAATGATACGATCAGCGAGTGCGGTTAGATAGAGACGACGCAGCTTTTCTCTCTCCCTTATTTGCGTTTCTTTTCGGCTACAATAGAAGCATCACTGGGGGTCTGGATGCATGACATTTTGTACACAAAAAAGTAAGAGTGAGTGGTTTCAAGTTTTGTCACGGCAAGTTTTTTATTCTTCTGGATGGACACTGGATTAGTAGATGGTGAAACAATAATCTTGGATCATGTGACGTCTCCACTAATTATCAATCGTGCATGCACGTTCCATCAGGGCACCATGAATGATTGGGATCGAGAAGGAATGGAGTTGTACATTCTGATTGCCTTGCTAGCTAAGCTAGGGACAAACTCTGAAAACCTACCAGGAGAAGAAGAAGAGAGAAAAAAAAATTTAAGCAGTCGTCCTAGCTAGCTTATTCCTTCATCTGATTATTTACCTTATCAGAGGGGCCCTGAAGCATAATTAGAGCATCTCCAAGGGACTTTGCAAAAGAGGTTTGCATTTGAGAATTTGCCAAAAACCTGAAAAAGATAGCTCCAATGGTTTTGCATATTAGTTTTGCATTTGGGGAAACTTTGCAATTCTCATATTGGGTTTGGCATTTATGCAGAAGCCAGGTGGACTTTGCAAACGCTCGGTCGTTGTTCCTCGCGGCCGTTCCTTCGTCGCGGCCTGGCAGTCGCGCCCCGTTCCTTCGTCGCGGTCCTTCTTCACCTGGTGCGTCGCGGCCTGTTCGTCGCGGCCCGTTCCTTCGTTGCGCGCGATGGCTTCGAAGGATGGCAGGCCTCCAAGCGTCCAGGGTTCCAGGGCTGCAGGCGTCGGCGTCGGAAGACTTCCAGGGCATCAGGCGTCGGTGATGGACACAGGCTTTGTCCAACAACGACATTGATGGCTTCGTAGGGCACCAGCGGCACCGGCTGCCTGGACTGACCGGCTGAACTCTAGGCACCGGCAAAGTGGACTGGGCGACCAACCAACAGCGGCACCGGCTGCCTGGACTGACCGGCTGAACTCCAACACCGGATGCCTGGACTGACCGGCAAAACTCCAGCGGCACCGGCGGCCAGGACAAAACCGGCTGATCTCCAGGGCACCGGCAAACTGGACTGGGCGTCCGACCAACAGCGGCACCGGCGGCCAGAACTTCACGCGACTTGACGCCGATCACCGGCGGCCTGGACTAGACAACGACAGATTGACTCACCTGGGGCCACAAATTTAGTAATTGCCAAGTCTATTTGCAAAGTCCCTTGGAGATAGCCTATTTTTAGACTTTGCAGTTTGGTTTGGAACTTTGCAAACAACAACAAATACAAACCTCTTTTGCAAAGTCCCTTGGAGATGCTCTTAATGAAAACCAAGTCCCCTCGTGCAGCACAAAATTTCACTGGGCGTGCGGTTCAGACATGCAGTGGAATGCAAAGACAAGGACGCCATACTTTCCTCCGTTCTCAAAGAATGCAATTATCATATTTCAAAGAGTCAAACAATTTATTAAATCGCATTAAATTAATGAAATATTTTTATTTTTATATAAATCTATTTGGAGATATAAATATTGATACAATTTTTTTATATATTTGATCTAACTTTTTTTCAAAGCTATAAGGGCATTTTTTGGGATGGAGAGAGTAATAATTCCTTACGGGGTTTACAATGACACTAGTAATCTTTTTTTTTTGCGGCTAGACTAGTAATCATGAGGCACATCTTTCAGCTATTGCTTCTACGGAGGGAATAGTTCCTATTGCCGTATTTTGGTTAACACAAGGTCACGTCATTTCTCTAAATTTGCCTATATATGCATAGAATAGAATAGTAAGCACGCTTTAATTTGCACAAGCTACGTACTACCACACACACACACACACACACACACACACACACACACACACACACACACACACACACACTACTTAATTATGAGGTCAACTCAAGTGTCCACACTAGTTGTCAAGCGTCGCATTATATATATCTCACTACTACTTTAACACGTACGTTGTAACAAATCTAACAGGTTGCGTACGGAGACAACACGCCATGAGACAAAGGAATGGCGGCATGGTCAGCTAGCCGTGCCATGTCGTGCCGACCCTTCTTGTGTGCTGAGTTTACTGGTTAATTAGGACCCCGGCATGATAATGATAAAAACTACGCACCCATGTATGAGCTCTAGCGCTTCGCCACTGCATGCATACTACTACATCAATATCATCATAGTTATTGGCATCAGTGAGACTCATCAAATAGCCTAAGGCCTATGAGATTCTTCTCTAAGCACCGGATAGAATTAAAAAAATGACCAAGCACACTAAGATAGTCCTCCTCCTTAGCCTTATATTAGACCATGCATCAGATGTAAGAGCAATTGAGGAAACATTATTGGACCGCAACATTTCCATAAGTTTACTATAACGATAACGATCAGTATGATGCTTAACAAAAATGTCTAGTGGTGGTTTGCCTATAGAAAGGAGCAAATACACTATTGTGGGTAATCTTTGTATATACTCCATTCGTCCCACAAAAAGTGTTATTTGCATTTCCCAAGAAGTTAAATAGTTTCAACTTTGATTAAATACATATAAAAATATTAAAATTTATTGTATATAATTAGTATCATTAGATGAATTGTTAAATATATCTTTATAATCAATAAACTTATTTGGAGATATAATTGTTAATAATATTTTTTTATAAATCTAGTCAAACTTAAGAAAGCTTGATTGACACACAACCTATAGTGACACTTTTTTTTTGGACGGAGGAAGTACTCCTCAGATGCATTTGATTCAGGAACAAAACAAAAAAAAAAAGAGGAAGATCCTCTCTAGCAGGGATGAAAACGGTACGGATATTTTTCGACCGTATTCGAGACCGAATCCGTTTAGAGGAGTTTTAATCCGTCCGTATCCGAGTCCAGATATTTAACATCCGATACCGTATTCGTATCCGAATATTTAAATCACATATTTATGATGTCGATATCCAATCGTATCATATCCGGCATTTTTTATACTATCCGTATTCGAATCCGAATCCGGACATAAATATGAAAACAAATACGATATCAACGATATCCGTCCGTATCCGATCCGTTTTCATCCCTACTCTCTAGCAACGTCAGGATGGACTATAGTGTCGCTGGAAGATCTGACGGTCAGCGGTCGCCCCACCAACAAAGTGAACAACGGCAGTAGATTAGATAGGTGGTGTGATCGATGCCATTTTGCGTTTGCATGGTGGCGGCGAGTCCAATCCGACGATTACGATGAAATTAGAATAATGGTGGTGTCATGTAGTACGCACGCGGCGTAACGTCCACCGGATTAGACGGCGGTCTAATTTGGGCACCCATGGCCAGCCGTGTGTGTACGTAAACAACTAGATTGGCGCGCGCGCGCACGGGGCCAAAGATGGTGCGGTTTCACCATGTCGGAACTGCCCAAGCGCGTGCCACATATGGACAAAAATAATAACACTGCCTCCTTTTCATAAAAAAGCTTAATGTTTTAGCATTTCAGGATAGACTAGTACTTATTAGAAATTAATTACTCCTAATTATTGATGGTAAACAATATTAATTAAGAATAACCTCTCATTAAAATGAATGTCATTGAAATATATATTCCATATGTCCTGAAATACAGTGCATTCTAGCATTTGAAATTTGTTCTAAAATATAGTGCATCCGAGGAACAAAAAGATATTGTTTACCTAAATAAAAATACATGATTATTTTGTATAAGGAAAGTAATACATGTATTTGCTATATTTTATATAAGGAGACGGAGAGTTCACCCTTTAATCATGCGGAAATAGAATTATATTTTAATAGATTAGGAAGTTAAGTGAGGGGTACAGTCTATTGCACTCTCCCTAATTTTATCTGAGAATGGTCAGAATGCACTATACTCTCTCCGTCTGTGAAAGCATGCAATCCTACCATATTGGCTTTGTCCAAGAAAGCATGCAATTGTAGTCTGTGCATAGCTAGTTTGTAGGTCTATAGAATGTTTTATCATGGTACCTGCTGTAAAAGAAATGAGCGGCCCACTCGTTGGCATGATTTTGTCCACATAGTGCTGTCTCCTCATCCCGTCTGCACTCCTCATGGCAGGCTACAGGCTTGTTCACTATCATCACCACTGGGGGTACATGCGTAATCGTCCAACCCTGTTGAGTTCACCTTGAGAAGATAGAATTGCTTCCTTTCTGGGACAGAGGGAGTATTTCAAAACAGAGAGAGTAGACCACAATCTTAAGCCGATATATACCCAGTCTATTAATTGTTTCTAGAGCTAAGACATCAATTTTTGTAGATATTTTTTTAATCCTGAAACATCAAGTTTACTGGGCCGGACGGCGGAGGGAGTATACTCCGTGCCAGTGACCAGTGAGCACTGAGCCGGCCGTAGTAAATCAGGTTGCTTGCTAATCATGGGTCGGACAACCTGAGTTTGCATGCATCCGACTCTCCGGCTGGTTATTCATAGGTCCCGTTTGGATTTTGGAATAACTCCACTTTTGGTGAAACAGTTTTTTTTTCTTCAGCTTGTCTAGTAGCTTTATCGTATATTCTTTAAAACATTTGGTAAAACAACACTTCATAGTAGAACCCCTTCGTTCTAAAATAGTGAACGTTACAATATTCAAATTTTATCTTAAAATACTTAACATTCTCGCTTCTCAATGCACATTTTCCTTCTCTCAATACATTTTCATCTCTATTTCCCTGTCTCTTTTCTTATTGTGTTTTTTTGCTTGCACCATATGTTTTCAGTCCTCCTTAATTAATTCCCGTGTCTGAACCTAAAACGTTAAATATTTTTGAGAAGCAGAGATAGTAGTGTCATTCTTTTTTTCTCTCTTCTCCTATTTTTTCTTCCTTATTATCTGCTCGTTCCTTCATTCGCTTGATTTCTTTTTATTTAATTTAAAAGCTATGGCTAGGTTGTTCGGTGGTGACACGGCTTAATTAGGCAAGCACGACAGCAGGTGGGGAGTGCTGTATTATTCTTTCTTTCTGTGTCTTGTGTTGTATTGTGCCCACCAGCAGCACAGCAGGTCATCGATGGTACGGTGCATTATGCGTGGTGACGCCAATCCACTTTCAATTTGGAGTTTGACACCAACGCAACGCATAACTAACGCCTGCATTCATGTCCATCTAGCTACAGGGCTTTGTTACTATATATATACGCCTGCATGTCGATTGTTAACTTGTTCCAATTCCATGGCGCACCAGCTACAGCTAGCGTCAAATCCATGACCATGACGTATTATATGCTTCCCCCGGGCCTGATCCGATCCGATCCGATCCGATCCGGGGGTGGCGTCGCCGTCGTCGATGCTTTTGCGTGTTGCCGCGTGGAGATCGCGAGCAGGGCTGCCACTTCTCCCACTCCCATGGCAGCTGTCGTCCCAGGAGAGGCCCCTGCCAATGCGACTGCCGCCGTACGTTTCCTCGTCGGCTTTCCTCAATTTTCGTGTGGACGGAGACGGGCGACGAGGCAGGCCGATGGAGGAGACGGCCTGATCCATATCCATCCCCTCGACGCCGCCGTACGATCCATCACGTGAAAAATATGAATGCCGCCAAGACCTCCTCACCCTCCCCCGTCCCCGGCCTCCCAGCGCTTGCCGCACTCGCTCGACCCAGTGTCCTCGAGGGAAACCGTGCCTGTGCTCGTGCTCGAGTGTGTCACGGGCTTAGCAGCCGGAAACATGGAACATGGCCACGTTCCTAATCCTACGTTAATAACACCCCAAGTCGGCTCCCTTCGACTCCTCCCAGGTCTAGAATCTCTTCGCCATGGTGCTCTCCTGCATCTTGCTCAGTGGAGGCGGGGACGAAGTGCTCGAGCTCACCGTGTTGTGCGTGCTCAGCCACCATCACCTCCTCGTCATCGTCCGACGGGCACGGCTGGAGCGGCTACCATGCACGCGTTGCTCCCAGGGTGAAGGACTTCTCATGCAAACCAAGTGCTCGATGCAATGCCAATGCCCAATGACAAATGCCGGAATAACTCTACCACATGCTAGTCCAAGATGACCGCATCTAGCTGTCAAGATAAAGAGGGTCCCTATCTTGCCTGGCTCTACAAAAAAAAAAAACACAATAAGTTGTACCTCTGTCTCGTATTTCATGCCATTTTGCACCGTACGTACTCCAAAAGACATGGTTAAGTATGAGGTTATTGTTGAGAACCAAATGGCCTGTCAGTGTATGAATATGATCAACAATGCCACCACCAAAATTAGTAAAATACGTACGCCGACCAAGTACAAGGTCCAAATATGGCTGTCCAAAATGAGTAGTGAAGCTTGACTTGTTGGTCGAGTTTTCTCTTAACCATCATGGGTCCTCAAATGTTATCTAGCGAGCATAAAAACATTTTTTAAGAGGAGCATAAAAGCATCAGAAATGCTAGGTCAAAGCGTCCGATCGTCCAGACAGCCCTGTTGCCATGGGCCACGACGGTACGAACGGTCCAACTATCCCGAATGACTCCTCTGATCGGTTGTTTGATAAAAAAAAACATCCGGTTGTCTTCTTCACTCGGGGGTTTCTAGAAACGTCATTCCCCAATCCCCACTCACCACCGAATTCCAATTTCCGCGCTCCACCGTGACCGCGCTCCCATGGCGCTCTCGACCGCGGCTGGCCGGCCGCCATCATCCATCTCTACCTCACCTGAGCGCCGCTGGCCACCTTTCTCCCACTCCACCGTAGTTCACCGACCATCGCGTGGTTTCAGTTCGTCGCGCCCTCTCGACCGCTTCTGTTCCTCTTCGATGGCACCTCGGGCCAAGAGCGGCAACTAATCGCCCTCCGCCTCTCTTCCTCTCCATAGAGCTCGGTCCGCATCCTCCCTCAGTGACGGCATCCAACGATGCGGACGAGATCGGGTAGGGGCAGCGTCGCCCGCCTCTGCTGGCGCTGGTGGTGCCGTCGTGCGTATTAGGTCGGTCCCCTCCGAGCCAAGGGCACCCCACGAAGCGTGGCCCGTGCTGGTGGGGCTCGCGCACCGCAGCTCGGCGCCGGCTCCCACTCCGAGGCCAAAATCAACCGGCTCTAGCCTCTTCCTCCCCCTATGTTTCAACTGTTTCATATGTTATCAGAGATATGTTGCAAGTGTTTCATATGGATGTCGTTGCATATGTTGCAAGTGTTTCAGAGGCATGTCGCAAATTTTTCAGATGCATGTTGCAAGCGTTTGTTCAAAATATTTCATCTATTTCGAAAGTACGTTACAAGCGTTTTTTATCTAGATGTTAACATGTTTTATACATATATTGTAAGAGTATGTTCGGAGTGTTTCAGCTGTTTCAGTCATATGTTGCAATAAGTGCTTTTATGTTGCAAGTGTTTTATCTGGATGTTGCATATGTTTTTATGTTGCAAGTGTTTTATGTTGCAAGTGTTTTATCAGGATGTTGCAAGTATTTTATCTGGATGTTGCTCGTTCTCATCCCGGCTTCTGGGTCTCATCCGCGTGGAGTCCGCGTGGAGAGAGAGGAGGGCGCTAGGGGGAAGGAGTGGCGGACGAGCTGGACAGGGGCAGGTACGCGTGTGAGATGGGACGCGTGTGCAACAACGAATGGCCCAACGGCAGGCGCGGGCGGGTGGGCTGGCAACGAAGGAGGCCGGGGTCGCGCGGTTTACCGTCCGACAGAATCCTCGCCCATCAGACATCCCATTGCCAGCGATTCCCTAAAAACATTTAGGCTGACCCGTGACGCACATTGGGCCATCAAGATCACAGCTTTTAGTTGAAAATTGTCCTTTGCCGGCCAGGTGCCATGACAACATGTTCCCATTTATGTTCTGTTTTCTAGGAGGCATCGCCAATGGCATGCAGGCGAATCATTGGAAGCGCTCGCTGCAGCTGCAGACTGGCTGCAAAAAATGAATTGCTATCTACTGTACATACTACACCAAACAGCCTTAGCCAAAAAAAGTCGCAGCGGCTGTGGCTGCAAAAAATGAATTGCTATCTAGTTTCTGTTCGTGGAATGCATGAATGGTCGCCTGTTTTTACTTCGGTCATGAGCTCTCCATGTCAACTTTCAAACCAGTCATATATTGTAAAAAAAAAAGAAGAAAAAACTCAAACCAGTATTGCTTGAAAACCAGTTTTCAAAAAGGGGGAAAAACACTCAACTCATGGACGGTACACGGAAGTGGATTACGTGAAAAATGACAATCAATTACTACGAGAGCCACAAAAATTATGCAAGGAACAACATGATTTCTCCTATTGCAGAAAGGCTGCCGCATCGACGAGGTGAGTTGCGTATACCCAAGAGCCCAACAACAACCTGTCTCCAACTATACAGAGGGTCGAATGAAAAATCGAGATGAAAACAAACATCTAATTAAACAACACAGGCCTGGAAAAAAAGTACTTTCTTCGTTTCGCCATATTTTATCAGGTCCTTGTTACCTAACCAGCACAGTAATGGATCAAAATTAAACAGAACAATGTCAAATTCGTACTCGTTGGGTAAATCTATTCATCAAATAAGCATACAGCCTTGTTGGGCTGAGTAAGCAGACTGGTTGTAATGTTGCATTACTGAGTTGCATGAGCAAGAAAATACAAAATAGGGTGGGAATGATTCAACGTTGAACTCCGGTGAAGATCTTGCACTAGTTTTCAATCTACCAGATCTGCTTCGTGTGATTTGGTGATTCGGTCACATCATGTTGGAAGTTCAATGAGCCATATTCCACAAGTACCACACAACAGAAGTAGCCATAAATTAAGTGCTGATATCAAGTTAGGCCAGCCAGATAAACTTTGAAGATCATACAAAATAACATGAGTAAATAATATTGGAACAAATCATCAAGAGAATACATCAGCATAGTAAGCCAAACCGGATTAAAATAAGAGACCAATGCTTAATTTTTCCTCATCTTCAAAAACCAATTTTGCATTTAGTAGACTATATCACCAACATAAAGACCTCTGATTGTACCGTGAAAAAAGAAAGATTAATCCCAACTAAATCAAGTCCAAATCCAGCATCAAATAGCAAATTGCAAACTGCACATAACTGAGTCGATCCAAAATAATCCCAAAACATAGATATCAAATATGTAAATTTTGGATTACCATCAAAAGGGTGGTAATGTTGGAGAAAGCCCTTATGCTAAAATGAAAATCTCAAGCTTACATAGATAGGAAATCACCTACACAAATATATTCTCCAGCCCTTTGCTATCGTACAGACGTCAACACCCTGTCACAGATCCCTTCCAAATTTATGCGACAAGCCCACAAGGCAAGGACAATGGACATTAATATTGCTTTCATGCCATTACATTCAAAATCAAAACATACACACTATCCTAGGCCTACGAGAAACCCTGCAACAGATTTTAACAGCTTACTCCGTATCTACTAATATATCATTCATATTGCCGCTCAGAGCAACCCTAATTCTCCAAGTACCAATGAACTTTCCATATAATTCTGTTAAGATAACATGTAGTTACATTATTCTGCAAAACTAGGTGGACTTACTACATCTCTAAAAGTCAATTAAACTAGCAATATCACAGATGGAAGGTTTATTTCATTATGATTTATGGAAAATTGCTCACTGCATTTTTTTTCCTCAATAGCATATTGATTGTGAATCATTCTTTTCTAAAATTAGAGGATACAAATCATTTAGGATCATACTAAAAGTCTAAAGCAATGGCCACTGGAGTTTTTTTCTGAAATATTTGTGCTGCTATGAATTAAGAAAAGTTACCAACTGCCCACAAGACTGAACACTACGAATGAGCAGCTTCAACAGAGAATCAATGGCTACCATCTGTGTCACTATAAACATGATGTAAAAATACAATGTGATATCCTGAAAAGCTACAGATAATATTAGAGTCACCACCAACGATCAGTCAAAATGTAACCCCCAGAACATCCAACAAGCAAATCATCCCATTGCATCAAGAATTCAAGATATACAGCTATCTTCACTAAATATCGAACAAGTAAATCATTCCACTGCATCAAGATATCCAGCTAACCTCTCTGATTTTTTATAATAAGTACAGCAGTATGTAGTACCAACTAGTATATGTCAACATCTGTCATTTGGACAAGGTAACATAAGTCCCTCTTTAAGGAGAAAGGAAACCGATCAAGCTGCGCAAAACCATCTCTGCATCTACCTCTATACTTTGCCTCTGATACAGCTGAGTAACAACCTCGTAACCAAAGCAACCGATTCAAAACCAACCCATACATACAACTCTATAAAACCATACCAGAAGAACATGGGGCCGCCACCGCCTGGTTTGATGATTCACGCGGCGACGGTCCGACCGGCTTTCCAGGACTCGTACTCCGGGTCGTCGGTGGGCAGCTCGTAGCGGCACAGCGGGCACGAGTTGCGCACCTGGAGCCAGGGCACGATGCAGTCGTCGTGGTAGCGGTGCGAGCACGGCAGCCTCTTGACGCGCTGGCCGGCCGCGACCCCGTCCTTGCACACCGCGCACTCGTCCCCCTCGCCTTCCTGGCCGGCCGCGACGACGGCAGACGGAAGCGCCTCGACGGCGGATCTGGCGGCGGGGGGCTTGTTCTTGAGGAACAGCCCCTCCCCACCTGCCACGAGCACCTCGTACGCCGCCGCCTCCTCCCTGTGGTGAGAGGTGTACACGAACCCCACCTCAGCGTCAGCGGGCGGCGGCGGCACGTCGGCGAGCACCTCCCACTCGGGGTCCGGGGCTTCCCCGGCGGCGGCGGCGTCCGAGGGGGACGCGACCTCCTCCCACTCGAACTCCTCGGCGGTGGGGGAGGCGACGAGCGGGTCGTCGGCGTCCTCGATCTCGAGGCAGTCCCAGCAGATGGAGGTGAGATCGCCGTCGTACTCCGCCGCGTCCGCGTCCGCGTCCGTGAACCCGAGGCCGTCGCGGTGCCTGTCGCCGGCGCCGTCGCACCCGGGCGCGAAGAGCGCGTCGCGGAAGAGGGCGACGTCGACGGAGCTGAATAGGCTGCGGACGCGGTCGGCCGCCGCGGCCACCGCCGCCGACGCGGACGCGGACGGGGCAGCCGGATCCGGGCGGAAGACGGGGACGAAGGCGTCGTCGGAGCAGTAGGACGCGCTGGGGGAGTAGGAGGCCTCCAGGGTCCGGTAGATCTCGTCGCCGGCGAGCCGGGGATGGTGGATGTGGATCGACGAGGAAGCCATGGATGCGTGATTGCGAAGCGAGAAAGGGGAACGGGGAAAAAAAATCGTGCCCGACTGGCCCGTGCCCCCTGGGGAAGCGATTTCGTTTCGGGAGGCCCCTTTTTTTCTATAAACAGGAGCCCTGCAATTCTACGCTTCTCGGGGGACCGCGTGCTTCGTCCATGACGAGTGGGGTCACATGTTGTGGACCCCCTGTGGCAGTGGGGTGGTGGTGAAGCACGCGATGCGCGTGGTTGGTGATCGCGCGGTCTCATGGCAGGTGGGGTACACGTTGCTGGACCCACATGTCAGTAGTGAGATGGGGAGGTGGCTACGTGTGTGCAAGACGACAAGCGGCATAGGTCCAAGGATGGTTAGGACCAGGAGTGGTGAGTGGTGACCGTGCCCTCTGCCGGCTGACAAGTGGGGCCGAGGGGCTGGCAAAGGTGGCCGGTTGCTTGGGTTGCGGGAACGACGACGACAGCGACGCTCAGGGCCGCTGGGAATCTGTTCGCAGCAGCGTCACGGCAGCGCAGCCGGTACGGGCCTCTCTACCCTCTAGGCCCAAGCCCAGTCGTGTAGGTGACGTATGTCAGGACGAGTTCAAAGAATTTACGCCACAAAATTCAGTGACTGCTGCTTTATACCGCAAAAATCTTCTCGTCCTTCAATTTTCCAAACATTATACATGAAATATTTTGTACTAGTACAGTATTTAAACTTTACACCTAGAACATGCAAATTCCCCATTTACATACGGTGTGATCGGTTTGTCTGTGCAATGTATTGGTGTTTTGTTATACTACACGAGCAAAAAGAAAGTAAGATTGATTTAGATTATATATTGTCCCTTGTGGTCACCTCTGTGTTCTATAATATATGAGGGAACTGAGAAAATATTATGTTTCACGCCTTGTAGTCATCTCTATGTTCTGGATTTATAAATTGCGTCTCTTATGGTCGTCTCTATCTTGAATTAGTTTCACTAAATTATTCTTTAAAATATGTTTTCTAAAACTCACATTTGTTCGAAGTTGTAGAGGTTAATATATCTTTTTAAACCCTTATCAAAGTTAGATATATAATATGTTAAGGTTCTAAAAGAGTGAGACTCAACATAACACTCCACGTGCGGTTTGAGTTGTCGATGTCTCACAAACCAATCAATCTAGAGTTAAGACTTGTTTACTAGAGATCTACCCCTAACTATTTCGATTGGATTTTGTGGAGCTCTGCCAAACGATTAAAATGGAGCTAGATTTTGCTAAGGGACTGATAAGAATCACTTCTCCATTTGCATTAGGAGCTGGAAGTTTAAAACAACCCACTCTCTACCATTCTGCACTCAATCACCACCAAAATCATTCTAATTGTTTCACACATGCTCTCCCTTGTACTCTCACCTGAATTACTCAGTCATAAAATCCAGAAGTGACACTTAAAAATTAGAAACTAGAGTTTTACCAAAGTGGCCCTTAAACTTCTGGAGGTAAGCTGACTTTGGTAGTCAGTACCAGGGTTTTTTTTACCGACCGGTTTCCGGTAACCGCCGGCCGGCGGTAGCGGTTTACCGGTCGGTTTACCGGTAAACCGGTCGGTAACCGGCCGAATTCAAATTTGAATTCAAATGTTCTTCGGTTCGGTTTCCGGTCGGTAAACCGGCCGGTTTGGAGCGGTAACCGGCCGGTTTGGCCGGTTTACCGCTCGGTTTGAGTTTGGAATTTTTTTTTCTTTTTTTTTCAAACTTCTATACGTATAAATAAATACTAAACGAACTCGAATTTGAAAAATTTTTACACCATTGGCTTCTATAAATCATGAACTATTTTTAGGAATTTTTTCAGCATTTTTTGTTTTTTTCAAATTTTAAATTTGAATTTGGGGGCCTTAACGGGCCGGGACCGGGATTTTTTTTCTTTTTTTTTCAAACTTCTATACGTATAAATAAATACTAAACGAACTCCAATTTGAAAAATTTTTACACCATTGGCTTCTATAAATCATGAACTATTTTTAGGAATTTTTTCAGCATTTTTTTTCAAATTTTAAATTTGAATTTGGGGAAACCCTAACCGGGCCGGACCGGAACCGGACCGGCCCGGTTTGGGCGGTTACCGCGGTAAACCGCGGTAAACCGGCCGGTTTTTTTAACCCTGGTCAGTACTACCTGATCTTGATACGTACCGACATCTGCTGTTACTAAAAAACCCAGCAAGTGGAGGCTTTAATTTTTTTTTACTCGTTGTACTAATCCCGTTGGTGATGGCTTGTCACGTACCAGACCCCACGTGGGCGTTTGGAAAAGAATGAATCCACTGTTGACATTGATGGATGAGGAGGTGTGTGAGTGGGCACGTGTGTGTGTGTGGCCCCAATCCACATGCTTCCCTCCTCTGAAGTTTGTTGGACTTGAGCTCTCACCGAGCTGCCCCTAATGAAGCTTATTTCAATCTCTAAATGCGCGTGTGATTGGCCAAAAGGCAGCATTTTTAGTTGATGTGTCTCGGTGGATGAGCTGGATGCGGAGAGGGACGCCTCACCACCGGTGTGTCATGAGGAATCGTTAGAACTCTTGTACGAGGAAGCACTCAGGATCCGGCCTGTGACGTTTTGAAGTCACCGTGGCTTGGTCGCGGAGTCCAGAGTAGAGTTTTCTAGTGCTATTTCCAAAACCATAATGCTTGGCCACGGGCGATCATCTCGTTCGGGCGGCTCATCTGCTTTCTCTCTCAAAAAAAAAATCCACTGCGCTTATACGCTCATTCGCTTATCTTGGCGTGAGCGCGTGGACGCAAATCTGCCCGCCCCACGCCCCTTCCCCCCACCGCGAGCTCGTCTGCTGCCGCGTCGTGCCCTCCCCCTACCCCGCTCGCCCCGTGCCGCATCGCTGGCCACGTCGTGCCCCGTTCTAGTCACCTGTGCTGCTCGCTCCCTCGCCATCGGTCCGTCCCCTATCGTCATCACGCGTGCCGCTAACCCCGCCATGGCCGCTGGGGCGCACATGCCGTGCGCCTCAGGTCTTCCCCGACTGAGCTAAGGGCACCCACGAGCGTGGCCAGTATTGGTGGTGCTTGCACGCCGCGGCTTGCCGTCGGCTCCCACCCCGACAGCTAGAATTAACCAGCCCCGGCCTTTCCCTTTCCTATGTTGCATATATATATGTTTCAAGTGTTTCAGACGTTTCAGATGTACGTTGCAATTGTTTCATCTTGATGTTGCAATAATAGATCGGAGGATGTTGCAAGTGTTTCGAACGCATGTTGCAAGCGTTTGTTCAAAATGTTTCATCCGTTTCCAGTCGTATGTTGCAATCGTTTTTTATGTGGATGTTGCGTATGTTTCACACATGTTGAAACAATATGTTACAAAATGTTTCAGTTGTTTCAATTTTACGTTGCAATAAGTGGTTTCATGTTGTAAGTTGCAAGTGTTTTATTTGGAATTTCATGTGCTTCACACACATGTTGCAAGTGTCTGTTCCAAATATTTCATCTGTTTTTAGACGTATGTTGCATTCAAATATTTTTTTTCATGTTGCAAGTGTTTTATGATGTTCGGCGTGGGGTGAGCCGGGGCCGGCGAACGGGGGTGCTAGGGGTCAACAGACCGGGGTGCTGCAGGTCGGTTGTGTTGGGGGCGTACTCGTCCTCAGCTGCTCATCCTGGCTCCCCAGTGCCGACTGTGTGGAGAGAGAAGGGGGTTGGGGGAAGGACCGGCCGGCACAGAGTCGGGGACGAAGTACGCGCGTGGGGCAGGGCGAAGGCGGACAGGGCAGCGGGCACTAGCCATGCCGTTTCCAAAAATGCCACGTCGGGCATAATAATACAATTAAATATGAGTGACACAACTATTATCGATGCATAGTTTCACTTTAATCCTTGTATTGTTTTATTAGAATTTTTAATTTCATGATTTATCTGAAATTGGAAAATTGAGCCAAAAGAGTCAAATATATTTTTTTCTTTTTCTTTTTAAAAAAATATTGTCATGCCATAAAAATATCGGGGAGCAGAGCAGAGAAGAGCTGCTGATTTCTGGGAAAGCAAAAGCATGCAGTGACAGCACCCGATCAGTTACTCCATCCATTCAAAAATAAAAAATTGTTTCAGCTTTTATTTATAATAAGTCCATAGTATGTTTAGATACACAAAAAAAAAAACAGAACGATCTATAATTTGGAAGAGAATACTATTTACCAACAGCGTGTTGCATTGTTCTTCGTTTGTTCCTGTCCTCCAATCCATTCCGCTTCCACGCGTCTCTGCAAACCGCTGTTCTAAAATCTAAACAGACGTGCAAGTCAGGCGAGATCCGATTCTCTTGGAACCCAGCTCCTGCTAATCATTTTACGACTTGAATACTAACCTGCTTGACTAATCATTCGACGTTCAGTCACCAAAAAAAAAAAATCCTTGACGATAATCAATTAGTCTCGGTAATGACCCCATTACGCCGCCCTCTGTTCTTTGTGTCTCGGTAACCATTCCGTCTCGGAAATGAACAACAATCTTCTTCTCGGAGTATATTTCAATCATGAGTTATGCGTAGCATGCACACCCGGTTTCATGTTTGCATCTCCTTGCTGCCACCACCGCATGTCTGGTCTCTCTCTGAAGACTGAAGAGACTGACGACGAAAGCAGACACCGCTCTGTTCCTTCACATCTTACATCAGCTCTGGTCTGATGAACATCAGTAATGAGTTGAAGTTGGCTTCTGCAATTTGCACCCCTTTTGTTCACTCAAGAAATGCAGGTCCCCTGTTTCTGTTTTCTCTTCAAAGGTTGAATGAAACATTCTCAATCTGTCCTTGTGTTGGCAAGCCTCTGAAAGTTCCCAATGAATTGTTCACCAATCAAGAAGCAGCTTACACAGATTGGCCATGCTTGTTACTGACTGTTCGGGGAGCTTCAGGCAACACGCTCTTGGTTACCTCATGTTCTCGCAAAGCTTCACTCCTTGGTAGGTTACTTTGCAATGCAAGGGCGGCCGGCATGCATTCAGTTCTTTGGTGTCGGAAACATGCTAGGTTACTTTGCAATGCAATGCAAGCCCACAGTGCGCAAAGGCAAAAGGGCGAGCAACCGAAAGGCGGTGCTCCCGTTCAAAAGAAGAGAAGCTCATCATCCATATTCATCTGTGCTGTGCTAGAAGAGCAGCAGCAGTAGCTTGCAAGTCACTCCTTGCCTTCTTGTTTGGCTCTCCCACGGCCACGGTGATTTATATTTTATTTTATTTTATTTTATTTTTGTACTACTACACATGCATCCGAAAGGAGGATGTAAACAGTAACAGCAGGAAGTTACCGGGATCAAAGCGTGTATGGTTTGCTTTAGACAGCAGGAGTAATCAAAAGATGATTCGGGGCGGTCGCGAACCCCGAGGCTAATGATAGTTTAGTTTATGTCGTTGGAGTCTAGAGAGGCTAAGGGAGTCAGAATTAGGGCATCTCCTGTATTGCATTGGAAATTCTGCATCAAGGAACTGTAACTTTCTTTTTCTTTCTTTGGAGATTGTAGCTACTAAACGTAGCAAATCAGGACATTCAGGAGAAACTACTTATTTACGTTCTTCAGAAGAAAATTTCCCTTGATCTGAGCCTCATTTCAACACAACCCTAGAAAGAAAATTCCCTGCCATTGAATGGAAATGCAGTTTACAGCAATAACTTGCCTACTAGTAGTACTGGCACTATATTAGCAGTCCACTAATGATGATAGGGCAAGGGACACTCACTCACAGTTTTTAAGTACAATTACAGGCAGGCAGATTAAACAACGTCAGTGGTGGTAGTCGGCACTGTCAGAGTGTCAGTCAGGAGGCCGTGAGATTTGGTAGCGTCAGATGTCAGTCAGATTAGATGGAAGAAGCAACAAGTAGTAGTCACGGAGCAGTTAGCTAGTAGTATTACGCCTTTGTTGATTTCAAGAAAGTAGGTTTTGTCAAAGAAATGCTAATTCTATTTTTCAAATGAACATGGTGATTCTAATCGCCTCGGTAACACAACGAAAACTTGAAAACTATTTTTTTTAACTGAGAAGCTTTTCTCCCTATTCCTATGCTCAGTGTACACAGAAATACTACAGGCATCGGGTTCGAACCCGGGGTGGTAAGCGACGGCCTTTGGCTCGTGCTTCATGACCAAACGAGAAGAAAAAGAGAGTTGTTATATGTCATATGTCTAAATTTTTGGCTAACAGTTTTACACAATTAACTAGTACAATTAAAAGAACAACTCATAAAAGATAGTTTATAAATATTTTATATAAACATATAATGATAAAATTACATACTTCCTGATTAACAACAAAATATCAGACATCCGAAACATAGGAGAAGCGAAAGAAAATTGCTTTTGGCAAGATAATGCAGTGCCAATTGCCAAACCGAGCTAAGCATGCAAAAGCAAAGGTTAAAGCACAGAGTAAAGAGCTCCCTGAGAGGTCAATACTGACGAGCTCCATAAATTACTCATTCAAGAACACCCATTTGATCTCTCAGTCTCTCTCTCTGTCTCTCTGTCTCTCTCTCTCTCTCTATCCATGGATTCATTTGCATGGGCGTCGGTGTGTCAGGCTGCGGGGCTAGCCGGCGGCAGCGCCGTCGTCTCCGACAGGAGAGCCGGGGGGCTCTTGCCGCCGCCCATGCTCGGGCTCCAGCTCCAGGCACCGGCCGGTCTCGAGCACTTCATGGACCCCGGCCTAGTCCAGCTGGCCATGCGCTCCTCCTGCATCGCTGCTGCAAACGGAGCACCCACTGCAAGCCCCTCGTACATCACCTCCGAGGAGCACCTACTGCAACCCACCACCGGCAGTGGCAACGGTGAGCCGGGGTTCGGCGGCGGCGGCGACGCGCCGAGCGCCGAGGCCTGCTCGTCCAGGGCACCGGAGGCGGATTCCAACTCCAAGAAGAGGAAGCGATCGAACGAGGTAGTTGCTTACTGCTCACTACTACTACTACAGCGTTAATTGGTTTGCACCGGCCAGTGTCTCAGCGTTGTTGTCGGATCGCAGTCGCAGGACGTTCTTGGGATGATTGGAACGGATCAAGATCAAGGGATGGCGTCCGCCGTGGATTCTTCGAAAGAGCGTGGCGAGGACGACACCAAAGGCAAGGAGGAGACGCCGCCGGCGACCCGCAAGAAGAAAGGGAAGGGAGCTTCGGCGGCCGACGACGAGTCGGAGTCGTACATCCATGTCAGGGCCCGAAAGGGGCAGGCAACGAACAGGCATAGCCTCGCAGAGAGGGTAGGTACAGGACACACAGATTTTGATTTGTTACTAGTACTACTGTTGGAGATAGATTTGGTGTTCTTGGAACATACATGTGTTGTAGAATGCAAGCAACTGGTCACCTGGATGAATTAGCTTTAGCACATGAAAATGGTCCTGAATGCTGAACAGGAAATTCGGTTCTTTTTTGACAGCTGAGAAGGGAGAAGATCAGTGAGAGGATGAAGCTCCTGCAAGACCTTGTTCCTGGCTGCACTAAAGTGAGCCTCCTGACCGCAAGAACAGCTCTGCTTGACTTCTCTGATATCAGAACTTCTTTTAAGAATAATGATGACGCGTTTTCTTTGGGGTTGGGTTTGGATTAATTTAGGTCACTGGGAAGGCGGTGATGCTGGACGAGATCATCAACTATGTCCAGTCCCTGCAAAGGCAAGTGGAGGTATGGATGGTTCATCTTCAATCCTCATACTGAAAGTTTCTCTTTCTCATCTGATAAAGGCAATGTACTGACCAAATGATTTTCGCGTTGCATCTCGCAGTTCTTATCCATGAAGCTCGCGGCGGTCAATCCACAGCTCGGCCTGAACATAAAACAACTTCTATCGAAAGATGTAAGCACTCTACTAACTCACCTGCAGTTCTTCCTTGTCCTCTTTTCATTCTAGTTTTGCAAGAAACGCGCACCAAAATTACAAAATGAGTATGTATCCTTAATTTGGTGGAATGCAGCTTTTTCGCGCCCCCCGTGCTCCTTCAAGCTCATCTACTCACCTGGGATTCTCAATCTCCCACGAAATGATGCCCAAACTACCGCCATTGTCACGGTCAGGCATGCTCCCGGGAGGCGTTCATGGTTTGACCAATCCAGATGGCTTCAGAACAGCCATGGAGGAGCAACTAAACGGCAAAGACTCCATAGGAGATCATGTCTCTCAGGTTTGCATAGCAGAATCCCAGCATGGTGTTTCAGAGTACAAATTTAGAGCAATTATGCATTTGCAATCTGGTTGGTTTTCAAGAATCCTAACCAAACTTTAGCCTCTTGAGCAGATGCCTCTCACTTTGGACGGATCGTTCCACAATGCAGCGCAAACGGCGGCATACGGGGCCATAGTCGGTCCAGAGCATCTGGGCATGAGGTCTGTTCAGGATGGGTTTCATATGTGAAGTTCGGCAGAAGCTCCAGCAGTCCAGCTCCACGGAGGATCAGAGTTGCTTCTGGTCACCTGACATGTGCCGTGGAGTAGAGAGGGACAAGGCACATAACTAGCATTTGTGCTATGGAGTTACTACATAGTGCAGAGGGATCTGCTGCAGCTATGAATTTATGATGATGTTGGAAACCCTGTCTGGGTGGAGTGTGAAGTGAAATTTGTGTTCTTGAAGAGAAACACCTGAAAATAGACACAGAATGGCTGCATACAGGATCTTACTGGCAGCGTATTGTTTGTGTTTTTATTTAGGTATAATTAATAATATATATAGCTATAGTTAGCAAGCAGCTCTAAAAACCATGTTCAGATTAAGGCCTCAGCTTTTACTCTATTCTTTTTAGAGGTGTTTTACGGTGGTTGAAAAAGTACCTAGGAACTTTCAGGTACTTTCATTTTTTTCATTTATATGGCATTTATTTGAGTAAGCTTATTTAAAAAAAATTTAAATTTTATTCTTGAGGGTATATTAGTCTATGAGCTATTGTGGGGACTGGGTGCCAACCCGAAGCCGCGCCGCTGGAGATCGAGCTTTCTCGTGGGCTCGTGGCGGAGACCGGATAGAGAGAAGAGAGAGTAGGTGCGCTGCAGCCTGCAGGCCCATGGCGCAGGTACGAAGGAGTGGCTCGTGGCAGCTATCCGGAGGTGGTGAGCGGCGCGGCCAAGAACGACGGCAACGACGTCCATGCCACAAGCTCCACGGATAGTGGCACCCTCTCCAGCCTCGCCGCGATGGCCTTCCACTGGCTGCCGAAGGCAGTCTACACGCGCACAACGGCTAGAGCGAGTGGCACCTGCCCACGTGCCCGTTGAAACAGCTCCTCTGCCGTTGTATCCGAATAGGCAGTTGGTGTACCAATCATGTATTCATGTCCTCGTCTACGAGAGCGCGCTTTGCTTTTTCGTCGGCGTGTGGTCCGAGCCGCATAGTCGGGGAAGCTCGCCGTAGATGGATGCCCACGGCCGCTAGCAGCAGGTCGGCGCATACCGCCATTACTCGACGGAGGCATCATCGTGAAGTGCCTATGCGGAAGCAATGAAGCATGCTGAGGTCGCATGCCTTCATGAAGCGACTAGCCAGGACCAGGAGGATGGCCAGCACTCATTGTCATGCGTGGAGACGATCGCGGTGTACATCTAGAAGGGCAGAAGGCCCTTGCCGGTTTTACCCTCATAGAAGATAATGTAATTACTGTTTTACCTTTAACTAAATATAATTAAATAATAAAAATACTAATATGGTCCCACCAATTTTAGTACGGGTTCCACTAATTTTGGTGCTATACCCATCAATTTGGTACCTCTTAGTACTTTAACATTGGTATCTCCTATTTATACACCGTTCGATCTGTTCCGACGGATGGTCTATATTTTTTCTAACCATCGTAAAATTTCTCTTCTTCTTAATTCTTATTCTTTTTTCCGATCACAGTTCATCGTCGTAGATTTCTCATTATTATATTCATTCAAAGGTTGTAATGCTCCGAAACTTAGCACTCTATTACTTTTTTTTGGGTAAAAGTGTTAACTATGATGACCCAAAAATACTTTTACTTCAAGTGCTGCTGCTGGTCCTCTGGAAAAAACACTTTTTTTTGGGAGCAAACCTCTGGAAAGCACTTGGGCCTGCGCCTGGACCTGAACGCCCAAAACAGCAGCCGGGACGACGCCACGCTCGTCCTCACGTGCGCCAACGCCGCTAGGCTCGGCGGCCGCCGCGGGCCTCCGCATCCGCATCCACGGGGAGCGCTTGCGGGGCCCTTCGCCGTCGCGGTCAACCTCCTCGCGCCGCTATTCGCCGCCAACCCACCGAGCGGAGGCACATGGAGCACGGCGAGAATGACACGGGGAAGCCGGTGTTGGCCGTCGGGCCCGTAGGAGTAGGGCGGAGCAGGGGCGGCACCGGGGTGGGGCGGCGCTGGAGCAGGAACAGGGGCGGCGCCGCAGTGGAGCAAGGCTCGGGCGGCGGCGGCGGCTTGGACGAACGAGCAGAGCACGCCGCCCATGTAAATCTTGGAGAAGGGCACGATTGCCATCCCCTGTTTGCGTCACGTCTTTCGGTGGTATTTTTCCAAAACGTGCGATCTTTTTTTGGTAACAAACGGTTTTTTTCGGGTTATCTGAGTTCTTTTCTTCCTTCTCCTTGGACAAGGGTTTGGTGTAACCTGATAGGAGTTGAAGAAATAACATCGTACCAAGAGCATACCAAGCTAGAGCGATGGCGGGATCCGGCGAGGGCGGTGAGCGCCCTCTGTTGCACTCGCTGGAATATCCTTGCACGAGGCGCCTCCGTCGCCGGCGGCTACTTGCCTGCATCCGAATGCACAGCCATGTCGACGTCTACCTAACGTACGCTCCAACGAAACCCTTGTTGATACTTGCTTGATTCGTCCATCCCTCGACCTCCCCTTGGTATGATTTGGCTGATCACACAACTGATCGATCGATTAACTAACATCGCAGTGCGAGACAGAAGACGTATGTGATCTTCAACGTGAAGTACCTGGCGAAGATGGTCAGGGAAGGCCAATGGCGAGACGCTTCCTACTACCTCGGCGGCTTTTCCGGGTACGACTCGAGCTACGTGGGCAGGCTCCTCAATGTGTTCCTTGAGGACCTCGTTGCCTTCAAGGCCTTCGCCGACGGCCAGATCAGGGTGATAGGCTACCTCTGCGACTGGCTCATGAGCATCTACAAGAAACCTGTGCTTGATAAGTATCCGTGCTTTGCCACCGTTGTTACCGATGTCCTCTTCCTGCGCAAAGATCATGCCAGGTCAGGTTTCTCTTAATTACCCTCTTGATGTGCTGCGACTGTGATTGATTGATTGAAATATGCAGCTAGCATGCTAACTTTCTGTGATGAACTACTACTGCGTGCAGTGCCTTCCTGGATTGGCAACTCGTCAGGAAGAAGGCAGCGAAGATGGTGGAGGAGATGGCCTACAAGGCGCCCGAGCTCAGGGAAAGGATGCAGTACCCGCGCAGCAGTAACAGCCTGTACCACTTTATACCCATTGGGTCCAAGTACGTATGTGCGCACTACTGTCTGTTTCTAGTTCTAGCACAATGGATTGATTTACTGGTCAAGTTATCTAATCTTACCTACCGTTCGTTGAAAAAAAGGCGTCGCGTGAAGCATGTAAACCGGAAGCAGCAGTCAACTGATCTCGCCCAGTTCTATCTTCAGATGAAGAAGAGGTACAACATGCACATGAGTGGATACCCTCTTGCTGTTTCTGCTTGTTGTTTTACACTAGTAATAATGGGCCTGCAATTTGTTTAGGCTACCTTCTTCTTTGAGTCCGGGGGCAGATCATAGCTATTCAGGTATTCTAGTGTCAACGGACATGTCTGGATAATGCCATCTTTTTCTAACATCATATACACATGATAAAAAATAAATATTTAGCTCTTGATTCATACCATACAATTGCTCTGCTTCATGACTGAGCTTTTCAACTGCAGAATCAGCAAGGGTAGGAGGAGAGCCGCTGATAGCTCTATTTGGTACGTACAGGGTACAGCTAGTTTTTCCTCTGTTTCATTCCTGTAATTATTTTGCTTACCAATTTACATGTTAACCGGTGTGCTAACGAGATTGAGTGAAACCTAGTTTTACCAATTATTCTGCCTGGAAGCTACTTTTCCCCTTTTGAGTGAGTTTTGTTGTTTTCTGTCTTATTTATTTGCTCCTATGTCTCTACATTTTCGTCCTGATAGATGTTATTGGCTTGATAGCATAAATAAAACACCATGTACGTTATGATTTAAATTGATCCACATGCAAGCTAACGAAACAGCAACGGCCCCAATTTAGTTTCAACTTGTAGTTATTTTGCGAAGTCACTTTTGACTTGCTTTTATGAATAATGACTGGTAAACTCTTGTGGTCTTCAGATACATGTTTTGAAGCTGGTAGACTTCTGGGGCTTGAGCAAGGGCAATTCCCTGAAGTTTTGTCAAAAGAAGGTAATTTCGGTTCACCACTGTTAAAAACTAGCTTCATTTTTGAAGTGCTGAGATTGTTTCTTCTCTGCAGACTTTCCGTACTTTCAGCATAAGCTAGCTCGTGGATGTGAGGTCATATTCAGTAAAAAAGTCAAACCTTCATCCAAACCAAGTAACGTGAATAATGTTTTCTGCAATTTTATCTAAGCTGTTATTTCAGAATGCTAAGCTTGTTGCTTCCTTGCAGATACGTCGCAGAGGCGTGCTGTTGTGGGCTCTTCAGTAACTAACTCAGGCAAGTTGTACCAGATTTCGTTGATTAAATTGGGGCAAGCTTCCACTTTCTTTTGATCAGTTAATTGTTGGAAGGTTAGATTTGTTACTGTGGGACGCCACTGCAGACGTCTGTTTAAAATTCTTTAGGCTTGTTAATTTTCTTAACTTTGTGATATTAGGCTATGTGCTGAATGGTTTGTGATAGATAATAGACTTGGTGCATCTATGGATGCAGAGGCTGGTATTAATTTTCATCCAGGAAAACTGCAAATGCCGCCATTGTGTTATTTTTGTCCTTACGAGTCTGTTGTTTTGGGCAGGCACAAAGGGCTCAAGATGCTTTCAGGAGTCTCAACTAGATACTGTGCATCCAGGAAATGATCCAAAGAGGCCACGGACTGCTGGAAATTTTGGGATATGAGTCCATTTGAGTACTGAATTGTGATGTGTTCATCAGTAACGATGCATTTTGGCACATACAAATACACAGCTATGCAGCCATGTTTATTCTTTTTCTATTCTGTGTGATGTTCTATGCAGAATTAGATAGGCTAAGGGAGTCAGAATAAGAGCATCTCTGTGCATTACAAATTCTGCGTTTGATCGGGGAAAAAAATCTGCGTGAAGAAACAATAACTTATTTCTTTCTTTCCTTTTGAGATTCTAGCTACGTAGAAAATGGGAGAGTTCAGGAGAACCTACTTATTTGTATTCTTCAGAAGAAAATTTGCCTTGACGCTCAATTCAACTTTCAACACAACCCTGTAGAAAGAAAATTCCCGGCCATTGAATAGAAACGCAGTTTACAGCAGTACTTGCCTCAAAGTAGCACCGGCTCTATACTAACATTCAACTAATGATGGCAGGGCAAAGGACCACTCACGGTTGTTTACAATTACAGGCAGGCACATTAAACAGTGTCAGTGGTAATCGTCACTGTCAGAGTGTGAAGTGAATTTGTGTTCCTCAAGGAAGAGAGAGACACCTGAAAATAGACACGGATTGCTGCTGCATGGCAGCGTATTTGTTTGTGTGGTTATAGTTAATATATATAGCTAGTTAGCGAGCAGCACTAAAAAGACATATGTTCAGATTAAACGCTCGGCTTCTACTCGATTCTTTTTACTTCCTATTATTCTTTTTTTCCACCACAGCTCTTTGTAGATTTCTCATCATTATATTCATTGTAGGCTTTGCTATTCCATGGAGCCCTTTTCAGATCAGTTTGTTGTGATTAAGTGTGAGTGTTGATGGTTTCGCATGCTCTCTGTTCGTAACATTATGTTGTCCATTGAAACTTGCTGAGGCGTTGCAACATATGGAATCATATTGGCTTCAATAACTTGAACCTCGTAAAACGGGTTATTTTCATCTTGGTATTCTACCCTGTTGATCACTGGGACATAAGCTGCTTGCAGTAAGCTTACAGTAAGAACGAAAGGAAACGATGCAGGAATGTGAAAACAGCTTCGGCAACAGCAACAACATACGAGTACCAGGCAACGGTTTCCTCATGGTCATCGTGCGTTTTGTATATATATATTATATATTTCATCATGGGTACATTAACTAATTCCTAAAATAAAGCCGAGTTGCCCACAACACAAACTGTTGATCTGATCTCCAAGAAGCAGTCTGTCAGTAACAACTATGTAACAATATAAAGGGGAGGGAAACAGCTGTGCACAAACTTCTTTTTTTATTATTATATTGTGAGGGACATCACAATTTTGCTATGTAATCAGTCTCCATGCTTTATTGTTTTCCAAGGCCACTACTACCTCAATAAAATGTTAGTGGCCAGCAAGTCTACACCTACAAAAATTGCCACGGCAGGAACCCGTCTAGAAGTATCTGTAACCAAATAATGCTCTAGCCCATGGCCTTAATTTTACCCCGGCACTGCTAAATATGAAGTTCTAACAAAAGATGTCCGTGGGAGAACTCACTAATCCCTCCATGGGTCGCTCTCGGGTCTAACTTCCGAGGGCTCAATCACCTCTGTTACGGTGCCTTCAGACGAGTCTGCCTCTGCGCTGGCCTCACCCATTGATGCCTCAGCCTTCTCCGTGTCGGACCTTCCCCATCTCCCACCCAGGGCAATCGCCATCATCTCATAGATCTTGCCACCCAACTCCGCTGGACTCTCCGGCTGGAATTATGACAAACATTCCAACATTTTAATAAATGATTTTCACCAAGACCATCAAAATCCGTAAATGTATTCCATTGTACTTACAGTATATCCACTTGAAATTAAAGCAGCCTCATATAGGAGCTCAACAGCCCTCTTGGCTTCTGTGCTATCGGGCTCATTTTTGCAAGCAGCCTGCCAACAATAATTTATCATTCAGATTAGATACTTCATATGACAAAAGGGTGCCTCAGAAGTTGACGATATTCGAGATAGGGTTGGGGTGGCACCAATTGAGGAGAAATTGATTCAACATCGGTTGAGATGGTTTGGACATGTTCAACGAAGGCCTCCTGAGGCGCCGGTGCGTAGTGGGGTTCTAAAGCGGGCCGATAATGTAAAGAGCGGTAGAGGTCGACCTAAATTAACTTGGGACGAGTCCGTTAAGAGAGACCTTAAGGAGTAGAATATCTCTAAGGATTTAGCTATGGACAAGAGCGCTTGGAGACTGGCAATCAACGTGGCTGAACCGTGACCTCCTTCTGTCTTGTGCCATTCTTTATGTGTCTCCCTATTTATCGTCTCTTTTGGGTTTCATCTCTAGCCTACCCCAACTTGCTTGGGACAAAAGGCTATGTTGTTGTTGTTGTATTAGATACTTCATATAGCTCAAGCACGTTAATTGTTCTTAAGCTTGACAATTGATTCCCAAGGGGTAATGGTCTTACACTCAAATCCTTGATAATTGGGTGGTCGGGATTGATTTCGAAAATCCTTCTTCCCCTCATGAATTCCAAGCTTGATGTGTCACCAAGTGTTTGCGCCTTCATGAGCCTGTCAGATTTTGAGAAATACATATGTATGAGGAAACAGATAATGACTAAACAAAGCAATGGCTTAACAACAAACCTTTCCATATTGGCGGACCAACCGAACTTGCCAGATACAAGAACACACGGAGATGAACTTAAACGCTTTGATATTTGGACCTTCGCAACCTTGTCACCAAGCTGTTGTTTAACCCAATCGCATAGGAGAGTAAACTCCTGCTTGGTTTCTTTAGTCTCTTCCTCTTCATCACCTGCGACAATAAATAAAGATATCTTCAATTCAATGCGATGGAAGTAATCAAACAGTCATAACCACACTGAGCAAGCATAAGCATTTTCTCACCCAATTCCAGATCCTCTTTGCTGATATCCACAAATTTCTTCTCTTTGTAGGTCTGCAAGTTCTGAATGGCAACCTCATCTATTGGCTCAATAAGGTAGAGAACCTAATAAAAAAAAAGCAAGAGTACCCTGAGCCAAAGTATGAAAAGAAGAAAGAACATGTCTCTCTCATAGTCAATAGTGTCTTTACGTTAAAAAAAAGTCAATTGTGTCTATGTCAAGTACATACTTCAATATCTTTTTGGACCAGCTTCTCCAAGAAAGGAGCAGTCTTTGCACTCTGGAGACTATCTGTGGCGATGTAGTAGATTGCCTTTTGACTTTCAGGCATGCTCTCTACATATTGATCAAGACTTATCGAATCTCCCTCATTTTTAGAAGAGTGGAAGCGCAACAATGGGGCAAGGCGCTTGTGATTCCCTGTGTCCTCAATGCAACCAAGCTTAATAAACTTGCCAAAGCTCTCCCAAAACTTCTTATAATCCTACAGAACAAATTAAAGAACATCAATATCAAGTAAACAAATTAACTAGGAGCAAACTAAAGGTTAGGTTGTACCTCCTTATCTTCCTTTTCGGCAATCTCTTCAAACATATCAAATGTCTTCCTGACAAGTCGCTTGCGCATAATTCTTACCTGAACAACAAAAATATATATCGACAGTAAGAACCTTCAGAATATAAAATTTCAAAGGGGTAGAGGAAAAACTGGCAGGTGTTTCACCCATTACTTACAATTCGACTTTCTTGAAGAATCTCTCGAGAAACATTGAGGGGAAGGTCATTTGAATCCACCACACCTTTCACAAAGCTCAAGTATCTTGGAAACTGCAAGATGCACGCTAAAATGAATAATCCGTTCCATCTCAATCGATGGATAGTAGAAAATAATAACAATATATTATTAGTATTGCAAGATAGTGTACCAGTTCACCATCGAAGTCATCGGAGATGAAGACTCTTTTAACATATAGCCGGATATTTTTGGTCTTGGGATTCATTATCTCCTCATTACTAAGTGGTGCCATGCCTGGAACATAAAGAACACTCCTGAATTCCACCTCACCCTGTTTATAGAAAAGATCAAGTTATTGACTATATACAATGTACATGAATTAAAGTGTTTCACAGAGTTGTTTAATGAATTCACAGACCTCTGTTGTGAAGTGAGTGTGGGCAAGAGGGTCCAAAAACTCATTGAATGTCTTCTTATAGAACTCATTGTATTCAGTGTTCTCAATTTCCTTTGGATTTCTCATCTGCATGGAGGGAATAGAAATCAACTGTCTGTTTTCTTCATTAGCCCTTACTACCTTGGAGACCAAAGTGATCACAAGTACCAGAAGGGTGCTGTTCTAAGTATGAACAGGCAATAGTAACTCCAGACTTACCCATATGGGTTTTGTTTCATTGGCTAGTTCCCAGTCCCAATATTTCTCAGTAACAGTCTTCTTCTTCTTTTTCTCACCCTATATGTCAAAGTATGCCTAATCAGTTGCAAAAGAAGCAAGATTCTACAAACATAAGGAAAACTAGGAGCCCATGCAGAAAAACTAACCTCTGTTGCCTCTTCACCTTCTTTCGGCTCTTCATCCTCTTCAACCTGTCAATCAAGGGGGGATTACATCAGTGAAATAAATGAAAAGACAATACACATTCATGGATCAAAAGAACTGGTATGGTCAAGAGAGGTAAGAAGCTTTGTCAAGACCCTACCTCAACAGTTCTTGATTTCTCCTGCCATGTGTATATGGGGAAAGATACAAACTGAGAGTAGTTTTTTACTAAGCCTTGAATCCTTGAAGGGTCCGCAAACTCGTACTTATCATCAGGCTATAGAAGACATATTAACGTAAGGTTGCTATTAAGAAAAAGCATTTCCTGGCATATCAGAAGAACATAGCAACATACCCTTAGAAACAGAGTAATCTGAGTTCCACGTGTAAGCATTTTCTCAGGATCAGTCTCTTCCTTGATGACATAAGAGCTACTGTCAGCCACAGCTTCCCACACATACTGTTTATCTGATTTTGGACTCTTGGTGGACACCACAATCTGCAATGTAGGTTTGACAAAATGTCAACTTAAATAACGATCTAAGCCAGTGCAAAACGAGAAAAAGCTCATTCCATCTAAAATTATTTAAGAAAAAAAAAGCATCCAAGAAATATCTCAAACCTTCTCTGCAACAAGAAAAGCAGAGTAAAATCCAACACCAAACTGACCAATTAGACCATTGTCCGCCCCAAGGTCTTTGTTTTCCTGAAGAGCAATACATTTTGACATTAAGGAAAAAGACAATGAAACAATCAGGCCATAACCATATCCCATACTCATAGATGTATGCACAATTGTCAAGGAAGGTATGATGCTGCACCTTGAGGGCCTTCAGAAATTTTGAGGTACCACTCTGAGCAATGGTACCAAGGCAATCCTTGAGCTCATCTTTGGTCATACCAACACCAGTGTCACTATTGAAACCAATAGCCACCAGAAAGTCATGCCATTAGAGTCTGTTCACAGAACACCAACAAGTAGTTCTGTCATTAACAGGAACTTACGTGATAGTAATCGTTCCAGCATCAGGGTCAGGCTTAATCCTTATTTCCAGCTCACCGCCATCAGCGAGCAAAGAGGAATCAGTCACGCCGAGAAACCTCAGCTTATCCAATGCATCACTCGCGTTGCTGGTAGAGCAGCAGGTAAGTACCATCCATGAATAATGGATTCGAATGAATTGCCATAGATTTCCAGATTCCAGCAAAAGGTACTGACCTAACAAGCTCGCGGAGAAACACCTCCTTATGACTGTATAGACTATGGACGATCAAATCCATTAACCGGCTCACCTACAAGGTAGAACAGAAAGAAACATACATGTTTCAGTAACCAGTGGTGGCACACAAATGGAAGCCACACAATCAAACTCGGTTATACAGATTTGGCAACATTTCTGCTGAACTACAGGTAACCTTATCACATTAATTCCCCCCCCCCCCCCCCCCCCCCCCCCCCCCCCCCAAAATCTCAATGTGTACGGAAGACGGGCGCCAATTAAAAATTCCATCTGAAATAACAGATATATATGAACCGTGCCCACGTCTCACCTCCGCCTGGTACTCGAACTTCTCCCCAGACGCCTCCTCCCCGGCCGGCTTCTCGGCGACGGCCGCATCGCACCTCACCCTGAGCGACCTCCCCCTGCTTCTGTTGGCCTCCCACCTGAGCCCTCTGGCGCACCTCACCGCCCCGCTCCCCCTCGGCGCAACTGAGCTCGCGGCGGACGGCGCCCTCCTCCCCGCGCAGGGCCGCAGCGCCGCCACCGACGACGCGCCCAGAGTCCCGCTGAGCGCCGGCGCCATGGGATGGGAGACAGTGCGCGCCAACGTTCGTAGAGAGGGAGAGGGAGAGGATAAGGGAGGGGGGGCTTAGGGTTTTTGTAGTAAGCTGTGGGAGGCCGGCGGGTTCAACTTCAACAGGAGGATGGAGATGATGAGGCGCGGCCGAAGCTTCTAGAAGCAGTCGGGCCCGAACACTGTCACTGAGTCACTGTGAGCCGGGCCTCTTTTGTCTGCTCTCATAGGCCCAAACAGGCCTCTTTCTTCTGCTTTCATAGGCCCATTTATCGAAATGTGACAATTGATGAAATCATACGTGATTGTAGCCACCTCATGTTGGAAGGTACTCCCCGTCAAAAAAAATAAAAAAAGGATTTTGCTAGTGTTCGCACGTCCGATCCGGGCGCTAGCGTTCGAACGCTGCCTGTGTAGAGAGAAGCGGGCATCTAGCGTGTCGGGCTCGCGAGCGAGCGCACCAGCAGTGGGCCGCGAGCGCACCAGCAGTGGGCCCACCCATCCCAGACATCGCCTGCAAAAAAATGTGACGAATGATGAAATCATATGTGACTGTAGCCACCTCGGTGTTCGAAGGTACTCGTCGTCAAAAAAAGACTTGCTAAAAAAAGACTTGCTAGTGTTCGCACGTCCGATCCGGGCACTAGCGTCCGAACCCTGCCTGCACAGAGAGAAGCGAGCGTCTAGTGCGTCGGGCTCGCGAGCGAGCGCACCAGCAATGGGCCTGCCCCGTCCCGGACTTCGTCCACACTGTCAACCGCTTCCTATGCGCATCCCATGTGCAGCACCCCGATCTACTTTTGAAACCTCTAAATACAACAGTTGCAACATACAAAAGAAAAAGCATGAAACACTTGAAACAACCGTCTAAAACATTTGCGAAAATGACTAAAAAACATTTGAAAATCATTGCAAACATATGCAACATCCAGATGAAACACTTACAAACGTACATATGAAACACATGAAAACACTTAAAACATATGTTTGCAACATGCATGTACATGCAACATTCAAATCTACTTTTGTAACATCTTAATAAAAACAATTGCAACATTTATTTGTATGAAACACTTGAATCAAACATCTGAAACATTTAAAATATAGGCTTGCAATATATATGAAAACGCCATAAAACACTTGGTTTTTTACCAAGAAATCAATATTCAAAATCATTCCATTCGGGATCCTTTGCTTTCTTAAAGCGTCAGGCTTCTAAATTCTCATAAGGTCCTCCAGGAATTTTCTCTACAACCTGTTGAATATTTTTTATGGATTTCCTCATTTCACCTACTCGTACTAAATAGCGAGCTAACGAATCTCCTTCTTTTTGCCATTGAACTTTCCAATCAAATTGATTGTAAGACTCATAAGGATCGATTTTACGAAGATCCCATTGTATTCCAGAAGCTCGTAACATTGGTCCGAAAAACACAATATTGTCGACAGCCACGGCCTGCCTGGTGGTGGTGGGGAACTGTGGTGGCGCAGTCTCCCTTGCCTCCCCTTCTACGATGGGTGAGGTGGATGGGAACGTGGTGCTGGATGGGGGCGCGGCGCGGGCGCGTGAAACAATGATGGAAGGGGCCGGGTGCCTCGCAGGAAGAGCAGCGCGGGAAGGGCTGGCCACGCGGGAAAGACGCCGGAGCAGGTGCTTTATGCTAGGGACGGAGCGGGGAAGAGAGAATGCCCTGCTGCGGGACCTTGTGGCGGCGGGGTCGGCCAGAGGTGCGGTGTAGTGAGAGGTTTAGAGCAGCTAAAGAGGACCACAATCCAAGTGGGGAATTTTTCTTTTTTTTTAGAGGTTGGTTTGATGACAGCGTAGGAGGGAGGCAAGATTGGGAGCGGCATGATGATGTGGCTAAGCGTTTCCGAAAAAAGTATGCACCTCACTTCTCAAGAAATTAAAATCTTTTTAAGCTTAACTAAACATATAAATAAGTACTACTAATATCTATGATGTTTAATAAGATCGTGGAATATATTTTGTTATAATAAAATTATTCGGATGTACAAATGTTCATGCTATTTTCTACTTATAGGTTTGATTCTACACAAAAGGAGATAATTTTGGAAGGAGGGGCATCTTTCCTGCTGATAACAGACTGAGCAGTCTATATCCCAACAAATCACAGCGTTCTGTATGTGTGTGTGTGTTTACATGCTTCAAGCAACGTAACGTATACAAGTGTAAAAGAATCAGATGCTGAAATAAAGATGGTGCTCGCCACCAACCTGGACAAGTGCGTGATCACGCCGATCCGCTGCTCCTACGACGACATCGCAGCTGTACAACGAGCCTTCCCCTGCCGCCTCCAGGACTTTCCTACAAAATACTTGGGAGTGCCCCTATCGCTTTCGCGACTCAGCCGCGTCAACGAGCAAGCCTTTGTCGACACTGTGGCTGCACAGATCCCCACTTGGAAGGGTGGCCTTCTGACTAAGGCGGGAAGGAAGACCTTGGTGCAAACAACGCTATCGGCGATTCCAGTCCATGTAACCATCTGCTACGCTCTCTCTCCCTAAGCCATTAGAGAAACTGATAAGAGAAGGCGTGCGTTCCTCTGGGCGGGCACGAAATTTGTCGCTGACGGGAAATGCATGGTTGCTTGGCCTGTCGTGTGCTCGCCCAAGGACCTCAGCGGCCTAGGGCTGCCTGACCTCAGGATCCTCGGCTTCGTGCTCCGCCTACGCTGGGAATGGCAACGACGAACTCAGCCTGATGTGGCTTGGGCGCTCCTACCTTCCAAGCCAGAACGCGCTGTCGACCACATGTTCCGAGCTTCGGTTACTGTACAGGTGGGAGATGGCGCGAACGCCCGTTTCTGGACTGATGCGTGGCTTCCTGACGGACCATCTACAACTTCGCGTCGAACCTGTACCGCGCCGTGGGAGGTTGCTGGCGTGGACGATCGGTGCATGAGGCTCTGGCCAACAGGCAATGGGCCAGGGACATCGCTGGCGCTTTGACCGCAACAATCATAGTCGAGTACCTACAGCTCTGGGAGAAAGTTGAAGACGTACAGCTCCAGTCGAACATCCCGGACTGCCTCATCTGGAGGTGGACGGCCAGCGGCGAGTACACCAGTTCCTCCGCCAGGGAGTTCTGGAGGGCGTCTGCCCCACCGAAGGTGAAGCTATTCTTCTGGCTAGCTTTGCACGGCCGCCCTTGGACAGCGGAGCACCGAAGGCGCCACGGGCTTCAGCCAAGCGCCGACTGTGTTCTGTGCGCCCAGGATGACGAGTCCATCGACCACCTTCTGGCCTCCTGCGTCTACACACGCGAGGTTTGGCACCGTCTGCTTTCTCGCATCGGCTTTCAGCACCTTGGACCAAGCGACGACTCCCTCCTGGCGGACTGGTGGCTACAAGCGTGGACTCTTGTTCCGAACGCCTTCAGGTGCGGCTTTGACTCTTTTGTGCTACTCGTTTCGTGGGAGATTTGGAAGGAGCACAACAGGAGGACATTTGACGGCAACAGCAGGACACCGACAGACCTACTTGCTCTCATCCACGATGAGAGCGACTCCAGGATTGCAGCTGGCTTCCGGAGCCTGACGCCATTGTTCGCGACCGTAGCTTAGTTTGGTCGCATCTCCCTAGTCGCAAAATTGTTTAGCCTCTTAGCACAAAACTCTAACCTCCACCGTCCGAGCCAGTGCCTCCTGTCAGTGTGCTGCCTGTTGTTGGCAACTCGCCGTGCGGCCTCAACGGGATGTGTAACTTTTTTCTTAACTTCCCTTAATGAAGTACGTGTAATGCACGCTTTCGAAAAAAAACATAAAGATGGTGCTATATTTCTCTTTACTGTTCGTGAACATCTTATGATTAACATTCCCATCACGCAGTCTTCTTTTATATATCTCAGCAACAAGGGAAACACACTGACACTGACAGCAACCAGAAACCCATTCCTTTCATCGACCTCGGCTAAGCTCACCGCTGTCATGAGGCTCTTTGAAGCAGTCGACATTGCACAGACCCATGGCTCTAATCTTCTCTCCGATCCTGCACAAGAACAATGAGAAATATTTTAAACTTGTAGGGGAAAGAATGACTAACGGGGCTGAATTTTCCTCATCTCGACTGAAATAAGCAAATTGCAATGGCCATGACACGACAGCGGAGGCAGAAACCAACCTATCAAAGCTTTTCCTTGGTTTTTCCGGCTGCTCATGTTCGAGGATGCTGTCGAAGCAGTCCACGCTCCTCCTCGATCTCCTGTCTGTGCTGGACCTCGCCTTCTCCCTGTGGCCCGTGCTTCGCCTGCGCTTATCTACGTGCTCGGTGCTCAGCGTAGGCTCCTCATGTATCGTGCTCCTCTTCGATGGCTCTAACCTTCGCGAGATCATGCGAGAAGGAGCCTCGGAGATGGCTTCTATGTCAGGCTGCGTTCTGTTTTCAGCTGCCGATGGCTCACGCTCAGCTGCCGCATCTTTTTCAGATGGCAGCTTCTTTATGGACGAAAGGAACTTCTTCAGATGTCGTATGTACACTGGGAATTTCTCCAGGTTGCCGTGGTCACCTCCCTCGATCCACAGAGGTTCGTACTTGTGCTGGCACAGCTCATAGAGCCGCTTCCCATGGGAGCAGTCCACGACGTCATCTTTTGTGCCCTGAAAATGAAAATAATGATCCAGTTTATTAATGATCTGAAGCTAGTAGAAGAATACTACCACGTAGATGTGTATAAAGAGCTTACATGGATTACCAAAACCGGGCATTTAACATGGGGGATTTTGTCGATGTTCTGCAAATGGAACAAGTGTTAGCATATACAGGATGTAAATCATTCATCTTGATACTTCAGACAGAGAGGCAAACCTTGTATATGTCAAACCAGTACGTTTTCTTCACAGAATACATGACACGCAATCCAGACAGTATTGGACTGTGTAGAACAACAGCTCTTACGCGATCGAAACGAACAGCTAAATCAAGGGTTGGTCCGCTGCCAACAGACTGACCATACAGAACAATGTCTTCTTCCCTAGTTCCATAAACGTCCACAAGGCACTTGTATGCAGCCTCTATGTCAGCAAAGGTATTAGCTTCACTTGGCTGAACATGGATTTTACAGAAAGATTGTGTTAGCACTGTTGTTTTATCCTAAAAATGGTTCGACTGCTAAAAAGATGAACTAGTTCAGACCAAACATCCCCTGAATCAAACTCACTCTAGCATGAATCAGTTTCAAAGCCTCTTTTGTAACAAGAAAGGCCAAGAATAATGTTTTGAGGTGCCCCTCGACTGAAGGTGACATGGTACCGTAAGAGCATAGTTTTAAAAAAGGACAGAGATAAATTACCTTGCCTGATGACTGCCCATAACCAGAGTAATCATACCTGCGAAGAATGATGGAATTATTCTAAGACAAGCAACTTCAATCGTTAGAAGGGCATGACAGAGAATTTGCTAAAGCTTCAAGGACATAGATTTGCAGCAAGCAATAACTATTTACATGGTTCAGCAAGAACGAATAAACCAGATAGCCTGACCAACATCTTCACGTCAATGAAAATGTCCATATCCAAAAAAAAAATATTCACAATGCACTAGTAAAATATTGCAAAGAAAATTTGAATGTTTGTGGGCGATGGAAATGAAATCTAGAATAAATTTTATGATCATACTGCAACATAACATTAACAGTTGATACAGTTTGCACATAAGCTCTCTTGGACTTCATCAAGAGACTTTGTCTGTCATAAGGATACTAATAGTTGATATACAGGATGCAACATCGGCTGTCTTGGACTTTGTCAATTGGGGTTTTAGAAAAACTGAAGTTAATTATCAGTGTGATTTGCTGATTTCAGCTCATCCAAAGTAATATTGTATTTCATGAAACTTTTTATCTTTTAACCATCTTTAAAAAAATCGTTTGATGGCTATATCTTTTTAATCAATCTATACATGTTCTGTCGACAGCTCCTACACTTCACTCTCTTTGTCTCTTTGTCTCACTTTGATGGGCAAACAAACCCCTGGACCACATCATTGTTCCCTCCTTTTCTTCAGACTCCTGCATCTAATCCCACCCTCTTGTCTCAAAATCCCTCTTGCCCTCTTTACTTAACAGGAAGTGTGGACGTGCACCCAGTTAGTGCATTGTATTGTACTTATTAATTCAAGAGAGTAAAATAAAGGATGTATCTGTACAGCTTCTCTGGGAGTGTTTCTACTTTGCATTTTACAGCTCATGTTAAGGAATAAAACTCATACTCCTAGTGCAAGATTCAGCCATGCAGGCAAGCTTCCATTTGACATAATTATATATAGAGCTAAAAATTATGTAAACATTTTCATGGTCAACATGAAAACTAAAAAAATACTATGTAAGACTAGTTTCACCTAACAGTATGTTCCGTAATGAGCACCCTTGCGTGTTCTAGGCCATCGTGTGGTTCATTCATGCAGCGTATCTGCATCATTGATATAACATCCAATTAGCTGTTCTGTTATGTCTGGGTTTGTTTGCTAGCTTGCTACGAATCCAATCCAACAGTCCCGAGCTTGATCCCTTGATCGAGCGAAGGATTTCATGCCAGGATAATATCGGGGGCATGTGGACGGGGTTGTTTTACTGTGTATACTCGAGGTGTCATTGTGTAGCCAAATAGTTAAGTCAAATAGCAAATAAATTTAAAACATGATGTACTATAGTCGAATTTAATATACTGCTCCAGCAGGGAAAAGCAAGTCCAATGAAAGGTCAAAATGCTGTTGCCATGAGTGAGAGTGACCCACAGAAACAAGTTGAAAATACAGCTTCAACGAACAGTCCAGATCGTGTAGGCCAATCAAGCAATGATATCAAACAAACTTTAGTGCTCTACTCTCTGACTGTTGTCCAATGATTAGCTTTCTATCTACAGTGACTAGTAAAAATTAAATAACCACAAAAAATCGTATTGAGACCTTTGAACATGCATGCGACTTTCAAGAAAGGATGGGCATAGAACTGGGCTGCTTTTGCACCAGCCAAACCGAACAGGTTACGAATGTAGAATGAGCTTCACTAGAGTATAGAACTATCCTAATTCCTATCCTTCCAAGAATAGTGTCAATAACATCTTCACCTCAAACGGAGACAAAAGACAAAAAGATTTCCCAAACACAATATTTTTACAGGTTCCGGATTGACAATAAATCATTTGCAGAATGAAAAACCGAATTTTCTGCTACAGTAGCAGCAGCAACAAAATTTACATCAGTTGCACCTAATATAGATGGCAAACTAAATCTTATAGCCAAATAACGTGTGCAACTCTCTCATCAATCAGACGAAAATCTGATCTCCCAAAAAGAATCAGGAGTATCAATTGCACATGATAAATCTTTAACAAGAAATCAAACCCCCATTCAGCCTCAGAGCACATTATCCAGGGGTGCCCTTTTGCGGTCTCTTTTTGGGAAGCAATTAGGGTAAGCATACCATCCCAAAGGCCTATCAGGGAGCTTTATACAACACAAAGACCTAATCATATCCCGCAAGAGCAATTTGGGATGTTTATTAATCTGTGTTGTTGGCAACTGTGGAAGCGGCGCAATGGTATAATCTTCCAACAAGAAACTTTAACCAAACGACAAGTATTGCTGGCTTGCAAGCAAGAAGCAGAAGTTTGGAGATTCAGACTGTCGCCAGGCAAACGTCAGCTAATAGATCAGTGGTGCCATATTTTTGATTCGGCGATGTAAGCCTTGTGCAAAATAATTCAAAATTCCCTCCTTTAATGACGATCAATCTGTGATCGTCTCATCAATGTAACCTGTACTAGGTTGAACCTGTTTTAAAGGCCAAATTGAATGCAATTCAGGTGGGGGAGTAATCCCCCCCCCCCCCCCGGTGAACAGTCAAAAAAAACCCCATTCAGAAATACTATAAGCTAATGAAAACAATCAATGCAAATGGAAGTAGCATGCAGCACATGAGTACCCCGCTCAATAACAGTAGGAGGACATGTATGATCACTGTATTCATCATATTCAATCCACCACTCAGACAGAAAACCAATAATAACACGGAAAGCGACAGAAGGCAAACATTTGTTTTTTCCGTAGGTGATCAAGGCACGCCCATTCTGAAGGATCAAACCATGATCCGATCAGATTGTGGGTTGTGGTCTTCTAGAAAAAAAAATATGTTCGTTCTTTCAAAAACGAAAAAGAAAAAGAAAAATGTGTCCCTATCAGTTTTCACAGATCATTTGTTCTCCACAGAAAAAAAACAACCTTTCTTTTCACAAGATCATCATCCATCCAGTATCCAGTATAATAACTAATAATAAAGCAGTAATCTTGGTCGCCCAACCAAGTCAAAAGCATCGGAGAAACCAGTCAATCACACGACACCGAGCGCTTCATCACTTACCCCATGAGGTTGACGTGGAGTCGTGCGCTGAGCTCGACGAAGATCCCGTACATCTTGCCGAGGTCGGCGGCGTTGCCGTGGGAGAAGAGAAGGGTGAGGCTGGCCCCGGGGTGCCGCACGTACACGGCGATGATCTCCGAGCCCCGCCGCGTCCGCACCCGCCTCGCCTCCACGCCCACGCTCCACCGCACGCCCGTAATCGCCACCCTCCTCGTTGCCACCTTACACGACGACGCATCCTCCGCCGCCGCCGCCGTCGCCGCTGGCTCGTCCTCCTCATCGACCACGCCGTAAGACGGCGGGTCGGGAGGGAAGAACGCCATCTTGGAGGCCACCGATGAAGTCACCCCACCCATATCCAATCCAACCAACCTCAGAACTCCGGCCGCAGCCGCATCAGGGTCTTCTCCGGCCGGGGAGGGTGGAGGCGTGGCAGCCTGGAAATGAGGAGGAGGGGCTTCAACTTCACTGTCAGATTCTTTCAGAGGCCCAATTGGAAAGTTTCCAGCTCAGAGCTGCTCCACGGAAGGGGGTGTGCATGGAGTTATGGTGTTCTTCGGGGATCTGAGTGGAAATAGTCAATTCCTCACTCCAGGGTTTATCGGAGGGGAGAGTGGGCTTAAAGATTGGCGCGGAATTAGGGGGGCGGATTTGCGAGTTGCCTTTGCCGGGAGAACCAGAGGAAGGAAGGGCTGCCCCTGTCACATGAGGTCCACTTTTTGCGAAATTTCCACTTTTATTTTTCTTTTATTATTAGGACCCAGCAGCTTCCAGCCTATACATGTAATTGCTGCACTGCCTTTGTTTGATTGATCCGGCCTTATAAATGTCTAGAGATTTGGGCTAGTGCTATGCGAATGCTTATTGCTAAATATGGAGTATAAGATCAAACCATTGTTATTGTTATATATTACAAAATGAAATACAAGATTTTTCTGTCCACATCTCCCATCTTTGAATTTGAACTGATGTGAGTACTGCTAGTAGCTACTACTAGTACAAATTATTGAAAGTCCTTACTACCTACAAATTATTGATGTGATATTGAAAGTCCTTACTACCTACAAATTATTGGATCCGTAAAACAGTTGTATTTGTTGTACCGCTGAAATTGTTATGTTTATGATGCTCCAAAGTCAGAAACAGAGTTACATGTTTTTCCTTCTTTTATTTTTCGAACATTCTCTCCTTTTTATAGCAGAAGACATTATATCAAAACTCAACCATCCATGGTCCATGCAAATTGCCTTTTTGTTCATAATTTCTCTCCGGGTCCTGCTGCTGAGGATCAGATCCAGTGTAAGCTGTGCCGGCGACATGAAATTGGAGTTGGTTGGCATGGCCACTATGATCACCTGCCACTGGGTCCCTGAACCCAGCTCACTCTTTCAGGTTCAGGCAATCCTGCCATACCATACATGCCAATATGCCGTATTATTGCCACCATTGCCTGAATATTACTACATGATTTCGTCAAAATATATTTTTTTGATCAATGATTTCATCAAAATATATATACACGTAGTATTACTTACATCACCAAATAAACACCCATTCACGAAATAACACTACTACATTTTTTCGAACGGGAAGGAAACTCCTTTTACAGCAACACCATGGCGTAATGCTCGAGTGGCAAGCAATGAGGACCTAGACAGACATGCTAATGCATATGTGTGTGGAGGCACTCAGCAGGCCATTGTCAGCTGGAGGAATTATTAGGGCGCTTGTCGTGGATGAATATTTAAAACAAATTTGCATCGATATCATTAGCCTTTTTCTTAGGAGTAGAGTAACCCAAAAAAAATGCTATGAGACTTTCTAGCCCTGCTTTGGATGCAACTAAGCTCTGCACTGCACCCGAGTGGCCGAGCTGAACGCGAAACCCGCAATTTGTAGCATCAAAGGCAGGTATTTGTCACCAGACACACTTTCTCTCTAGCCTTTTTGACTTTGCTGGGTGTTCATCGACGGCTTGGCAAGGCACACAGGCACAGCAGTTCTTGCAATCTGTCTCTGCTCTCCTTTTTCGACTCTTCGCTTCCATTACAGCGATGATGGTGATGAGATCATATTTACACCCTAACACCGAGGAAAGGGTTGATGTGATCTTATCTTATCTTATCTTAGTAGTTGGTGAAGCGTGTAATGGGATAACATATAGAGCTTGTTTGCCTATATGTCTTATATGGGCTAGTTTATAGGTCATAAAAAATGATAAAATATCACACTACTAGATGTCAAAATAAGGTATCCGCCGAGGCGTCGACAACTTATTCTACTAGCATATAGACACTAGCAGACGCAAGCCAAGATTCAAGAGGATGCTGACTTCCATGTGTGACTCCTCCTCCACCTTTACTCCTTATATTTTCTACTTGCTTCATTTCTCTCCTTCGCTGGTATGTAGGCTTTTAGGGTATGTGGTGATGTGGAGGGGGCGGGGGCTTGTGCCTCTAGGGGGTGGGGCTTCAGCCCTTGCATTTGTAGTAAATAACTTGAAAGATCCATACAGTGCATTTGCCGGTTGCTCAATTGTATCATTCGACGTCCGGGGCAAAATAGTCATTTTGCGTACAACTTAACAATGTTACGTCATCAAAACTATCAAAGGGCAAAAAAAAAACAAACAAAACTCGTTTTAGGGCCAAATAGCTAAGTTCGACAAAAAAAAACAAAAAACCAAGAATCTACAAGACATTTTTTTAGGACCAAGGAAATCATTTCCTCCTCTTGCAATCGGCGGCTGAAACAGCGAGAACCGTCCCCGTCCGACGCGTGCGGAGGAGGAGCCCGAGCGGCGACACCTCGTCCCGTGCTACGCTTCCCCGGCGGCGGCCATCCGACACACTTTGCTTTGATTAAAAAATATATATTATTCGTTTCACCTTCGAGGGTGCATCAGGCCAGTTTCAGTGAGAGTTTCATGTGAGTTTCATTTATATTAAATGGGTTGCCATATAGGCACTTTTGATGACATGGTAGTGTATTTAAGAAGAGAGAGAAGAAATGAGTTTCATCTAGATGAAACTCTCTTGGCACGATTATCAATTCTCTATGAGTCTTAGAATTAAATGCCTATGAAACGATGGAATGAAATTCTCCATTGAGAGTAGGTATTTCATCTAAGTTTCATTTTATTTCAAATGACGTGGCAGTCTTAGAAACGACGTAATAAAACTCCCATTGACACTGGCCTCGTGGGCCAAGGCACGTACCAGGAGCGCTACGGTACGTCTCTGAAAGTTGGTGGTTACACGACTTTGGTCAGCAGCATCTGCACGAATTCCTCCAGGTCCCTGTGCGAGCTCCCGCCCTCCGTCACCGCGGCCGCCGCCAAGCGTCCGAGCTCCGCCGCGCGCTCCCTCACGGTCTGCCCCTCCTTCCCGACGGCCGCGGCTATCGCCGCTGCCATCGTCCCGGCGTCCGGCACGGCGTCGGCGCCCTCCGCCACGGGCACGGCCACGCCGGCCTCCGCTAGCAGCCGCGCGTCCGTGAACTGGTCGGCGCCCATCGGCCACGCCAGCATGGCCACCCCGGCGGCGGCCGCCTCCAGCACCGAGTTCCAGCCGCAGTGCGTCAGGAACCAGCCCACGGCGCGGTGGCGCAGCACCTCCACTTGCGGCGCCCACCCGTGGATCACCAGCCCGCGCGACGCCGTGCCCGCCTCGAACCCGTCGGGCACCGCGGTGCCCGCCCTCGCCGCCCACACGAACGCCGCCGAGCTCCGCGCCAGCGCGTCCGCCACCGACGCCGCCTGCGCCGCCGACAGCGCCTGCTGCGTCCCGAAGCTGACGTACACGACCGAGCTGTCCGGGAACGCGTCCAGCCACGCCGCCACCCGCGCCGCCGCCACCGCGGGCTTCCCGCCGCGGTCGCCGCCCGACGTGGACGTGGCCGCGCCGCCGGCGTCCGACAGCGGTCCCACCGCGAACACCCGCTTCGACGCCAGGTCCGGGAGCGGCCGCGTCACGCAGTCCGCCTCCAGCGCCGCGAACGTGTTGGCGACGAAGCACGCGCTGCCCAGGTTCCAGAGGAAGAGCTGCCGGATCGCCTCGGACAACTCGTCGCCGGCCGCGTACTGCCGGAACAGCCCCGACAGGTGGCGCCACGGGAAGGTAGGTGAGCCGGGGACCTCCGGGAAGGTGACCGCCTCGTCGTCGGCGGCGGCGTCGGTGTCCTCGCGGCGGCGCCTCGTCGGCGGACGGCGCCAGAGGGCGTGCGACATGGCGAGGTGGAGCGCGCAGGAGGGGGAGAAGGTGACGTGCGACACGCCCAGCTCCTTGGCCATCGGCTGCGTCCACCCCGTGAACAAGTCGGAGACGACGGCCGTCACGCGGTGGCCGTGCCGTCTCCGCTCGTTGCACCAGGTGAGGAGCGGCGCGCGGAGCGCCGCGAGGGAGACCATGAAGGGCCGGAAGAGGTGGCGCGGGAGGTCCTTGGTGTTCTCGCCGCTCCCCGGCGGGAGCAGCGGCGACGACGGGAAGGGCAGCGAGAGCACGGCCACGGACGGGCACGCGCGGACCAGCGGCGCGAGCAGCGCGGCGTTGCCGGACGTGACGGCGACGGTGACCGCGAGGCCGCGCGCGGTGAGCAGTGCCGCGAGGTCGAGGAGCGGGAGCATGTGTCCCTGCGCCGGGTACGGCACGAGAAGCACGTGCGGGCAGCCGCCGCTGCTGCCATAGCTCGGGAGGTCCTGCGGTGGCGGCGTGTGCGTGCCCATGGACAACTGGACAAGGACAATGGATGAAACTGAACCGTTGGGGTTACAACTCAGGTTAATAAATACTCGACCGAGGTAATTTATTATTGGTTAATAAAGTCTTCCTTCGTTTAGAATGTTGCCAAGAAAGAATACGTACACGTCTCCTTTTTCTATGCGCATTCTCAGTGGGCATCAGAATAATTTTTTTAAAAAAAGTCTCATTCTATGTGAGTGGAGTAATAAGCTGTCACATAATGACATAAGTATAAGTATTTTCGACGACGTGATAACGTTTTAAAGAAAATAGACTAGAAATGAGTTTTACGGAGATAAAACTCTCCTGGTACAATTACCAACTCTCTATGAGTTATAAAATTAGATGCATATCGAACCATAGAATGAGACTTTTTTAAAAAAATTATAGAATGAGACTTTTCATTGAGAACGAGTGTTTCATCCATGTTTCGTTTCATTCTATATGATATGGTAGTTTTGGAAATAACGACATAAAACTTCTCACTGATCAAAATAGTCAAAATTAGTATATGTACTTATTCATCTTGGAGTGAGGGATAAAATACCAGTAAGTAGTACGTTACATTATGAAAGTTCACACGGCATGGATGTATAAAAAATAATGGAATATATGAGGAATCAAATAATCTCAAGACTCAAGATTAGCTAATTCTATATAGAAATAGTACCGACATTTCTATCTTTAAGTATGTTTTTATAAAAATTTATTCCATAATTATTAATCAAGTAATATATATATTTATTAGACATCATAAGTATTAATGTTTGATCCTTTTGACTCCTCAGAAAAGGTGCTTTTCATTACTTTTTGGAGAGGGAAAACAATATTTTCATTATTTTTAGGAGGGAATATTTTTATAAGTGCAGATGGATGGGCTTATTGTTGAAGAAAAAATGGAGACCCACTCGAACTCGAAGTCGAACTCGAGCAGCAGCCGCGCGGTTCAGTCAGTCAAATTCGTCCAGCTATCCGATTCATCTGCAACCCTGCTTTTCTAGTACCTGCACTTTCTTTTGACTGCTGCACAAGTTTGCAGTCAATACACCAACCATAGCAGGAACCAGGTCTGAAAAATTAAACTGGCACGTGCATGCATCGTCAACATTGTGGTACAAACAAATATGGATTCACCCGCTGTCGAAGCGTGGTTGCCTGGTTGGCGAAGAAGAGGGCCTGCGACTGCAACTAGGGAAAAACCCTGTTGGTGTGAGTGTGACTCTGACTTGCGAGCTCGCGCGTGCTAGCTTTTCCAGGTTCCACGGTCAGTCCATGCATGTTGCCGCGCATCGGTCCTCCTCCGTCCCCCCGTGCTCTCCAAAAGGGCCAGTGAAATTTGAGAAAAGCGGCGACCACGATGCTGATTCGCTGATGCTCTCCAACTGCGCATGGCAATTTTATCTCCATTTTTTTTTCTTCTTATGCATTTTGATTAGCAAATACTCCTATTGGTACTGCCTCCATTGTATGATATGTAGCTTGTTCTAGTTTTGTTATTAATTCGTTCTAAATCAAGCTTCTTTAACTTTGATAAGAACTTGATCGAACTCATAAATTGTCAACCCTATCTTCAGCAAACATGGATGCTAGCTCTCAGTTTAGTTTTGTTTTGTGCCTGTGCATGCTGAGTTTTATCGGATTTCATGTTGAAAAGGTGCAAGCGCTTCTCAGATAATCCATAAAGATGCCACATGTTTGATAATGCTTTTGTTTTTGTTTTCAATGGGAAGTTGTCCCGGAAGGTCATAAGCGGAACCAAACTTAGCCAAAATCAAGGCATGCCAAAATGCAAGGAGAACTTAATGAGTTGGAACAAAAGTGATATGCAGGAAGGTTAATGCAACACTTCAATCTCTCATCCCTTAAGAGATGGACCACGAGACTGGCAAAAGGGATAACCCGATAAAAGCATCTCCACCAATCTTCCAATCCCCACCACCAATGAGAAAAAGCTACAGTTCGAGGGATTCGAGAGCTCTAACAGATCCCCATTCTAGCTCGTAATGAGATTTTTTCAGCCCCTCAAAATCCATCTTCCAACCCCTCAAAAATGAGGGAAATCCCCCCTCCCCTAACTGAGATTTTTGGCGCAAGCTCCAACTACTGGCGCTAGGGACAAGGACGAGGACGCCGGCGGCAAGATGGCGGTTGCGGGCGCCGGCACCAGGGATAGGGATGGGGACTCCTGCAATCAAGATGCACCGAGCGCCTTGCCGCAGCTCCTGCCGCCCCCACTCACATCGTCCGCGTGCCACGACGGAGCAATGCGAGGTCTGCACCAATTGCCAGGCACCAGATTGAGGATGGCAGCGGCCAGCGGGCCACTAGAGGGAGGACAAGATGAAGCCAAGGAGGACCAGGATAGGAAGAGGTGTGGCGGCGAATGAGGAGTGGCGACAGAGTAGAGACGCTAGGCAGAGGAGATATATTGGGGTTGAGATTTTCTCATTTTGTTGAAGATGAGGCGTTTTAAAACTCGTAATTAGATTTATAACTCCCCCAAGAAAAACGTTTGGGGTTCAGATTTTCTCCTACTACTGGAGATGAGGATTTGTAGTGATTCCCGTAATAAAATGAATACGCCTCATCCGAGGAGGAATGACAAGCGGACGCCGAAGGAGTAGGATGAATAGAAACGCAACCTAGTTAAAAGAAAAAGAAACTACTCCTGCAGGGCGGCCCCGAATATGTTACGAACTAGGATGGAAGTCTATCCACATCTGATCGAGACTTCTGTTGATCAGTCCTTTACTACAAGAAGGAGATAATCGAGGTGGAAGAAGGATGAGATATCCATCTGACAGAAAAGAATAACTTGAAAGAATCAGGGATGAAAGTAAGAAGTATGAGATAAGGAGATACCCTCAGAACAATAAGTAAGTCTCGCATATTCATTCCTCCTCAAAAGATCGAGAAATTAGACATATGAGCTGTAGTAAGGCTCCTGCTTCTTTGCCAAGGGCTATTACCATGATGCCGAGCCAAGGAGCGAGCCTTGGGAAAAAGAAAGCACACGATATTCATTCATTATTATGGTATCACCACCGCCTCAAAGGGACCCTTCCTTGCTATTATTAGTTTGATTACGGACACTTTGCTTCAAACAGATGCTTGTCTCCATGCTCATTACTAGAAATTGAAATATAATTACCATGTCGGTATATAATATTTCTATTGGTTTTACACACTTGGCAGAATAATACTCATTTTTTCTAGCGGTGTAGGAAATTTCAGTTTCCAGTAATGGTTAACTACTACTCCCTCCATTCCAAATTATAAGGCGTTTTGTCTTTTCTAGATACATTGTTTTTAGTATGTATCTAGACATAATGTATATCTATGTACATAGTAAAAGCTAGTATCTAAAAAAGCCAAAATATCTTATAATTTAGGACGGATTGAGTAGATAATTTCTTAAATGCCAGCACCGTACCACAAGCAAGAGGGGATATAGATTGTCTACATTTATTTAGCTAGTGCAAGGCTCAGGTGGGAGCCTATCCTTGCGTGTGCGCCTCACTCCTATTCCTATGCTAGTGTACAGAGAAAACAAGTAATCCCTCCGTCCATAAAAGAATGCAATTCTCGTTTCCCGAGAAGTCAATCAATTTGAACTTTGACTAAAATTATATATAAAAAATACTAACATTCCTGATGCAAAATTAGTATCATTAGATTAGTATAGAATATATTTTTCATAATAAATTTATTTGGAGACATAAATATTAATACTATTTGTTATAAGTTTGGTTAAACTTGAGCTACTTTGATCGGCAGGATCTGATAATTATATTCTTTTCTGGACAGAGGGAGTACTGGGCCGGAATGAAAAAAAATTCATGCACGGTTGTACAGAGTGCATGTGCTATGGAACGGTGGTACTCATGGCGTGCTCCACGCGAACGTCCATTGCGATCCGATCCGGATCCGGATCCGGATCCGAATCCGAATCCAAGTCAGCGTCCCTCTCCTCTGCTTGTTGTATGTGTCAAGTGTCTGTCAGTCTGTGTCTCTTATAACAAGTACAGTAACTTGGCCGCATCGATCCGTCAGCGCGATCTCAAATGTGCCTTGTTGTCCGGCCGGCCGTATGGGAGGCTCCGATCCGATCCCGTGCATGCCAATTTGCTTTGGTGTCGTGTTTGCCACGCTAGGTAGCTGCCTAGTTTATTTTGGATCTAGAAAAAAAGACTTGTCTCATTATCTTTCAAATTGGCTCCTCCTAAATACCAATGTATAGGGAGATTATTAGAAGGGAGTATACGCTTGGAGTAGCGGTAGCGGGAGCTGGAATCCACCACATCCGGTGCGCGTGAACTGCTGCTCCGGCCCTCGCTCTTGTGTTTTTCCATGCATTATTATTTCCCGTTATTAGGTACGTACTTACGTTACGTCGTGAACAACGTGTGTGCTTTTGGAATTGTCATATGCATATGCATGCATGTGATGTAGTCTTGTCTCGTGAGAAATCGTGGAGATGTCACGCGATCCATGGATTGGCCGCGTTCCCGCGTCTTAGCTCCTGCGTGCTCTGTCTCCCTCTGGTAGGCCTAGGCCATGCGTGGTCGTCGTAGATAGAACACACACACTTGCCGTTGCCGGGCGACGCCACCAGGCAGCGGACTGGGCCATGAGGGCCGGGGTCCAAAACTTTGATGAATCACGACGGGCTATGAGAAGATCCGAGTTATCTGGGCCTCAGGATGTTGAGAGACAGACTGACAGACACGACGGCATGGATCGGACGTACGGAATCGTTTAGTTTTTGCCGGGGAAGCGAAGGGAAAGCATAGGCCCTCGGCCTTTTGGGAGACGCGGCTGGGCCTGGAGGATCAGCATATGGAGCACCGATGGATGGGCCACTGATACAGCCGTGGCCTGCTGGATTGGATTAGCACTGGACTCCTTGACCCTTTTCTCATTAATTAATTACGTCGCTGACCTCTCACTACAATACCGTTACCACGTCTGCTCCGCTCCGAACAAAGTCTGGAATCAAACCCCAGTAAATTGATTCCATTTTTAGTTACGTTAACCAAACACTATCTTTCTTCTTTAATAGAATAGTTTTATGTCTTATTGGAATGAAGACCGTTGGAGAGATGCTCTTAGCAGGCAAGAAGAGCAGAGACAGCACCAGCCGCTGCACACATAAACAAGCTATCCTGCACGTACAACGCAGCATGCACGCGCACAATATCTCTTGCTTAGTTGCTTGTTCTCACTTGTGAGCCAGACAATGCCTAGTAACCGACCGATATGCATGCATCAAAGTGGAGTATCTATGGCTAAACTTTACTAGTAAGCTGTAGCTTTTGTCACCGAATTGTTCGTGTAGAGCAAGTCATGCACGCAGCCGCATACGGCCAGGTCGACATGAACATGTGATAGAGCTAGCTAGTATATATCCACAAGTCATCAGAGAGGCTTGTCGCGTACGGTGGTTCGGTGCATGGTCTCGCTCGGGTGTGTTTAGATCCGAACTAAGCTAAAGTAACAAATCTTACGACACATGCACGAAGCATTAAATATAGACGAAAAAAACTAATTGCACAGTTTAATTAGAAATCGCGAGACGAACGTTTTGAGCCTAATTAGTCCGTGATTTGACACTAAAGTGCTACAGTAATAAATGTGCTAATGACGGATTAATTAGGCTTAATAAATTCGTCTCGCGGTTTCCAGACAAGCCATGTAATTAGTTTTTTATTAGTATCCGAAAACTCTTTCGGACATCGCACGGAACATCCGATGTGATATTTTCCTAAAAACTTTTTATCCAGCTAGACCCGTGCTGTATTACTCCCATCCGGCCCTGATGCCCCAGCTTCAGATCCGAAATTTTTGGGAGAAAAATTCATGTAGCACTTTTGTTGTTATTTGGCAAAATTTATCCAACCATGGACTAACTAAGCTCAAAAGATTCGCCTCGACATTTACAGACAAACTATGCAATTAATTATTTTTTACCTACATTTAATGCTCCATGCATATGTCCCAAGATTTGATGTGATAGGTGGAAGAGGAAATATTTTAGGAAGTGAACGGGGCCTAAACAAATCCGCAGCCCCGGCCGGCAATTCTCAAGCGTACGTTCTCCATGCATTTATATTACTGATGATAGTTACTACTCGCTTCGTGTCCTGAAATATAAGATACCCAGACAAATTTAGGACAAAACAAGAAGTCTAGCAAAATACTAACTTACGCCTCACTAGTTTTCTTAATCAGGAGCCTCCTCTGCTAAAAATACTGCATGTCACTAGCTTCAGCTACCAATTATAGAAGTCCTTTTGGTAAACAAGATGTTTCAAAGGCATGCATGTGTGGGGTTTAACAGACAAACACACATGGGTAGTGTTGAACAATTTATAATACCTTATAATTCGAGATAAATTTCGAACCTTCGATACCTCATATTTCAGGACCAAAAAGATACTACTCAAAATAGTAGCATGTTTTTTTTTTGGAAAAAGGTAGCATGCTTATTTGAGCACATACACTTCAGCCTAAGGACCCTGTAGAACGTAAGAATTTCATAGGAATCATACAATAATCAATTTATTTTTATAAGAAAAACGCAGGAAACAAGAAAATGTCCCACGCTCCAAAGGGGCCCTAAACTTAGCTAGCTTGTCAATCATATGTATTACCTTTCTTTCACTAACAGTACTATACAGTACTGCTACTTTTGAGAGGTTTTTGGTTGGCGTCCTGAATCTTGGTTCTTCACTCTTTATCAATGGTGGCGGGCGACAAAAGTGTTGGAGCCGCCTACCTCCGAGTGCCACTTGGACTTTATTTGCATCAGGCCGGATCGGATCGACGATGCTGCTGCTTTACCAATAGGCCAATACAATTCCCAAACCTTTGCATGCCTTCCACTTCTGCTATATATTTAGCGGAAAGGTCTCTTCTATCTGCCATCGAATCTGCCAAGTATCTCTCTTCTCTCACACTGTCACACACACTGATGAAGCATCTATCTTTGCACAGGTACATAAAATGAAATGAAAGATGGCACTTCCTTGTCCTCATGGACGAGAGGTCACTACCAGACTCTACTGACTCCACAACTAAACCAGGATATGATGCATCATCAGCTCGCACCTCAACTCTGACGATGATGTTTGCAAGTTTACATTACACACTGTTCGTCGTCCCAATAAAAATATATGAAATTTTTAACAATTTAACAAAGGCTCTGATCTAATAATTAATATGCAACTTTGACGAAGCCAATTAAATGCATAATTAGGCGTACATACATACTAATATAGTCCAATCTAATCACATATAAATATTGTCTTGTTGTTTCGTACAAGGAACCGACAGTAAGAGCATCTCCAATAGTTTGGCAAATTTTGTTTCCCAAATCTCGTTGTTTGCCAACTTCCAAAATAATATGGAGAGGGAAAAAAGATCTCACCTCCAACAATTTGACAAATTTTGTTTCCAAAAACCTAAAAACCCGCTAACGAAACGAAAAGACCCGCTAAGCGAACGAAGAGCCCCCGCTAAGCACGAGGAAACTACGATGCGCGGCCGGTGCCCCACGTGCATATATGCGCGCAATCGACCAAGATTTGCCAACTTGCCAAAGATGCCAAACCCAGATACCAAACTATTGGAGAAGTATTTTTTCATTTTGCCAAAAATTTTAGGATGCCAAACCTATATGCCAAACTCTCGGAGCTTATTATATTGTCTGGTTGTGGAGGTTCTTGCACTAGGCAGTAGCTAGCCTACGTATATGGAGAAAGCTGGGGACGACGAGAGATCCTTTTCTCTCAGTTATTTCCTTTCACTTTCTTTAGTTCTTTATTCTTCTCTGGAGTAGTTAGCCTTTGCATGCATGCGTTAATTCTGATAGATACTTATGGGTGTCGCTTTCTACGTATACGACTTAACCCTTTATTACCAGAACGTAATAACCATTAATTAATTCTCCATGCTGTAATCTGACGATGCAATGTGTCACATCCAACCGCCGCTAAAAAGGAAAATGCATGCATGTATATATTGCATATATATGCAGTTCAGGCAGGCATGTATATATATTTGCAATTCAAAATCCGAACCACTACTGGTATTTCTTTCTGAAGAAAATGCAAATAACGACGCTGAATGCTATTCAATTTGGTGAAACGTTTTGGTGATATAGACAACATATAGAGAAATGAAATTAGCCATGTTGAAGCACTGAAAACGGTGACCAGAGCGGGGTGAATGGGAACTAAAAATTTCTTTCGAAACTTTTCGACCACTGTCCAAACTCATCGCCAAACACGCAAACCAATCACCATGATGCCCACAATCCAAATAATTCGGTGGATGCTCCCTAGAAACACAACAGGATACCACAAAGCCAACGCAACAGACGAAAAACGAATCGGAGCTTAAATGAACAAACCGCGGAAGAAACAACACGCTAGCAACTTACACCGGACCTGTCTAGAAACTTTACCGGACACGTCCGATAAGTACAACCTTAGAAAACCTGCTGAACTGAGCACAGTCAGCAAATACCGGACATGTCCGGTATGCTGAACAGCACAGAGCGACTTTGGGAGAAAAATCGAAAACCCTAGCAAATGGTGTCTAAAAAATTTTAACCACAGCTTCTAGACACCTTGAGGTAGGTCTTCACCAAATTTCAGCTCCAAACTCGAAAGTTTGACCTACCGGACACGTCCGACATTCATACCGAAGGCGTCTAGTATTTTCGAGCAATTCTCGGGAAAAATCGATTCAACACCCAAAACTCGATCAAATCAACTCAAAATGACTTGAAACTTTGCAAAGAGGATTACCACAGAGTTGGTAGGCTACTCCTAGAAGATCATCGCCCGAGACAAAGCCAATCAACGAGAAGTCAAGAAATTACGATGAACCCTAGTTTTTCAAATTTGATTCGCCCCGATCTATGAACTCGTGAGGAATTAGATGAAATCCTTCGGTGGAAGGGATCAACTCACATTCTAGTCCATCTCATATCAAAAAGAACAAGTCAAAACGCTCTCAAAATGACGATTGAGCCAAGAAAGAAAGGGGGAAAAACAAGAACACGAAGAACACAAACGCGATTCACAAACGCATCTCACAAATTGAATCCCAGAGGACACGAGAAGGTTAGAGCCTCCATTTCCAACCAAAATCACAGGTTCAATTACACCGGGACACTAGTTCATCGGTGGACCACTTGAGAAGAACCTAGAGAAAGGGGACAAACCTAGAGAGGGAGGTGAAAGAATGAAATGGCAAGAGGTGAGGGAGATGGAGCACCCTCATCCTTATTTATCAGGGCTATTACACAATCCCAAACACGCCCCTAAATATTTTGAGTCGAACCACTTAATCCGGGGGCATTATGGTCCAACCCGAGATAATCTTCATCTGACGGCCACCGCGCCCTTCATGAGATAGCTTCGCCTCGACGCGAACTCCTCAATGCCACCACGTGCCATCCGTTCCTCCTCGGAACCTCCACCCGGGTTTTGAGGCTAAACCCGCGAAACCGTCACCCCGTGGTTTTGAGGCTCAACTCACCAAACCGCTGCGAGTAGCGTACTCCATATGCGTCCCCCGCCACTCGACGCGTGTCGCCGCCGTCTTCGACTGCCCGGGTGCCAAGTCTTTCAGAGCCTCCGCTTGACTTGCTCGACCGCCGTCTTGACTCGGTCAACATGGTCACTCCCATGTACACTTGTGCTTGTCGATGTCCCTAGGTGTCAGCCACCGCAGCTGGTCACCCGGCCTCCTAGTCCCTCAGTCCAAATCTCACGTCCGTCCTTCACCGCTCCCGCTCCATTAGCATTGCATGTCCCTACTTGACCTTCACCTCACCGTCGACCACCACCTTCGAGCTCCACACCTGCTCACTGTTGACGATCACTAACATCCATTTTTACCATCAATATTTCACCCAAAAGCATGAAAAATCATCATCACATGTGAAGATTTATGTTTAAATTTCACCTAGTTCCACTTGTGCTTGTAAGATTATTTGTATGCAGGAAATATGGCAAAAATAGACCAAAATGGTGACAAACATAAACATTTGGACCAAGTGGACATGACAGTAGGTCGAGGGCCCACAGGCAGGCGCCGCCCGGCCCCACCTGTGGCCCTGCCACGTCACTAATCCATGGGATCTCCTCCTCAGCCAATGGGAAGCCTCCATCCAAGTCAGTTTGATCAAGGGACAAGATTTGTTCATGGTGGATTCATGGGCCCATTGTCATACACTTGGAGCTCTCCACCGATGTAACCACCGACTTCTTGTCTAAATTTCACCACGTGCTATCTTCACAACCGCCTTGGAGGAGCAACCAACGCCCTAGGATGCAAAGGCAGTGCATCCATGGGTCGGGTGGCACCCCCCTGCCGCCGGCTCATGCCCCCTGCCTCCTGCAACCTACAAGTACCCCCCACACCACTCTACACTATAAATAGTGGGGTGTGGCGCACGATGGAAGTCAGCCCCTTTCAAGTCTCATTCAAGAGAAAAGCATTCTAAGCTTCTCTTAGCTCTCTAGCTTAGCTTAGCTATATAGTAGTAATCTAGTAGTGAAGTAGAGTGGGAGTCAGAGCTTCTCTTAGCGCCTAGAAGAGTCTTCTAGGTCTGGTATAGCTCCTTTGTAATTCTTTCATTTAGCATTTACTTTATTCAATATTTATTTTAGTACTTTATTCTAGTATTGCTTACTTTACTTTAAGTACTTAGTCATTAGTGTTCATCATTAGTGAGCTTTGGTGCTTGTTTTTTAGCATTAGTAGCATTGATTATCTTATCATTAGTAGTCTTTCGTTAGTACCGGTTCCACCGTCTGGTTAGGGTGCTTTGATCTCATTTCATCGGAGCTCGGATCGAAGTAGTAAGTTTATAGATTAAGTGTGGTGCTTAGACTATAAATTACCTGTGGATACAGCTAGGTCTCCGGATAGATTGGGGTAGGTGGCAAGTGGTGACAGCCTTGTTCATCCTCTGTATTCCCCCACGATAAGTCTAGTTATTAAATCGTAAGGCTCGTGGTAGACCTTGTCTATTTAGCTCTCCTAGTTAGTAGGCGGGCTGTGTCCCGAAGTACTATCGCAATTCTCCCAATTATTTGTTTACCCTTAGTTACTAGAAAGATAAATCGCTTGCTCTCCCACTAGAGTAGCTTCTTATCAGTAATTAGTTAGGGTAGTTCACACCTCACCTTCACTAATCGTTCACCTACCTAGGATCAACTTAGAACCTACCGTTAGCAAATCCTAGTCCTGTATAGATTCTAGCCTTCTGCCTTCCTGTGGGATAAATTATAAATTTGACACTCGGTACTCACCGAGCGAAGTGTTACGCGATAGTTTTGTGCGCTTACGGATCCTCCAATAGACGTTAAGAAGTATCAACACGGACCACAAGCCAAGAGACATGTCGCACAACTCAACTCACGTCATGGTTAGTTCCCAAACTCAACCCAAGACGCAAGTCACGTTGACAACCACTCATCACAAATCCGAACCACAAGGGCACATATCACTCTTGTGTTCGCACATGTACACCAAGGAAGAACCTAGCTAAAATCTCTTTTAGCATTCGTTCAAAAAAAGTATCTCTTTTTAGCAGACATGCACAACCAAGAATCTCTCACTGAAATCCAGAACTGCAAGTGTTCTGTATGGATCGGTGTCCTAAGTTCCAACTGACCAACTACGTACCAATAACACTGTCTTGTAGCCATGTAAACAGCCAAATATATAATGAATACGTCTCACGTTAAACAGTTTAATTCTTTATAGGAAATTGGAAATTTGGTGCTGCTTGAAACTGTCATATCAATTCGGAAGAATCTCTAGCTCAAGAGCAAGCTCTCAAGTAATATCACTACAAGAACAAGATACTGAATCGGCACAGAGTTATTCATATATCAGAACTGACATCATCACGAAAGGTTGCATTATTGGTTCATCTCACTGGGCAAAGATCTCACACACATGCACCGTACCCATTGGATCAGCAAAGAGCGCTCTTCTGGTTTGAAGGGGAAGTACGTAGAAGTAGAACACATACAGTTCCTCGTCACGGCTCTCCTCCCGCTTTTCCGGCACTCGTATATCTTCCTGATCTTTTTGTACATCACTTGGTCACTTGGATAAGGGCACCCGATCGAACCTAACTGGGATGGAGACTGCGTGCTTCGATCACAACTTATTGGTGGAGCTTGCAGGCACTACTGCTGAATATATAATGCATGTGTATACCTTGCATATTGTCAGCAATGATGTGCTCGATCGGAGAATGCATGCGCGCGCAATCATGCATGCACTAGCTTGTGCCATACTGATCGATCCAAACGATCGATCAAATCAGTGAGTGGGACGCGCATTATAATTACGCGAGACCTGCCGGCATGCACACTGTTAGTATATTAATCACAAGCAACTACTATGCCAATGCATGCATGATTATTGGCAGTATATATCTCCTCTGGTCGTCTTAATGGCCTGAATAACGCCACACTCACCGCTCGACGTTGAGCTTGGCTTGCTGCCTTGCTATGTACGTAAGCTGCTAGGGCCTAGCTAGGCAAAGTCATGCATGCGCGGCACAGAATCTCTCTCTGCTTATTAGCTTGTCGGCAAGTTGTGTAGGGCAAGTCATGCAAAGCAGCAGCTTCCGGTACATGCATGTCACAGGTCTAGGTCCATCTGGTAGTCATAGTCAGAGCAGGCTGCTTGCCGCGTACGGTGGTTTATTTGATGCGTGGTACTAGCTAGCTAGCTGCCACTAACGATATAACTGGCTACCTTAGGCGCCATGAGTGCTCTAGTTTCCTTTCCGGCAGCGTAGTTAGGTACGGTGCGCAAACTTGACCTGCTCAGCTTCACCAGGACGCGGGAAAGAATCCATCTAGCTAGCTCCATACATCTTGCATATCCTCACTGATCATCATCACAATATATTACTAGCTAGCTACTAAATACTAATGTTCAAAAAAAGCTACTAAATACTTGTGTAACACTTGTTTAATGAGGCACCATTCCATTTCACTATAGCTAATATATATAGACAACCAATGGATAAGTTCATAGCATAACATTTTCTTTTTCTTTTTGGAAATCAATGGCATAACATTTTCTTCAAGCTTTTTGCATGAATCTTCAGACGATGATCGAGTGTTATCAAGGTGCGTGGTGGTGGACGACAGAAGGTCATAGTTGCTTGCCTCCGAGTGCAACTTGGACTTTGCATGCCGACGATCGAGATGCCGGCCGGCCCAATGCAGCTTTGCTTCCACTTCAGCTATTTGCTGGAAAGCCCTATTCGATCTGCCTGCACAGCCGCGCGATGACACACATTGTGTCACGTTTTGAGCAGCTTTGGACTCTAGGTTCATAGAAAAATAAAGATGGAACTTCCTTGTCGTCATGGACGAGAGGTCACTGCTCAACCCTGCCGACTCCGCAACTAATATGGCGATAATATCAGCTCGCAGCCGACCTCAGTTGTGATGATGACGATCAATGCAAAATCACATTGAACTTTTTTTAGAGAACGCACTTTAGGCGTGTATTTCATTAAGAGAAGTTGGAACGAGTACAGCAACGGCTGGCCTGACGGCGAGCAGCCAGCACCAGAACGCCGACGCACCCGAAGGAGAAAAACAAAAAAGAGGACAGGCGTAGCAAGGAGGATCTATTACATAGCAAGCTGTGCGACAGAGCAACTAGTGAACGTGATCAACTGTTATGGGCGAGCAGCAGCGCCAGTGCGCTGAAGCCGGCGGACAGCCTGTTACCTCCTTCCTGGGCTATGACACTACCAGAAACCCATCCTTTACCGAGGGCTTCTTGCTAGAGATTTTGGATTCCATTAATTAGGGATAACCCTAGAAGGGTAGCTATATAGGTTCCATACATGGGCCACATGGGCCTTAGCCTCATGGGCCTAAACACATACTCTAACACCCCCTCGCAGTCTGAACTACCGGCGCAGCGGAGTTCGAGACTGAACAAGAAAGAACACACACAACCCCCCACAGACGCAACTAGCCACCGGTGATGTTGAGGCTGGAGCGAAACTCGGCGAAGGTCGAGGACGGGAGGCCTTTGGTGAAGATGTCCGCGAACTGGGAGGTCGTCGGAACATGAAGGACCCGCACCTCGCCCATGGCCACCCGATCGCGGACAAAGTGGAGGTCGATCTCCACATGCTTCGTCCGCTGGTGCTGGATGGGGTTGGTGGAGAGGTAGACCGCACTGACATTGTCGCAGTAGATCAGTGTGCTCCGGGAGGGCGGAGTGTGCAACTCAGCAAGCAGCTGCCTGAGCCAGGCGGCCTCCGCCACGCCGTTAGCAACGGCGCGGTACTCCGCCTCAGCACTGGACCGGGAGACCACCGGCTGGCGCTTGGACGACCAAGACACCAAGTTGCCGCCCAGGAAGACGGCGTAGCCGGAGGTGGAGCGACGAGTATCCGGGCACCCGGCCCAGTCAGCGTCGGTGCAGACGACGAGATCGGTGGAGGAGGCCCGGTGGAGGAGGAGGCCGTAGTCGAGCGTGCCCCGGAGGTAGCGGAGGAGGCGCTTGAGAGCCGTGAGGTGAGGCTCCCGGGGGTCATGCATATGAAGACAGACCTGCTGAACTGCATAGGTGATGTTCGGCCGGGTGAAGGTGAGGTACTGAAGGGCCCCAGCGAGACTCCTGTAGGCAGTGAGATCGGCCACCGGTGGTCCCTCAACCTCAGACAGCTTGCCCTGAGTGTCGACCGGAGTGGAGCAAGGGTTGCAGTCAGTCATCCCAGCCCGCTCTAGGATATCCCGAGTGTACTGCCGCTGGTGAAGGAGAAGCCCGGCAGGACGGTGCTCAACAGTGACACCGAGGAAGTGGTGGAGCTCACCCAGATCCTTCATTGCGAACTCCTGCTGGAGAGCGACAATGATCCGGCGGAGAAGTGGCTCGCTGGAGGCGGTGAGGACAATGTCATCAACATAGAGTAGCAAATATGCAGTGTCAGCCTCATGGTGGTAGACGAACAGGGACGTATCAGACTTGGCCTCCATGAACCCCAGGGTTAGCAAGAAGGCAGCAAACCGGTGGTTCCACGCCTGAGGTGCCTGCTTGAGGCCGTAGAGGGACCTGTTGAGCCGGCAGACCATGCTAGGACGGGTGGAATCGACGAACCCCGCCGGCTAACTGCAGTACACCGTCTCGGTAAGAAGGCCATGGAGGAAGGCGTTCTTGATGTCCAGCTAGTGGACGGGCCAAGACCGAGCAAGCGCCAGCGAGAGCACGGTACGGACGGTGGCCGGCTTGACCACCGGGCTGAAGGTCTCATCGTAGTCGACTCCCGGGCGCTGAGTGAAACCCCGGAGGACCCAACGAGCCTTGTAGCGCTCGAGAGAACCGTCGGCCCGGCGCTTGTGGGTCCAGATCCACTTGCCGGTGACGACGTTGGAGCCTGGCGGTCGGGGCACCAACTCCCACGTCTGGTTGGCGAGTAGCGCGGCGTACTCCTCTTCCATCGCACAGCGCCAGTGAGGGTCCAACAGGGCGTCGCGGACGGAAGAGGGTACCGGGGAGACCACCGCGTTGCCGGTCGAAGCCTCGAGGGCAGGAGGCGGCAGTGTGCCAGCCGCGTGCCGTGTCACCATCGGGTGAACATGCCGCGGGTGTTGGTGAAGCAGCGGCGGGTGGTAGACCGGCAGGGCACCACGAGCCGGCGGGGACTGCGGCGGTGGTGTCGGTGTCCCCGGCGGAGAAGGAACCGCGAGCGGCGGCGGCCGCGGCCTGCGCTGGTACACCCGTACCGGCGCGGCAAACCTCGACGGAGGTGCCGGGGCAGGTGCCGGGGCGGGATCCGGTGCCGGCGACCGGCACGACCCCCCGGGGCAGAACCGGGTGACGACGGCCCCGGGTCTGCACCCATCGGAGAGGACGGGGCCACGCCGGAGGACGATGGGCCCGGACCCACAGGGGATCCGGGACCGGTGGCCGGCACGGAGCGCGGCGAAGCGATACCTGCAGGAGATCACGAAAAAGGTGGCTCGACCACCGGGTCAGTGGAAAACAAGGAGGGAGGGTCAGGGACCGGAGGGGTGGTAGTGCTGGAAAATGGAAAAACGGACTCATCGAAAACCACATGGCGAGAGATGAGAACCCGTCGGGAGGTAAGGTCAAAGCACCGGTACCCCTTGTGATCCGAGGAGTACCCGAGGAAGACACAGAGCGTGGAGCGAGGGTCCAGCTTGTGAGAGGAAGTGGCAGCGGTGTTGGGGTAACAAGCACACCCAAACATGCGGAGGTGATCGTACCGAGGCGGGGTACCGAAGAGGGCGTGGTGAGGTGTGGGAGCGGGACAAGCAGCGGAAGGAAGGCGGTTAAGAAGGTAGGTGGAGGTGTGCAGGCCCTCAGCCCAGAAGCGAGCAGGAAGAGAGGCCTGAAACAGAAGAGTACGCACGATGTCGTTGGTGGTGCGAATCATCCGCTCAGCCTTGCCATTCTGCGAAGAGGTGTATGGGAAAGACATGCACAACTGAACACCGTGAGAGAGGAAGAAAGCTCGGGAGGTGGAGTTATCAAACTCGCGACCATTGTCACACTGGACGGCCTTGATGGTGAGGCCGAACTGTGTAGACACCCAAGTAAAGAAGTGAAGGAGCCTAGTAAACGTATCTGACTTCGCACGGAGAGGAAATGTCCACGAATAATGCGAAAAATCATCAACAACCACAAGATAGTACTTATAACCAGAAATACTTAGAACAGGAGATGTCCATAGGTCGCAATGTACAAGATCAAAAATGCGGGCCGCATGGGAAGAAGAACTAGAAAAAGGAAGACGAACATGTCGGCCCAATTGGCACGCATGACACAGTTGCTCATCATGAGCTCGAGTACATGGAAGACCAGAGCTACGACTGAGCTGTATCAGGGCATCACGTCCAGGATGGCCGAGGCGCTGGTGCCAGATAGTAGAGGAAGTAGAAGCGGCGAAGGCAGCTGACAAAAAGGACGGCGAAGAAGACGAAGGCGCCGCCGGGAAGCGAAGGGTGTAAAGGGGCCCGGTGCTGTCACATCGGAGCAGAGGACGCCAGAAAGCCAAATCCTTTACAGTAAGACCAGAAAGTCAAATTCCACAGAACAAGAATTGTCAGCTATAAAACGTCGAATAGAAATAAGGTTATGAACCATAGAAGGAGCAACAAGAACATCAGGAAGATGAAAGGAGCCATGAGCACCGACGGTACCCACAGACGTGACAGAAAGACAAGAACCATTTGCAACCATAATGGACGAAGGAAGAGAGTAAGAAGGAGAGTGGAGCGACGAAAGTATACCGGAGTCAAGAGTGGTGTGGTAGGTGGCTCCCGAATCAGTGATCCACTCAGGTCCGACCGGAGGTGTCAGACCCATGGTGCTGAACGAGCGAGCCAGGGCCGCCTGGTCCCATCCGACGACCCCCGGAAGAGTCCCAGAGGGTGGAGTCCACGCCGTAGCAGGGAAGGCGCCAGGTGGAGGACCAGCAGGAGGAGCTCCGGTGAGCATGGCCACCGGTGGGTGCGAGTCAACCCCAGTGGCGTGGTAGGGCCACATGGAGATGCGCCCTGACCACGGGTGCTGGAAGGAGGGCCATGGTGCCCCCCTGCGGCCCACTAGGTGCCGGAGCCTAGGTGTGTCCGCCCTGGCCACCCCCGCGACCCCCTCCGCATCGACGGCGACCACCACGGCCCCCCACCTCCGCTCGGCCCGGAGGGAGGGGGACCCAGAAGAGACGGTGGCGGTGGAGCGGTGGACCGCGGTGGAGCAGACGGGCGCGACGAAGTAGCAGCCAGGGCCGTCGAGGGGGACGAGGAGCCCGTGGAAGTGGTGGGTCCTGGCTGGAGGCCCTGAGTGAGCTCCTCCATGACGAGATCATCACGGACCTCCAGGAAGGTGGGGAAGGGCCTCTGGCGGGTGATCCACGTCCGGAGGTGGGCGTAGCGGTCGCTGAGCCCCCGGAGGACGTTGAGGACCAAGATACGATCCTCCACGGGCCACCCAAGGTCCCCTAGGGAGTCTGCCATGCCCTTCATCCGACGGCAGAACTCGCCGACGGAGAGGTCACCCTGGACGAAGGTCCTAAAGCTCGTGTCGAGGCGCAGAGCCCGGGCCTCAGCGTTGCCCAGGAACTGGCCCTCAAGGGCGAGCCAAGCCCGGCGCGCGTCAGGGGAGGTGCGGACGAGGTCGTGGAGGTCCAGAGAGATCGTCCCCAGGATCTAGGAGAGGACGATGCTGTCCAGACGAAGCCACGACGGGGTCTGGACGGCGACCGAAGCGTCAACGAGGACGTGGTCGTCGAGGGCGTAGCGGCGAAGAGTGAGAAGCACCAGGTCCCACCAGCGGGCGTAGGAGGGCGACTCCGGCTCGAGGACGACCGGGATGAGGAGGCGAATGTTCTGGACCCCCCCGACCTGGTAGTGGAGCTGAGCCACGAGCGGGTCGGCCGGGTCGTGCCAGAGGACGGTAGTGTGTGACACGTGGCGTCCCGGCGAGGTAGAGGAGGTGGCCCCGGTGTCCTGGCCCACGGGGGAGGTGAGGAGATGCTCGGCCTCAGCGATCTGGCAAGCCAGGGCGTCAGCCGCGTCGCGCTCACGCTCCCAGACGGCGGCGGCCGCACGCACACGAGCCTGCCCCTCCGTGGCGGTCGCGCGGGCAGCGACAAGGGCGGCGGCAAGGGCGGAGTCGGAACTCGGGCCAGGAAGAGGAGGCGTACCCCCACCAGTAGCCATGGCTGCCCGATGGAGGAAGGCGGCATCAGACCCGGCGGCGCGCAGGAGGGCGGCCAACAACCCGTTTGCAAGTGATCTCGCCATCACTGCTAGAACCATTGATCGGACTCTGAACCACCATGGGCGTAGCTCTTCGTCCACCGAGGGTGCTAGGTGCTGGAGGTGTATGTGGTGGAGTGCGCGCCACCAAACTTCACGGGCGTAGACATAGGAGAGCGATAGGTGGTCCATGGTTTCAGGTGCTTGTCCGCAGAGAGCGCAGGCGTCGTCGTCCTGCAATCTTTGGCGTTTCCGACGGTCTGCAGTCCATAGCCTACCGTGGATTGCCAGCCAAAAGAAGAATTCCACCTTTGGCGGCCCGCTGGACCTCCAGAGCTCCTTAGCTCCCATCATTGTTGATCTCCCGATGAAAGAGTGGTATGCCAATGAAGTTATGTACTGACCAGACGTTGTCCACTTCCAGATGAAACGATCTGGGGTCATTGGTTGTAGACTGATCTGATCTCCTCGAGTGTCTCCCACAGCTCGACATACTCGCAGAGCACCTGCATGGTGGGTGCTCCGGAGATGTCACGAACCCAACGACGTTGGAACAAGGCATCTTTTACCGTTCGTCGCCTTCCTGGTTTCTGATGGCTCGGTATAGGTTCGGTGCGAGTTCTGAGATTGGCCCAGAGGGCAGCCATGAATCTGTCCGGAACATGGCTGAGGCACCGTCGCCCAAGAGCACTATCACTGATGCCCGAAACATGGACGTGGCCATCTTCTCTTCTTTGTACGGTAGGGCGGCCCAGGTGGAGTCTGGCTCTGTACGGCATATCAGTCCTCTATGTTTTCCTATAAATTAGACAAAATTATTTTATACATCCATTAATTCTCTCTGTTTTCTATAAATTAGTTTGAGATGTGGTCCAGCATAGTAGCAAAAGCCCATCGTGGCGTAGCCTAAAAATTCTTTTATACCCATATTAATTCTCTATGGACCAGTTAGGTTTCCTATAAATTAATCTAAGATCAGTCTCAATGGGGGTTTCATGGCTCACTTTCCAACACACTTATATTTTGGAAACAGTGCAGAAGAGTTTCATCACCATGAAACTCTCTCTACTCCCATGAAACTTTCATCATCTCTCTCTTCATCAATACAGTGCCATGTCAGCATATTTAATGTCCATGAAACTCTATGAAACTTCCATTGAGATTGGCCTAAGACATAGCCCAACAAGTAGCAAAAGTTCAAACAAATAGACCTACTCGTGGCTTGCCTAAGAGCATATCACTCCGACGTCCTTCTGTCCAAAAATCATTTGCCATACTCTAGCCTTTGCCCTTCTACTAAGCTCTTGCACTCCCTCCCTCGGTCATTCTCAATCACCAGATGCCAATCAACTCTAACAACAACGTGACTGGACCTTTAGTAGTGGCGGGCCAACTAGTGAGCATGTCAGTGTTTCATTCCTTATTTTTATGTTCCCAATCAGATTGTCCTCATGTCCAAACCCAATCCTCTCTGTTTTAAATATTTAGTTGAGCGAACTAAATTGAAAGTACGAAACACTATGTTACACACGTTTGGTTCAGTGCTGTCAGTAATCAGCTGTGACGCAAATCGGATACCGGACCTTATGTATCTAATTCCACATGCTGGTCGGTGTTATCGCTTCATGATACCACTGCCTAGAAGAATTGAGTCATCATCGTTCTCCTACGCATGCAGCTCCGCTCCTTCCTCGTGCTATATTGTCAACATTCCCTATCCAGGGGACCTGGAGACTGCAGCGAAGCCCAAGAGGGGATCCAGGACCCACCCCACTAGAGTGGGTGGCCCCACATGTCAGGGAGGGGGGCGATCGACCCCCCTCCCTGTCACCCAATGGCCCTGGTGCACCCGGCGACCTTCAACATGCTTCCATCCAAAGAAGCACAACTTTGGCACATCATAACCACCCATTTTATGGCGGTTTGATCCAAGGGATGGTGTGAGAAGCACATGGATCCTAGGGTCCACATCTAAAACCCTATAAATAGAGGCTCACACCCACTCTCTCCATTCATGACTCAAGCTCCAAGTGAAGAGTAGAATACCTTCATTGTATCCTTAGTTTAGTAGGCTACTTAGTGTGGGTGTTAGAGAGAGTAGGGAGCTTTGCTCGTGTTTCCGAATTTGGTATTCTAGAGAGTTTGGTATGACACATAGATCTTCCGATTGCGTGCTTAGCATGGAGGCATCCATTATCAACTACACACCACCACTTATTACCCGCCGGTCTGCGATACTTAGTTGTGTTTGCACGCAGCGGTTTACCCATCAGACTAATTCTGCAACAAGAAAACATCCTACCTTTAAAAGAATGGACTACACGCCTACTAATCATTTTGTAACTCACTTATGTGGGCAAGGCAAGCAACATTAAGTTTTAATTTCCAACTACCCTTACAAAAGTTGTCTGCATCAAGAAAGAATATAAATATGCTGATATGGAAGAAAGAAGAAAAAAATATAGATATGATGATATGGAAGAAAGAAGACTACAAGTTCGTTACGGCCCTACTCGAAATCTCGCCGTCCAGCCGCTGGAGTTATGGTGCTGGAATGAAATGGGATGATTTGAACTCTGAGTTGTTTAGGTAGGTAGCATGCCCTTATCCCTTTGTTTGTTTGAACAGGTACACATCATACGTAGGAACGTAGAATTGATGAACAAAAAGTTCTTTGAGGCCAAGCCACTCCGACCCGTCTTTCAACAAATGCAGGAGGAGGTTACTGTTCTAGAGAGCAAGTGTATCAGGCTCTAGAATAAACTGCCTGTCGGGCTATGGCGAGGAACCGCGGTAGACCCCCAAAATTTCTGGTTCTATTGCTGCTCATGTAACACGGTCGTGACCTGAAGCTCAACAATCAATGGTTCTAGAGCTTTTTCTTTTTTGGCTGATTGATCTTCATATTTGGCTACCTTCATCACCATGAGTCCATATCACTCCACCACTTGGACTTGGACCACCCTAACTCATAGGGTTAGTCCAATAGATTTCATCAATTAGCCAAAACCAAACTAGGGCTTTCACCGCCTGAGATGAAAGATTGCACCCAAGTTATCCACTTAGGTGAAACCCTCTCATGCGGAGAGTTTGTAAAAGGAACAGACACTTAACTTTATCATATGCTTTCTCAAAATGTATTTTTAAGATGACTCCACTAAGTTTTTTCGGTGCAATTCATGTATGGTTTCATGCAAAGTGACAACACCCTCTAGGATGTGTTATGTCCTCGCATGAAAATTGTTTGTGTCAGACTAATAATATGATCTACCCCAGAATTAATTCTACATGTGGCCACCTTAGTGAAAATTTTGAAGCTAACATTGAGTAAGCATATTGGTCTATATTGTTGAATCCGATTTGTTTCTTGAATGTTCGGAATGACAATTATCACCCCCAAAGTTAAGGCTAAGAAGCGGTAAGTTTCCGGCATGGAAGTCCCAAAACATGCTCATCATGTCTTATTTGATGACATCCCAGAACTTTCGGTATAACTCAACCGGGAATCCATCGAGTCCAGATGCTTTATTGTGTTCCAAGCATTGCATCCCGAACTTGGGTGATGTTAATAAAATATTTTTCTCCTCGGTAGCCTGAGGAACATCATCATTCCTTGATTCATCCAAAGCAAAAAAAGGTTTTCTTCAAGTGGTCCAAAAATCTCTTTGTAGAATTGTGTGATGTACGTTTAGTGCCGCTTGCCCCTCAATTTTGCCTTCATCTTGATCTAGTGAGAAAATCATTTTCTTCCTATGTTTACTATAGGCAACCATTTGGTAGTATTTAGTATTGTTGTCCCAAGTAAAACATCTATTACTTTTGTCCGTTGATAAAATTTAATTTGAAGAAGTTTGGTTAGTTGATCCCGAGACTGAGCTAGTTGTTCTCTCTTAGTATCAGTCCAATCACGAACCTCAGCAGTGACATCTAGATCATTAATAGTGTTTTGGAGGCTAGCTTTCTGTTGTTTGTAAACAACACTTGAATGACCCACCCATCCCTGAAGGCGACGGCGAAGTGCACTCATTTTGTTGTTCCATAATTAGACTGAGTTACGTCCTTTAACCGGCTTATTCCAATTTTCTACAACTATGTTGTAAAAATCTTCACAAGTAAACCAACTAAGTTCTAATCTGAACGGTTTTTGATCCAATGAAAGCTAGCGTGCTACTGTCTATTATCAATGGTGTGTGGTCTGAGATACACCTCTATCTAGAGCATGTATAGTTACCAATGGGTATTTAAATTCCCATTCACATGTTATCAAAACCCTGTCTAGTTTTTCATTGGTTGGATTAGACAATGAGTTTGCCTAGGTGAATTGACTGCCAGTCAGATCAAAACTTTCTATGGCAACATTGAACAGTCGTTGTATCTATCATTATTCTTCTCCTTGCTATTCCTAAGTATGTTAAAATCTCCTCCGGTGAGAGTAGGCAAAGGGTTTGTTTGGAAAGCTCACACCAATTCAGCTAAGAACCGGACTTAAAGTCATCTTGTGATGGTCCGTATACTGCCAAATTTGTCAACCTTGTTGCAAAGATGGAATTTTATAAAAAAAATTCCTTCAACAATTAACGACAAATCAAGGGTTGAACCATTCCATATTTCCTCCTGATTTCCCTAATCAAACTGTCCCCATGTCCAAATCCAGTTATCTCTATTTTAAATTTTTTTTATTGAAACATACTAAATTCATGAGTTATTTATGCTGCAATTTGTAGGCTTGTTCTAGAATTGCATAATGAAAAGGACCAAGACATTGAAATCCATTTTAGTCTTCGATATGTTGTGTTCTCTATTGTCAATTTTTGTTCACTGATAAATTGTATTTTTACATTGCATCTTCTAATTTTAAATGTTAAAGCTTTCATATATATATATGAAGGTTCACTGGTTAATGTGGATGATATGATAGAAATAGCTGAACCAAATAATCATCTATAGTTAGGTACTTATTTTGTACCACATGTTTTTATTATGTTGTTGTAGAAAAGTGTGTGCAATTTAAAAATCTTCTTAATTGTGCATTTTATCTATTGTTTATGTAAATTATTGATATATGGGCCCATTGTTAGAGCATCTCCAAGAGTTTCTAATAAAGCCTCCTAATCTAGGATTTTTGGCAAGAATAGAAAACACTCATCTCTAAGAATTCCCAATACCACCTCCCAATCTTTTGGCACTTGAAAAAAAATCACTCAACGCGCACAAAGATCTGCATGTCTAACACGTGTGTATCGGTCTCCCAATCTAAAGGTGGAAGGGCATGAAAAAGAATAAAGAGTAAAAAATGGTTCCTAGTGCAAATGTACAAGAGACAAAGAATATATAAAAGTGGTTGGGATAATTTAGAAATAGTATCTAATGTAAAATAATCTTCTATATTTTAGGAGTGAATTTTTGAAAATTGTTAGATATGATCTTATTTATTTTTCACAATACTTCTTTAGGAGTTGGTAACCAATTATTGGGTACTCTTTTTTTAGATGAAAGAAAAATTATATTAAAATATAGCTAGGTACATCAACACATTACAAGGACTCTAGAATACACTACATATATCCAGAAGTTGATTTTCATCTAGATTGTACCCACGCTGTGAATAGCTCCAAATCCCAAATCCAAATATGTATGACGCTCCATATGGATGACCGCACGGGCAAACACTCGGTAAAAGGCCTGAGGACTGATGCCCAACGAACGACCGCCAACATTCCTACAGGCGGATTTGAGAAACTTCTTCTTTCTCGTGTCTTCCTTCTTCTTCTTCTTCTTTCTGCCACCAAAGAATGAGGAAGACTCATCTGAAAATTATTCTCCCTAGTTCTTCATCGTGGCCAGATCTAACCACGGCAAAACGGAGAAGAGACCGGAGAAAATTATTCCATAGCGGCGACATCATCTCCACCTTGATATCGCCGTCCGGAAAGAAAGGTCTTCATATCGTCATGCCGGTGAAGTTGCTGACGCCGTAATTGTCGCCCTCATCTTCAACAGAGCCGCCATGGAAAAAACGATTCCAACATTCCCCTTCGCCGGAGAGTAGGAGGATGAGATAAATTCCCAATACCAAAAAACTTGACATGGAGAGATCCTAACCTAAGGACTTGATCTACTATAAAAACTTATTAAAAATAATGGATCCCCACTCCCTTCGGCCTCCGGCAGATGCCGGAGGGGGACCAGCGGCGGTGGCAGGTGGAAGTGGGTAGCGGCGGCGGCGGCGGTGCTAGGGGAGTCGCGAGACCTGACCCTTAGCGCGTGGGAGCTTAGTCCTGGTTGGCACGTTGGGGGTCGAGGACTTAAATTATTGGGTACTCTTGATGCTCTCGAGACACTTAGGCAGCGGCTGTAGGCCTGGAGTTTTCGCCAGCTCCGTCACTGCCTACTGGGGTTTGAACAACTGCCCCTAATTTCCCTCCTACAGTCCCACCAACACAAGCAACCTAGTCCTCACACACGCACCGACGCATGCACGTCACCGCCTCCACCACTATATTACTGTTACTATGGAGAAGTTATAGCGTAATTATATTTTTTGTAAAAATATCATTGAAAAAGTTTTTTTTTTCTAAAAAGAATAAAAAATCACACGTCGATGAGATGGCGATGATTCAGTGTTGAACGCTGTGCAGGAACTTTGTGAGAGAAGTCATGCAGATACACGGCAAATTTCTTCTCCAAATGTCCCATTCATACAGGTATGGTATTTGTCTACGGTGATTTGGTAGCCTAGCTCAGCTCTCAAAGCTCTGATGCACTAGTAGCGTTAGGTGAGCAGGCAAGTGAAGCTCAGCTTCACTAACACTAAACAACGCAGAACCTGACACGGATTGGCCAGCCTTCACCTTATCAAAAAGCAGGGGAAGTGATTGAGACCACACCAAGAGCTAGGACATAATACTTGCTGTTAGAGCTGTACTACAAGTTTATAACAACTTGAATTGTCAAACTATTGCTTACAAATTCAAGCCAGCGACTGTCATATAGGAGACTAATTTTTTTCTTATGCCATTTAGTTGGCTGGATAAACTCTTCCTACCAATAGATACTAACCATATGCAATACATTATACTCTGAAGTCTGAAGAAGTTTATTGGATCCTAACACCATTTGATCTCTTCAGAACTCAGAAGCAATGCTTGCAGCTGCACTGCCTACCGATACAAGCAATTAGGACTTCAAATCAACTTCAAATCTCAGGTTGCCAACTTGCAACCTTAGCTCCTCATTGTTTAAAGTTTGATGGAAAGGTGTGTTCTACCTGCTAGGCCATTTGAGAAATGCACGCTCATTGAGCATCTTCCGAGCTTGGTTTATATATGAAATATGAACAGAAAGATGGCATTTCCTTGTCCTTTTGGACAAGGGGTCACTTATAATCCTAGTGACCTCACAACTAAATGAAAGAAGACCACTCTAAACTAGAAAAATTAGGGCCTATAGAAACTAAATGTATTTGACCATGCTGGCCGGTCAGTGCATAGCCTTTGCTGAATCTTTGCTATGTTTAAGTCCCTTCCATAAAGCACAGATATTAGTTCTCAGTCGTTCAGTTGCTAGGTCTTATAAAGCTGTTCACATAGTTAGGTGCTAAATGCATGAAACATGCATATATTGGGTGCAACTCCAGTACCAGTGTACCACCACTCATTTTTTTTATGAGCGGGATTTTTTTTTCCATCTCTGGCATTTATTTTTCTCGTTTCAAGGTGCGTCATTGAATTATGCAGAGAGCTTTAACTTTAGCAATTCTTTATTCCCCATCACAAATTCAGCCACCCACTAAGTACATATCAAATGCTGCACCTGTTTCAGGGGAAAGTATTTCTTTAAGTACACCGTACACATGATACATACCTAACGAGACAAATTTCATTAGCATTGATCGGCAGACCTCCTGCCTTTTCCTTGAAAAAAGAGACAAATTTCATTAGCACTATAACATGAAGAGATTTACAAAGTGAATTTCCTTCCTGCCATGCAGGGTTGCCTGGGATTCTGGGAAGCAGCAGCAGAGCAACCATATTTGCTACTAGCCAGTAGTGACAAAGAAAGGCAAGATGAAGCTGGCCATGTATTCAAAGCGTCCAACATAATGTGTACGACGCCTATCCCAGCTCAAAAATAACAGATAATAGTACCTTTACATTTTCTTTTGTGGTGCATTTTTATCAACAAAGTACTGATGGGTTCGTTGCACTGTTGAAAATAGATGGAAAGGCTGTGGTGACAGAGATTAGAGAGATGAGATTGGCCGCGTATTTCACCCAGAACAACATAAATGAGCTACATATAAGAAGTCAGGTTTAAGCAATACTGTTTAGACCGAAAGCGTTTCAAGTCCTATGAAAGTTATGAAACTACCAAACTGAATAGGTACCAGTGAAAGAGAAAGGAGGGAACAGGCTAGCCAAGCATGCAGTGACCAGTGAGTGTGCATTGCTGGTTGATAGAATTAATAGATCTTTCTTGAAACTGCCAAAAAGCAGAGTGATGAAGATAACTTGGATAAAACTGACCACAAAACTGGGGGTGAAAATGTGAAGTTCAAGGAAACAAACGCGTCCTGCAGCGATTTTCAAACTATTAGCATTTTCTAGGATTAAACTATCAATGCACCGATCAATGTAAGTTGGCGGTTTTCGTTAGGTCAATGAAACCAACCTAAAAGCCGATCAATGACAGAGAAAACCAGGATGAAATTAGCCATGTAATCTGGAGCTGCAAACGTACCATGTCGTCTATGTTTAAACCACCAGCTGTTTCTAGTGGCTAAAATATGAAGTCACCTGCTGTTGCCAAAGGTTTGCAGTTAGCTCAGGATTTCTCTGCCAAGTATCACCACTGGAAAGGCGATACTGAAAAAGAAAAGCAGAATGAAGTTAGCCATATTTGGTCTATGAATCATCTAGATGGTTGCCAAGTCTGAGAGAAGAAATGAACTCATCAATGTAGCTAGTTGTTTTGTTTCAAAAAAAAAAACAATGTAGCTAGTTGTTAGTTTTTCGAAGTTATCAATGCAGTAGCATGTTGTGAACTACTAATAGCATAGCATGGTACTGAAGTTAACAAGTCATGGCCTGCCTGTCGGAAAAGAAACGACTTTTGTGGCAAGAGAGACTGAAAATTGGCCAAGTAGGGATGTACCCAGAAAAAAAAACAGACATACTTACTTGTGAGAGTTCTGAACCAAATGAAAGAACAGAGCGAGAATTTACTGTTTAAGCTGGCTATTACTGAACCTGAGTCCTCAAATATGTCATAAATTGATATCATGAAAACTTTCATATACAACCTACGTTTATTAAACTATTTGCTGTCTTGTATATATAATTATTAAATACCCAATTATCCCCTTTCAGTTACCAGAAAGGTAATTACTGACAACGAGCAGCAGGAAGAGATGAGCCAGGGAAACTCATGAACCATGTAGTATGCTGAAACCACCAGCAATTTTCACTCACTAAACTAGCAAAGCCATCACACATTTTTCAATAAGATCGAGTGGAAGCTTTCAAGCAGCTACCTTGAAGCCCATATGCTACCAAACAAGCCTGACGCAGCACCTTAACCTGAAACCCTTTATAATAGACCCACAACCACACATACCAAACCTCATTCCAAGCTCGATCTCTTCATTCATTCGTAGTCTGCCTCCCAAAACACCTGCCTCGCGCGTGGCAGCAGCACAGCACGATGATCACCACAGCACACAGCCGGCAGCAGCACCATGCCTTCGAGAAAAGCCCTGGCAACAACCACATGAAGAGCATCGACAGGAAGCTGCAGCAGGCCATGAACCAAGCGGCCAGCAAGTACATGCAGAGGATCTACCCGCTGGGCATCCAGAGGAGCAGCTCCAACCTCACATTGTCGTCGCTCTCGCTGTCGCAGAACTCCAACGACTCCTCCATCAGCAGCTCCAACTCCAGCTGGGAGCCCAAGGTGCCGCTGCTCTATGGCGGCACCTTCAGCCCCTGGGGCGACGTGATGGTGTCTCGGGAGATGAGGCGAGAGGATGATAAGGTCAGTGACCATGACGTCGAAGGAGGTGAGGAGGACTTCGACTGCAGTGAACCGGGGAGCTTGCATAGGTGCAGCTGGATCACCAAGAACAGTGGTAAGGAACTAAAATGCTAGCTAACTTTGTTTCTGTCAATCCTTTTCAACTGAATTAGTGATCTTGATTGATGTATTTGTTTCATTCACATGCATTATATTAGCATGATGTTTCTACTGGACGAAAACAGTTTCTAATCCAAACCTATCATCTCATCCAATTTGACAGAGCTGGGCTTTAACCACGCGCTTTCACCTTTGAGAACATCGGTTTCTTTGTACAGGAGATGTGCATGTATATTATCTAAAAAAAAGGAGATGCATGCATGCACTCGGCTAACTGAATGATGCAAAAAAAAGTAAATTTTTACGAACCAATGACTATATAAAGATTTGTCAGGAATTTTTTTATAAAACAAAAGAAGTTTGGATAGACAATGGGGACAGTCAGGCAGACAGCCTTGTCCTTTAAGAAGTGGCGAAGTCGACATCGCTGACTTGATGCTCCGATTTGACTGACCAAATTTGAGTGCTGGTGAGATAGACAATAGCAGCATTCAGTCGACAAATTCATCGGAAAGGGACTTGTCTCCTGTTCGGTGTAGTTTGTTGGGCAAAATAGACTAACTAGGGATAGAAAAAACGAACAACTCAATCAGAAACCGAAAAAGCGAAAACTGACTGAATCTGAATGACTGACTGCAAATTAATAAACGCATTGTGTTGTGCAGACGAGGCGTACGTTCAGTTCCACGACGAGTGTTGGGGCGTCCCTGTGTACAGCGACAAGTATAGTATTTGATTTTGCCACCACATTTAATTTCTCCCTGAATTTGTGAACTTGGCAACTTGCAAACTTGAAACTAATCTTGATCATGCTTGTGATCGATGTCTGCGGTGAATGAATGATCGATTGGCATATATGCACGCAGCCGGCTGTTCGAGCTTCTGTCGCTGTCAGGGATGCTGATCGACCACAACTGGACGGAGATCCTCAAGCGGCGAGACATGTACAGGGAGGCGTTCGCCGACTTCGACCCCAGCGCGGTGGCGCGGATGGACGAGGACGACGTCGCGGAGATCAGCGGCAACAGGGAGCTGAGGCTCGCCGAGTGCAGGGTCCGGTGCATCGTGGAGAACGCCAAGTGCATCCGGAAGGTGGCCAGGGAGTTCGGCTCCTTCAGCGGCTACATGTGGGGCCACGTGAACCACCGGCCGGTGGTGGGCAAGTACCGGCACCACAAGTACATCCCGTTCCGGACGCCCAAGTCGGAGGCGGTGAGCAAGGACCTCGTCCGCCGGGGGTTCCGCCTCGTCGGCCCCGTCATCGTCTACTCCTTCATGCAGGCCGCCGGCATGGCCATCGACCACCTCGTCGACTGCTTCCGCTTCCACGACTGCGTCCGCCTCGCCGAGCGATCCTGGGGCATCACCAACGTCGCCGCATAGCCAGCCCTCCGGCAGCCGGCCGGCTCTTCGTTCGTCCATGGTTCTCGATCCAAGTTTTTTACACGCACCTTTTTCTTGGTGTTGTTATTTCTTTTTTTTCCTTTTTGCTTGGAGATCCGGTGGTAACTGTTGAATTGTGTGTGAAATTATTGTAGAGTATATATGCTATAAGTTATGACGTAATAATTCTATTAACTCTTTGCAAATGAAAAGTACTGAATTAGTAGGACTGGATGCAACTGGCTTCAGGCTTCAGGCTTCTACAACAGTAAGCCCTCTTTTTTTGCCATATAAAAAAGAGATTTTGTTTACCAAATGCAAATTTAGGAAGATACTAGCGCACAGACATCCAGACAAAAGCGCGTGTCCAGACGCCTGCGTCACCTTTGTTACGCGCGCACGCGGAGAAGGTCGCGCCTGCCGCTCCTTCCCCCTTGGCCCCCTCCTCTCTCTCCGCGACCACGAGTCCGGACGCCCGCGCGCCTTCGTGAAACGCCGCGTCCGCAGCTCCTTCCTCCTAACCCCCTCCTCTATCTCTAGGCGGGCAGGGCTCGAGAGCCGGCATGAGAACAAGCATGCCCCGTCCGCAAGATCCTAGGTGCGTTGTGTGCCCTGACTATCGGCCCACGTCTCTCTGCACCCCATCCCCTGGCGCCCACACCATGCCCCCCGTGACTCTCTACCTCTAAAGCTTGAAACATTTGGATGCAACATACGACTGAAGCAAATGAAAAACATTTGAAACATACAATTGCAACAGGTGTGTGAAACAAATGCAACATCCAGATAAAACACTTGCAAATTGCAATATGAAAACACTTATTGCAACATAAGACTAAAACAACTGAAAAATTTCGAACATACTTTTGCAATATAGGTATGAAACATATGCAACATCTAAATAAAAAATGCTTTGCAACATACGTCTCAAATAGATGAAATATTTTGAACAAACGCTTGCAACATGCCTCTGAAACACTTGCAATGTATGCAACATCCCGATTTACAATTTGCAACATCCATACGAAACACCTGCAACATACCTCCAAAACACTTAAAACATACATTTGAAACATATAGGAGGGGAAGTCGGGGCCGGTTGATTCCGGCCTCAAGGAGCAAGCACCACCAGCATGGGTCGCGCTCACGGGTGTCCTTGGCTCGATCGGGGACAGACATGAGACGCACGATGGCACCACGAGATCCCAAAACTAGTAGGCACCTCCCATTTCCCTAGTAACAGCTACTGGGTCAACACCATTTGTAATTCCCTTTATGATATCCTTAACCAACTCCTTCATTGCAGCAGAAGGGCTTGAGCAGCCAAGGATTTCAATAACTTTACATTGATCATGTTGCTAACATTCTTTTCCTTTAGGAGAGAGGCAAGGTGTGGAGCAGCTTCTGTGCATGTGATTTTTGGTGAGAAGCAATGGTGAGTCATTTCGAACATAGCTAAGATCATTGTTCAAAACCTGAACACCAAGGGCTTGTTTAGTTGGTGAAAAAGTTTGGATTCGGCTACTGTAGCACTTTTCGTTTTATTTGGCAATTTATGTCCAATCATGGACTAATTAGGCTCAAAAGATTTGTCTCGTGATTTACAACCAAACTGTGTAATTAGTTTTTTTCTTTCGCCTATATTTAGTACTCCATGCATATGCCGTAAGATTCGATATGACAGGTACTGTAGCACTTTTTGGGTTTGCTTTTTGCAAACTAAACAGGTTCCAAATGTCAGTGAGCTCTCCTCCGTGGGTACATTAAGGGCTAATTGTAGCTTCTTTTTTACCGTGTGTGCATTTTCTCCTGGCTCTAGTTCAATACCTAGGACAGGACTACTATTGGTTTGAACAAACACGCACTTACAGTTAAGGGGTCTCTCCTCAGTTATGCTTTTTGAGGGGTAATCACTGCCCCAGTTGTGATCTAGAACCACATCAGCCATTTGTGTCTTAATTAATAGCAGTATCAGTGTTGTGAGGCATAGACTGCTATGAAGAAATTATGGGTGCTAGCAAACACTAGTTGATGAGCTGGCAACAACAGAGAGGGCAAACCAAAATTTTCAACTTATGACAATCGGACAAATTTCCAATTACTGATGGATTAGCATGTCCATGTACACATTATGATGTTGTGACATCTAATACTGAGTGCTACTCATTATAGAACTAAATGACACAATAAATAATAAATTAGATGTCCACAAAATGAGTAAGAAAAGGTATGATCAAATAGTTTAGGAGAAAGTTAACAAGGTGCCCGTACACTCAAACATAGCACATAACAATAAAATGAAAGTAAATGTAAACCATGACAAAATTTTAGGGATGCTGACATCCATATACTATTTTTACAACTCTACTAGTTGAATGAAAGGATTAGGTAAATTGGGATTTCATTTTCATACAAAAAGGGTTTAGCTATAGGATTTGAAATTCAGTGCTTCTTTGTTTCATTACTTCAAACATGATGGTATTATCAACTATGCTGTAGTCCCAAAAGCTGAGAAGAAATTAAATAGACACACACTAATTTTTATGATGCATGCTTATTGCTTAAGTAGAACTGCAACACAAATAATCATAATTTAAAAAATAGTACTAGATATATCGATTTCTTTGGAGTCATACAATCTAGAACTTGACACATGATTGATTGGGTCTAAATTCATTTGCTCCACTTGCACGCTAGATCGCTAGCAGCAATTGGTTAATGAGCTATATAACATCTGTGTTACTTCTCCCAAGTTGATTATATGAATCCTTTACAAAAAGAACTATACGTATAACAAGAAAAACTATAGCTTCTCCCAACTATCAGAAATATATAAAAAGAACTAAGTCTATCAATTTGTTTGAAGTGGTACACTCCAGAACTCAAATTATGCCATACGATTGAATGGATTCATTTGGTCCACCTACACGCAAGCGATAACCGGCTAATGAACTTTATAGCATCTCCATAGCTTTTCCTAAGTTCATTGGGAACTATAAGCATAACAATAAAATATATAGCATTTTTCTCAACAAACCCTACTGATTTCATCATAGGTACCCTGAAAATTCCTAGAAAAAAACCAAGAAAAAGGGTTTGATCCGCGCTACTGGCAAACATAATAATCTCCTTCATGCCCAACCAATTTTTTTGGAGGTTTTGTGGTGTATGTAACTACATATTATCCTTATATAAGAGGCACATCCCAAGAAGGGTAAGACAGGGAGGGGGTAGAAGCAGAGATTAGGGCATGTTTTGTTTTCTTGACATATTTATCACCTTGCTAGTCTAGGAAAGCCAATTGTCTTGCCTAAAAAAGTGAGAGGAAACCTTACTTGCACATGAATCGAGATAACTAGCATAGCATCCAAACAACGTGTAATGTTCTAACTTCTTTCAGGCAAGGCTAGGCAAGTTGCAGCAAGACAGTCACTAGCTAGCCACAACACATCCTTCTTTGCCACCAAATCAGAGAGCAGCAACATTGACGCTGAGACCATGAGGGGATCAGAACTATCAGTTCAGACCGAGTTGCGCGGGGGTGGTGATGAGAGGCAACCTATTCCAGCAGGAAGGAGTCCCACTACCATGAACAGGAGAGGCCTCAATGCTACCAAGCGGATGGCCAAGACTAGCCAACGTTGTCCCAGTTATAGCTCAGGTCGCCGTCCACCTAGGAATGGATCAAACTAATAGCTAGCCGTGGTTAACAGAGAGGCAGCGCGACCACCATGGTTAGCATCCTCTCTCTCTCTCTCTCTCTCTCTCTCTGTGAGCGCGCGTGTGTGTGTGCGCGCTCGCGCATATGTGTGTGGCAATTATTGTTGGTGATGCACTGCATCATTTTAGCCATGGCTGAGAATATACTTTGTGCATTTTTGGACATGCTAGAAGCAGGATCTTTACTTTAGTAAAACCTCATCCCTGCGTGCAATGCAAGCTTATATAGATATCCTCAATTTTTAGAGCATGTCTCAGACCATATTATGTTGCAGAGTTGTTCTTAGTAGTGTTGCCAATTTGCGATGGAGTCAGTGAAGAACGGGGCATGGTAGGTAGCACACCAATCGCCAAAAGGCAGGAGAACATGACAAGACGGCCAACCTCGTAGAACCAGAAAATTATTTTTCTTGTCCTTGTGATGGACAAGGGTATGACCATGAACCACACAAAAAATTGAAGATAGACTAGAAGTTGGATGTAACTATCATGGAACCATCCAAACAAAATTTATGGTGTTTTGTTGTTTATGTAACTATATATTATTCATATATAAGAAACAAAATCAAGCTGAATCTGCACTGTCTAGCCGTCAAACATCCCTCTTTGCCCCCAATTAGAGTAGCAACAACATTGACATCGAGAGCAGGGGGATCGGAACTCACCATTTAGGTCGTGTCGTGTGGCTATGGTGGCGACAAGGGGGAGTGGCCTATTCCAGCAGGCAAGGAGTCCCACTCATATGAATGGGCGAGTCCTCACCGCCACCAAGCGGACGATCGAGACTGGCCAGTGTTGTCCCCAGTTACAGGCTCAGGTTGCCGTGCACCCTAGGGACAGGCCAAACTAATAGTTATCTGTGGTTAAAAGAGAGGCAAGGCGACACAACTGACATCCTCTTATAGCCTACTGTCGAGCGACATCCTTTTAGCTATGGCTGAGAATAGGCTCCGTGCATTTTTTTATCTGTCTTAGCTGGAAGCAAGATGTTTTCTTTAGTAAAACCTCATCTTTGCATGCAATGCGATCTTATCTAGAGATCCTCCTATTTTTAAAGTATTCATTGGACCATATTATCTTTAGAAATGTTCTTAGTAGTGGCTGTTGATTTACGACTCCATTGGTGAAGAACGAAGCATGGTAGATAGCACACCGATTGTCGATATGCGGGAGAACATGACGAGTCAGCCGAGTGCATAGAACCAAAGAATTTTCTTAGCATAGAAACAGAAATTTTTTTCTTGTCTTTTCAATGGACAATGGTTGATGATGAACTGTCCAAACAAACTAAAGGTAGACTAGAAGTTGGATGTAACTATCATGGAACCGGACAAACAAATTGCTTGCCTTTTGAAGTGATACTTAGGTTCCTCATGTGTAGATCAACCATGGGTGAGTACTTGCAGACCTAAGGGAATGGGTAAAACATATGGAGTTGACAAGGAAGTCCATTGATTTTCATTTGCAAAATAGTTTAAAACTGAGTTTTCATCATTTGTAGAACAATTTAAGGCTGATTTTTTCACTAATTGGCACAAGATTTTTTCAATTTCATTGATAGAGAAGAGAGATTTACATCTTAGCTATCTGTTTTTTTAGAAAAGAAACATATAATGGTCTCTCGCACAGTCGCCAAACATTTTGCCCATAAGGCCAGTCTCAATGGATGTTTCTGAACCTTTTTTGTAGTTGGGCTATCCAGACTGGGTACATGAAAAATTCCTTGTAAGGTGCAAGAAGTTATCTTTGTCGATCATCAGTAACAGAATCTCCTCATAAATATGTTGCCAACTAAGCTTCAGTTTTGAAATGAGATTCAGTTCTTGTAGCACAGAGAGGTGTTTATTGTTTTACAAATCATTGTATACACATATAACAGTAGCAGATAGAAAATTTGGTTATCAACTTCTGATTCAGATTAACGTTTGTACTCCTTGTAATTCACTATTCACTACATTTTTGCAGGACAAGAGTGACATGGCTTCCCAGGTGGAATGTTAAAGAACAGTTACCTGAGCCGCTAGTTTCTTAATTTTCAACTAGCTGATGCATGTGTGAACCTGAAAGCTGACACATGTGTGAACCTTACGTATGCGTGAAGCTGATGCATATGTGAACTTGATGTTGTGCCAACCTGAAACTAGTTTCTTAATTTAAGTTGTGTATCAGACTTGATGCATTTTTGAACCTGAAACTTGATGCGTGTGCCAACCTGAACAATCCAGAGTAACAAATTATTTATTTTGGTGCATGTGTGAACTGAAACCAGATGCTGTCGAGATGATATTTGTGTGAAAATGACGCAAGAAGTGTGAAATACAACTTGCATATAGAGTGAAAATTGATGCATTGCTTTGGCCTTATGTATGATTTCAAACAACTACATAGTTACATGGCACATTGGATCACAACATCATAATACATTAACTTATGCAGTTTGTCTTAGAAACAGTGAAATGAACCCCCTCCCCCCTCCCACTAGAGAGATACTCCCTCCGTCCTAATAAATGTGCAATTCTCGTATCTCGAGAAATCAGCCATCGCAAATTTTGATTAAAATTATATAAAAAATACTAACTCTTATGAGACAAAATAAGTACCGTTAGATTGGTTATGAGATATATTTTCATAATAAATTTATTTTGAGACATAAATGTTAATACTTTTTGCTATAAATTTGGTCAAAGTTGACACAGTTTGAACGGCACGTTTTCCATAATTGCACGATCAACCGGACGGAGGGAGTAGTTTCATTTCTCAAACCAAACCTGTATAGCTGACATGTCCGTCTTGGAAACTGATAAATGAAACCTCACTAAGACTGGTCTAACATGATCCAGGTTTGATTTTTGCAAAGACTCGTTGGCTCCTGTTATCTAGAGTTTTATGAACCCCTCAACTCATAAATATAGGTGTGCCAAGTACCCCACCACTATGGTTTTTGCGCAGTTTCCCTATCTCTAGGATGATTTTACTCCTCCTAATTTTTGAATCTTAGAAAGCTAATTATTAAAACTTATTGGAGAAAGATAAAAATAAAGCTCTCTGATTATTTTATTCGTCTGGCTTAATCATTGGTTTACTAAGTAATCTTATGGAGCTCCTGAAGATGCTTTAGTTATTTTTAAAATCATTTCTCTGTCTCCCCAACAGAGTTTGATATGCATGCGTATCTGTGATCGGAAAAACTAGTTTTAAGAAAAAAGAGAGGGAAAAAACCTCTGGCAGCCACACCAACAGTCCCCTCGATCCGATTCAGCAGGTAGGCAGTGCCACGTGGCAGCCACCGAGGGCGTGGCGTTCCACCCGCCACTCATCCACAACTTTTTTTTGTTTTTTAGCATCAATGGATAGAAACTCATCCACAGCTTCCCGAATTTGTCTGTTCTGCTTCGCTCGCGGACGCTCCTCTCCGCTCCTCCGATGGCGCCGCCGCCCACCAGCTCCTCATTCCTCCGCCCGCCGCCGCTGCCACACCACACGCACCCTCGCCTCCATTTCCGCCCACCCTCCGCCTCCTTCCGCGTCGCCGAAATACTTGGCGGTCGGGGCCTCTGCAACGGCGAGGTCGGCGTCCGCAAAGAACTCGCCTCGGGCTCCTCCGCCTCCACCACCTCCTCGCTCGCGCCCTCTCCTTCTCCTTCGACAGAGTCTCCTCCGGCCCCGGTTGATCTGGACGCGTTCGAGAAGGAAATGATGGGCCTCACAGGCGGCTTCCCCGGCGGCGAGGTCGGCCTCAAGGACTTCGTCGCCAAGAACCCGCCGCCTCCTCGTTCCAAGAAATCAGATTCCCAGCTTCCACCCCAAGCCACGCTTTCCGCGCCGCCGCGGACGCCGGAGTTGCCGCTGTTCCTGCCGGGCATGGTGGTGCTGGTCAAGAACCCCAACAACGCCTACTACATGTACTGCGGGATCGTGCAGCGCGTCACCGACGGCAAGGTCGCGGTGCTCTTCGAGGGAGGAATCTGGGACAGGCTCATTACCTTCAATCTCGACGAGCTCGAGGGCAGGGAGAAGGGGCCGCCCATGGTGAACCCCAAGTCTGTGGTGCTAGAGGATCTTGTCGCGCAGCTTGAGGACGACGATGATAAGGAGGACGAAGCGGCCAAGAAGGAGAAGGAACCTGAGGGCGCCGCGGCTGCGGCATGACCACGCTTCTTCTTCCTGTTATATCATCCTGTGTGTGTATGTATGTATGTATGTATACAGCTAAAATAAAATAAAATGTTTGGGACTAATTAAAGGGAACGATAATATAGCTCTTATAAGTATATACATAGTTGAAATGTTAGTGTGAATTGGGGGCATGGAACAATTGCCATATGCTTGACCACATTGGCCTGGATGGCTTCTCCTTGGATTCTTTACCTTGTAATAATCACAATGCTACAAGACTGTTTCAATTTATAGTGAGGAGCTGTGGCATATATATGGATGAAGGCTTGGTAGTTGGTATGCAAAGATGGACAAATATACTTGGATGAGGAATTTAGTTCTGTGGGATCGGTATGTTTTGGTCATATTATGCAGGTAAGTTTTTGTAGCTCTAGTGGTTATCTAGACATTATGTAGTTTCGTGTCTGTGAGTACAATAAGTAACACTCGTCTCTAACATACATACAAGCTTTGTACTGTGTGTTTTTGTTCATGTTCTTGGCACGCACAATTATGTTGAATGGTTGAGATTGAAACCTCGCTGTTCTGCATTTTACTGTCCCTTACTCTAGTTTCTTGAGCACAATAGGTCCAGGCTTGTTTATATGTGTGTGGTCAGGGCCATGAAGCCGGTAGCCACATAGGGTACTGATGTTTTCTTGTGTAGTTTTATTGTAAGATGGTTAATTGATGTCATAATTAAGCAGGCCATAGGCTCCTGTGCATTGCTGGATTGCTGCCGCTCTTAATATGCCTTTTGGGGCTTTCGCGTCATCTATTGTTTTCTCACTGCCACGCAAGTAATGGTGCTTCTCAGGTATAGTCGTATAGAGTTTGAATGCTTGTGCTATTAATGTCATGTCCAATGTTTTGCTTCTCTGCTTATTAATCCCATGGCCACAGTATTGAAGACAGAATAATACCTGTCATTAGTCAGAAAAAAGAGAAGGCACATGCCATACTTTGAGGCTTATTTGTCCACTGGTGTTCAAGATAATTTGTGAATGGTTGCTACTATCAAAGTTTCAAAAGAGAATTTGATAAGGAAACTACAGTAGGAGTGCAATGTGTGGTTTAAAAGGTTGCAATGTGCTGATGTAAAATGTTTGTAGTGTATCAAAGCTCAAATGTTAATCTTCAGTCGACGGTCCTTTGTTGACATCAAACAGGATACTATAGGGCTCAAATTCAACTTGAGCACAGGGCCTCCAATGAGGCCAGTACCGCCCTGTAGGTTGCGCCTCACTTGACCATAGCAGCCTATTTGGATGAATTGAGCTAAAACCCATTTATGAACTGATGAGTCTGGTAGGGCTCTTTGGGTAGTGCTGCCCCACTTAATCCTAGCATCCTGTTGGGTGATTAATAAACCCCTTTTATGAAGTTCTATCTGCACTTGATTGCTAACTATGAAACAACTTCAAATTGCTTTGCTACAGTTGTTTCATTTCGGAACAATATTCATAACTTGTTCTCCATCATTTGCATATTTGTTTGCTAAGTTGTCTCGTTATTCTTGTGTTGTATCCATAGCAGTGAGGCTAATGTTCTGAGGAAATTCCAACCTTGGAGTGCCTGGTATCTAACTGGACTCGGTATCTAACTGGATAATATGTTGCTTTGCACGCGTTCTGCCGTCTTAGTGTTCAGGTAATGCTATATTACACCTAACCATTATCTTCCTTTATTACTAATTTATATATATCATTCTACTTTGACAGAAATTTTTCCATCAGATGCAAAATGCAATACTTCAACCAAGTCCAGAGCATTTCCCGAAGTATCAAGAGCAACCAACTGCCGCCAGACTGCTTCACCCCAAATTTTGCTGATCATCTCCATCATAGTTTCAGTGGTCCTCAATTGCCGGCAATTCATTGGGCTGCAACACATACAGCTGCTGGCACAAGCAATGGTGTCGTAAAGAAACAAGAACCATGGCCTTTCACGTAGGTACAAGGTTCTCCTGGGACAGGGAAAACTCATACTGTGTGGGGGATGCTAAATGTTATCCATCTTGTTCAGTATCAACATTACTATGCTGCTTTGCTCAAGAAGCTTGCTCCTGAAAGTTACAAGCAAGTTAGTGGTAGCACTAGTACCAGCTCGGAGACTGTTGCGGCAGGGTCAATTGATGAACTATTGCAGAGCATGGATCAGAATCTATTTCGCACTCTTCCCGAGTTTTGCCCTAAGCCTTGGATGCTTGTATGTGCCCCATCAAGTGCTGCAACCTGCAACAGATGAGCTCCTTGCTCGTGTTCTTGACCGTGGTTTTATAGAAGGTGAAATCAAGGTATACCGCCCTGATGTTGCCCGTGTTGGAGTTGATTCACAGTCTCGTGCTGCACAAGCTGTTTCAGTTGAAAGAAGGACAGATCAGATTTTAGTGAAGGGCTGTGATGAAGTAATTGGGTAGCTACATCAGCTGAAAGGCCGTGAGCAGCAGCTATCACAGGAGATTGCCTATCTTCACAGGGAACTCAATATGGTTGCAGCGGATGGTAGATAGATCCCAGGGCTCAGTAGGGGTTGATCCTGATGTTCTTGCTCAAAGGGATCGTAACTGTGATATTCTGCTTCAGAAAGTTGCTGCATTAGTTGAAAGCAGGGATAAAGTATTGGTGGAGATGTCACAGCTGCTGATATTAGAAAGCAGGTTCCATCCTGGCAGCAACTTCAATTTGGAAGATGCTAGGGCTAGTCTGGAAGCCAGTTTTGCCAATGAAGCTGAAATTGTTTTTACGACAGGAATGCTAAAACACACTTACAATTGTGTCAAGTAGCGGGCGTAAGTTATTTTCTCGCCTGACTCATGGCTTTGATATGGTTGTTAATTTGTTACTGATGAGGCTGCTCAGGAGTCCTCCCTCCATTAGCTCTTGGTGCTGTGGTGCAGCTAGATGTGTCCTGGTTGGTGATGCACAGCAGCTCCCTGCTACTGTTATTAGCAAAGCAGCTGGAACTTTGCTTTGCAGTAGGAGTCTTTTCGAGAGGTTTCAGCAGGCTGGTTGTCCTACCATTTTGTTCTCAATGCAATACAGGATGCATCCCCAGATCCATGAATTTCCATCAAAATACTTCTATCAAGGTCGCCTTACGGGCGTAAGTTATTTTCTCGCCTGACTCATGGCTTTGATATGGTTGTTAATTTGTTACTGATGAGGCTGCTCAGGAGTCCTCCCTCCATTGGCTCTTGGTGCTGTGGTGCAGCTAGATGTGTCCTGGTTGGTGATCCACAGCAGCTCCCTGCTACTGTTATTAGCAAAGCAGCTGGAACTTTGCTTTGCAGCAGGAGTCTTTTCGAGAGGTTTCAGCAGGCTGGTTGTCCTACCATTTTGTTCTCAATGCAATACAGGATGCATCCCCAGATCCGTGAATTTCCATCAAAATACTTCTATCAAGGTCGCCTTACAGATAGTGAGAGTGTTGTTAAATTACCTGATGAAGCCTATTACAGAGATGCACTTATGGCACCTTATATCTTTTATGACATGTCACATGGCCGTCTCATAGGGCTGGGGGTGGGTCATCTTCATATCACAATATTCATGAAGTGCAGTTTGCATTGCGTGTATGAGGCTATGGCCTATGAGCACCTTCAGAAGTTCCTGAAAGCTAATGGTTTCTGTTGGTATAATCACACCACATAAGTTGCAGTTGAAATGCCTTCAGCAGGAATTTAAGGATGTTATGAATACTGAGGAAGGGGAGGATACCTACATAAATACAGTTGATGATGCTTTTCAAGGCCAGGAGCGTGACGTCGTTATTATGTCATGTATCCGTGCTTCAAACCATGGTGTGGGTTTTTGTTGCTGATATACGCCGTATGAATGTAGCTCTAACTCGGCCCTAAGTGTGTTCTACTATTGTTCTTCAATGATCCTTTTGATGTATCCCATGTTACTTATAGTCTATACTGCTTTTCAGGTTGTTGGTAATGCTAATACCCTCATGCAGTCTGAGGACTGGGCAGCACTAACAGCGGATGCAAAGGCCAGGAAATGTTTTATGGACCTGGAAAGCATTCTCAAGGACTTCTTACCCATGAAAGTTCCATCTAATACTCCAGGTAGGAATTCTTCCAACAACATCCGGAACATGAGGACTGGTGGTGGACCTAGACCAAGACACTTCGACATGTTCTCAGAACCGAGGGATGGTACATGAACATGAGGCCTGATGAAGATGAGCGTCTGAATTCTGTTCCAAGATGAGCGTCTGATGAAGCTGCTTAGTTTACCGGTAGAGCTAGGGCCTGGATAGATGCCCACGTCTGGACGCCTGCGCCAGCTCTGTGTTGCGTGCTCTGCCTGCTCTGATTCGCAGCTCAGTTTCCCGCGGAACGCGCCAAATTACAACACGAGGAGGCAGTTGGAAAGGAAACCACCTCCGTGCGCACCGCATTGCGGCTGCATGAGCGCGCTTTTTACTCCACCGTCCGTTCCCAGCCCCAGCCTGCGTGTACGTGCCGACCTGCCAAGGAAGAAGGCCATGCGGGGACTGCCCACACCGCTTGCCTGCATGCGGGACCGCCCGCACGTGCTCCGTTTCACGCGCGCACGTAGGAATCCATGCGCCCCTCCGACATTAGCTCTAAAACATGAAATACTCAACTTGAAACAAATGCAATATACGTCTAAAACAACTGAAACATTTGAAACATATACTTGCAACATATGTGTAAAACATATGCAACATCTATATAAAACACTTGCAATATATATCTGAAATATATGAAACATTTTTATATAAGTATTGCAACATCTAGATGTATTTTTGCAACATCTAGATGTATTTTGCAACATCCAGGTAAACAACTTGCAACATTCATCTCAATCAGTTGAAACACCTGGAACATACACTTGCAACATGGGGTTGCAACGCAATGTCACCTTGCTAATTGGGTGGGTGGATACTCGTCGTTGCAGAGTTCGATGTCGGTGCGGCAGCGACGCAGGCAACTCACAAGTGGGGCAGCATCACACGAAGCTCCTCTCGCCTGCTTGCTGGAGCATCCATTGTGGAGGCTCACCGGCTCGGTGGCGCATGTGTGGAGCTCGATGGTACGCCGGTGGCTGGTAGCATGCGCAAAGCTCGTTGGCACGGCCGCCGCAACCTTTTCCCGTTGTTCCGCATCAAAGTCATCGACGGCGGAGCCTGTTGTGTAGCGCCCGCACGGCCACTCACCTTGATTCGGGGGCGAGGGAGGTAGTGAGGTGAGGGCGTATCGAAAGGAGAGGGAGGAGTTGGTGCTGGGCTCCTAGGAGCAAGCTATGTCGTCGGGCTCAAAACAAATGGATAAGAACGATTCAGTCGAGCTTAGAATAAATGGATAAGAATGATTCGGTGGGAAGCGACGTCCTTCCATCCGGATGCTCGGGCTATATCATTATCGTATACAAATACAACTGCTGATAGAACATGTAAATTCAGTCGGTGGGTCATACCTATACCTATACACGAAAGACTAGATTTGTTACAATAATCAACGGCAACTTCTTTTGAAAAGAAAAAAACAATCAATGGCAAGTACTAGCCTTTACACGTAGTGTTCCTCCAGATCCGAAAATAGAAATTAAACTACACTGAACAATGACTCAGCAGCTGCTACATATATCATCATGTCGTGCAAATAGACGAAGAAACACATTATTATTTCAACATACTTATATTAATTATCACATCAGAAGGTTTGAAAATACAAATTGAACTGCATTGAACATGAATACATGATAAAGCTTTTGCTACGCAACCAAATTTAAAACAGAGGGAGTATCATGTGTTCGCAAATGATGGCACACAAGCTGTTTGACACACAGAAATATACTTTATTACATATATCACAATCGGCTAAGCATATACACGGATATATATGTGTTACAGACTTACAGTTAGACAGTTAGTACACCACTGGAAAGTTCAGATTAGCAAGCCGCCGATTCAGATAGATCAGAAAAAACTTCCTTTCTGAATCAGGGCGTCTAGAAAAGACACAAACAAAACAAACGCTACCAACATTGTACAATGCACATATATTATAGATACACATATATATGTATCATCAGAAGACCTAGCTAGCCAGTGGAGGACTGTTGCAACGCTAGCTCTAGAACTAGAACCCAAGCTTCAAATCCAACGTCGCGTCCAAGACCTCGCCTTGATCGCGCTTCCGTTTCTTTGGCAATGGCGGCATCCCTGGCCGCAGGTTGAGGTCCAGCGTGGTGGCCGGCGCCGCTTGTGACGACGACGTTGGCGACGCGCTGCAGCCGCTGGATGTTGCAACCGCCGTCGTCCCCTCCGCGCAAGTCGTCTTCTCCCAGTGGCATCGCTTGTGCCCGCCGAGAGCCTGCCCGGTGGCGAACCCCCGAGCGCAGACGCTACACTTGTGGTCGTCGCACCTTGGCGGCGGCGGCGAAGAAGTCGACGTGCTGGCGCCGCAGCTCGCCTTGGCGCTAGGCGAGGCGCCGAGAATACTCTTCTTTCCCTTGCCAGGCTCACCTTGCCGCAGCATGAGCAGGCTCGTGGCGGTCTCGCGCTCCTGCTCGGTGAACTGCAGGTCCGCGGCCGCGGCCGCCGCCACGACGGCCTGGTGGCGGAAGTGCAGCGGCTTCTTGATCCCGCGCCACTGGCGCTCTGGGTGGCACCGCATGTGGCCGAACAGCGCCTTCCACGACGGAAACTGCTTGCCGCACTCGCTGCACGGCGACGGCGGCGTGTCCTCCGTGAGCGACGACGACCGCACCCGGGCGACGCCGCCTTCCGGCGGCCGCGGCACCGGCCTCGGGGAGATCGCGCAGACGAACGGGGGAGGTGGAAGCGCCAGCGACAGCGTGAGCGTCGTGTCGTGGTGGGGCGGCGGTGGAGGCGGGGGCGACAGTGGCTGCGGAGGACGAGCAGGAGGAGCCGCGGCAAGCCGGATCGGAGTGGCCATGGTGAACCAGCGATTGATCGGGGAGGTTGGGCGAGGAGGGAAGTGGAAGTTGCACTTGCGAAGGAGGCTGGGAGGCCGATATGTACGGACGCGCTTGTGCTGCGGCGGTTGCCGGCTTGCCGGCGGTTGCTGCTGCATCCTGAGACGAGAGGCTGTGCCTTCGGGCGTCGTGTACCATTTGGGCGGATCCAAGGGAGTAGATCTTGAGCCGTCCAGCCCAACAGCCCTCCACAGCGGCCGCACCACACCAGGAGCCGCGCCCCTTCCGTACTCCCGCCCAACCCGCTACAGTGACTCAGTGATACTCCTGCTGCTTCATTCTATTTTTTCGATTTTTAGTATTTAGTGATTCACAAATTCAGTCATATTGTAGGCCATTGGAATGGAAAAAATATTTTGATAAGAAAGATGCACTTTGAGTCGATATCATGATTTATATTCTTTGTTATATCTATCCACTACAGGAAACTGGCTCTTTGCCGACTGCAATTTTCTTTGCCAACTGTTTTTTTTCGACACTCGGCAAAGAGGTCATTTTGCCAACTGGAATTTCCTGCAGTCGGCAAAGCAGGATTTGCCGACTGCCTGGCTTTGCCGACTGCCAGGCAGTTGGCAAAGCCATGTCTTTGCCGACTGCCAGGCAGTTGGCAAAGAATTACAGTCGGCAAAGGCAGGCCATGGGTGACGCCATCCACACTGTCACCTTTGCCGACTGCCACTCCGTTAGCAGTCGGCAAAGTTGCAGGCTTTGCCGACTGCCATCCTCCCTGGCAGTCGGCAAAGGCTCTTTGCCAACTGCCACTGATGGCAGTCGGCAAAGAATTAATTTTTTTTTTCGATTTTCGATCCCAGTTTTTTTGTGTTGCCTTGCTACAATAAGTACATGATATATTCCAAGTTTTAGGTCATTTTGATTTATTTTGCTATATTCCATTGATTTTTACTGTTTCTTTGATTTTTTCCGACAACTCTAGATTTGTACTGCAGATACATGAAATAATGGAATCCGGCGATTTAGAAAATGATATTCATGATGTTTGGAGCATGTTGAGGCCGTGTGCGGGGCCTCGCGTGAAATTTCGACCGTATTGGTGTCGGAACACGCCGAGGCACGCGCGTGAAAAGTGTTTTTAAATTTTATAAAATCGAATCGGAGTCCGAAAATGACGAAAATTGACGACGTATCTTGCCATCGCATGCGGAGGCTGTGTTAAAAATTTGAGAAAGTTTCGAGCAAGTGGCGACGTCGGGTGGCTAAAACCTGGACTAACGTCGGGTGGCTAACTTGTTATCACATGTGGAGATGTCCAGATTTTAGCCACCCGACGTCGCCACTTGCTCGAAACTTTCTCAAATTTTAGCCTGCCGTTAGGGCTGACGGCGCCACGTGGCTTTGCCGACTGCTGGCGTGGCAGTTGGCAAAGCCTTTGCCGACTGTGTGCCACGTGGCAGTCGGCAAAGCCACCTTTGCCGACCCAGGCTTTGCCGACTGCTCTTTGCCGACTGCTACGTGGCTTTGCGGTCGGCAAAGCCTTTGCCGACTGGGTTTAAGCCTTTGCCGACCGGGGCAAGCAGTCGGCAAAGAGGCGTTTTCCTGTAGTGATCGGTATATGGCTAGTATGGTTCAAGCCTTCTATTATTTAGGCCCCCTCTTGGTTGGTTTCTGGATCCGCCACGGGTAGCCAAGATGCACAAATTTTGATGTAGAATAGGAGTAATTACTAAAACAAACGCCTGTCCTAGTACTAGGTCAATAATTTGACATGCACGTGATGTTTTCTCTCTTGTGAGCTGCGATGAATTCACATTCACTCTCCGTTTCAAATTGCAAATAGTCATATGTAGATTGTTTTTCTTTTTTGCTATGTAGTACCTAGCTAGCTTGACAGAGAAAACCAAACAACTTAAGATTTAGAATAATATATTGATGAAAATTGAGCAACCATATTTGGAATATATGTGTCCAAAATGATTTGTGAATCTATTGGGACAGCTTGTGAAAAAAACATGCGAGCTTATTTTTATTGATCCAATAGTTTTTCTAAAGCTTACTTGAATAGGGGTCCTACTGAAGTTGCTCTTATGCTTAGAGAATTTACCCCTTTTTGAAATATAAAATATCCATTTAATTAATTGGGCCAAGAGAAACACCCAATACTAGTACGAAGTTTTTTTTTAGCAAAAATACTAGTACTACTATAATTGATTCATTCGCTGCAAGTTTACAAGAGCCCAGCCCATGCATGCAACCTGCATTTCCCGGCCCATCTAGGCTTCTTTTTAGCGCTTGCCTCGTTTCCCCCTATTGAATGCGAAGCACGAAGTGTAGCTTGGACGGTGAGCATGGCTTAGCGGCAGCGGTAGACCTCGGAGTCCTTGAACCGGCACGGTGGCGAACGGACGTACCTGGCATAATGCTGGTTGTGGTTGTAGGTGTAGTGGCTTCCATGGATCAATCTATCTCTGCAGGTGTAGTAGGTTCGTTCGTGGCTCCGTGCTACAAGTCCGCCCCTTAGTTATTTTTTTATATATAATGAAAGAAGAGTTATGGCTTCGTAAGTACTTGTTCATTGAAGAAAAACCAGCCCACAAACACGACAAAAAAAGTTCTAAATTATTGACCAATATGAGAAACACAAGGTCATCCATATGATGCAAAGAATACCGTGGCTCTTCTCTCTAGAAGTCAAATGCTTGTATGGTTTGCTCTTTGTAGTTGTCCAAGCGTCCAAAAACTATATCCAATGTGATTTTATTATTTGATATCACATAAAATTACCTGACAGGTGCTCGATCCATGATGGGTACCTGGCGGGTGCGAAACACGGGTATGAATGAATCTTTTATCCACAGGCATGCTCGCGGACATATAAAATATTAAAGATCCACAGGCATGCTTGCTCGTGAACGGCCAAATACTTTACTCACAGGCCCACAGATCCATCGTCTATAAGTACTGTACATTGGATCTCCGATTTCCATCGTGTACGAAACAGTGCTGCAAGATCCAAGCTGAGAGACCACACCACATGTCCACAGGCAGCTAGGACAGTGCCGCCGCTGACTGCTGCAGCAGCGACTGGTAGGAGCCGACAGCGAGGTCGTCACGGCAGGTGAGCAACAGTTGCGCGCCAGTCGCCGTGGGCCATGGGCCGTGGCCGGCACCGGCACCGGCAGCGCCCGTGCACTGGACTGGACTCTGTGTCAGGCTCCTCTGAGCCCGCGGTCAGGACAGGCCGTCACGGAATTTGTCCCTCTGTGTCAGTTGACCGGCTCACAGGTCCAAGTGGAAAATCCTACGCCAAACCGTGCGCATGCACGTGAAAGGCGAGCATCAATTGTGTGTTTTGTTTTTCACATTGTTTTCGGTTGAAAAAAGAAGAAGGCTGGTGGGCTTGACGGTCTGAACAAATTCGTTGTTCGTCACGGCTACAGTTTGTTTTGTTGAGCTACGAGGAGGCTTTCTTTATCCGGAGATTGGAGGCCCTCCCGTTGAAGCAAGGCCTCGTTTAGATGGGTGAATTGGGGGAGAAAAACACTGTATCAGAATTTCTGTATCATTTCGTTTGTATTTGGTAAAAATTATCCAAATATTGACTAACTAGGCTTAAAATGTTCGTCTCGCAAAGTACAACAAAACTGTGTAATTAGTTTTTGATTTCATCAACATTTAGTACTCCATGCATTTGCCGACATTTTGATGTGATGGGGAATCTTCTTTTTGCATAGTGAAATTTGGGGAGAGAATAGGGGAACTAACAAAGCCCAAGCAAATCACGAGAGTCTCTGGGCCCGGACCGTCGTCAGGTTGTGAAAAAGGCCCCGGTCAGGTAGAGCCCACTGCCCCGCGCAAAGCAGTCCGTTGGGCTGCGTGCGTGGGTAGGTGGCCCACCGGCGTCCACTGGCGTCCTTGCGTTCTCCCTGTGATTCCCTCCGGTTGCACGTGCTCGTTCGCTCTTGTCGCCCCGGGTCGCCCGGGCCCATCTGGCGGTCATGGCGTGCGAACGGGAGACGTGACCAAAACGGGACGGGACTGGGACTGGCAGCGAGCGACGAGTGGAGTTGGGAGGCACGAGACGGGGCGGACGGCGTTCATTGGGTGACGGCGCGCTCGATCGGTCGGCGACCGGACCGGGAGCGGGACAGGGCGGAGCCCACCGCACGCGGCGCAGGAGCCACGGGGCCACCACCTGCCGCAGCTGCCCGCGCCTCACGAGCCGGGGGTGGCTGATGGGGGAGCTGCCCACCACCCCGAGCGACGTGCCGACCACGCTCGACGGGCCCAATTTTTCTGAAGGCGAAAACGACGCGGTTCCAAAAGCCCAAAACGACACGGCCGGAAAAAGGAATGCGTTGGCCACGTGATCCGCCCGCCGGATGCACGAGGCCGACGCCGACGTGCTCCTCCACCGAACCACCCCACACTCCACGCACTCACGTGATCCGGCGGCGCCAACCGCCAGCCCACCGCCCACCACTCGCGCTCAAGCAATAGTAGCAGCTCCATCACCACGCAACTGGCTCAGGATTAATTACTGTATACATTACAGATCCCTAAGCCGATCGATCCCAGACCTGCTGTGGTACGGTGCAGGGGAATGTCTATCTGCCAAGTGGACTGGTGAACCCCTTCTTGACTTTGAGACTTATCAATTAGTAAATTAATCTAGCCGGCCCCAGAGGACTCCATGGCCGGAATCTTCCTCTCTGTCACGCTCTCCTTGTGTCGTCTAGCTAGCACGGTCGTCACTTTTACTAATCCTACTAGCTAAGAATTAATCAGTCAGCGTGATTAATTAGTCCATTCCATCTGATTAGTGACTACACTAATCCTAGTATCCCCGCAAAAGGACGAGGCTACCTAGCTGCCACGCGTGCTAAGCTAGCTGATCATATATCGACTCCGGCCGGGAACTGTGTTTAATTTACCTCTCGTGATGCTGTTTCTTCTTTTGTTTTCGCAAGCCACACAGCTAGTAGCTGGCATGCCTGGCTTTAGCTTGGGCGTCATGCATGAACATACAGATACTCTACAGCTTGGGCGTCATGCAAAGAAGAGAGTATGCATGAACAGGTAGGTAGGCTAGGTACGGTGGTGAATAGAAGAGAGGGTTGGGGTCATGTGACTCCATGATTGCCATTAGCATGCATGGCTACTACTAATAATCAACTTCATTATATTATCCATCCTGACTATGTCCATCTCTCAATGCAAAGGCAAGGGAGGAAACAAGACACCTCACATCCGCCGTGTCTCCGTTATATTATATGAATGCAGTGCCTGATGGTCGACAAATAAAAGTCGAGACGCCATGTAAAGAAGGCAAAGCCATGCATGCATTCTAATTTCTAAACAACAACATTATGATTAGCGTCTTTAATGCATGATTGATTCGGAAAAGAAAAATTAGGGATCGAGAACATGGGGGGATGCTGCGAGCATGATGGAGACGGTGTGCTTTGGATGGATCCAAAGCGGCCAGGGCCAGGGACTGGGAGTGTCCCTCCCCCTCAGCTGTTACGTTGTGTGCATCTGCATCTGATGCATGCAATAGAAGAATGAATACTCCTATATACATTTTTTTTTAGGAAACAGGATAGGCCCAGAGGCCTCTACTAGAAATTTATTAAACGTAACCAAGGTGATTACAAGCAAAAGTCGGGACACAACACTAGAGGAGCAGAAAAAGAGGAAACAAGGCAAGGCAAGGATGGTTAATTAACGTAACATGGGCGGGGATGCAAACAAATCAAAGCTAATGGACGGATCGGACGACGTACGTACAGTACAGGCTGTTGTGTTGGGCGCGTTCATCATCATCAGCTCGATCCCACCTTGCATGCAGCATGCCATGCCGGTGTGGATCCTTAATCCTTTCATTTGTGAAGCTACTAGTCTAGTACTAGTGGTATTATTACTGGTGCTGAAACATGCTTGCACGGAGTTGGAGTAGATCTGTGCAGAAATGATTGGCTCCAGCCACTTTCTCTGACATGGGGATACTGTTGTCAGAGGAGTTAAAAAATTCTCATGTGATCAAAGCCTGCTCCAGTGCCGTAGTACGTACTTATTTATTTAAGTAGTTGTTCTGTGGACCTACCTGGCCGTGTTTAGATCCCCAATTCAGGAGCCCGAATTTACACAGCGCGCATTAAATGCGCACTGTAACAATTCGTTTGTATTTGGTAAAAATTTTCCAAACTTTGACTAATTAGGCTCAAAATGTTCGTCTCGCAAAGTATAACAAAATTGTGCAATTAGTTTTTAATTTCATCTACATTTAGTATTCCATGCACGTGCCGGTATTTTGATGTGATGGGAATCTTCTTTTTGTATAGTGAAATTTGGGGTTGAAATTTGGGATCTAAACCCTGGTTTAGTTGCCTGAATTGGGCGCCGCCGAATTCAGCGTTTGGCACTGTAGTGCACTGTAGCATTTCGTTTGTATTTGCTAATAATTGTCTAACTATTGATTAATTAAGCTTAAAACGTTCGTCTCGCAAAGTATAACCAAACTGTGCAATTAGTTTTTGATTTCATCTACATTTAGTACTTTATGTATGTACCGCAAATTTGATGTGACGGAGAATCTTCTTTTTACATGGTGCTAAATTCATGAGTTTGGGGTAACTAAACATGGCCCTAGCCTGGATTACTACTACACTCCGGTTAGTACTTAGGCCAGTCTCAAGGAGTTTCATTAGAGTTTTATGGACATTAATTATACTGATGTAACACTATATTAATGAAGAAAGAGATAATAAGAGTTTTATGGGAGTAGAGAGAGTTTCATGGAGATAAAACTCTTCTGCACTATTTTCAAAATGTGGATATATTAAAAACAGTGACATAAAATCCTAACTGACACACTGGCCTTAGTACTGGTATAGTCGTACTGGAGATGTCCAGCGTTCAGGCAATGCATGGTGCCGCAGCTAGGGCAAAAAACATACATATACACTTTATATACATACATACACCTACACATCCGTTATATTTTCATTCATTTTTTTGTAAATGTATATTAGAAAGCCCGTTTAGTTCAGTCGTCATACAACAGAGAACAAACCGTGACACGCCTGTATACGTTTACTTACGACCTTTTACTGTGCTTTGTTGATCTAATACGTGGAACTGTGACCAGAAATAAAAAAAACTACGCATTAGAGTAACAAATAGTACTGCTAGCTCTTGCAGCAATCAACAAACAGAGAGCACTTGTTCATATACGCGCGTACAGAAACATGGGTATGGTGCCGTCTGTGACGTACAGAAACATGGGCCGCCCGGCACTTGTTAACGCACGTACTCCGTATTTACTACGCTTAAAAATTTGTAGCTGGTGGCGACGACGACACGACGTCGCCCCATGCATGCCCTAAACAATGCACCGCGCGCCAGTATTCAACCTGGCCGGGGCCCGGGGCCCCCTGTTTTCGCCGTTCGCACCACAGCACATGCACAGCGTAGTGCTGTAGTGTGACGATGCGTGCCTGCAAGCACGGCATGTGCTAGGCTGTTTGTTCCTCGCCTTCGTGTGCCACGTCACGTATATGGCCGCCATAGCAGTTTTTGTCTCCCGCTTGGTTTGCGACTAAAATGAGGTTGCCATAGCTATATACTCCTCTGTTCCGTTTTCAGAGTCGTTCTGGCACTAGCATGAAGTGTTCAGATTCACAAATTCATTCATGTATCAGCCCCTTGTTTAGATGACATCAAAATTCCAAGTTTTTTCACTCTCTCTCCATCACATCAATTTTTAACCACTTGCATGGAGTATTAAATATAGGTAAAAAAATAACTAATTACACAGTTTAGTTGTACATCACGAGATGAATCTTTTGAGCCTAGTTGGTCCACGATTGGACAATATTTGTCAAATAAGACGAAAGTGGTACTATTCATTGGATTGAAATTTTTTCTCAATCTAAACAAGGGCCTGGGCAGATGCACCGTCCTAGTTCAAAGAATTTTCACTGCACCTCATTGAATACTAAAGCGACTCTGAAAACGGGACAGAGTAGTAAGAGTTAAGAGCCTGTTTAGTTGGCCACCCAACCCAAAAAAGTTTGCGCAGTACCCGTCACATCGAATCTTTGGACGCATGCATGGCGCATTAAATGTAGATAAAAAATAACTAATTGCATAGTTTGTCTGTAAATCTCGAAACGAATTTTTTAAGTCTAGTTAGTCTATAATTAAATAAATTTTGTCAAACAACAACGAAAAGTGTTACATGAACTTACCCAAAAAAATTTCACCGACTAAACAGGTACTAAAAGCTTCATAAATCTCGCCACAGTATGGCAGTGAATTAGGCCGCCGCACCTGCGTCGTGGCAAATAAAGGCTGGCATGCAAACAGCCTCGTAATCTCGCCCTCCGTTCGCTTTCTTTCTTTCTTTCGTCTCCAACAGACCAACAGAGAGAGAGAAGATACGACCAGCCACCGCGGCGTATGGCTGTCGCTTGCGTTGTTGTCGGCCATGTACACAGGCTAACGCTGATCCATCCCAGAGAAGAAGGTGACGAGTAAAGCGCCTCGCCAGGCATGCATCTGCCCACCCATGCATCCTAGCTTGGCACTTGTCAACGTACAGCAAATACGTACTCTACAGGAGTACTGGAGTAGTACAACCTTTTTGCTCCCAAGGCCAAAAGAGCTCGCTCGTGTCGAGTTGGGCAACCACATATGGAAGGAGTGGAGTGGAGTGGGCCGGATCGACTGGTGTACAGTATCACGGTGCGTTGCACATCACAGAGAATGGAAAAGGCGTCATCTTGGGCGGCCAGCAGTGGCGCGCCGCCGTGTCCGATCCGACCGCGCGGGGCAGGGGCCAGGGGGCAGGGGCTCTCGTCGGTCGTCGCTCGGCAGGCCACGCGCGATCTGCCCCGCCGTCCGTCCGGCACATGCGCGGGTGTCAGTACCAGTGCCACACGTGGGGTGGGATGGGTCTCGTCCCGTCCGCCTGCGGAAAGCTGACGCCACTCGTGAGGCCGTCTCTGCGCCCGGGCGGGGCCTTGTCGCGCGCCCTCGGCGAGGGCAACGCCTTGTCGTCGTACGTGAACGTGACGTTCCCGCACACGACTATCAATGCTTCCGTAGAATACACTCAGCCTGTGTTTAGATGACGATTTTTTTTTAAAATACTGCTGTAGCACTTTTTCTTATTATTTGATAATTAGTGTCTAATCATAGACTAATTAGACTTAAAAGATTCATCTCGTGAATTATGGCTAAATTGTATAATTAGTTTTATTTTTTTATCTATATTTAATGCTTCATACATGTATCAAAGATTCGATATGATGGAGAATCTTGAAAAATTTTGCAAAATTTTCTACAACTAAACCAACCCTCATAACACGTACAGTGGGTTTCCATGCATCGAGCATCACTACCGTACCAGTGTACATTCTGACCAGGGAATCGAGAGTAGTGATAGTCTACCTCAAAATCGGTCCAAAGAGAACGATATTCTAAATTGCATGTCTTAAAACTTTCTTGAGTTTGACTAACTCTTTAACAAAATATTATTAGCATTTATGATTTCAAAATAAATGTGCTACGAAAATATATTCTACGATTAATCTAACAATGTGTATTTTCCAAACTCTGATCGAACAAGGACAGTGAAAAACAACAAGGTTGATCGAGAACGTCTCCTTGCTTAGTTTGTCCTCTCGTCTGCCCTCAACATTAGTTTTGCCGCAACACGCTTTCATAAGGTTGTACTTCTATTTACATCAACTTGTGTAGCCCGGGGGCTTGGGCTTCAGTTATCGCGCCTACACCTTTTGTGGTTAGTGTGCTAACGTTAAATCTGGTCAATATGTTAGCGGGGCTAGGTCACCCGAGACCACACGCGTTCTACACGTAACAGAGATGGGTCCAAACGACGAGACCTATCAACGGGCCGACAAAACCGATCTGACGCTCGTTCTTCTCGCCTAAAACACCATCGAACATTTTTTAGCAAGACCCATCGGAGACACACACACACACACACACACACACACACACACACACACACACACACATATATATATATATATATATATATATATATATATATATATATATATATATATATATATATATATATATATATATATAGCGGGGTATCCTAGTAGGATCAATAAGGCCACCTACAACATCGACAGATCTCTGCTAAACAGTAAGGGGATTGTAAGAGTTTGAGGTAAAGGATCGGATAAAAAAGTAAGATAGATTTGGTTTTAACGATTTCAAAATTCCATAACAATGTTGAAGTTTGTCATGAGATCAGATAATGAGTTTCTAAATAAACAAAACATGACTACCAAATAAAATGAGACCGGACAAATAGTGACACGTAGAGACTCAAAAAAATTCGATCTACACCCGTTTTTGTCTACAAAAACTTGCCTAGGCCGGTTTTAAGACAAGATATTGCAATTTTTTTCAATTCGATCCAAATTTATTTTTTCCTTTTTCCTGCACTACTATAGTAAATTTAACTGAGGTGGGCATTTTGGATTAACCGAGGCGGACAACGCAAACGCCTTCGCCGAAAGGCCACGGTTAATCAGACCTTAACTGAGGCGGTTGCTTTGCCCGCCTCGGTTAATCGATTATCGGAGGTAGTCTCGTTAGAACGTCCGCCACGGTTAACCGATAAAAAGAACAAAAAAATCCAGAGCCCACCGGCGAGCCCATTCCAGAGCCCACTAGCCAAATCTGGTCGGCGACACAGTACGCCGCCGTCCTCCACTCCTCCACGCCGGATCCACCCCACCCCTTGCGTCCACGCCGGCCTCCTCCTTGTATTCACGCTGGATCCGCTGGTTGCTCGGCTCCATATCGCCCTCCTCCTCACCTCCACGCTGGATCTGAGCGTGGCTGGAGCAGGGGGCTGCCCGCTCGACAGATCCGGGAGCTGCTCACCTGTGGGGGAGAGGGAGGGGCGCTGCTACCTGTGGTCCCGCCTGCTGCTCGCCTCCACGTCGGATCTGCCAGCTGCTCGCTCCATGCCACCCTCCTCCTCACCTCCACGCTGGATATGGGCGTGGCCAGAGTAGGGGGGCTGCCCGCTCGCCAAATCCGGGCGTTGCTTGCCTATGGGGGAGAGGGAGAGGAGAGGGAGGGGCGCCGCTACCTGTGGTCCGCCCGTTGCTCGCCTCCACGTCGAATCCGCTCGTTGCTCGCTCCACGCCGCCCTCCTCCTCGCCTCCACGCTGGATCCGGTCGTGGCTGGAGGAGAGGGTCGCCGCCTGTGAGGGATAGGGAGAGGGAGGAGCGCCGCTGCTTGTGGGGGAGAGGGAGCTAGCCTGTGGGGGAGAGGGAGAGGGAGGAGCGTTGCCGTCTGCTGGGGGAGTCGGGAGAGAGAGAGACTGTGGGGAGTAACTGACAAGATAACCCTAAGTCTATATTATATATGAGCCCAGTAGAAGATGGATATGGACCTTTGCTTGGGCTAGGAGCTGGGCCACTATTTTTAGAGATGGGCCTTATAGCGTGTCCGCCTCTGAAAATAAATTAACCGAGGGCAACCGCCTCGGTTAATATCGATTAACCGAGGCGGTTGCGTTATGTTGCCCGCCTCGGTGGCGGTTGCTGGGCCGGCTGTCCGACCACAAATAACCAAGGCGGGCAACCGGTCCAACCGCCTAAAACGCCTTAGATAAGTTTATGTGTAGTAGTGCCATTTGCATATGTTATTGAATCTATTTTCAACCTCCAATCATCGTATTTGAAGATGTCAACATACTCCATCCGTATCGGATTTAGAAGTCGTTTAGGATAGCGACACGGTCTCCAAAACACAACTTTGACCTCTTGTTTTTATAAAAAATATTTATAGAAAAGTGATATATGTATACTTTTATAAAAATATTTTTTCAAGACAAATCTATTCATATAATTTTTATATATGTAAACTCAACAACTTAAAAGTTATTAGTGATTTATATTCCTAATGTTTGACCCAAACGTTGTCCAAAACGACTTGTAAACCTGATACGGAGGGAACAGGCCGCAGCTAAGCTAAGCTACTACTCCGTCCCTTAATGTTGGTCGCTCGGAAAATGCGTCTGTGAGGGAAACACGGTTTTATAGAGATAGATATTTAGGGACGGAGGGGGTAAGCTGTTGGCACAGTGGTTGGACGACGCGTACCATCATTTGCAAAGCTAGCTCTGAAAGGGAGCTCGGATTCCGCGCGACAGCTAGCTCTATAGCACACGTCAAAGCACGTGTTTCTTTCGTGGCGATTAATACCTTGGGTTCATTACCTTTAATTTTGAAATGAAAGAGAGAGAGATGGGTTCGGTGACATGCGGAGTTGAGCCCCATGTGTGGCCAGGCCTGGTGATTAAATATAGAAAAGATACAATTATGAGATGCGTGTTAGTTAAGCTGACTTAAATTTAACTAAATTTATAGCAAATAGTATTAACATTTATGTCTCCAAATAAATTTATTATAAAAATATATTCTATAACTAATCTAATAATACTTATTTTGTATTATAAACATTAATATTTTTTATATAAATTTAGTCAAAATCGAAACTGTTTGACTTCTCGAAAAACGAGAATGACATGTTTTTATAGATGGAGGGAGCAGACATTCATTCATTCACACCAAGCACGGGGAAATTAAAGGGTATGGCAACAGCAACAGGGGAGACGAGACTATCCATCCGATCCAAGCATACAAGGCCCTCCCATCTCCCTCCAATCCACGGCATGCCCGCAATCATGTGCCGCCGCGGGGACCCACCCATCCCCCTCCAACCGTCACGTGACCCAACCCCACCCCCACCCCGGTCGTCGTCTGCTGTTCAGTTTCCCTGCCCCTCCTCCACTCGTAGCCTGGACCATCAACTCCCAGCTCGAGGTTGTTCCTCCGCTGCATCATCGCGTCACGTTGGTTAATTACCCGTCTAATCCCCTATCAAGGCGGTCATAATCACGTCCCCTCATCCTCATCCTCCCTAGCTAGCGACCTTCCCTTTCTACTACCTTCTCCAGTTAACTTTAAAAAGAAAAACTGAGGTTACTGCGGCAAAGCACGTCAATGCGGCGGTCAACCCACGTGCCGGGCTGGATCCCTACCACAGGCCACAGCAGCCTCCCCCACAGCTGGCGCTAACGCCGTCAGCCCGTCACGGAGAGCCGATGGAGAGGAATAGAGGATGGATGCCGCCCGCCCGCCCGCCGTATAAAGCGTCCCCGCCACAGCAGCAGCAGCAAAAGGAAGAGACCTCCAGCCACCCAGATCTCTCTCTCTCCTCGCTCCTACGACCCGCCGACGCAGCAGGACAGCGGTGTACTGTAATGCGCGGCTATGGGGCTGCAAGGTACGCGAGTCGCCATTTCTCTCCTGTTCTGGGTCCTCGTCTATGTCTATGTCTATGCACGCTGGGGATCGGCGATCCGATTCCTCCCGGCGCTGCGCGGGTTGCAAGTTGCTCACCACCGCGGCGGTGTTTGCTTCGTGTTTGGGCCTCGCGCGCGAATGCAGGGGATAAGGCGACGCACGACTTCCTCTCGCTCTACACCGCCGCCAAGGACGCCGCCCTGCCGCTGCCGCCGGCGCCGACGCCTCCGCCTCCGCCTCCGCCTCCGCCTCCGTCTCATCAAGGTGCGTGCCGGTGCCTGCCTGCCTGCCTGCCTGCCTGCCTGCGATTCAATTCACCATCTCTCTCCCTCCGTCTAGCTCTCTTCGTCACAATTCGACGGGCGCTTGCACGGCGGATCGTCCTCGCAAGATTTCTGTCCAATTTCGGTTAATTTCGACTGCTCCTCCAGGGTCCCACAGCGTGGGGTTAAACAAAACAGTCGATGCTTGTGTTTTGCTATAGTATGTTTGTTCTACGAAAATTAACCTTTGGGAATTACTCTACTGCCTTTTGGTTTTAATTTTGCTTCCGCTGCTGCGTGAAGAAAAAGTAGAAAACGACACATCAACGGAACAAAGAAATGCTCACGTGTAGCTACATCTACTAGTAGCACCAGTTAATGTGGGCAGGGGCGTCTAGGGGTGGTGGATGCGCAAGGAGCCGTGCACGACCTTTTCTGCGCCGCTGCCAGTTCGTCCATATCCCATTTCAAAATTTCGAAAACCTATAAACTCATCAATTTGGGAGAGTTCTCCGCGTATTGATTGTTCTTGCAGTTTTTGTTTCCGTGCCCAAAACAAACCAGCGGATCTCTACAAGCTTCGTTTCTTTTTTTTTCTTTTTTGGCTTCACGTGAATACTTGATGATGTTGTTCGTCCTCGTCGACCAGCAAATGTTTTTACCGTGGCTGCTGTGTTGCTACTCTGTGATTACACATACCGAACGGGGCTTTTGTTCTGAATGAAAACCACGGCCGGTACACGTGCGTGCAGGTGCAGGTTTCTTCCTCAAGACGCACGACTTCCTGCAGCCGCTGGAGAGGCCACCACCACGGCAGTCTCCGCCGCCGCAAGCCCCTGCCGAGAAGCCGCTCCACCAACACGCGCTGCCCGGCGGCATCGGTACGTTCAGCATCAGCTCGGGCCCGGGCGGCGCGCCGGCCGTCGTGAAGCAGGAGCAGCCGCAGCCCTTCGCGCTCTGGGGGCAGCCGGACCCTCGAGGTACGCCGCGCGCGCGCGGCCTCTTCTCCTCTCCAGTCTCCTGTAGCTGTGCTTTGCTTTGCTTTGCTTTGCTTGAATGGTCGGGTGACGCGGACGGTGCGGCGCGGTGCGTGCCACCGTGCGCCCTGTCTGCCAAGGCGTGCCGCGTTTTCCTAGGGTGGGCGACGCCACCTCGTAGACTCGTAGGTCTAGTCGCCGTGCGTCGACCCTTGGGCCTGGGCCCTGCTGCTGGTAGGCCTACTTTTCTGGGCCGCGTCGGTGGGGCACGGGAACAGTATCTCAGTTTTTTTAGGCTTTTTATTCCTGTGAAATTTTTATACATACATACATACATACAGTAATAATAATAAATAAAAATTATGGCTGTACCATCCTGGAATTGTACGCCTTCTTTATGTAAGGATTTTATGATTCAAATAACTATAAAATCCACCAACATCTACAATATCAAATTAATTTTATTATTTTTAATTAAATAAATCATGCATTTATTTTGAACGGCACTCCTTCAATTTTAAATTATAAGATGTTTTGAATTTTTTTAGATACATTATTTTTCTATGTATCTACTCCCTTCGTCCCAAAATATATGTCGTTTTCGTTTCCCGAGAAACAACTTTAATAAAATATATATTAATATTTATGATACATAATTGGTATCATTAGAAAGATTTTTGAATAAATTTATTTGAAGATACAAATATTACACGTATTTTCTATAAATCGAGTCAAACTTTGTGGCACGAAAATCAAAAGCGACAAATAATTTGGGACCGCAGGTGTGGACAAGTGTATATATACTAGTAAAAACAACGTTTGTAGAAAAACTCTAAACGCAAGATTATCCAAGTTACAGTTTGACTTCCGACGAAAGCAAAGTGAACCCATACATTTGAAACGCGGGTTACATTTTTCTTTGAAAAAAGTATGCATGCTACTCCATTATACTACTACTCTACATAGTAAAACTTATCTTTACGTTGGTTTTTTTAACTGAACATGCGGTACACTGCAAACCTCGGATCATTTGAGGAACAAACGCCAGAGACAAAGCTGATAAAAGAGTTAGCTAAAGGCGTGTGCTTTCCGCTCTGTCTGTTTGTCGACTTGGCAGGTCACCCGTGGTCGCTCCCCTTCGCCGCGCGCTGCGTCGCCGTCGCCTCCGCCAGGCCGCAACAGCCCCAGCCACAGCAACAGAGGCCGCCGGAGCGGAAGGCGTGTGGCGGCTTCATGGACGCCGGCTCCAGATCCAGCGGCGGCGCGGGATTCGACGACGACGACGGCCTCGCTGCCCGCCGCGAGGTCTCCTCCTCGCTCAAAGGTAGCGCACCTCAATTATGCTAAATCTTGCTCTTTAGCTGGTGTTGTTGGAGCTGTTTGGGCGGTTCGGTGGTGAAAAGAGGCGATTCTGACGGGGTTCTGGTGCTCTTTATTTGTGTTCTTTCTGGGTTGCAGACCTCAGGGTGGAGGCTAAGGGCGGGAGCTGCAGCGGCAGCGCCGGGACGGACCAGCTGCCCGACACGCCACGCTCCAAGCACTCCGCCACGGAGCAGCGCAGGCGCAGCAAGATCAATGACAGGTGGGCTGACGCAGGTTTCCTAGTTCTTTCAGAAATAGAAATAGTTGGTCCTACCCGTACTGTTTCTTTGTTTCCCCGCCTGCTCGCGTGTCCTATATCTTATCTCTTATATAGCACATAAATAATGTATGTAACCTAGCACATTTTCGCTGCTTAACGCTGTGATGTCAAACTTCTCCTGAGAGCCGTTCTGATAATTCACTTGGATAGAACTCGATTTGCACGTGTAGTAGTCTGTAATCTGACACATGAGGATACAAGTATGCTGTACTGCCTATTTGGTTTGTCTGGGAAAAAGTCCGATAGGTTACGTCTGGGATGCAGACATGCAGTGATGATGATGGTGGCTCTGCTGTTTTTGTAGAACAAGGATAAAGAGTGTAGTAGATGTTGTTAGGGGGTCTGTTTCTCAGCTGTGGATTGAGATATACTATGTTTTGTGGGAGTTGTTCAGAAATCATGTGCTGCTGACCCTGAAGAATGCTAGCACAAGTGGATCTTTAGCTCCATATGTATTGTGATTTGAAATGTTCTGTTTTTTCCTTTGTACTTATTCCCTGATAAGATATTCTTGTATGGCACTAAGCAATAAGCACTGTTCAGAGCACTAAACATGCATTTGACCTAACTTTTCTATTCGTGTCATCTTCTAACAGGTTTCAGATACTTAGAGAAATCTTGCCGCAAAACGATCAAAAGAGAGACAAAGCGTCATTTCTCTTAGAGGTAAGACATCGCAGCATTTTATTCTTTTCAGGGAAAGACATTGCAGCAGTTGCGTCAGCATAATCTGTTCCCATATGATATTTTACTAATCCATCAACAATTGCTTTAATGCAGGTCATTGAATACATACGGTTTTTGCAAGAGAAAGTAGAAAAGCACGAGGCTTCACAACCAGAGTGGAACCAAGAAAATGCAAAGATCATGCCGTGGTCTAACATCTACTTCAGGTCTTCCTGGAAAAATGCACAGGTAAGCTATCGACAGGACTTTACCTTCTGCACTGACAGTTAAGTTTCTGAGGGCTGAGGGTGAGATTTTAACCAGCCCCCTGCCTGCATCTTATCCATGTGCTGCAGAACAAGGACGAAATAAATGGAGATACGGCCTCCGATCCATCACAAGTCATAAAAAACGGCTCTTCCCAACAGTTTCCTTTCGCTGCAAAGCCTGAGGATCTTAACAATGCAGGTGCATTTGAAAACGCCTCGGGCGCACAGGAACCGGCGGAACCAAAGGGTTGTGTGCCCTACAAACAAGATGAAACTCCCAATAATGTTACAAGTATGCCTTTCAGTATCCACCTAACGTTTTACAATCTGCAACCGTTTATGTGCTCCCCTTCATTAGAACTATTCTATTAATTGTTTCAGCGGTTCATGGAAGATGTTTTTATTCTTGTGCAGTCAATGCTGCCTCCCAGCAAGCTACGCAATTGACAAATCCGTCACCCTCAGACGACTTGGCAGGCCACAGCGGAATGCTGAGCAACCCTGAACTGGCAATAGATGAGGGGACAATCAGCTTGTCAAGCCAATATTCCCAAGGGTATGTGCGCCATCAGTGTATACCAACAAAACAATTTCTTTTCTTTCAAAAGTTTACCAAATCATCTGTATTTTTTATGTGCTCTGTTTTCGGAATGCTGTTTCTTGCATTTGCAGCGCTTGAATTCTGTGTAGATTCTCAGTGAAACGTTTTGATTCTAATCTTGCCCCCTCTTATAACAGCTTGCTTACTACCTTGAATCTTGCCCTGCAAAACTCGGGCATAGATTTGTCAGAAGCTAGCATCTCGGTGCAGATCAATCTCGGTAAGCGGGCTATCAAGAGGTTCAATAATCCTGGGCCAAACCCCACTTCCAAGGTAGGAGTACTACTCATCTAGAGCATACTGATGCATTTGGTTTCATTGTCAAAACATTGCTGTAGCCTGTGACGTTTTTCCTCGTACAGTTAAATTTCTTAAAGAAACCCTTTGCATTGCAGGATCTCATGAACCAAGCGTCTCGCGATCAAGAAGAAGTTGGGCAGCAGCTAATAAGGTCAGGGGACGGCGCTAGAGAACACTCGCGGGCAACTAAGCGGCACAGATCAGAGAGATAACAGCCGCCGGCTGCGCATTGGCCATCGCCGGCGGCAAGAGAATTTTTCTTGGCGGTCCCTCACAACGAGAATTGGGAGCCTCGATGGATGCTAAGCCGACGGGCAGGCGATGACACGCGACTGCTTACGCTGCTGCTGCATTCTTTGATTGATTCGATTGCGTCTAGCGCTTAGGCTGCTGCTGCTGCTTCCGTCGTGGACTGTGAAGCTGCTCTTGTTCATAGCGTAGGCTTCCATTGTTGGGCATGAGAAGGTCCTCCGTGACACCTCCCTTGTAGTGTAGCGTAGCGTACATACATGTTGTTCTGAACTTCTGATGCTCGGTTCGGTTCTTTCGCCGGCCACTGTGCAGTGCAGCTGCTGGCTGCGCCAAAGTGAAACACATCAAATGTTGTGCGGTTACCAGCTGCCTTCTGTGCAGCCGTCTCTTTCTCTCTCAAGATGGCACTGCCGTCGCGCTGTCACACACTCTCTCTCGATGCATTGTGTATTACTAGCAGCATGTAATGTAGCATTAACAGTGGTTGCCCGGAATGGAATGGTGTTGCAGCCAAGGCAATTAGTACGCGAGTGGCGTCTGCCGTGTGGCGCACTAGCGCGGAAGGAAGGAAGCGCCAACCCAGCTCGATGGCCGTGTTGGCATTGATGTCTGTGTTGAGACTTGGCGGGTGCCGCCGAGTGGAGTCCACGCCTCCACGGCCGGGACGGCAGAAATCTCGCGTCGCATGATGATTCCCTGGGACGACCTCCTGCTCCTCCTCCCGATACCGGAACTGGAACCCTTGTTTGTGGAAGAAAGCATGTGATTTTCTCCGATTCACTCCCTGCTAAGTGATCGTCTCGATCGACGTCGAGTAGGATCGGATGTGCCTACCTGATACTTGCTTTCATCGGAATTTGTCACAGGGTAAGGCAGACGGGCCGGGAGTGCGCGCCAGACAGACATGATCCTCCTGCCCCGTGATCTGATCGGAATTTGACCCTCGCTGACGCTCGCGGCCGCGCCGCACCAGTGCCGAGTGCGCGCCCACTCCTTGAATTCCTCCTAGCTAGTAGTCGTAGGTCCCATCTCTCTCTGATAGTGGCCAGCTGGTTGGTTGCCAGCTCCGCGACGTGCCAATGGAACAGAACAGAAGAGGTAGCTGCTTGCCTGCTCTTACATCCACCTGGAATGGTCGCGTTGCGTGCGCCGTCGTCGGCGGGGTTCGGCACCGGGTGGAATGGAAGTGGAAGTGGAAGTGTCCCGTGGAGAATTTGGCGCCACGTCGCCCGCCCGCGCCCGGTCGCTCCATCTGGCTGGCTGGCGCGGCGCGATGGAATAATGGAATGGAGGGAGGCCATCAGCCCATGATTCGATTCCATTCCATCACCGATCACGGCGATGGGGATCAGATATATGAATATGAAATGCGCGTCGTGATAGATAAGAGCGTGTGCGAGGACGATTCCAGATGGATGGGAATGCAGTGCATGGACGGATGGAGCATGGTCAACAGGTGAGCCAGCCAGCCAGGCGCACGCGCACCAAGTGCAAGTGGAAGCGAATCCAGTGCGATGCGTGTCGTTCTCGGTTCTGGGCAGCCGATCCCTCGCGCTCGCGCTCTCGCTCTCGTTCTTCTCCACAGATGCTGCGGACGGGGCCGGGGCGGCGGAGGCAGGCAGCCTGCCGTCCCCGGCCGCGCATGCGCCGCAGAGCTGCCTGCCCGAAATGAAATTCCTGCGCCGCCCGATAACGGCCCCAAGACGGAGACGCGATTCCTTGCGTGATGCGCCGGACGGACCGGTGCGGCGTGGGGAGGTTCGGTTCCATGCCGGGCCGGGGGTCCCACCCATGTGCGGGTGTGCGCGCTCGGGCGGGCGGCCGTACGGACGGCGACCCGTGCCTGATCTGAAGCCAACAGGTGGAGGTGGAGGTGGGGACTCCTGCTGCTGTGCGATTCGTCGCATGTTTCAGAGTTTGCTCCCTTTTCCTTGTGGCGGTTTGCTCTCGCCGTCTCGCGCGAGCGTGATGGGTCAGCTCAGGGGTCGTCAGGCCCGGGGATCGGATCGCATCGCATCCACAACAGCCACGCCATGTGCTCATGCTCATGGATGGCCATGTCAATTGTCAAGCCGTCCGATCCAAGGGCCCAGTTATGTACTGCTCAGGCCATGATCATCCACGGAGCCTCACCATTGGGCATTCGCACATCGGCCACGGCAGGCGTCCATGTTGCCCTTGTTTAGCTGCCAATTTCTTCTCCAAATTCCACTATACAAAAAAAAATTCCCCGTCACATCGAAATGTTGGTACATGTATGAAGTACTAAATGTAGATGAAATTAAAAACTAATTACATAGTTTTATGGTACTTTGCGAGACGAACATTTTGAGCCTAATTAGTCAAAGTTTAGACAATGTTTACCAAATAAAAATAAAAGTTGCTACAGTACGATATGACACTGTTCCAAGTTAGGGCACCCAACCTGGAAACTAAACACGGGCGTTGTTAAACACAACAATTCAGGAGAACAGTGAGGCTTCCCGTTGCCAGGAGCAGGTGGCTGGGCCCCACGGCGCAGGAGGCACGCACTAGGGGAGCGGCGAGCCAGTAGGCAGGCACCAGCCAACGCAGGCGTCTCCACAAGTGGGACCCTCCGGTGGGGACGGTACTACCGAGCCTGGCCTAGCCTAGCGCGTCGCGAAACGTAAGCAGCCCCCCGACCATGAGTCCAAGACCGGCCCCCGCCCAGCCTGACGTGGCGCGCCCCAGAGCCAGCCGCCGGTGGCCGACACGCCGCATAGCACCCCTCTCCCGCCGCCGCACCGTCACCGACACGCGGGCCATGGGCGGCTCGGCGTATGGCGCGCCGACACGTCGTCGCTCGTCACGCGGCACAGCCCAGCCGGGGGCGCGTACGGCACGGCGGCCGGCCGGGGGTCCCGTCGCTTCTCTCATTTTCAAACCCATGGACCGCCTGCTGCTGTACGGGGCTGGCTGGCTGGGTTGGCCACTAGCGCTGACACGGCGGGCCCACGGGAGGTCGCGTCGATTCGCAGTAGCGCGCCGCCCCCCTCACGTCACGCGGCGTGGGCTTCCGCGCCTCCCTGCCTGCTACGTGGGACCCACCCGCGTCCTGGCAACGGATGGATGGCGTGAGCACGTCGCCATCCTCCGTAACGACGACCGCGACCATAAGAGAGAAGGCAAAGCCTGCCCCGGCGGCAACCGCCCCCTCCCTTCAACTCTCCCTCGCGTCTCGCAGTTCGTCGCAGCGCTCCCTCCGCTCCCCCTCGCCTTCTCTCTCTCTCTACGCCCGGGCCCGCGCGCAACCGCAGCCAGGCACGACGGCGCCGTCGCGCATGCAGGAAGCGTCGGCCGAGACCGGCCGCCGGCCGGCGCAGCAGCAGCATCAGTTCGCGGGCGTCGATCTCCGCCGGCCCAAGGGGTACGCCGCGGCGCCGGTGGAGGCATCACCGGCGGTCAAGGTGGCCGAGGCCGTCGAGGGAGGGAACCCGTGCCCGCGGTGCGCGTCGCGGGACACCAAGTTCTGCTACTACAACAACTACAACACCTCCCAGCCGCGCCACTTCTGCAAGGGCTGCCGCCGCTACTGGACCAAGGGCGGCACGCTGCGCAACGTCCCCGTCGGAGGCGGCACCCGCAAGAAGCCCTCGTCCACGTCGTCCTACGCGGCCGCCGCCGACGCCGACAACAAGCCGCCCAAAAAGAAGCCCGCCAGCAAGAAGCGCCGCGTCGTGGCGCCGGCCCCGGAGCCCGCCGCCGCCGCAGACGCCAGTGCTGCCACCGACCCCGTCGCCGCCGCCGACTCCGCCAGGACGACGACGACCACCGACGGCGCGAGCGAGATCACCACGGAGACTGCGGCGGCGGCGGCGGCGGCCCCCGCTGCGGAGGAGGACTCCGACTCCCTGGCGCACCTGCTGCTGCAGCCCGGGGCGGAGGACGCCGTCGCGCTCGGGCTCGGGCTCTCCGACTTCCCCTCCGCTGCCGGGAAGGCGGCGGTGCTGGAGGACGACTCGTTCGTGTGGCCCGCGGCGTTCGACCTGGGTACGTGCTGGGCCAACGCCGGGTTCGCCGACACGGACCCCGCCAGCCTCTTCCTCAACCTCCCGTGACAGTGACACGGTCGCGGCGCCGAGGCGTGCGTCCTCCTGCTCTGCCTCAACTCAGGTGTGGGTTTTGCGGCCGACCTGTCTGATCAACGGAGTGAAACGGAATGCTTCTCTCCTCCTCCTCTTGTTGCAGTTGATTAATTTAGGGTGGTGGTAAGGTACATGACGAGTTGGGGTATACTCCTAAGTATATGATGATGATGATGATGATACTAGTTTTCTACTATGTGTGACGTGAGATGATCGTGACGACGACGACGACCTTGATTTTGTTTTCTGAGAAGGTCAACTAGTGGCCTCTGTATGATTTTAGTTTTACATCAGATGGCTATGGCTAACTCATCATCAAGAGGTTCATTTCTACTCTTATCTGGGGTTGTTTCATCGTCTGTCTGTCTGTCTATAAACTGAAACTAGACTGAGCTTTGTTTGTGATGATTATTTTTTGGTTAATTTTATGGCAAGGCAAAACAATTTGAACTCGATCTTCCTCGGCTCTCATGTTGTATGGGATGTATCAATAGCCAAGAGCAGCGCATGCAGTATAAGCTCTAGCTACCACTCATGTGTTGTTCTTGTTGGTGTCTCGTCTTCATCCATGCCGTAGTTGCCATCATCGTCAATATGGATCCACCGGCGATAGCGAGCGTTGTGGTCACGGATGGTGCTCATCGGCCGGCACGTCTGCTGCAACAGCTAGCGTGGCCACGAGAGAGACGATTCGCCGGGCGATGGGTGGCATTGCAGCCGTCGGAACAAGGGCGTCGTATATTGTTATTGTTATCAGCATCGATGCCCCGGCGTTCGGCCGCATCGCATTCGCATCGGATCCTCATCCAGGGCAGGTGGATTCCGAGCTGTGCGGTGTAGACCGTGGCGTCCGTCGTCTCGCAGTCGCAGGCATCCCATCATTCGCCTCCGCCGATGCCCTGGCGCCAGTGCGCCGGCGGTCCCAGCCAGCCAGGAATCATTGCGTGCGGTGCGGTGTTGGGCTTGGGGCTTTGATGGTTGGCGCCGACGCCGAGCTCGGCGGCTCAACCACTTTGATGGTCTTGTGCCTTGTTTAGTTCGCAAAATATTTCCCAAAATATTTCAGATTCCCGTCACATCGAATCTTTAGACACACGCACGAAGTATTAAATATAGATAAAAAATAAAACTAATTACACAGTAGCGCTACAGTTATATTTTCCAAAATATTTCGCGAACTAAACAATGGCTTGGGTGGGAGCAGCAAGTAGCCAAGTAGTACACGTACGGCCACGCCCACACCCGAGTGGGCGGTTTCGGTTGCGCGTCGCCGTCCGCCATCCACCGCCCGCCAAGGGGCAACGGGCCGACGACGCCCGCGCCGCGTCGGGGAGCGCACCCGAGTCCCGACCGCGTCGGCATGGGTCGTCGTGGGGCGGGTTGGGTGGGGGCACGTCGCGCGTGCGTTCTGTCGGCAGGCAGCATCAGCGGCTGCTGTCAGGCACTCTACTCCGTTTGCCGGCGGAGTGGTTCGCCGGGCGATCGCGACGCCGAGGCCACGTTCACGCCGTAGGATGTATGTCGAGCATCGCGTGCCTCCAAACAAGACCCTGTCGTGGTACTCTGCTCTACGAATCCGTCGCAGGCCCCTCTTGCGGTTGGTTGGCGAGGCATGGTCATTGGCCCATGCTCGGTTGCTAATCCCTCTCCCTCCCTGTCTGTCATGTCCGTACCGGTAGATACGGCGGTTCGGCAGGGCCTCTCTACGCGCGTGTTCCGCTCTGCAAGAATGGGACGTGGAGTGGTTACGAATACTACTCCACTTGTAGAGGTTGACCGTTGATGGATATACTATACCATGGTCAGGGAATAATATAACTAGCCACTCACTCACTGGACATGAACAGAACAGACGACAGCACACGACGAATCGTTGCCAAACTGTTAGAAACTGGTGGCTGCTGGAGGCGTGGCGGTGTGCGTCTTTCTATTCTTTCTTGCGCAGCCACCCGGGGAAGCAGCGACACATAGCAGGAATATGGAACAAATCAAAGCAGTGGTCAGAATATAAATGGAATACTTGCTAGTAGTAGAGTCGCCGGTAACTAAATTGCCACCGTAGAAAAAAAGAAGAAGAAGAAAAGAGACAACAACAGCTATCATCCTCATCCAGGGAAGGGAAGGCCATCTAACCAAGTACTAGGAGTACATGCAAATGAGGCAAGTGCCATGACATGAACACAGCAAAACTGCAGAGCACGAAACCAGCATCGCAAAGTGCCAGTAATTAAGTTGTTTTTTCTTGGAACACTACAACCAGAGGGTGCAGTGTACGTTGGGGCCTCGTGTGTGCCTGCAGATGACACCGAGCTTGTTCCCACACACCAAGCACGGCTCACAACACAACACAGCCATGAAAGTAGAATACAACATTTTCAGTCAGCACGATACAAATGAAGCAGATTGGGGGCTGTTTGGTTGGTGCGTTCCATTTCGTATACTTGGGGCCTCCAACGAGGCATAAAAAAACAAAATATCCGAATAAATCGACTCCAACAAGGCATGGACAAGAAATACTAGTGTTCACATGAAGCAAAAACTCTTTGTTTTTTTAGAAGAAAAAAACTCAGAGACAACGAGAGAGAGAAAAAAAAAGAAAGTTAATCTCCGAACACTGGAGCTATCACAAACTACAGAGCTATCACAAACTACAAATAGCAAAAACCTGAACACAGATGTGGTCGCTACCTAGTAATTGGGCTACAGACTAGACATAGCTGATCAGAAACATTCCATTTCAACATTAACCTCCGGGAAATTACTTCCAGCAGAAAAGGATAAGGAATAAAATTGATATCCTGTATTGATGAGCAAATATCAGCAGCAAAGAAGAAATCGTGTATTATGACATGAGGGCGCCTATCAAATCAGGACCATCTACAAAGGCCTGTAGATACTAACTAATATCTGACATGAGGGCACCAAGTGATCATACAAAGGTTGAGTAGAATGTAGCACATTTTAATGCCTACACAAGAATAAACAATCACTTATAAAGAATATGACAGCCGTTCTACTTTTGGTAATGCCACCAAAAAGCAGCTGGGAGGGCACAAGCCACAAGGTTTGACCACACTGCCACATTGATACAACAATATCAAAGGATACATCAACATTGGTAAAATGCTACTCTAGCAGGAACACAGGGACTCAGATCTACTTATTGCTGATAACAAATTGAATTGCCTACTGATATATGTTGGTAGCTCATTTGAGCTAAAACTTTTATTCTATATTAAACAGGTTCATAATCACAGTTATGTAGTCACACTTGTTCGGTGCCTGAAAAAGATAATGAAGACCATATGAGAATCCCACGGCGCCAAGAACCAAATGAAATTATTTAGGTCGAGGGTTATATGGCATTGTCTATCAGCTCCATGACCTCCCTTGTATATTGCTCTATTTAGCTTCAGCCTAATAGATAAGAAGTCAAGAAGAAAATGTGATGAGCAAACAGATTGATAATATATGTAATGTATTATTTTTTCACACCCTTACATAACATGTTGGTAGATACACATTCACAGAAGGAAAAAGTGATTCAGCGCGATGCAAAAAAGAGTTAAGAGTCATTCAGAAATGCTGTGTGCAATTGACAAAAAAAGAGTAAATCCCATAACTCACCTTTGGAGAATATGGGGCAAAAATGGCCTTCACGTCTTCAAAGACCTCAGGAATTGGTTTTGCTGCATCAATCTAGGTTGCAAATTCCAACAGAAGGGCCAACAATTAATTAAAATGTGAAAAATATAATGATGGTCATGAACTCAAAAGGAAGTAAGGAAGACTACTCCATCAGATTATCTTGCCATCTAAACATCATCCTTCTAATCTCATATATTTAAGTTGGCATGCATCTTGTTCCAATATGTACTTCTATTTATAGTATAATACTATATTTTGCATCATTAGACTGCAATAGGAGTAACCCTCAAATGATAAAAGTCCATTAATACCTTTTTAACCTTGTCCTTTGAGCTATAGTACTCAATGACAGGCAAACTAGATTCAACAAAAACTTTGAACCTTTTCCTGATAGTTTCAATGTTATCATCAACTCTTCCCTGCAAAGAGAACAATAAATATCAGAAACAAAGACTTTGTGGCTAAAAATATGCTAAGTGAAGGATCATTAAGGAAACCTGATTGCGCCCCAGAAGACGTCTTTCCATCTCTTCCTCAGCACAATCAAAGAATAGAACGAATGCAGGAGAAATTTTTGTCTACAACAATGAGGAACAATTAATAGTCTAGCAAATTCATTTAAACATACAATAAAGAATGAAATATAATCCTTTGATCCATCATTACAACTGGGTACAACCAAACAAAAGAAAGGGCCTTACAACATTCTCGAATGCAGCACGATTCTCTTCGTTCCTTGGAAATCCATCAATCAGAAATTTATCATTTTCACTTTTTATCATGGCCTCCTTCAACAGCTTTATGGTTACTTCTAATGGAACAATCTTTCCCTCCTTTATCATGTTGTCAATCATGGTTCTGAAGAACATTGAAGTGCATAAAGAACATAGAAAGATATAGATGTCAAACAAATAAGTCAACAGGACTCAGTTAATTTTACTTGGAAAAACATGTTAAGAAGGAAAAGGAAATAAAATGCAGTTAGTTTTCTTATGGAGGGATTGGAAAAGGAAGATACCCATTCTCCGAGCCAGATTTGATCTCTGCACGTAAAAGATCTCCGGCACTAAGATGGGTGAATCCAAAGTGTTCCACAATATTGGTACACTATGTGCCCTTTCCACTTCCAGGACCACCTATGTCACAAAGTCGTATCTTTTGAGTGCATATATGTAACCAGATATATTTAATGAACCCATTTTATATTTTCAAAGATGTATAAGCTCATCTTCTTCCATTTGGTAGGATATGCAATAGGAAAATGTAATAAGTGAAGATAGAACAGATACCTAGAACGAATACAACAGTAACTTTCTTGCCATCCAGCATATTCTCAGTGACCTGAACGCGTGGAGTACATTTGTAAGATGAGGTAGAACTTATGAATAGCATAACTTCTACAAGGTGAGGGTATTTCCTTAGACAACATGTAGAAAATATATTGATGATATGAAAAATAATATCTCAGGTCACGAACCAGAAAAGAGAACAAGGCATATATCCCAGTAAAAGTAACTAATTCTGAAATTTAGGCATAAAGATACAAGACTAAAGGACAACAACTGTAAAGGTAACGAGAAATAAAAAAAACTCAGAAAGGAACTGATGTTGGACTGAAGGGTTAATAAATTAAGAAATATGTTTTGATGCTGAAAAATTGTGGTGCTCCACATTCTCAATGAACCTAGGCCTTTGCGACAGTAAGTGGATTATCAAATATGTAGGTGATCAATCAGTAGCTTCAAGTAAATCCATTGTACCTCCTCAGCCACAACTGCTGAAGCATCCACAGCTGTTCCCATAGCTCAAAGCTACTCTGCAGATCAGTTACAAATATGTAAATATTTGCAGCTTTGTACAATAGAAGACCAAATTTTCATATCACAAATGTGGAAAAAGAAACATATCATTGAAAGTCAAAGAAATTGTTTTTATGTGCTGAAACTAGGCAAGTATATGCGATGTTATAATTAGGAGTTGGGACACCTAATTCCCTCTATAAAAAGATATACATTAAGGCCTGTAAAGGGCCACGGCCACGGCTTATAAGAACTGATACGTTTGTGTTTCTTTGTTACTATGGAATTTAGAGACAAGCAGGCACAAGGACAGCTATATTGATCCAATTTATTATATAGCAAGATAAAGAATCACAAGTATAGAAACAATTTGGATCGAACTAGAACTACCCTGGTCTGGCTCCAATTTTATTTATGATTACTAAGACAATTGGCCACTAAATGGCTCCAAGCAAATGAGACGCGACAAGGGATCACAAGCTCACAACTAGAATACGTGGCCCGCCCCGACCTGCAACTAACCAACCAATCACCCTAGATCCGGGTCCAAACGCACAATTCCATGATCACACATCTTCAGATCCGCACTCTAACCTGACCTAAACCTCCGACGAATCCATTCCAGCGGAGAGATCAAATTGATAGCTGCCGGACCCAATCGGAGTAGACCAAATGGACCCGCGGCGCGAGAAGCGATCAGCATGGATGTCGGGTGCACGGATGCTTACCTCGGGCCGGAGGCAGCGAGCCGGTCAGCGAGGTGAAGGTGATGGAGTGCGCCGTGCCCGTGCGCGGGAGAAGGGGAGGCGGGCGGGCGGCTTTTCTGTGGAGGCGGGGTAGAGTAGCCGGGGACAACAGATGTAGAACAGCAGAAGCCGGATTCGGGTCCCTGGCTCCTCTGAGGCGAGCGCGTGGCTGCAGTGAATCAGTTTTTTTACTTTGATTTTATAATAAAGCAGCTTCGTTAGACATTAGTTATAAACCTAAAGTCTTCAAAATTGTTAGTAAAATAGCTTCTCAAGAAAATAGCAGAGAGCTAAAAAAAAGCACCTGCAAAACTATGCTTGTGAGAAAATATGAAGAAACAACTTTTTTTTTTCATCAGAGCCCAGTGGCCCATTTAGGTCCCAATTCTCGTCCAGCACCGTGTAAAAAGAAAAAACTCTCGTCCGACACTCATCCAGTCGACCTCGGGCGCCGCCGCCGGCAGCGCCCGACCCCAGCCGGCCAGCCCTAGCGCCGCGCGGCCGCGCCGCTCGACCCCAGCTCCGCGCCGCCCACGGCCGCTGCGTCACGCCGTTCCAGCTCCGCGCCGCGCCTCCAGCTCCAGTTTGTTTTGGGACGTCGTCCCAGCGCCGATCCGTCGTTCGTACCCTGCCGTCCCCGAACCGCGATCCGGAACGCTCGTTCCCGGGACGCGGATCTCCGCTACGTACCGCGATCCTGTGACTGTGCATACAAGCTTGGGGGCCCGTCGCTACCTCCTTTCATCGCAGCCTGTTGCTATCCTCAGTGAGAGGTACTTCCCATTGCGTTCCCCCTCCCAAGATTTTTGCGACTTGATGCACAGCATCGTTCCCCATACTTCCGGTTGCATCTCCACCTCCAATGCACCGATTCGTTTCTCCAACAGTTCTACTTCAATTTGGGGTGGGGAACTGTCCTGTTCTTTTAGTGGAAAATCTTTCCAGTAGCACGCAAGCACAACTGAATCACTCAATTCGTGATAGGATAAATAGGTACAGTTCTGCCCAGGCAATCTGCATTTGGGGACTAATTTAACTTCAAGATGAATACTTGCAGTGTTTTTTTTATTCCTCATGTTCATGTAAGTGCAAAGAGAGAAAGACCTGACTTTTCATTGTTCATCTAGATGGCTTTTATGGTTGCATCTATGGTTGGGCACTCATACCTTATCTACGCAATAAAAGTAGCCCTGTAAGGTGCTCTATTTTGGAGAAGAATAGGGACAGAATGATATGTCTAAAGAAATTGTATTGTGGTTAGGATTCAGACTCATTTAATCTTCTTAGAATGAGTAAATATGTCTTCTCAAGCTGTGCACAAAGTTTCGTTCTATGGATGCACTCCGTGATACTTGGCACTACTCAGTTGAGGAACAAGTTGCCATGTTTCTTCAAACAGTTGGCCACAAGGAAAAGAGTAGGGACATTTTTTTTAAGGTCTACTAAAACTGTTAGCAGATGTTTCAGTGAAGCTCTGTGACACAGGTCAATAGATGTACCCTTCAGAATCCGAAACATCACGAGATTCTACCGATATTTTGAGGTCCAAAACAACACAGAATTCTATCCAAAGTCCAGCGCCAATTTATAAGTGCTAACTTCTAATTTCTATAAAGTAGGATTGCATCAGCAACTTATAAGACTATTATGAAAGATGTAAGATCTTATTTGGCTATAATGTGAGTCGTACATTGCTTTAGGACCATATTAAAACCTGACGTGTAATGCAGTTCTTATTACTCATGGAAATTTTAAGTTGTCATTTGCAGATATGGTTGGGAACAGTGTGATGTGGCAACACCTGGAAGTGGAGGATCTCCTTCTTTACCACAAGGAGAAAATACTTCTCTACTACAAGGAGAAAATCCATGAGTCAGGGAGGGCCTTTGTTCTAAGGGAGGTCCATCATGAAGAGTGTGCTCGAAGGCTTAATGAAAAGTATGGTACTAACTTCACGTGGAAACAAACCTACAACAAGTACCACAAGCTTAAAGGAGAATGGAAGCTGATCATGGAGGCAAAGTCTGCTAAGGGTGCTAGTTTTGATGATGTTCAGAAGAAGATAATCTATGATGAGATAGAGGTTGTCAAGATGAAAGCTGTAAGCATACATAATAAATATCTTTTTGTCACATATAAGTTACATTTGCAAACTGGATGGTATCCTAATGAAACATAGTTTTCTTTTGTGTAAATGTAGAAAGGTGATAAGAAGGCTAAGTACTACAATGTTCCAATTCCCTTGTATGATGAGATGGAGTTTGTCTTCACGGGGAAACATGCTGCTGGAGAGTTCAATGTTGTTGAAGCACCATTTGTTAGCTCAGCAAGGCAAGAGGATGATCTCGTTGGGAATGTCGACCCAACTCAAGAACTAGCAGATCTGAATGGTGATCCTTCTCAACACGATTCCGACACCCACCCAGAGTCTGATAATCCAAACCCAGTAGGTTCTAAGCGCAAACACGAAGAAAAGGAGAAGAAAGGGAAATGGGCTAAGCAAGGTGTCCCCATTTTCATGCAGGCCTTGTCGGAAGCAGTGAGCTTTACCCATGGCACTGATCCACACGAGGGTATTTTCAAAGCCATTGAAGACATGGATGAATATCCTCTGCCGGTTCGGCTTGATTTGCTAACTTATCTTGCTCAAAATCGCCACATTGCTAGCATGTTGAAGGGACGGCAGGAAGAAACTTTCAAGCAATGGGTGGCACGATGGGTCGCTGGTCACTATCCTTTGTGATTCATGTTTGAAGCTTAAGTCGTCTTATGATTCGTTTGTACTCACAGTAGTCTAACTTTATATGGTCGTCTTATGATTCGTTTGTACTCACAGTAGGGTCTAACTTTATATGGCAAGCTGCATATTTTGACCGTATGTAACTATGCATGGCAAAATGTTTTTTTTGATAGTATGAAATATGAAACTAGATAGTGAGTCATGGCGTGACTCGCTTGAGCAAAGACATTGAATCTGGCTTCGGGCAGACGATCACTGCTACTGCAATACCAAACGTCACATGAATCTATCACAGGGAATGATAAACCATTTGTCCACTATCAACAGAGGAACAAGCAAACAGTGGCAAATACAATATTTTTCAAAGAAACAAGCCAGTATATTTATCCTATTCTATGAAGTCTCGCATACTTAATATTCCAACTAGCAACACAACTTGTTGCTGCAACCATTTTACACCGCGATATATTTTCATGTCTTTGTTTTCGATATTTGAGGATCTATGAAAATAAGAGAGAACAACTATCATCCAGGGAAGGCGATCTTTGTGTAGCCCAGAACAGATTCCAACCGCCGATATCTGCACATGAGAAGGATGCCATGAGTGACCATAAAAAGAATACAGAAAGAAAAAACGTGCAGGTAAACTAGAAAAATCAATGTAGCAGTAAGCAGTTTGGGAACTAAAAAGGGAAAAATAAAAACTGCACAACTAAAACCAGAAGATGCAGGTGCTGCAGTAAGCAGTTTAATAACAGCATGCTTAACGCACAAGTAGCAACAGTTTAAACAGGAAAAAATTCACAGAAAGCATAATGTTATGTCACCCTGTTAATCATAACTTCAAAGTATCATACAAAAATAAGGTGTTGGCATGCATTGACACATCAACAGTAAGACATGGTAGTCGATTGAGAAATACTCCGTACTAGAGTTCACAGAATGAATCAACGAAACATGGATGTGCCTGCCTAATAACTGGGCTACAAACTAAACCTATATGATCAGAAACCAAGGAATTAGATTACAAAAATAAAAGACAAGGAGTAAATTTGATGCCCTAAATTGATTAACAGAAATTCAGAAGCAGTGAAAGAAAGAACATGGATCATGAATTTTAGCATTCTAACCACTTCCAGCTGACTACTCCAGTGACCTAATTAAGTAAAAAAAATAGTTTATTTTCAATGCTGAATTAAACTTATTCATAATATCAAAAATAAAATCAATTAATGTCAATATTTGGGTTAGATTCAGCCCTATAACAATATAGGAACAACTACATATTTCACCATGTACTTCTCACTTCTGCATGCCCATCATCACAAATCACTCTTTTGGAACAATTTATTTGAATGATATTATGACTAGTTTAACAAATGCTTGAATTGCATGCATTGTCTGTGTGCTCTCAAAGCTGCAAGAATGATATCATGTAACCTATTGTGTCTACTATTAGAGATTCATACTCCTACAGGGACGAGTCAATTATATAGCGGAAGCAAAGAGCTATTTCATTGCCCAGCAGGGTTTTGAACCAAATTGCTAGTTCACCATGGCACTAACACCACAACATGCCGATACAACGGAATGTTCCCATTTGTGAAACACAGAAACCTTCTAGACTCTAAGCAAAAGCACAACCAATGCTACTTACATAGAGAGCCTGTTTAGTTCCTCCCCCAACCCAAAAAAGTTTGCGCAGTACCCGTCACATCGAATCTTTGGACGCATGCATGGAACATTAAATGTAGGTAAAAAAAATAACTAATTGCACAGTTTGTCTGTAAATGTCGAAACGAATCTTTTGAGCCTAGTTAGTCCATAATTGGATAAATTTTGTCAAATAAAACGAAAAGTGCTACAGTAGCCGAACCCAAACTTTTTCACCAACTAAACAACCCCAGAATTGCAGTGTACAACAAAACAGCCTTTACAGATTTACTCTTGTTTACATTTTGACAGCTAACCTAATTACAAGGTTGACTGACAAAAAAAAAATCAGAAGTTATATAATTTTGTGTACCTAAAAAAGTTACATGAAGAATATCAGTACATAAACTATGTTACACAGTGACACCAACTATGTTTTAGACAAGGCCGATATGTTACAATTCTTGGCTAAAACAATGCCAACTAGCTACAAAGAATATCAACCGAACCTAAGGACCTAAGGATCTATACAAATAAGGTTACATAAAGGTTAGTACAAAAAAACTTTACATGACAATGTTGTGGACGCTTTTGTCCTAACCTACCACAACAGACAATGCCACAACACTACTTTACAGTACAATTCAAGAGTTACAATTCAAACCAAAAAAGAGATCAGATCAAGCATAACTTACATCTCAAATTATTGCTACAACAGATCGCCGAAGATTTATGCAATGAAAACCATCACAGCTACAAGTAGTAAGCAGTTGCTAGTTGTTACTCCCTCCGTCCTTCATTCACAGGCGTATTCACTTGGGAAAAGGTTTGTGAAATCACCGGCGTCTAAGCCGTTGCTGCATCGGGAGCTTGCGCGCACGTTCTGCATTCCCGTGGCAGAGTAACTACGACGCCTCGCTTCCAGAGTACCACTTGCATGCATGCATGCAACTTGCTCTTCCCTTCCCAACTTTCCTCCCTATTTTATTCCTACCGCCGCTGGAAGCCTGCAACTCTATCTTCCGTACTCGCGAATGGTCTTGCATGCAGCCATGTAGGGAGTGATGGTCAGCGCAGGATACGAAGGGATTTGCAGCGTTTGCGGCTGGAGGTTGCAGCAATTAAGTTCTCCTTGGTCTTGATGAAAAATGCTATTACGCCTGTGAATGAAGGACGGAGGGAGTACTGAACAATGCCTGGGTGCAAAAAAGACGCTGCCCTGGATTGTCATCGCCTCTACACTAGATGTAGCTCAGCCAGCTACACTATTGAGGTGTCATCCGCCTACGTTTAGAATGGTCGGCCTCCCTGGACCTACTGCGTATCCCAGATGACCTCCCCTTGTCCCAGTCTTCATTACGCTCTGAATCACGATCCCTATGCCTGTGATAATCACCATAACGGTCTCTGTCATCCCTGTGCCTCTCCCTATCTCTGTCCCTCTCTCTGTCCCTCTCTCTGTCTCGGTCCCTCTCTCTGTCACGGTCTCTCTCTTTGTCACGGTCTCTTTCCCTGTCTCTATCATAGTCACGATCCCTGTCTCGGCCCATGTCATGCTCATTTCGGTGCCTCCTCTCTGACCACTCCCGTTCAGGGGGCATATCTTTCTCTCTGTCCCGTCTCCTCTCTGATGCACCAGACCACTCCCTTTCCGGTGGCCTCTCCTTCCCATGACTTCCCCCTTCCCCATACTGATGATCAGATGCTGCATCATCCCCATAATTTGATTGTTCTTCCGCACCCCAAGCCCCCATGCTGGGATCAGGCCACATCCCCACCCCACCAGCCCCCATCCCACCACGCCCAAAGAAGGCCGGGTTTACATGTGGTGCAACAACCGGAGGAAATGGTTGCATCATCCCAGGAAACGGCCCAACACCTGGTCCAACAGGGAAGTTACCAAACCCACTACCCATCCTTCCCATTGCGCCAAAACCAGGATCAAATCCCTGCCCCAGCATGCCCCCTTGAGGCAGCATCGGGGGTGGTGGCGCAACCATGCCGTTCCCAATTCCACGGCCAACTGCCGGACCCATTCTATTGTTTCTCATATTACCAACAGGGCCTCTACCTCCACCACCACCTCTGCCCCAGTTCCCACCACTGCCTCCAGATACAGCACCTCCTCCACGTCCACCACTGTAATTACCACCAGCATAAGGCATTCCAGCACCACCACCACCTCTACCAACCTTTGGTTGCACTGATGATGTCTGTGCGGCCAAGGCCTGCTGGGTCTTCACCTGCGCCTCGCCCATGCGGCGCACAGTGTTGGGAGACGCAAACGCCACAACACATGGACGGCCATTAAACGAGTGGCCGTTCATGCCCTCCTTGCAGGCAGCGGCAGCGGCAGGGTCATAGAAGTCGACTTGGCAGTACCCCTTGGACTTGCCGCTGGCCTTCTCGTCGAAGAACCTCACCTCCTTCACCGGCCCATACTTGCTGAGCTCCGCCTCCAGATCAGCGTCGGTCGTCCACCAGTGGAGTTCGCCGACGAACAGCGTCGTGCCGCCGGGGCCATCGCCCCCGCCGGCGCCGGCTCCGTTGGCGACAACGACGGGACCGCCGCTGTAGTTCCCTCCCGGCCGGTGGAACCCGTCGCCCTGCTGAATCTGGTGGTGCTGAGGCGGCGGGAGATTCAGCTGGGACGGCGGTTGACTCGGACTCGGCGCGTAGACCTGCTGCTGGGGCGGGGCGTGCGGCGGCGATGGCGGGAGGGAGTGCGGCGGGGGCTGCTGCGCCTGCGGCAGGGGCGGGGGAGGGAGCTGCTGCTGCTGTTGGTGCTGATGGTTGTGGTTCAGCTGCGCGGGCGGAGGAGGGAGCTGTTGCTGCTGCTGGAGGTGATTCTGCTGCGGGGGCAGGGCGTGCTGGGGCGGCAGCGGCGGCGGCGGGTGGGAGTTGCGGAGGAAGCCGTCGCCGACGTTGACGTCGTTGTAGAGCTCGTCGAAATCGTCGTCCTCGCCGTAGTACTGGTCGACGTCCTGCACGGCGGAGATGGCCTCGTTCCGGTGGAACGCCGGGTCGCCATCGGGGTCCATGGCGACTAGGGTTAGGGATTGCGGGATTGGGGTGGATGGGGATGGGTTGCTGAGGAAGGAGATGGAAAATAAGATTTTATAGTATGCACACACAAAAAAAAAGAAATCGGAGCCGGAGACAGCAGGGTTGGTTAGTTGGTAAAAATTTTGGCAAAATGCAACTGTAGTATTTTTGTTGTTATTTGGTAATTAGTATTTGGTAATTAGTGTTCAATCATAGTTTAATTAGGTTTAAAAGATTTTTTTCGTTCATTTCATCTAAACTATGTAATTAGTTTTATTTTTTATCTATATTTAATATTTCATACATGCGTCTACCTTTTGCAAAATTTTTTTTTGAACCAAACGCTGCCTGGCGACTTGCGGCTTCTCGACTTCTGGAGCGCTCGCGCTCGTCGGGTCCCGCACGAGCGCCCGCCGTGGGCCCACATGATGGCGGGAGTTGAGTCTTGAGATAAGGCTCTTGGGCCTTACTTACTCCATGGGCCGTAGGTCTGCTTTTAGGAAGGGCATGTGATTGGAACTCTTCGGTTCCAATTTGAGCCAAATTCTAAAGTTTGTGGAGAAGTTTAAATTTTGGGACGTGGCTAGAGCCTGGATGTTGGGACACTAGCCCCCCATCCAGATGCCTGCGCCGCTACCCCCGTCTCGCGTCCCGCGCTTGCCCGCCCATGTCTCCACCTGTTGCGCCTGCCCACAAGCACGTGGGCCTTGCCCGCGCCAGTGGGGATTGCCTCTGCCTTCTCGCGCCTGACACCGAGGCGAGACTGATGAAAGACGAGAAAGGAGATGCAACACTCAATCTAGTTTTGAAACATCAAAGTGCAACAGTTGCAACATACGACTGAAAACAAATGAAACATTTGAAACATGTGTATGAGACACTTGAAACCATTATAAACATACACAACATCCAGATAAAACACTTGTATCATATATGTGAAAACATATGCAGCATCCAGATAAACACACTTGCAACAAACGTCGGAAAAAAAACAGATGAAACATTGAGAACAGAAGCTTGCAACATACGTGTACAACCATTGCAACATGTGCAACATCCCGATCTATTTTTGCAGCATCTGTATGCAACACTTAAAACATACCTCTAAAACATTTGAAACACTTGAAATAGACGCTTGCAACATGCGTTTTTTCACCCTTCTTCCGTACGATGCAGCGCAAACGGGGACGGCCGATTACGGCCAGCCGGCAGCCGAGGACGGTGCGCGATCCGGCCAGTTGTGCCTACGCATGGCCTGGGCCTGGCCAATGACGCCCCCTCTTCTGGGCGCCTAGCCTGAGCGCGACGAAGGACGGAGCGCGGCAGCACGGCGGGTGATGGAGGCATCGCTGCCCTCACCAAGCACGCGCACGGAGCTTGGAGGCGGAGGGTAAGGCGCCGGCGACCGGGTCTGGCGACAACTACAGTCGGTGGGTCAGCTGGCTGCGTACCTCATGCAGAGGATTTCTCCTCTCCGCGGGAGATGAAGGCGCGGCGGGGGATGGCGACACACCGTAGTGGGTGGCGGCGCGGGATGGAGGCGAAAGCGTGGTGGATTGGAACGATCGGACAGCCGCACAGCGCCATGAAGCCGTGACGCACGAGCACGGAATGGGGAGACGAGCTTCAATGGGGATTTGTTTTTCTTTTAGGTGAGCAGCGCGAATAGAACGAGACGTTCGGCCTTTCGAACATCTTAATGGTAGCATTATCGTAAATTTTGCAAGGCCCCCGAACGTTTAAAGAGAGACACCGAGGGAGGAAAATTGACACTAAAAATATTATTGGACCTCCATGCAAAGAGTTTAAATATATAACCTTACTTCATCATCTACATACAATTACGAAGGATTTTGTTATCTAGAAATATTACTAAACCTCCATACGAAGAGTTCAAATTTATTGCCTTACTTGGTTTCAGTTATGGAGGGTTTTGTTATCCTAATATCTAGTTTTCGTCCATTCCTGCGGTCCAGTTCTTGGAAAGCAATTGTAATGTTGTTCCATTTGAGGCAACGGTGCTAAGCATCTCCCAGTCAAAACAGGAACCTAAAAAGGCCACATCAAAAACCACACTTCGATGATCTATTCAAATTCAGCACTCCCTGACCACAGCACAAAACGAGATCCACAAACGCCTTGATAAACCACATGGCTATGTAAATATGGGCAGACATAACAAAACCAAAAAAATATTAGATGAGTTTATAGCTTGAATGCAACAGCTACACCAACCTCCCACCATGAAATCAGTGGAGCATGATGCCTGCCTTGGTACTGAATTCTCACCTTCTCCACCACAAAACTTTATAACCAGGAAGCAGCTATCTGCCTATCAGTTATCTCAGGAAGGATAAACCTCAAGAATGTCAACCATTTGTCCATTACCAACAGAGGAAGGATGAACAAAGGACAGTCGTAATAAAGACTGGTTTATCATCACCCTACAAGGCTACAACAGAAATAGTAGTCTTCAACAACAATATTGCAAAAGCATCGGTCCCGAATTACACACAAAATAGATCCTTATGTCTTTGGGAAACTCTGACATTTAACATAGCATACAATAAGAGGCAACAACTATCATCCAGGGAAGTCCTTCGCACAGCTGAACAGGTTCCAACCATTCCTACAAATGAGAAGAAAGCATTAGGCCAATTGGCAAAAGCCGTATCAAAGTATCTGCAGTAGCAACACTTGAGACAAGGTATACAAGTAAAAGCAAGCATACTGTGACTGCACATGATGGAAAAGAACTCAGGATGGGAAATGCAAGAACTGATAATAGCAACCACACTCCAGATAATATCTAAAAACTTATAACAAGGAATATGGCATTGGCCCCATAACCATACTATTTCTATGTTTCTTAGAAACTTTAATGCATCCTCCATAAGAAATAAATCAAAGCACCCTAGCCTAACATATTGTCTATCTTATACATGTAAAAGCTCCAAAGGTCAACAGATCAAGAAAATATGTAACTACAACCGTTTGACTATCTTGCTTGAACTTTGCACTCAAGAACAGTAAATATTCGACATGTACCAATTTTTTTTTTTAAAAAAAGGATAGTCCATGAGCACATATTCCCAGACAGCCAAGAGTCAAGGAGTGGTGGTGGCATGGCAAAATACAGGTTAGATTCAGAGAAAGAAGTCACAGAACATAAGCCTTCAACTACTGGTAGGGGAATTTTTTGGAAACGAAAAACAAAGTACCAGTCAAGTATAATTGAACCTAGCCCTTATTAATGGAAACCAAAACAAAAAAAATATAGCATTATCTGTCAGTACTTACAAGAGTTCACCAGGAAAAGTTAGTGTGGTCAGGCTGAATGCAAGAAAAAGCTAACAGCTAAGCCATGAGAACTGAGAGAAGACTAACACAGCCTGAATGCAAGAATAGAATAAATTTATAGAGTATACAGCAAAAATGGGATCATAGATATGCTCTGCTAGTTCGAAGGGGCTACAAAGTGATATTACCAACACAAACATGATCATGTCTGGTAGGCTCCAAATTGCAAGTAACAAAAGTTATCATGCTAGATTGATTGACGATAATTTCTGGAGCAAGAAAAGTAAGATAATTATGATTGTCCACAATGTATCTAGGTAATTTGATCCCCCCAGGTATCCACAGAAGTAAACAAAAAAAAAAACTTTTTCCTTAACTCCGTGTATACTTATGAGAAAATACAAGTCAATTAATCATGCTTATTGGAAAAGATAAACATTATAGAGCAGCCAGTGGCAGCAACGAACTGTAACAAATATTTCAACTAACCCTTGTGTTCTTATGGAACCAACCGTCCCTCATTTTCAAGGCCATGGTCCTACTGTCAGTTCAATATATTGTAGCAAATATTTCAACTAAAGCATTCATCGTATCTTTGAGCTCCTATTTCAATAATCATTTTACAGGCACATGCTACTATGCTTAGTACGTCAGGTGCTTGAATGATTCATCTTTTTCTTCTTTAGACTGTATAAATGGTTACAGATGCTATTATATCGAATGTTAAAGCTGCACAATCGTACAATCTTCACATTGAGGAAGAATGCTTAAATTGCATTGTCCAGCAGATATTTGAAATCAAGTGTTAATTTGACATAGCATCCTTTCTATGAGTAAATGTTAAATGCAATGCTCCCAGTTCCAGTCAATAATGTATACAAAGCCTAAATAGGTGGAGTCAGTGCTCCTTACAAGGAATTGCAATGTACAACAAAGTCATATTTACAAATTCATTTTTCCTAAATACACATTGAAAACCAAGATGGTTACAAGGAGGAGACCTGAGCTATAGTAACAAAATTTTACATTCCATGGTACTAGACAAGGACTCTATGTTACAATTCTTGCCTTAAACAATGCCATGTATAGCTACAAAAGATCACAACAGGGAGAAAACAAACAATTTTGTGTACATAACAAGTTACAAGAAGTGTAATGGTACAAAATACTGTTACATGATGTTACCAGCATGTGACTACCAAACAGTACAATTAAAGAAGAGGGTTACAGTTGAAAAAGAAACAGGGGATCAGATTAAGCTTCACTTACATCTCACATTCTTGCTACAACACATCGCCGGAGACACAAGATATTAGAACCACCACAGCCAGAAGCAGTAAGAAGATGCTAGCTGTTAACCACGCCAGTGTGCAAGTAAGACATGGCTCTGGACCATCGTTTGCCTCTACATTAGTAGCTCACCCAGCTATGACTACTGAGGTGTCATCCGCCTGCGCTTAGAGTGGTCGGCCTCCCTTGACCTGCTGCGTATCCCAGAAGACCTCCCCCTGTCCCAGTCCTCGTTACGTTCTGAATCACGATCCCTGTGCCTGTGATAATCGCCATAGCGATCTCTGTCATCCCTATGCCTCTCTCTCTCCCTCTCCCTCTCTCTCTCCCTATCTCTGTCCCTCTCCCTGTCTCGGTCTCGGTCTCTTTCCCTGTCACGGTCTCTTTCCCTGTCTCTGTCATAGTCACGATTCCTCTCTCGGTCCATGTCACGCTCATCCCGGTGCCTCCTCTCTGGCCACTCCTGTGCAGGGGGCGCATCCTTCTCCCTTTCACGCCTCCTCTCTGGTGCACCAGACCACTCCCTCTCTGGTGGCCTCTCTTTTCCATGGCTCCCTCCTTCTCCATACTGCTGATCAGAAGCTGCGTCATCCCCGTAACTTGATTGTTCCTCCCCACCCCAGGCTCCCATGTTGGGATCAGGCCACATTCCACCAGCACCCATTCCGCCCCGACCAAAGAAAGCTGGGTTAACATGTGGAGCAACAACCGGCGGGAATGGCTGCATCAGCCCAGGGAATGGCATAGCCCCAGGTCCACCAGGAAAACCGCCAAATCCACCACCCATCCTTCCCATAGCGCCGTAACCAGCAGGATCAAAACCCTGCCCCAGCATTCCACCCGGCGGCATCATTGGTGGTGGCGGTGCGACCATCCCCCCGTTCCCCATTATCCCACGGCCGCCACCAGCTGGGCCCATCCTATTCCTCATATTGCCAACAGGGCCTCTATTCCCCATGCCTCCGCCACCTCTTCCCCAATTTCCACCGCCTCCACCTGCTCCACCACCGGCACCAGGTCCAACACCTCCTCCACGGCCACCACCATAATTACCACCCACCTGTGGCCCTGCGGCACCACCGCCCCCTCTACCACCCTTTGGCTGCATATTCGATGTCTGCGCAGCCATAGCCTGCTGGTTCTTCACCTGCGCCTCGCCCATGCGACGAACGGAGTTGGGTGTGGCGAATGCCACAATACATGGACGGCCATTAAAGGCGTGCCCGTTCATGCCCTCCTTGCAGGCAGCAGCTGCACCAGGGTCATAGAAATCGACCTGGCAGTAGCCCTTGGACTTGCCACTGGCCTTCTCGTCGAAGAACCTCACCTCCTTGACCGGACCATACTTGCTGAGCTCAGATTCCAGATCCGCGTCCGTCGTCCACCAGTGGAGTTCCCCCACGAACAGCGTCGTGCCGCCAGGGCCGTCACCCCCACCAGCAGGGCCACCGTTCCCGACCACGATGGGGCCGCCGGCGAAGTTCCCTCCAGGGCGGTTGATCCCATCTCCTTGCTGAATCTGGTGGTGCTGAGGCGGCGGCGGCGCGGGCGCGGCCGGCGGCTGAGGCGGCGGAGGGAGGTTGTTCTGGGCGGGAGGTATGCCAGGAGCAGGGACGGCCACCCCCGGGATGCGTACCTTCTGCTGCGGCGGTGGGACCTGCGGCGGCGGTGGCGGTGGCGGGAGGGTGTGGGCCGGCGGATGCAACTGCTGCTGCGGCGGCTGCTGGGGCGGCGGAGGGAGCTGTTGCTGCTGGTGCTGGTGCTGCTGCGGCGGAGGGGCCTGCTGAGTCGGAGGCGGCGGCGGCGGCGCCTGGTGGGCGTGGAGGAAGCCGTCCCCGACGTTGACGTCGTTGTAGAGGTCGTCGAAGTCGTCGTCGTCGCCGTAGTACTGGTCGACGTCCTGGACCGCGGAGATGGCCTCGTTGCGGTGGAACGCCGGGTCGCCGTCGGGGTCCATAGCGGCGGCCGGGCGGTGTCCTAGGGTTAGGGTTTTCCGGATCCGAGTGGGCGGAGGGAGGCGGGCGGGCAGGTGCAGGTGTAGGTGGAGCTGGGGTTGAAGTTGACACTCTTGGGGCGGGGGCCCTGCTGTCGGTGACTGGTGAGGAGGAAGGTGCAAGAATGTTCGTTTGATAGTGGGCTTCTATCCAATGGGCCGTAACGTGATGTGGGCTTATGACGAGTCTGTCAAGCCCAGTAGAACTACACTCGGAAATGGCACGGCGCTGTTTGGTTTCAACGTCTTAAACGGTAATGCAATGGGATCATTGTTCGGATGGCGACGTGGGTTTTAGATTTGGTGTCTTCTTTGGTTTGGGAGTGCTGGCATCCCCTACCGTCAAACCTGGTCGATATTGGCGGTTATGGTGGATCTTGGCAATGGTGGTCATCGTTATCAGATTTGAGACACTCTTTATTTTGAGTGCCTTCATGAGAAAAAAAAACTAACTCATGAATCACTGTCATTAGACTAGAGGTATTGAGTTATTTAATTTCTTCCTACATATAGCACTTGGACATCCTAGATAGCTTTGAAGGTATCTGCATTTCACTCAGGAAGTATAAACAGAAGCACAAACTCGAAGCGACACTCGCACTGTGGTCAAGTCTAGTCAAGCTCGTAAACATGTCTGCATACAGCCACAGGATCTGAAAGAGGGTGGATCCAACGGTCACAAACAAACAGGCCAAAAATACCCGCCCATTTCCCCGCAGGTCTCCGCATGGTGCGCGCCACCCACCGGCCACCGCCACAACATCGCATGCAAATGAGAGGAGCCCATGCATGCAGCACGACACGATGCGCAGAGAGACCCCCAAACATAGCCACTGACTCCACCACGTTCCCCTCGCCGGCCGGCACGTTCTCCTTCGTGGTCGCCTATATAGCTCTCGTGGCGAACGCTAGCTTTCATGTCGTGACACTGCACACCAGCCAGGAATAAACGATCGAGCGAGCACAGGCACGCACGCACCATGGCTCGCGCTATCGCCTTCGTCGTCTTCCTCCTCGTCGTCGCCTCCGCCGCCGTGGCGTTCGCCACGGAGGCCCCGGCTGCCTCGCCGAAGCATTCGGCCTCCACGCCGTCGAAGGCGCCCAGCACGTCGCCCGACAAGTCCGAGAAGGCTCCCACGGCGTCGCCTGAGAATGCTGCGGCGACGCCCAAGGCGACCCCCGCCAAGGCACCTGCAGCGACCTCCAAGTCAGAGGTGTCGCCTTCCGAGGCGCCCGCCTCCGGGACCGGCGCCGCCTCACCCAGCGAGAGCGCCGCGTCGGAGAAGGCCCCCACCGGTGCCCCCACGGACTCGTCGGCTAGCCCTTCCGTGTCTCCGTCAGGAGACGAAGCCGCCGCATCGCCCGACAGCAACAGCGGCGGTGCTGCCTCCGAAGAACCTTCCGCCAGCGAGGCTAGCGGCGCTGCCGAGGAGCCGTCGACGGCCGAGGCCGGCGGCGCATCCGCCGACAGCCCGCCCGAGCCTGCCCACGCTTCGGACTCGCCAGCAGAGTCTCCTGGCCCGGCCGCTGATCACGAGAGCGGCAGCCCTAGCATGGGCACCGGCGTCGCCGCGACCGTGCTGGCTGCGGCCGCCGCCTCCGCGATGCTTTCTTTCTAGACGGCCGCAGTGGCTCTGATGGCATCACAGTCTCAGATGAGCAATTCTAAGGGAGTCTGTGTTTATGGTTATGCATGGGAATGGGAGTCGACGACTACGCTGATTAGGAGTTTCTGAATTTCTCCTCAAAATATTTAGGCCTTTATTTCATCATTGGGAGTTGGTTAACTTTTCTCCTGTGTTTTTCTTGGTTTTTCTTCTTTTGTAATTTGAACGACGATGAATGAATTATTGCATAGTTGTGTTTTATTTATTTTCAGTTATGCATGTAATATATTTTTATAGTTTTTCTAGCATTTGTTTATTTGTTTCTCATGGTTTGATGAGTGAACATCTTACATCTATATGACAGCGGCGCCTCACCTCTCAATGCGAATCTAAGCGTGGATGTACTCAGAGCACATATCCTTTAAGGCACATTTAATTTTACCCACCTCATAGGCATAGGGGTCGCCTTGGGACGGGTAGTGCAGTTCTCCATGTTTAGATCTAGGCCTGGTTTAGATTGCAATTTTTTTTCAACTTTGGCTACTGTAGTACTTTTATTTGTATTTGGCAATTAGTGTTCAATTATTGACTAATTAAGCTCAAAAGATTCGTCTCGTGATTTACAACTAATCTGTGCAATTAGTTATTTATTTTACCAACATTTAATGCTCCATGCATGCGTTCAAAAGTTGATGTAATGGAGAGAGAGTGAAAAAAGTTAGACCCTACACTAAAATAGAACATTGCAAACTTTCAAAGGTAGCCACGCTGACCCTTTGTATAATGGTTAACATCAGTGTTGCAGCTAGCTACTAGGTAGCTTTTTGCTGTTCATAAAGGGGTGTTTGTTGTAAAAATTACACCACCAATCTATAACTCTTATAAAGCAAAACCTCGCTGGCTATTTTTCTTGACATGTAAGGCGTCCACCTCAGTAGTCCACTATCATTTGTCACTAATAATTTCTCTTGACATGCAAGGTGTCCAACCTCAGCAGTCCACTATCATTTGCAATTAAAGTTCACTAACACAACAATTATGATATCCACGTTAGCGAGACACATCATCCACTATGGATACACTCTCCACGATTATACTAATAAATCTATACATATATTATATCATGTTCCTACATTACTAACACCATATTTTTATTAGTTAACATTCTAACTTATTTATATTCTTCCTTCATATCTACGGCAACGCGCGGAGAATTCTGCTAGTATCAGATATAACTGAGCTCAAGCTCCCAATACTGAAGAGCTATCGATTCTTCATGATGGGCTTACCTTGTGAAGCTGGGAGGATCAGTATGTTCTTCATCTGCTGGATTTATTTGTGGTGCAGGCGTGCAGCTAGCTTCGGAAGACCAGAGTTCATCAGCTTGCACATCATACGGAAAAAGGAGCTTGCAAGGCCAAATAAGCCGCGAAATTAACCTGCCCTGCACTGCACCAACCGCTAGAAGCATATACTCCTTCCAGTCTAGTTTAACATTAGGTTGTCTCCTAAATTATACTTTGACCGTTCATTTATTTATTAGATATTATATATGTTATGATTATAAACTTATGATTAGGTGATAGTACATTTCATCACAAATCTAGCCGTATCAAGTGTGTAACACAATAATTACAAATGTTGAGTTGGTTTCTATCCATATAGAGGGCTCCATTAAAGTCCTCGATCTGATGCGGGTGTTAGTATTTTGTTATCATCTTTTGAATAGTTCTTTTCATGTCATCACCATTTTTTGGATTTTAACACAATGTTGTTCTTTCAATGATAATCAATGTACGTACTTACCAATAACGAGACGTTTACGATGATTTTGTCAATTTTGAGATATTATGATACATGTGTTGAGGGAGCTTCTGCATTTATACCATACTAAGTTTATGCTCGTGTGTTGCTACGGGACAGCTAAACTTTTATACTAAAGACACACGGGTCGCACGATAAGATAGTGATACTGTGAAATTAAATATCGACGTTAAAGTAACATTTAATCCAAAAAGCAAAGTTCGTGAAATCAACATATTCAAGGAGAGCGCGGCGTTGTTACAAGAACACAACAATATCCAACCACCTTAGCATGGAGCGAGCGACAGTCACAACCGAGGTCAGCAAGATATTATGTACCATGTGGGGATCCGACAAGAATGGACTTTAGAAAATTGAATCCTAGTCCTTTGCCATTTTAATTTAACACTCAAAATTATTCTTTGCATTCAGACACTAATATGTTATACACCATCTCTCAATCATGGTAGCAGTACCTTTTATGATATCCTATATTATTATCATTTAATTCTCTTTTCACAATGGCGTGGGCAAGCGCGGTGATGGAGCGGCGGCACGAGGGCAGGGAGAGAGGACGCGTCGGCGTGCGCGAGCGAGCGGTGCCCATGCGTTGCAACGGGAGCAACAAAACTTTCAAGATGCTTGGTCTAATTGAAGAATTCTCGCCAACCCTAAATCAAGATGATCAGAAGGTGCTTTGTGATTACTAACTACAAATCATTGAAACATAACAAGGCGCTCTGATTCGACACCTAATTTGACTGTTCGCTAGGCCTTTTGAGAATGATGTAATCATCGAAGCCTTTCCCTAAGGGGAGGCCTCAACAACCAGTTTTCTATCGTGCTTCGATCATTAGGTGTTGTTTGTGGCCGCTATCCGAAGGGACCTATTAAGATGACACGAGTTATCCATTTTTGCATAGCATCAAGGCAACTCTATGAACTTGCAAGTAAATAGCAACAGGTGTTCAAGAAAAAAGTTATGTTCCACTTAATTTTTTCATGCCCAATACCTACGTACGAGCAAATTTTGTGGGCAAAAGACATGAAATGTGGCATTGCTGCGATTCTATTTAGCCAATTATTATCAAACACTAATATAGCTTCTTGAAGAAAAATTAAACAACGTTATGACATGCATAATTGGAAAGAATGTATCAACGCGAAGCAACATAAGAAGCTTGCCACTCATGTAACAGAAGGTTGCTTATTTCTAACCTTCAATAAATGAAAGGATAACCTACTTGAAATTATTTATCACAACACCAAACAGAATTTAACAGTTATTTATGTCTGCATTACTTGTCGTAGAGCTTACTATAGCAGCAAACCATCACAAATTTACAATGTTATTGTTCCAGATATTGCTAGGATTGCAACAAGAAATATGAAACACAGCAAGAAGTTGATCAATGGCAGTGAAAAAATTAATTTTATGGAATTACATTCTTAACACATGAATGAATCCTGTTGGGAGTTTCCAAGCACCAAGCAATGTCGAAGTAGAATACCTCCCTTGGACTACAGAAACCATGTCAGGTTTCAAAAAATAAAAAGCCATCAGAATCAGCACAAGAAACACACATTTATGAAAATGCACATAGATTTCATGTTACATCTGAGAGCCAGCCCTCTTTGTTCTACTCTTTGTTCTTTATTACCTTCAGAAAACAACTAAGATTAAGAACCAGGGATGGCATAAGTGGAGCACTTTTCACAAAGATGGAAGGGCCATAAGCTAATATGACTTACTGACCTCATACTAACTAATACTAATTAAGGTAATCAAGGAGTTATGTTTGGCTTGATAACTGTCTTGCCAGTAATCAACAGAAAATAATTACCTAATTGATTGCAATATCAAGAAACAAAAGCCAGTTAAACAAAAACCTACTGTTCAGGTGGCAAGGGCACCAAATATTGTGGGCTTATGCGTTTGACAGTCCACTCTATCCAGACACATGTTAAGAAGATACACACGGTATTATGAAGAATGAAATGTATGCTCCACAACTCAGAAGGGAATATTAATAAACTGGTAAAAAGGCAATCGACATGTAAAATCCCTCAAAAGAAATTTTCTTGCCATCTAAACATCACCATTTCAGATGTGAATTTGAGAAATGAAATTTAAGAAAGCCAGCTAATGCTCTCTTACTGTTCCAATCACACAAGCCAGCTAACACATTTACTGTTCCAATCACACAAGCTAGCTAGCTCACTTACTGTTCCAATCATAAAGCCCAACCAGGTAACGCAACCCTTGTGCGAGAATGCTGGTATAGAGCATGCTGTGTGGGTTGCATGGCAGGATGAAGACTGAATTAGCGATCATCAGGCAGTGCAAAAAGCTCAAAATTGCAACCAAAATGGATGGACTAAAACCAAATGAACTCACTGCAGATTACCCAAACAGCACGACATATGTTCGTGTTCAAATAGATGAGCTCACTCTAAACTATTCAAAATGCACTAAATCGCACTGCCATATTGCAGAGATAGAAAAAGGAAAAGGAGCACATTTAGCTTCTAGTTGAGTAGTTGAGCATGCTGTAATGAAAAATGTAATTATAAAAATTATGGTCTCGATAACCGATCATGCAAAGGGAGACTATTCTAGTATCGTAAACATCCTCAGAAAATTGTCAACAATTATCAGGATGGTTTATTAGTATGTCCCCATAAAAAACAAAACACTGAACTCAGCTGTGGCAATGCAAATATTATGGGAGAAAAATACAAATCATTTTTGTTATTTATTTATTTTCCTCTAAAACTCAAAGCAATACCTGATCCAATTCATAACCTCGCTTGCTCCTCCTGCTAGTCCCATCATTGATTTTTGTTTCTTGTTCTGTATGAGAAACACAAATAGCTACTTTGCCTCTACTCTCCTTCTCGGTAGAGGATAATAGGTCGAATCTGAACAAAACCCGCAGTTGAACGGATTAGAAACTGCATGGCCTCTTGTCAACTCTGTATCGAAAAATGCAATGTCTTGTCTTAGCCTCTCAGGACTGCATTAAGGTATAAAAGAACGGATTCATGTTGACTGCCTTTCTCCTAACATCATCCAACATGACACCTCTGGGACAAATCAAAATTGAGCCTTTTAATTCAACTGCATAGAAACAAATTCTAATAAAGATAATTGAAGGATCTTGCAGCAAATTCCTTTGAAGCATAATGATATTTAGATGTCCTAAAGTTCAGTTTCAGTGATATCTACAAAAGGAAAAAAAGTGAAATGTTATCTCTAAAATTTTGTCACTTTGTTTGCTTCACTATTCAAAAGCGCACATCAAACCTCGATAGTGGAGCTTTACTCGCTCACCATATGCTTGTACCATGGTCTCCTGGTGAGCGCTCATTGGTGAATAACGTTCAGCCATCATCAACTGGTTGTTGGTCTCCGGTTTTCTGCTTGCAGCAACTACATACCAGAAATGAGGTGTTGAAGTTTTAATTTCAGAGTTACACATCTAAGTAATAGTCATGTCTTACTTTATTCTCTTTGTAAATTTTAGTGGCGGCATCACAAATATAACTCTGCACATTACACTCATGCAAACACAGCAAGCACTGAGTAATAGTAATAAATTAAGACTAAAATCAGAAGGGAAGATAAAGCTTTAATAAGCATGATTCATTCTGCATCCAATATAATTCGATTTCTATATCAGGAGCAGGGAGAAGGGAGATCCTTCACATGTAAGGATTCAGCCGCCACCTGAGACCCTAGAAGCCTAGAAAGCAGCAACGCAAACAGATCCCGAGTCTGAGAAAAAGGCTCACTTCCAACCGTCGCCGTGCTTTCCCGCACTCCCGCAGCGGTGGATGCACCCAGCACAGCACCGTGGCGATCCTCCTCACGGACGTGGCAGCCTCATCTGGATCCGGTGCCTCCAACTCATCGCCAACCCGCAACATCCCCTCGCATCGCTGCAACGCACAGGGACAGGCAGACAACAAGGTCGGCGCCACCGTCAATGGAAGCCGGCATGGGAAAAAGAAGGGTGGGGTGCCGGCATTGTGAATCGGAGCCGGTAGGGCAGAGTGGCTGCTTCGCGGCGTCGGCAGCGTCGTGGCTACCAGCGACGACAGTGCTGCCTTGGGGGGTGGGGTGGGGACGGCGGCCGTAAAACCCTAGCCACGTCGGGATAGTGTGGCCATGGAGTGCGATGGCGTGGGCGAGCGTGGTGAATTTTGTCGCAAGGGACGGGTGTAGGAGCGACGAGTGCAGGATCGCAGCAGGCAGAACGATGCACCCACATTAGAATGTCGCACCAAAACGGTGTCCATTCTTTAGTCTTTTTAGTTGTGAGAGATTTGTGAAAAATACCATAGAGTGGGAAGGCAGTCCGGTGCAACATGTACAATGGAAGTGGTCTTTTTTGACAAGGGTGGAAGTGGTCATTGACTCATTGTGGCAAACTGGCAAGCAGACGCGAGCAACTTGAACCGATGGGCAACTCTGAACCTTTGGGTCGACCTGCTATCTATGAATTTTTTTTATTTTTAACACTTTTTAAACTATTTTTAAATTTGACACTATATGTTTTTTATTTTCAAATCTAACACTTTTGGCCGCGCCTATTGCTAAGGCACAACAAAACGACTCTATCGCGCCATGCATGGCGGTGTGGCAGATGGGGTGACGCGACACCAGCCTGGGCCCTTAGCGTCTGACGTGGCAAGCGCTGACGCGCCGTAGATATTGGCGCGGCAGCGCCACGCCACGCTGCACGGCGCAGCAAGGCCCAATAGAGGCCTGCGACCCGACCTCCTCCTCTCTGTCCCTCATTTGTTTCCTACTCACTTAGCCCGCCACCGCCAGCCGCTCGTCGCGCCCGTCGGTCGCTCCCGCTGCCGCCAGCCACCCGTTGGCCCCTCCCTTAGCTCCTCCACCACTGGCTGCGTCTCCCTACCTGCCTTTCTCTCTATTCCCCTACAGATAGGCTGGGGGTCAGCCCCTTGGTCGCACGCGCCGCCTCCCTTGGTGGCCGGCCGTTCGGGCATCGCCGCCGCCGGCGAGGACGCCGACGACCCTCTCTGTCGTCGGGGCTGACCCCTAGGAGCTCTTCGCGTTGTTGCTAAGGTATTCCCCCTCCAAGTCCCTCATTTTTGTGATTAATTTTTGAATTAATTGATTAGGGTTAGTGATTTGGTATAGTTAGGTAGTTAGGTTTTAGGGTATGGTTAGGTAGTTAGCCTTTAGGTTTTTGTTAGTTAGGATTTTTGGTTTAAGGTGTGGTTAGTAATTTAAGGTTTGGGTTTTTGTTAGTTAGGATTTTGTGTTTAGGGTTTAGTTTTTTTGTTACTTAGGACTTTTTGGTCGGGTAGTTAGGGTTTATTTATTTTCAAGCGGTAATGGTAGGCAGTATAGATACTAGTTTTGAATTATTGGTACTTAGTAGTGCGTGATACGATGATTTGGATGACTTAATGAAGTTTCCTCAAATGGTTTTGTAGATGAATTATTGTGTTCGTGTTTTTTACAGAGGAAGTGTTAGGAAAGAAGGTGGTATGTTTGAGGATATAGAAGAAGAATTAGAATGGTTTGATGAGCCTCCTAGCTTTAACGACCTTTGTGTCCATTTGAATGCAAAGTTTGACGGTGATTTTACACTGGAGGGGAGGTTTGATAGTGGGAAGACTAGGGCACACTATGCCCTAATGCCCTTGCATGACCGTGCTCACTGGTCCCGCTACAATAGGGTGATCCAAGGTTCCAATGTGCCCATGGCTGAGGTGGTGGTGGATAATGGGTACAGGATGCAGGGTCTCCAGGATAGGTCGTCCATTGACGATGTTGGAGGCAATGAACAAGAATTGGGGTCGAAGGGGAAGCAACTCAGGATAACATGAATTTGGACGGTCAATTAATGCAGGAGCAGCTTCATTCAACTCCAGTAGGCTGTATAAGCAATGACTTTGATGTGAACGACTTCGAACGGGAAGAGGAGGAGCAGGAGGAGGAGGACAGGATCGGTGATGTAGTTAGCAGTGATTAAGACGATTCGGATGATAACCAAGGAGGTAGAGATTCTATGCCAACATTGGTTGATGCCATGTCAGTACCAGTTCATGCTATGCCATTACCAATACCAACTGAGGTACTTCATGCTATGCCGGCTCAGGGTAGACTAGTCACAAATTTGCTGGAGGATGATACCCCCTATGATTCATGGGCTAGAATTAGCAAAGCACAGCAGTATGTTCCACCACCACCCTACACAGGGATAGAGCTTATGCAACTGAGGGAGATGAATATACCTTTCAAAGGCGTTTCGAACTAGAGGGATGTTAGCATGACGGATATGGTAGTTTGTGACACCAGTCTGTAAATGTGTAGGAAATCATTGTATGACCATGAAAATGAAATCCTTAGCAAGGGGATGATATTCAATACAATGTCAGAGGTGAAGTTGTTCCTTTAGGACTATGCTGTCTATCACCATAGGTCGTACATCATCACTCATTCGGACCAGGAGTTGAGGTACCACGTGATATGCAAAAATGGTTGTATGTGGACGTTAAATGCACGAAAGAGACAGAGTGATGGCAAGTGGAGGATAAGTAAAGTGGTCCAACACCACACTTGCCTATCAAATAAGGGGAAGAAAAATCATCAGCAGTTCACTGCACGTTACCTTGCGCGTCGTATGTTGGGGCTCGTTAATGACAATAACGATATTTCAGTGTCTTCCTTACAACAGTCCATATCTAGATTTGTTAAGTATGATGTGAAGTATGGAAAAGGCTTGGCATGCTAAGTAAATTGCCTTGATGATTCGTTGGGGTAGCTAGGAGGAAGCGTACAACAAGGTTCCCCGAATATTATGTGCAATGCATTACTACAACTCTGGCTTGAAATGGTTTATAGACACCAGAGGGATGTATTTCAAGGACCCGTTGAGGCACGTCTTGCATCATGTGTTCTGGTCGTTCGCGCAGACGGAACATGCATTCTAGTATTATCGGCTAATTATACTTGTTGATGGCACTTTCCTAACCGAAAAGTACAGGGGCACCTTGATGATAGTTGCTGCTGTTGATTCAGAGGACCAGATAGTAGCCATGGCTTTTGCTTTGACAGAGGGAGGAAACAATAAATCGTGGTCATGGTTCATGCGGCTTCTACATGTACAAGTGCTTGGCCCATCTCAAATCATATGTTTGACCTCGGACCGTCACGTGGGGCTTCTTAATGCTACAGATGAACATATCGATCGGTTCTTGCCTCTAGTGCACAGATGGTGCATATGACATTTTGCCGTTAATTTCTGGCGGCGTCAAAGGAAGAAGGAGGTTTATGACAAGGTAAAGTGTAACAGAACTGACCAATTATACGAAATTAAGTAAGAAAATCACCCGCCAGAGCAGACGATTTAACAAACTTAAGCCCGTACAACCCGGTAGTCCGTGAAATCACGAATGATTTTAAACCAACTCACATACCAACCAAGATCGTAATAAGTTTAGCGGTCACCATCACATATTACATAAAAGTTCGCATCACAGATACATCAGAGTTTAAACATAGTTATTACAAACCGAGTTCAAATAGAAGTAGCGGAAGCCATTTTGTTCAAACCACACACACTCACATGGAGTTTAAGTATGGTGCCAGCTGATGATCATCTCCAACAAAAGCATTAGACGAGACTTAAGGAATGACCATGCCCATGGTCCTAAGCATCACCCATCGCAGGATAAAGGCAGTTGATACAGTAGTCGTAATACATCTGTCCATCTGCAACAAGTGGGAACAAAACCTTGAGTACGAGAAGGTACTCAGCTAGACTTACCCGACATAACCGAAAATAAAGTGACACCAAGGATTATGAAGGGCTTTATAGTAGGGTGGCTGACTCATTTGCAAAAAGGCATTTTTAGCATTACAAGAACCTTTCCAAAAGCATTATTGTCAAGTTAATTATTATTAACCTGTCGACTACATTTGCACCTATACTAGAGCAAGCATGTGATTAAGTAAATAATGATAACCAATGATCATAAACAACTTCCATAATGTCATATCCATTATAATTGTCCAAGTGTTCCATCAACATTATTACGATGAAGTAACTCAAGTCAAGTGTTCACTATTCAGTGAACGATGACGATTCGAATCGATTATTAACCAGCTGGTAATTTATTTCTTACACAAACCTCACTCACCCGCTAAAGTGAGGTATTGGTCACCGAGTCAAATATCCAGGAAAAATCTTGAGTTTGCCAGGAACCACATGTACCCGGGGACCGTCGGATTGCCTTTCGGTCTTATCATCGCGCCCCCGTGTCCTACCACACCTGCTCCGGTACAGTACGCTGCGGGCAATCCACTCGGCCCAAATAATCTCCCAGCTTCGCGGTCGAAAGGTACGTTATTCGGCCAGTTAAATGTAAGGCATGCGTTTAACATGACCCGAGGCCCAACAACGGTCGGTCCTTAATTGACATAAACGGAAAAGCACTACAATCCAAAACCTTGTAAGTCTCCGTCCGGTCTCAACTTTGAATTAACACTTAGTTATACCATGACTACATAGTTATCCGAGCAGATCCAGGTAACCACCTATAGCTCGCAGGTGACAGGAAATCACCCGACTTCTACCGGTCTAAGCCAGCTAAGCATTGACTTGACTACGGATACCAGGGTAACAAGGATATAGTATAACAAAGGTAAACAAGGTATAATACAACAACGGTTGCAAACAACTCTTAAACGTAATGCATCAATTAAAGTAAAGCATTAATTAATAATTGCAAACCGGGGGAGAAAAAAATGCTCCGGGGCTTGCCTCTCTCGAAGGAGCTCGGGCGGTGATCGGGGCACTCCGGAAGATCCTCAACGTCTCCTCCTCGTCTGCTTCGGTCACCTCTTGAGGTTGCACCTCGGGCTGCTCCTCTGGCTCCTCGGGTACTACGACCGGGCTCTCGGTTTGCGATCCTGTATGATGCAGGTGCGTAAGTGCTTATGCAAAATGTGCATCGGATGAAATGAGCACAAGGAATATGCTTACATGCAAGGTAGAGGAGTACGAATTGCTTTAATGGGTAGAGTATAATACAAATCGCATACAAGGTAGTCAACATCATCCAAGAACATGTACTAAAGCACATGTCATCTACTGCATTCTCTTCTACTACTAACATGCTAAATCAGCACATCTCACCGAATGCTTAAAAGATACACCAAAGCTTAACTAGGTTCTTAATCATGTATAAAGCATTATGCAATTAAACATCTATTTTTACAGCAACGAAAAATCTTAGAAAATTACAGTGGCTTACTGTCATCTAACCTAGCATGTCAAAAAAATTTCGTTGCATTTGGACAACTAGAACTGCCTACACAAAAAGACAAATTGTAGGACAGAAATGCCCCGAAAAATAGTTTGTACTAGGAAAAGTGTCAAACAACTGATTTAAGTACTTTTCAACAATCTATACAGTAAATAATCACTGTACAAAAATTATCATACCCATGTTTTATTCATATTTTTCCCTCTATAAAAAATAACAAATCTAGGTAATAAATAGCACTTGAACTAGACATCAATAATTTCACATAGAACATGCCTAGAATATATTTTTCCCAGAAACTACATCACAAAATAATACTAATGCCATTAGAACCATATTTTTCTGAGCTTTTTATGATTTATTATGCATTTATCAAGAAAACAGCAATTTCAATGATTAAATAAAAACTCTATAGAAAAGTATTTCAAACTTGACATGCAATATTTTTACATCACAGATCTACTCATGAGGATCACTACAAAATTTATTTCACCATTTTTGGAGCCAAAATGTGTACACAAACATTTTTCCAACTATTTCTTTTCTCAAATAATAAAAGAAAAAGAGAAAACAAATCTCTTATGGTCACTGGACTGGCCCGTGAGAACGACCGGCCCACGGCCGCTTTTGGCCTGAGCAGCGCGCGCGGGGAAGGGGTGAGCCAGCCTGGCTCGGGGCTTCAGCCCACGGGTGTTGCCGGTCCAGCAAGGCCCGGGAGCGGCCGTGGCCACGCCACGCCGGCGCCTTTGACCGCGGCAGTGCGGCGGCCGCCAACGACCAGCGGCCATCTCCGGTCGCGAGCGGTCGAGACGCGACACGCACGAGGACCTCGAGGAAAAGGCGAACGCGGTGATGCAGTTCGAAGGAAGAGAGGAGGAGCGAGAGTGCCGGTGGTCGGAGCGCGAGCTCGACGGCTCCGGCCATGGCGGCCCAGGCGGGAACCGCTCAATTGAGCCATACCTAGGCGAGCAAGGAGTAGGAGATGCCTGTTCAGAGGAGAGGGGAAGGTGGCGGAGCATTGTGCGCGGGCAATCGGACGGAGGTGGTTCGCCGACGGCGGCGGCGGTGGCGAGCTGAGGCAAGCGGCTCCTCCCGCTCAGCTTGCTGCAGCTGTAGAGAGTGAGCGCGCGAGCGAGGAGGGGAGCAGGGACAGAGTGGATGGAGGAGGAGGCAAGGCGCAACCAGGTGGGGGGTGAAGGAGGGCCGGAGGCGCCGCGCGGCGAGCTCGCCGGCGCATGGCCGCCACGCGGCGAGCGCGGCCTGCCGCGGTCGGGCGACACGCGCGGAGGGGGAGCAAGGCACGGCGTGGACCTGGTCCACTGGACCGCGGGCGCGCATGCACGTGTGCGAACTGGGTCGGGCCGGCTTGTGGCCGTGGGCCGAAAACGAGGCGCCGACCCACGAAGAAGGAAAACCGAGTTATTCTTTTTATTTTTCAACTCATTTTCAAGATTTTCAAAATGTAGCAGCTTTAAACCAATTTTTGAGCAAGAAAAAGACATTTTCTAGAAATGGCCCAAAAATGAAAGTTGCTTAGAATTTAATTCTCCACAACTTTTATTAAGGGACCAACTCAAAATTCCCAATAGATTTTGAATTAGAAAGTAAAAGCTAAATAGGGAGGATTTTTGACCTTTTTCAATAATATTTTGAAAAGCAAATTTTGTCAAAAGTTCGAATACAAACTTTGCTCTAAAAATTGTGCTAAATCATCCTAGGTGATTTACACTTATAGCCACACATGTTGTATTAGCCTAACAAGCATAATTAAGGCAAAACAATTCTAAACAAGTGTATGCAATATTCATGTTTCACGAGCATGTTTCATATGTTTCAAAGCATCGTTTCAGTTATTATTTAACATGATTTGGCATGTATGATTATGATGCTTGATGATGCATAATATGCATAATTTGCCGTGTCTAAATGCTTGCGTAACACCGGGGTGTTACATAAAGGCTCTATGTTATGTATGTACAGAGCGCCAGTTTAAGGAGATAGAGAGAACTAGACTGATGCTAAATGAAGCGGGCAAGGCCTGGTTAGAGGCAGTGGGCGTTAGCATATGACGAGGGCGGTTTTAGGTACAACATCATGACCACCAACTCGTCAGAGTCTTTCAACCGTATATTCACTGGAGTTCGATCGTTGCCAGTGTCTGGAATTGTTGAGTTCTCGTTTCAAAAGTGCAACGAATATTTTATCAAGAGGTGTAAAATTGCGCAGAGGAATCTAGCTGAGCATGGGCGATTTGGAAAGGCCGGAACAGGACATTTGAAGGAGGCCGAGGAATTGGCCAAGCAGCATACTGTCGAGTCATATGGACCTCGCTGGCATGTCTTTAGTGTACGGGGGAAGGGTGGCACAAGCTTGGGCGGCAACATTATGGTGGACGGAACTACCGAGTTGATCTTGACAAAGTAGAGTGCAGTTGCAACATCCCTCAGATCATGCATGCCCCTTGTTCTCATATGATCATGGCCTGCAGGGTCCGTAGATATGACTTGGAGGGTCTGCCATATATGTCACCCTTGTACTTCCATTCGAACACCCTTAATATTTGGGAGAGGAGCTTCAAGCCATACCTTGACCCGACATAGTGGCCTCCTTATCATGGTTACGACTGCGTGTTGCATCCAAACCTAATGAAGGTAGGGAAGGGTAGGAGGAAGAAGCGACTCAAAGGGGACATGGACACTATGAGAGGATACGATAAAGACATGTACGGAGAGGGTGACTTCAATGAGACCCGTGATAGGAATCTTTGCTCCTTTTGCAAAGAACCTGGTCACAAGGCTAGCAGGCATAGAAGACAAGGCTTTCAATCACTCACTGGCACACAATGCAACAACATGGTCATTCAAGACCTGCATCTGTACTCTTGTCTCCTCCCTTGCCTCCTTCCTTGCCTTCTCCTCCTTTGTCTTCCTCTGTATCTTCAACTCCCATTTCTCAAGCCTAACACCAATCGGGTTACGAAAACCGCGTTGTCTAGCAAACTCATGCATCTTCTTTATGTGCTGTTTAATGAAGAGCTCGACGAACTGAGGTCCATAACCAAACTTTCTGTGCAATTACTTGCTTCCCCTTGATTTCATCCAGGAACTTAGCTAGACCATCATAAGATTCCCACTTGTATTTTCTAGTGCTCTGTTCAAACAAAAAAATAGATTATAAGTGTTCACAGAAGAAAAATATGATTTCATATTTTCCACAACAGTAACCAACCTCATCATAGTCAACCATATGGCCGCACCAATGGCCTATTCCAAGCTCCGAAGGGACCAGGTCGTAGTTGGCTTTGACACCACATTCGCACATGACAGAAGGTGCTTCAATGATTATCCTTTCTTTCTTCTTTTCCTTTGCCTTTGGCGGCTCCGGCCATTGATTCTTAGACCATAGAGCCACTCCTTGAAACGACACTTCGCAAATCCAAAGCACTAGAAGTGAATAGATTAGTACATGCACATATAGAGATAAACATTTAAACAAATACACTTTCCACTTACTTCGTGTTTGTTGGGACACACAAAGTTCAATGTATTCTAGGGTTTATCACAGCTCGAACTCCGCAATCGCATAGAGGAGGTTCCTCGAGTCGTCTAATTGTGGCTAGGTGATTCTCCTTAATCGTCATTGGCGGGGGGGTTAGGGGGAGGTAGAACCCACCGCTCGAAGTGCTCACGTGGATGTCTCCCTCTCTACCTATCATTGAAAAGGAGGTACCTTGGGTCAAACTTGTCTGAACCGTCGATTCACTAAAAGAAAAGGCACCTCTCATAGGTCTACACAACAAGATTTCAACAAAATATTAGTAACCTACTAATACAAATCAAGAAAAAAAGGTACAAAAAGAACTACTTACATTAAAACGACTACATGTGTACAAGCAATGCACCGCTGTGTCCGGATGTCTCGATTGAAACACGTTGACCGGGAAACCATAGCCACAGTTAGGGACAGGGAGGTCAGGAGGGACGGGCCATCTTTGCTAGACGCGTCGGGGTATATTTCTCAAGGACGACCCCGTTTTCGCCACAACTGCTCCCGACACATGTCTTGCATCTAATAAAATGGTTGTAATTTAATATCATTCAAAACATCACAAATTAATGTAAAGAAGAACCATTTGCATTACAACTAAAAATAATATAACCAACACTTATAGGAACAAAAAAACCTTACACTAAACATGGTAAACATACTTCTAACTAACTAATTAACCTTAACAAAATCGAACTAATAATTTCCTCCAAACCCTAGCTACCATTCATAATATTTGAATCCACCATTTAAACGACAAATAAGAGCATCGTTACCTTCTCCAAGGCCGAGGAGAAGCTTGGGGGAAGGGAGGGAGGGAGGCGGGCAAGGAGGGCCGGGTGGCGGCAGGCCTTGGGAGAGGCGGAAAGGGGCAGCGCGGGCGCCCTCCACCTCTGTTCGAAGTAAGGCAGAGAGAGGGAGGGAGGCTCGTAGCACGACATTAAGTCAGCCCGCGATGGCGTGGCAGTGCTGCGCTAAGATCCGCGGCGCGGCAGAGTAGGCGACGTCACTGGTCAGCGGCCCGGTCACTGCCACGTCAATAGCTCTGGCGCGCCAGAGTGGTTTTGCCGCGCCACGGCAATAAGCGCGACCAAAATTGTTAGATTTAAAAATAAAAAATAATAAGTGTCAAATTTGAAAATAATTTTAAAAAAGTGTTAAAAATAAAAAAATTCCGATCCGTGCTGTGGGCAGCTGATCTGATCGTCGTCGCCGCGGCAATTAAACAAGGCGCCAACGGGTACGAGCGTCACTGCACTGGCGACTCTTTTTTCTTTAGGAAAAAAAGTGGCTCGCTATTTGAATTGAATGCATTCAGCAAGTTGCAATGCAGTGCAGCTGTGGCGGGGACCCAATGTCCGTCCTAGTGGTCCCTTTTCCGTATTCCCTCTTGTCTTTGTCGGATGGCCTTTTCGTTTCTCTCCGTATTCCACTCTCTGCGTAAGGGGCTGTTTAGTGGACAAAAATTTTGGCGAAATGCTGGTTTCGTTGTTATTTGGCAAATATTGTCCAATCATGGTCTAATTAGGCTTAAAAGATTTGTCTCGTCCATTTCGTCTAAACTGTGTAATTAGTTTTATTTTTTATCTATATTTAATGCTTCATGCATGCGTTTAAAGATTCGATGTGACGAGGAATCTGAAAATTTTGGCAAAATTCTTGGCAACTAAACGGTACCTAAAACTCCGTTGGGATGAGCTGAGCAAAATGTGGTTTGAAGGTGTCGGTAGGCTATATACGAGCAACTCAAGGTATTTCTGTAAAAATCTGAACCTATAAAATTTTAGTTGCGGCAGGCTACGAGCAAAATCCGCTTTGATGGAGTCAGTTTGATGCACTATCCAGTGAACAGGCGCGGCTCGCTGAAGTTGAAGAGCAAGATAACCATCATATAACATACTAACATTTGGGGAAAAAAGAAAACAAATTCTTTGGACAACAATCAAGAAATCGGGTTTCAGTTTCACGAAGGATATTGATCTAAATTCATGTATGACAGAAATAAATGAAGCCGCACATTGTTCATGTGGCAAGCACATCCACGACGATGTGAAGAAAAAACGCGCCAAAACACACTGGTCGCCGCGGTGGCGGTGCACCATGAGATCCAGAATGCCAAATGAAAGAAAAGACAGAGGAAAAGAGGACAATAGTTTGTCCCAAGGCCTTGTTTAGTCACCGGACGGTGGCCGATTCGGCACAGTGCCACCCGAGCACTGTAACACTTTTGTTATTTTGTGGTAATAATTATCTAAATCTTGATTAATTAGGTTCAAAATGTTCATCTCGCAAAGTACAATAAAACTATGCAATTAGTTTTTGATTTCATCTACATTTAGTACTTTATATATGTGTCGACGTTTTGATATGATGAGGAATCTTTTTTTTACATAGTAGAATTTAAAGATAAATTCTAGAATCTAAACAAGCCCAAGAGGAAGGACAACAACTCCATGTAGCACGATTGATGTGATAAACAAAGACAGAGCAACCACCAAATCACACGTTAACTCACACAAAATCTACCAACTTCTAATCCAACGCAGCTTGCTGGGAATGGCGTAATAGAGGAACAGTTTGCTTAAGATTATGGCCCTGTTTAGATCCTAAATTTTCTCTCAAATTTCACTATGTAAAAAGAAGATTTCCCGTCACATCAAAATATCGGCACATATATGGAGTACTAAATATAGATAAAATTAAAAATTAATTGTACAGTTTTGTTGTACTTTGCGAGACGAACATTTTGAGCCTAATTAATCAATGTTTGGACAATTATTACCAAATAAAAACAAAATTGCTACAGTACCCAGAGCACTGTTCATACCCGAATTCAGGCCCAAATTCAAATATCTAAACAGGTCCTATCAATTAAATTAGTCAGTCAATCAATAATATTTTTCTCTTAAAAAATTTAGAGTATTTTCAGCCGAGGCAAGCCAGCTCATCACCTCAGGGGCTGTTTAGTTACTAAAAAATTTTGCAAAATTTTTCAGATTCCCCGTCACATCAAATCTTTAGACACATGCATAAAGCATTAAATATAGATAAAAAATAAAACTAATTACACAGTTTAGACGAAATAGACGAGACGAATCTTTTAAACCTAATTAGATCATAATTGGATACTAATTGTCAAATAACAACGAAAGTGACTATGGTACCATTTTGCCAAATTTTTGGCAACTAAACGCTACCTCAGTCCTCACTCCTCACTCTCAGCAGCTCATCACTACGCGCTGCTGGTCTGCTGGAGTGTCGGCTGCTGCCATCTGCCTGCCGCTCACTCCCACGCGCCACAATGCGCCGCTTCCCCCTCGTCGCCTTCACCGCCGCCGGCTCCGCGGCGCTAGCGCTCCTGCTTCTCCTCCCGCTGGCCTCGGCCGCCGGCACTGCGGCGAAGGCGAAGGCGCCCGCGGCTCCGCCAGCGCCACCCAACATCACGGCGCTCATGTCCAAGGGCGGGTGCAAGGCGTTCGCGTCGCTGGTGTCCAAGTCCCCCGACGCGCTCTCCACGTTCCAGTCGGCGGTGGGCGGCGGCGTGACGGCGTTCTGCCCGACGGACGACGCCGTGCGCGGGTTCATGCCCAGCTACCGGAACCTCACCGCGGACGGCAAGGCGTCGCTGCTGCTGTTCCACGCGGTGCCGGTCTACTACACGCTGCGGGGGCTCAAGTCCAGCAACGGGCCCATGAACACGCTGGCCACCGACGGCGCCGCCAGCAACTACAACCTCACGGTGCAGAACGCGGGGGACCAGGTCACGCTGCGGACGCCGGCGTCCGATGACCCCGCCCGTGTGCGCTCCACCGTCTACGACAGGGACCCCGTCGCCATCTACGCCGTGGATGCGGTGCTGGAGCCCGTCGAGCTGTTCGACCCGGTGGCGGACGCCCCGGCGCCGGCCCCCGCGCCCGCGGCCGACGCGCCCAGGGCCTCCTCGTCGTCCGCCAAGCGGACGCGGCACCAGCGGCGGCGCGGCGCGGACGCGCCCGGCCCCGCCGCCGATGACGCCACCCCGGCCGACCAGAGGAAGGACTCCAGGAAGAACGCGGCGGCTCCCGGCGCCCCGTGTCGTCCAAGGTGGCTCGCCGCCGTCGCCGTCGCCGTGGCCGCCGCCTTGGCTGCTTAGGGCGGGGTGGTTTAAAGATTGGTCTTTTTTTCCCCCTCTGTCGAGATGCATCTGCACGAGCACGAGAAGTGGTGTGTGTCTGTCGGTGGCTGCTGCGTGCGCGTGAGCTTGGATGGAAACGCCATGGCCTTTTCTTGTTCTTCGTCCTGCTTAATTGCTTATTATTACTCCATCGATTGCTGTTGTTGTTAGTACGAACAAGGCATGGCTGGTGACCTGGTGTACCTCAAAACTCAAATCTTGTTGATTAAAATCAGGGAACTGGTAAAATTACAGATCGCGGATGAGAATTGAGATAGATTCGTATGGGCGTGTCAAGTTTGCTTATGTTGAGAGAGCCTACCTGAATCCACAGTTCATTCATCAATGGCAATGGGTTTGTCTAGAGCAGAGGTTGAGGCAATCGGTGAGGGAAGCTGGACGACGACGAGGAGCAGCAGCTTGCTGCAGTGCAACATCAGCAGGTGGGCAACTGGGCTGGGCATGAATATTCCTGGCGTGAAATTGTGAAAACAAGATGAATTGATGTTGCCAGTTGCTTGAATAAACCAACGGGGAATTTTGCATAAAACATCTGCAGGACCATTTGGTGTGCTGCGCTCCTGCCACCAGTCGGTGTCGGTGTCGGTGGCGTGACATCCATTTTAGCATGGAACGCCTTCACTGTTGTGTTGCTGGCTTGCTGTTACATAACGACGCGGATCTACGGGCGGAGAGGATTTCAACGACCCTAGTAAAGTGTAAAAGCAGCGCATTGCATTGCATTGCACCTGACCTGACCCAGTGCTAAAACAGCCCGTGGCAAGTGAGACTGTGGGAGGCTTTGGTCGGTGTAGCCCGATTGCTCTAGATGAATAGATTCCCGTTTAATACCGAAAGGCATAGTACACTTCTTGTACCGAATGTGCAAGAACCCTAAAACCTTAAGACATGCTGTAAGATCAAACGTTCGGGAAACAAATCAAAACGTAGCTTCTTGATAACATTGGTGGTTGATTCGTTGGGTTATGACATGAGCTTCAGATTTAGCACCTCCAACCATTGATCCATCAAGTTGGACGCCGGATTTTCTCTTCGGGCCTTTCGACGATGGGGACGACGATACATAGTTAACATCCCCATGGGAGTGCCCATGAGCATCATTGCCTTTGCATATAGTAACCACATGTTGTCCTCTTTCCAAGAAAATTGACTCCCGCAACAACAACCTCCCTCGTGACCATTGCTGAAGCCACACATGTAACAAGCTCCCGACTAGTCCAGACATTAGTGATGATTTCATAGGTGAATTTATTCAGACTAAAACTAAGAAAACTAAACCTAAAGAACTACTTAATTGTAAACAAGGGATAGGACCTCTCCTTCTTGCCACCAGCGGTCTCGCCGAAGAGGAAGGAGGAGTCCATAAGCTATGGCTGCGAGGTGTCCTAGCAATGGTTGTGACAGCCTAAAGCCCTAAGGAGGCAGTCGTTGTTTCTTTCTTTTTAGAGCCAATCAAAATGCTGCCACCTGACTTGAGCTTACCACGTAGAGACGGAATGGACCCTATTCTTCGATTCACCACGAGAAATCTCCAAAACTTTAGTTTATGTAAAAACTAAACTCCCTTTGCACCTTGACACATAAATCTTTCTACAAAAAAAAACTACGAAGTCCTTAGGGCCATCACACTAATAAGATCCTTAGCAAAGATTCACACTAAGTGTAAGGTCGTTATTTTGCAAGAATGAAATCTATGCTCAACACACAATTAATTAAGTAAATCCTAGTTGTCACTGAAGACCTTGTAATCAACAAGAAGTAAAGCAAGTAAAAGAATAGCAAAGAAAGAACTTGATTTTTTTCCTCGTGGTATGGGATTGTTGACACAATCCCCTAATCCACATTAGAGCACCATTAGTCACCAAGACTCCGTTCCTCTCCCTCCACTGGCGAATACCCATCTGCCACTGACATTGGTGGGTTTCAAGACATGCAGATGCCTTGTCACAAGAATTCCATCAAGGAAGGTCACTATATATCTCCATTAGACCCGCCTACTAGATGATGGCAATCACCAGGATTAACAAGTATGTACTGAGCTCCAACTCAAAGAAAGTAAGAAACCCAATCAAGAACACGGGGGCTCTCAAAGGCAACACTCTATTTTCACTTCTTGGATTGGGTGACTCTCCAAATGCTTGGCCATCTTCTCTATAAGTGAAAAAAGGAAAAAGTCTATATTACTCCCTCCAAGTTTGGTCTATGTCCAAATAATCCCTTAAACTAACATTTGGTTCAATTTACTCCCTCCAACTATTTAAGTTGGTCCAACCAACACCGTAAAGAGATTTTTCTTTTTTGTTTCTCTATGTACAAATTATATTTTAGTTTCAAATTTTATGAGGTGATAGAGGACATTGTATTTTGTGTTAGAAAAATGCACTATGAATTTTTCATTATTATGTTTTATACAATATTGTATCTCTAGTGTTAATTTATTATTAAATTTCCTAAGCTATCAAAATAGTGGCAAACTTACGATGTTCTCTGTTATATCACAAAAGTTGATATTAAGACTCAACTAATACGTGGAAAAACAAAAATAACAAATCATGTTAAGGGGTAAACTAGACCAACTGAAATAATCGGAGGGAGTAAATTGAACCAAATGTAAGTTTAGGGGTAATATGGACATATGCCAAACTTGAGGGTAGTAATTTGGACTTTTTCCAAAAAAAATCTTCTCTATAAGTGCGGCCAATGATGAGGTGGAAGCGCAGTTCCAAATGAGTCTGAGGTAACACACACACACACACACACACACACACATATATATATATAGACGAGTAAAGAGGCTGCTAGCTGTTGGGGGAAAAAAACTGGCGTAGGCACCCAAGGAGATGCTACACAAGTGCTGCGCCGGAATGGTTCTAAGCAGATGCACCACGCTCGGTCACTTTTTTTTTTACTTGCTTGCCTTTCATTGATTAAGTGGCCGAAGCCTCAGAAACCAACAGGTCCTCCACACATGCCGAAGTTACATGTCACATCTCCGTGCGATGTGTTTTGGATACTTGTTTTGCTAATACATGCGCTATCTTATTACTAGATCTATTGACATAAGAAAAAGAAAAACAATGAAAGGCAAGACTAAGAGCATTGATCTCCTCCAAGACCGCTCCAATAGCAGATCGTTGGACATTCCTTTTTTGCCATAAATTGATCAGCTCCAGACAATCTGTCTCCAGCACTACTCTCCGCTCTCCATGCTGCACAGCGAGCTGCAGACCATCACGACAGCCCAGAGCCTCCTTCATACAGACGTCCATAGCTCTGTCATACCACCGTGCCTGCGCCACTTTGAACTGGCCCAGCTCGTTTCAGATGATGCAGACTGTTGCGCCACTGGAACCGGCAAACCCGGAAGGCAGCGTCAGAGTTAACTTTGATCCATCCAGGTTCCGGTTTCCTCCAATGCTGCACCTCTGGTCTCCTAGCCTTGCCCGGCGTCGGATGGGTCAATTTCCATAAATCATGAGCCGAGTCCCTTACCCACAACACAGCTTGTTTTTTTTTTTTTGAGATCGTGCCGTGGCACGTTTTTCATTAAGCAGAAATAGAAGTTGTTACATCCTAAGATAGCCACGGTAATCCGGCGATTACCGAGACGAACGACTGAACAACACACACGTGGTTGTGATTACACAATAATAAACCACGACAACCCGGCTAAGCACACGGCCTACCTATCCTCGGCGTCAAACCCGGCGAAATCTAAGTTCATGGCCACAGGGTCGAAATCGCCTGAAAATAGCATCTGCAGTGCATTCTGCTTGCTGGCCGACATGGGGGCCGTAAAGGCTGCCCGAAACTTTTGAACAACGTCGGCGTCCACAGCGTCGATGTCGACGGCGATGCCAAGCTTCTGCAAGAGAACGTTCTGTGCCTGGATCGTGGCGTTGGCCGCGCGGGGTTTCGCGGCGAGGCGTACGCTGCGCCTCGGCGTAAATCCGGACTTCGGCGTCTTGGATCTCCTGAGCTTGGGGGCGGCATGGATGATGGGGGGGTCTAGAGGGACGCATATCTGCGACTCAAGCTCTTCCTGAAGCGATCGGAACAGCGTTGGGCTGGGGGGTGTGCTCCGCGCAGCACTGTCCCTGTCGTGGGAGGTCGGCTGGACGTCGCTAGGGGGGTTGTTGGCCATCACCGCCTCCGCATCCTCCTCAGGCGCAACAGCACCCACGACTTGTTGCATACTGAGTAGCTGTTCACCATGTCTCCGGCTATTTCTTCTCATCCATAAAGACCACATCCCGCATAATATGACTGCCAAATCTCTTTTCGGACAAGCACCAGTGATGAGGTCAGTGGCTGTATTCAGACTTGGTAATTTAACCCCTGTCCCAAGTCGTATCTGACCCCAAAACTCCCTTGCAAAGGTGCACTCAAGTAGAACATGCTTTATAGACTCTTCAGCTGCACCACACACCTCACACGAGGCCTCCAGCTCAACATGTGTTTTGCTGGCAGGAATTCGTGTATTACCCTCCACCAAAAAAAACTTTTACTTTCGGTGGGACTTCCATACTCCAATATATTTCCATGGTCCTGCACTAGACGAGTTAGCAGCCTGGACATGTCAGTTTCCAGTCCAATGAGGGGACAAGACGTGGACATGTCAGCGAGCACACGGATAGGAGTGAGACAAGGCCCCACGCGCGCACGGCCCGCGAACTCGGTGGAGAAGCCCGTGAAGATGCCGCTTGAGCCTGTCAGCTGGAAGTCGGTGAACAGCACGTGAAGATATATGTACGTCACCTTGCCGACTGGGAGAGGCTGGGACTGTGAGACGGACGTCGAGCCTGCAGCTGAAAGCATTTTATGGGCTGGGCTCAATAAGAAAAAAATCTACAACCTTTGTGGGCCTAAAATTAATCGCACTATATCAGGCACTTTTTTTATTCTTATATTATATACTAGATAGCGTGTCCGTGCGTTGCTACAGGATAGCTAATAATTTGTACTAAAAACACACGGATCGTACGATAAGATAACAATATAATGTAAAAATTAAATACCAACATTAAAGTAATATTTAATCAAAAAACAAAGTTTGTGAAGTCAACACAGTCACGGAGAGCGCAGCGTCGCAAGCTCACAAACTCTACTTTATAGACCTTTTCGTGATGCGGCTAAGATAATGTTTTATATCGGCTTGAAGAAATCTCCGATATCCATTTCTTTCGTGCGCCAATAAATTCACGAATAAGTTCCGCCGCATCCCCATACCATCCTGTACACAGGTTTGAGTATATATGTAAATATTAGTGCCTGTCACTGAGTAATATTGCGTGTCTTAAAAAATCTCCCACAAAACCTTAAAACTTGTAAGTATGTTATACTCACCGTAATAATATGTATGGTTTTAGGTCTATTCCACACAGACTATTGAATAAGGTATCTACTTGAGTATCTGTGGTAAGATTCACCATCGGCAATATATAGAAATAGTTAAATCATATATATTAATATTGCAAGTGACGGTGACTCTGAGTTAGTTACCCATCTATGTCATCTGCAATGTTTTTTTCACGGATGAATTTCCATTTGAAGATATCCTCGTTCCATCCAGGAATATTTACGTTCACTGCGGCCGTGTACTGCAAGTTAAATCCAAGAGTGGATCTGACATACATCAGCGCTGGTATGTCTTTATACCACTCTTCAACAGATCTAGAGTCAATCAGCACTGGTCAGAGAGGATGAAGTTACTTATGGTTTTTTTTATATTCAAGAAGATTGTTACTTATGGCTTTTTGCTGAGATTTGAGAAGATGAAATGAGAAGAATACACCAGCTATATGGCTCATCCGTGCTTAATGAGCTCTATGACTTGCATGATCTATGCACAAATTGGGAGCAAGTCCTACAGCCTGGCATAAAATGTTGTTAACACACTAGCCAGAAAAAAAAATCTGGATTGCATGATCTGGGGTGTTTGGTTTAAGAAATGGATTGATCCCATACCCTTCTCATTCTCACATTCCACTCATTTTTCTTCTGTTTGGAGAATGGAATGAATTCGATCTCTTAGGGGGTGTTTAGATCCAAAATATGTGGAATTATGATATTGTAGTACTTTCGTTTGTATTTGGCAATTAGTGTCCAATCATAGACTAATTAGGCTCAAAAGATTCGTCTCGTGATTTACAACCAAACTGTGTAATTAGTTATTTCTTTTACCTACATTAAGTGCTCCATGCATACATCTAAAGATTGATGTGATGGAGAGAGAGTGTAAAAATTTGGAATTTTGAAGGGAACTAAACACCCCCTTAGCATGCACAAGATTAGTATTAACATAGAGGATAAAACAATGGTACAAAAAGTTTTACGGAACAAACTCATGATGTACCCTCCTATTTAGAACGATATTATTCCTCAAACCAAAGTCTTTGGTAAGTTTGTTCATCAATTGTAAAAGCCAAAATTGAAAAGCAAACCCTTCAAACATGCTATGGAGCATGGGCAACTTCCTAACAACGAGACCCTAAAACCAGATCCACCTGACAGCGCATGCTTCCTAAGAAAATGAAAAAACTGAGGCACGTGTACACCTGGAGAAGCATTTTCAACAACAGCATTGGAATCCCATCCATTCAAAACCAAAAGTTTTCAGCTTGTAACTCGTGAGCAACCTAAGGATGACATCTCAGGATGGACACTATAAATACATGGCTCGGTCTCTCATCTTATATGTACAACAATACAATCTTCTAAGCCTTGTTCATTCGTCTCTGTACCACAGATGGCTCTTCCACTCCGTCATCTGCCGGCTCTGCTTCATCTCCTCATGCTCATCTCCGGGGCTACTGCAGATGGAAACTTCACGGTGTCAAAAGCAGTATATTACACCAACTCTGATACAAGAGGGGCCGAAAGGAAGTAAAAATCGTTAAGAAAGTAAGCAGCAATACTACAAAGAAGTTGTAAAAATCGTCAAGAAAGTAAGCAGCAATACTACAAAGAAGTTTGCTACTCTCCCTCTTCTGTCCTTTCCACCTAACTTCACCAAGTTTATAGAAAAATACACCAACATCTACGATACCAAATTAGTTTTATTATATTCTCAATGAAACATGTCTTGCTAGTGCATTTTGGACTTATAGAAGTTAATATATTCTTCTAAAACTTGGTCAAATTAGTTGACTTTGGACAAAGCTTATTTTCAGCTGGACCATGTGAATATGGCGCATTTGGAGCAACACTTAACTATGGCGATGTTTTTGCGTCAGCAAATCTCTACAGGAATGGGGTAGGCTGTGGTGCTTGCTACCAGGTAAATAGGTAATGTCATTCTGCAAGTAGCAGTGGTGTAAAACTATGGAACTTAACTTTTTGTTCACACTAAACTTGTTAGCGATTACCAATAGGTCAGGTGCACAAATCCTTACTACTGCTCCCAAAATGGCGTGGCAATTGTGATCACGGACTCTGGGGCAAGCGACGGGACTGACTTCATCCTCAGTCAGCATGCCTTCGCTGGGATGAGGCAGAACCAGAATGCTGGTTCAACCCTGCTGAACCTTGGTTATGTAGGAATTGAGTACAGGAGGTCCGTGCATAATAAACTTGTCTAAAACTCTTAAGCAGTATGACTTTTTTTTCACAAGGCAAAGAAACTGAAAATTACAACATAGTGATCTAGCATAATGAACTTATGACACAGCTAACTTATTGAAATTTTCATGGTTTCACTCCACTACAGGGTTCCTTGTGTCTACCCAGGAAAGAATATTGTGTTCAAGATTACTCAGAGAAGCCATTTCCCCTGCTATCTTGAATTTGAGATCTGGTACCAACAAGGAAACCATTGCAGTCCAGCTTTGCGAGGTACTAAACACTAAACATTGCAGATCATGAAGAGATAAGGCATGGCAAGTCATGATTATTCATGACTTGGATGAATTTGATCAATTGTCCAGAAACCATATTTAGTTTTTATGCATCTGAGGCTAAGTCTAGTGCTATACCACTATGTTTTACCCGTTCCAATAGGTCTATCTAGTTGCATTGCTGTCATTTCGCATAAACTAATTGAACTATTTTTTTCAAAGCAACCTGATGTTTGCCTTTGCCTAAAACACAAGCACAGGACACACATTGGTATATTGTCAAACAGGAGGTGAGCAAACAAGTTACCTGAACAGGCAATAGATCGCGATTGTTACTGCAAGGAAGATGGTGGTGCTATTCAGCAGGGATTCAAGCTGGTCAGGATAGTGCAGTAGCAAAAGTTGTGGAAGCTTAATTTGGTTATCCATTATATACCAACATGGATATAAAATAGACTAAATAAACACCTAAATAAGTTGAAGAGAGAAAAATAACTAATTCAAAGGAACATTTCAAGGCATCAATTATCTCATATCTTCCAAATCACAATATATGCCAAGCTACTCAAGAAGAATAGTAAAGTGCCTGCAACTGCAGGGCCAAGCTACTAAAAAATTATCAGGACCTACCAAATGACTACTGAAAGTTTCACTATGTTTCAGAGTTTCTGCATAGTCTCTCATGCAGCAAAGGAACATTTCAAGGCATCAATTATCTCATATCTTCCAAATCACAATATATGCCAAGCTACTCAAGAAGAATAGTAAAGTGTCTGCAACTGCAGGGCCAAGCTACTAAAAAATTATCAGGACCTACCAAATGACTACTGAAAGTTTCACTATGTTTCAGACTTTCTGCATAGTCTCTCATGCAGGTAATGTCCAGTCACAATTCTACTAAAAGAGTGAGAAGCAAGAGTTAAGGCCCAGTCATTGGAAAGTGTAGACAGGAAAGATGAACAGAGGCACGGAAAGGAGGTTCTCATCAAAGAAGCTAAGTTACCAGGAGCCGAAACCATTGCCTACATATTGCCAAAAAATTGCACCTTGAAATGAACCCCCAAAAAAACTATCCACAGAAGGATTGAAAAGAACCCTTCTGTTACGGTGAAGCATAAGGTGACATATGTATGTGTGGTAGCATCCAGTGATCCCCTAATAAACCAAATAAAAGCTAAATCACTGCTGACATGATTTTTCATTTCCTACCAAAGATGCACATTTATAAGAATGCAAGAAAGAAAATATCATAGGCTGAACACATTCTTTTCACTTGAAAGGATTTGTGTAGGTCACACAGTAAAGCACATCAATGCCAATCATTCTAGCAAAGCAGCACTGGATCAAAATTCACACGTATATGGTCCATGCAGGTGTTTTGTAGCAGCTGGAGCATTGGCTCAGAGTTTCAGACAACAAAAATCACAATCTATAGAACGATTGAAAAGCACCCTTCTATTGTGGTGAAGACAGTAATACCCTAAACCAAACGAAACATGGATAGAGTAATCTAGTAATCCACCACCACTACAATAAACACCATAGTTCATCAAGAAAAAAATAGCAAGAAGTTAATATCATCACTAGTAGAAAAAATAAACAATCAAAATATTTTTTCCCCAATCGTCATACTCACCCCTGCTCCAGAAACTATCCTGCCTTGATGTCTTGATCTCATCTGCAGAGCACCTAATGAATCGCTGCCGAATGATTTTGGTGGGAAATTTTAGAGGAATTTTTTTATCGATAGAAGAGTTCCATGAATGCTGATTGACCAATTTTTTTTGTAGGATCAACATCAGGACGACAAAAACAAATCACTGAACCTCTGAATGTCAACTACCTTAAACTGTGAATCTCGGAATGTTGTACTATCTAAAGTGAGGTCTTGAACTGGGAGGCTACCTGGGCAATTGCGTGACCTGACGAGATCTTGCTAACATGAAGAGAATGGAGGGGAGAACCAGAGGGGAATTCACCAGGCGTTGGGGCCACGGCGGTTCGGGATGCCGGTCTCCGGGGATGGTGCGGTTGACCTGGGAGCCGCCGGGGCTGGGGCAAGGGAGCCGTCGTCGATCTGCCGGCTGGGATCTCGCCTCTCGCCGATGGCCATGGAGGATGTGCACCGAGCGAGGATGAGATCCTTGTCGTCTCTCCCTTAGTGGCGGCAGGCGCGGCTCCTTCTCCTTCTCGGCTTGGCGGCGGCGGAATGCGACTTGCGAGTGGAGAATGCTCCCTTCCTTTTTACCGAGCACTACCTGCCACCCCCAGCGATGGCGGCCGCCCGCCTGGCTTCCTCCCTGCCCGTGATCTAGGTCTGGAGGGCGCGAGCGTGGACAGCAGGGGCCTGGGGACTCTGGCGGCGGCCAAGCTGGGCTCGGGGTCGCGCTGTTGGGAGTCAGGAATTCCTTTTGTTCCCCACAATCGTAGAGGAGTCGCAGGCTGGGCTCGGACGTCGTGGGCTAAGGGACAGAGGCGCGAGCGGGGCTTTCCTTGCGTGCGCGATGCGGGATGTCGCGCGGATGGGTTTCCTTGCGTGCGTGTTGCGGGAATGGAGCGAGCGGGGGCTTTCCTTTTGTTCGCGATACCAGGTTGCGGGATGTAGAAGGGATCGCAGGTGGGAGGCGGAGAGGTGACCCGATGGAATGTGGCACGAAATGGTGGTCTTAGTTTTGTTCTTTTTAGTTTTATATATATATATATATATATATATATATATATATATATATATATATATATATATATATATATATATATATATATATATATATATATATATATATGGCGTCATTTCTAGTTAACAGCAATACCGACTCACCGTTTAAAGCTGAAAATAGCAATACACATTTGAGAGTTTTTACAAGAATTTGACAGATTATAAGATGGGATATTTGGCACGGAAGATTAGGATTATTGTCGTGGCAAAAGAAGAAGATAGTAATCATGCTTCATCATGCAATAGAGTCGTGGCAAAAGGAAGAATGTAATAATCATGCTTCATGATGCAATAGAGTCGTGGCAAAAGGAAGAGTATCTGATTATGTGTGTGGTATGGTAGCCAAATAAACAAGTGTGAGACCAAGGTATATGCTAGAGGATGGTTTTGCATCTAGGCTTTTGGTATTGCTTTTGCGCTAAGCGGGGAGACCGAGGTACCACACTCGCAAGCCTAGAATTGCTTTGATGTCTTCCAGATCCACCTCTTCCGATCCCATAGATTGGTGTTTATGGAGCATTTGCTCGTCACGTGTGTAGCCCTCTCGCGTCTCTCTGAAAATCTTTAGGTCTCGATCGGTTAGAGGATTTCTGCCCGGGAATCACCGTCCGAGCCTCGTGTAGGCCATACTGGGCCATGGCCCCCTGCTTCCGTGCGCTCCATGGCCATAGCAGGCGCCAACGGCCAGCGGCAGCAGCGCCAACAGCAGGCACCAGAGGCCAGTAGCGGCATGCAGCAGCAGCGCCAGGCGTAGGCACTCGCGGCCAGCGGCCAACAGTGGCATGAACCTGTTTATTACCATTGAATTGACCCCCCCCCCCCTTCACTTTAAGGCTAGCTCCGCCACTGCCGGGAATAGTTCCAGCTCATCAAAGATTATACAAATTAGACTAGCGTTCCTCCAAGGAACAGTTCCATGGGAAGGTTCCATATGAACGGTGCCTTAGTATTTTCTTCATTGCTCTTGCTCACGTGCTTCATCAAGAGAGGTTAGATTTGGTACAAACATAGTTATGCAGTGAACAACGGCGAGTTGCCGAGGGCGCCGCACGAACACACACTAATACAGATCATCGGCTTGACGGTGGAACTAAAACAACATACTAAGTAAAGAACAAATCTTGCGACGATGGAAGAGCAAGCAAGCACGCACACAGAATAATCTGGTAGTCAAGGCGCATGCGCCGCCGCCCGCCTCCTGCGAGCACCAGCCATGGGGAAGAGCTCCTGCACTGCCTCGCGCTTGGACGACGACAACAGCTCTCGGAACGTCTTGTGGAACCGAGCAGCGATGGTCGCGTCAGGCGTTGCCGGTGCTGATCGAGGGGCACTCACGGATGGCTGCCATTTGCCGACCAAGACCCGCTTCGCCTGCTTCTCTGGATTCAGGTCACAGAAGGCGAACTTGGCAGCAAGTCTATCACTGCGGTGCAGCACCAGGTCCTCGACCAGCACGTGCGAGACACGAAGGCGCGACGACAACTGGATTAGCGGTACCTCGAGTGGCAGCTTTAGACCGGCGATAAAGTCTTCGACAGAAGGAGGAGAGTCTGTCTCGTGTACTGGCGTAGATGAGCTGTCGTCGGTGGGCTGATCGGGCAGCCCAACATGGGCGTCATCGTAGGCCCTGACGGAGGGCTGCTGAGGCTGTGCTTCATGGGCCTGGCCGGTAGCGCCGACGGAAAGCATAAGCTCATGCTCGTCGTCCACCAGCCCCGATGGCCAGGACGCCTGCAGAGGGCCACTTTGCGGCGCCATGTCCTGCTCCAAAACCTGTGGCACGTGCTCCGAGGCCGCAGACCTTGGGTGGTGGTGAACAGTGGCCTCCAGGTTAGAGACACAAAGCAGTGGATCCATCCAAGGGAGCGGTGGTTGAGGCCGCAACAAAATAATTTGAATTTCAAACTCTTGGGAGGCCTCCAGCGACGCGGGCAGGTGACGTTGCGCACTCATCAGCAGTAGGCACTGCCTGCGTGGCCCAAATGACCAGGGACCGAAACTCAGATGGGCCTGGTAGAGAATCTCTCCTACAAGGACAGGTGGTGCTTGCTGGAGCGTTGGGCCCCTCCTAGGCTCAAGCTGCGACTCCATTGTGTCGCCATCGTCCTGGCCGTCGCCGCCGTTGTCGTCAACGTCATCGCGAAGACCGCGACGGTGTGGACGCGAGCCAGGGCAACCATGGTTGCCATCGGCAATGCAACAGCGAGGACCGTGCCTTGGAGGCTCCTACGGCCTTTCTGAGGAAAGGCATGGGGGCGAACAACCGTGCTTGCAGTTCCTCGCCTGGTGCCCCATGCTGAGGCAGAGAAGGCAGCAGAATGGGAAGATGCACCGACCGGCGATGTGGTCTCCAGCCAGACAATTGAAACAGAGACCGACGAGCGAGGGCAGCACCGGCTGCTGGTGACGATGGTGGGGTAGGGCACGGCGACTCCAGCGCCGGCGACTTTGAACAAGCGCGAAGCCGTCGGTGTCGACAGGCGTGCCCGCTCGAGGAACGTGGCGTCGAGGAGGCCACGAGCCTAAGCGTTGGTGCACGGGCGCACGCATGATTGGTTGTGCCCACAGCCAGTCGTGCGTGCGCACTAACAGCCGGGTGAGGGGGTGCCGCTGGAGGGCCGTCGGTGTCCCTGGTTCTGGCTCGACGACGACGGTGGCGCCGCCTCTTCTCGGTGATGACGACCGGACACGAGCCTAGGCGCTGGTGCATGGGCGCACGCACGACTGGCTGTGGGCCGAGCCGCTGATGCGCGGGCGCCCTAACAGTCGGGTGAGGGGGCACCGCTGGAGGGCTGTCGGTGTCCCCAGTCCTGGCTCGGCGACGACTGTTGTGCCGCCTCTTCTTGGTGATGACGACTGGACACGAAGCAAAGCACTCCCTTCACATGATGCAGCATGCACAGGCAAAGTCGTCACCTCGATGTCCTGGCGAGCGGCTTCCAGATACGGTGACTGGGCAACAAGGGATGCATAGTCAAAATCGGAGTCGCCGGAGTCCTCTATCCATCTCAGAGCCTTGGATCTGTCCTCAGACTGCATGGCTGGGAAGAAGGGTGTGGCGAGAGGGGATAGGGAGGAGCTCCTGCCCGTGGAGACCTCTCACATCCAGAGGGCGCCCATGGCGACTCCGCTGTCCGCATTGATGGGGGTGTCTGCGGCCTTAGGACCCAACACCTGCTGCTCCGGCGACAAGGAGGGAGTACGCGCAGCCATCGAGGGGGCCACATCGTCAACCTCATCTTCATCTTCGTCCTCGCCTTCCCAGACGTCTTCGACGACGACCAACGAGTAGTCAACCGTCAGCTGCATCTCCGTCTTTGCATCCGGTCGTGGCGGCGGAGGGGGCGAGGAGGCCCCAGACTCCGGGGGGATGGCGCAGCCTCCACGGTCGGAGGCGGAGGTAGTGGTGACGCGGTGTCCATGCCTAGCTGGGGTCTGGTTGCCAGGTGGCAGTTGGAGCGGGGGGGGGGCACCAGCAGCGACGGCGATCCCAGCAGACGTCGCCGGAGGGGACAAGGTGGTGGTGCCCGGTGTCAGCTACTGCAAAGCCAGTGGCGATATCCGCGGAGGCACCCCAGCGCCGGCTCCGGCGGGGATGGGCTCGGAGGCGGCCGCGGCACCGGCTCCCGGCGTCGGCGGCGGCGTGGGCGTGAAGGGAGCCCACGAAAGCACTGTGGAGTCATATCTGGCGGCGATGGGCTCTGAGGCGGCCGCTGCGGCGGCGCCACGGGTGTTGGGGGAGCCCACAGGGGTGCCCCAACGCCGGATCTGGCAGGGGTGGCAACGGTGGCGATCGCGGCGGCTGCACTCAGCGACGAAGATGGCACGGGCATGTCCGGGCGAGGGCACGACGTCGTCCCCCCACCATCGCAGATCTCGGTGTCAGGGCCGCGCTATGGAAGGGCCACACGCGGGGGGATGGAGGAGGGGAGGCGGAGGTGTGCCCTGCTGCCGGAGTGGCAGCCTCCGCCGGCCACGGCCATGGAGAAGCCGACAACGGAGCGGAGTTGCGACGCGGTTGAGGAGCGTCGCTTGGCTAGGTGGAGGGGGCTCGTGGGGGGAGGTGGGAGGGGTAGGGGGAGGGGGAGGGGGGTGTGGCGGGGGAGGGGAGGCCGGGCGCCGGCGCCAGGGAGGCAACCGGCGCCAACGGAGGCGGCGGTGTGGGTGAGCCCACCAGGGGCTAGGGTTGAGGACTCGGTGGTTTCATCTTTTTACTGGGTTCTAAGTGGGCACCATCTCCATTTTAACGTGCACATCACGTCATCACCGGTGCATATCTACTAACACTAGCATGGATGAAGCATCAAGTCTAATTTTAGGGAGGGAGGGGGATATCTCCACCCTTAAATACAAGAGATGGATGAAGCATCAAGTCTAATTTTAGGGAGGGAGGGGGATATCTCCACCCTTAAATACAAGAGATTCTGACTATATACATATATATGAACAAGTACATACATAACCAGAATTCCTTATGTTTCATCATGACGAGGTAGTATCATATTATAGCATCATTGATCATTGATCAGATCATAGGTAGCCTATACATATACGTACATGAAGGAACGCCGTACAATGACTCTGACGATGGCGCCGCTTGCAGCCGCCCAGCATGCACGCACGCATGCATGCGTTTTATTATTACATACCAACACACTGAGAGATTATCTTGAAGGATAATGGGCACATACACAATAAGTCACACGGACGCGCGCACACAATGTGTGTGTGTGTATGTATGCATATATCATGGATTAGTGAGCTAGGTTTTACCGCTGGTTTGGTTAGTTGATAACCCCAGCCGGAAGTGAGAAGGTAGTGTGAGCGGCAGTTGTTGGGACCTCACCGATTATTTCATGGGATGATAAGGATATGTACCGGATGCAATACCTTGGATTTGTTGTGCGTGTTGAAGAAGTGGTTTGCTGTTGCGTCCACTCCGAGGGATTGGTCCGGTTGAAGCTGGCCGTAAGCTCAATCACCTTTAGACTGGGAAGGTGGTCAATTCCGACAATGAGGTCCTCATTGTACATTTGTGCTATCCTGCTGCCTTCTTTGATGGCCCAGACAATCTTCTCGAGCTTGCATCATCGGCGAAGAAGGCGACCTGGGTAATAGCATCACCCTCAATGACGAGGAACTTGAGAGCTTGACACTGAACGTCCTTGAAGCGGAGCGCTTGCTCGGTGAATGCCTTGAGGCTGAGCTTGAGGCATCTTAGGCTTTGCACAGTGGACAGCCTCCTTAGAGCCTTCCGTCCATCTCGGTGTCACGTAGAGTGACGTTGGCTAGCTTCGGGGCCCTTCCGATCCATGAAGGGAGGCTCATCTTTCCCTTGATGTCTAGGTTTGCAAGAACCGAACTGGAGGCGATCTCGTGCATAGCGGAAATGTCAAGGATGCCAGTGTCGCCGCCCTGCTGGATGATGGTGGTGGTGTTGTGGGGGACCCAAATTGATAAGGAGCGCAGGCATCCAGCCAGCATGTAGAGTACTCGACTCAGAAGTGCGGCAGTGGTAGTGTTGGCATGGACGACCACGCCGAGCTTCCGCAGCTGCTGCAGCCTGGCAACCCCTTTCAGCTCAGTTCCGTTCGAGGAAACCTGGACGTGGGAAAGTGTCTCCATGTCCCTCATCAAACCAACCTTGTCAGGCATGTGCACGGTAATGAGCGTCGTGGCCGTGCCGGCATCAGCGCTGCTGCTCGCCGCTGGCGGCATGGTCGTGGTCTTGGTGAAGCCGCCGGCGAGCAGGTGCTTGAGTTTTGGCAGGTTGATCTTCTTGGTGTCACTAGGTGGTATGTTTGTTCCCCGGATGTCAAGGGTCTCCAGCTCCGTGAGCTTGTTGATATGATCGGCGTGCAGTCGGGAGACATCTGTGTTGCGAAGGCTGAGATACCTGAGGCAGTCCACCTCGCCAAAGCTCTGGATGTGGTGACTCTTGAGGCCTATGCAGCCTCCCAGGTCCAGCACATTCAGCCGATATAGCTCAGGGAGTGCTTTGAGGAAATCCACCAGCTCGTCCATGGGATCCTTGGTGGTGTCATCCTCCAGTGCGTCATGGTCCTCCGGGCAGCAGCGGCGGCGAAGCAGCGTGTACTTTGGCGGCTGTGGCAACAGCAGCGACATGGAGCGAGGACGGTTAACCATGCTTCGGATCTTGAGCTAGCGATCGAGGTGGGCCGGCAGGTCAGCCACGAAGTTCTCGCTTTTGGTGATGCCGACGATGAATTCACGGGCTGCGTCATCCATGACACAGCTCTTGATGGTGCCAGCATCGCTCCGGCGAGCAGTACGAATGAAGCCTCGAAAGAGAAGCTCATGAAAGCAGCGCTCGCCTGCTTCTTCTGGAGTGGTTCTCCCTCCTCCTCCTGGCTCCTTGCCTACAAGCCCTTCGGCGACCCATCGCCTGACCATGCTTGTCCTGCTGATCTCCTTTTTGTCGCGGAACGCGGTCACGTACTGCAGGCAGCTCTTCTGCTGGGTGGATAGCAGGCTGTAGCAGAAGACCATCACTTGGTTCCTGGCCTCTTTTGCTGCTACTCCAGGTGCCTCCACTTCCTCCCCGAGCTTCTTCAGCTCTTGGTTCGTCGGGTAAGGGTAGACATACAGAGCACAAAGGAACATCTTCTTCGTGCATCTGAATGCCTCTCCTTCATCAGCTTCATCATGAGCTTGAGCTGAAGAAGTTGCACCACCACCACCACCGGTGGTGGCGGCCGCCGGATGGTCCTCTGGAGGAGAGCATTTCTTGAGAATACCACGTATCGTGGCAGCTTTAGATGGTACCAAGAGAGCAGGAAGCTGGCCAATAATGTCACTGTCCGCGCCGCCCAGTCCAAGTCCCACAGCAGCCGATGGGACGGCGACTGCGAGAGCATCCTGAAGCAGGCCACCCATCTTCCTGCGGAGGAATGAACCCAGCGGGGCGGGGGCATGCTGCTGGGCCCTCGCCATCTTCTTCTTCTCCTCTTCCAGCTTCTCTTCCAGCGCGCGTACAAAGGCCTCCCTCCTATCCTCCTCCTCCTGGCCAGGCAGCTTGTTGTCCACCCTCTTGAGGTCGCGGCCGTCCGGTACGCTGACGTCATAGCGCAGCCGCCTCTCGCCGACGTCGTGCACGCGGGCCTTGAGCTCGGCGATCTGCTTGCCGAGCTTGCGGAGCTGGAAGTACGCCTTGGGGTTCAGGAGGAAGAGGCGCGCCATGGCCAGGTGGCCCGCGCACCCGTCGCCCAGGCTGACGCCGTGGCGGCCGGTCGCGCACGTAGCGGTCGACGCAGTCCTCGGCGACGTACGAGATCTCGCGCACCTGCTTCATCCAGGCGCGGACCTGGTCATCGTGCTCGCTCTCCATCTTGGTCAGGTGCAGCAGGAAGCCGTTCATGCTGTCCATCTCGTCCTTGATGAACTTCATGTCGCTGTGCACGCCGCCGATGAGCCGCGCCTCGTCCTGGATCGCCGACGTCAGCACGCCCACCAGGGCGTCAATGGAGCTTTGGGTCAGGGCCGCCATTGTTACCGATCTGTGGGTTCCTGGGTGATGGAACGATGTTGCATGCCGTTGCTGCACGGGATTTACTCTCTCTCTCTCTCTCTCTATATATATATATATACACACACACAAATTAAATTGAAACTAGGAGTAATTGGCTCTCATAGTCTCACGAGTCATGAGTCATGACCTTGCACGCAGATCAATGGCATTCTGAAAGAGTTTGGTTGCGTGACTGTCCCTCGCTCCCTTTTTGTTGGAGCAAGCTCATGCAGGCAAATGGCACTCTGCAGAGGCATATGCTCCTACTTTTTGGCCTTGTTTAGATTCCAAAGTTTGCCTCCTAAATTCACTATGCAGAATTTCTATTCTCCATTATATCAAAATGCCGGCACATATATGGAGTACTAAATATAGATGAAATCAAAAACTAATTACACAGTTTTGTTGTACTTTGCGAGACGAACATTTTAAGTCTAATTAATCAATATTTGGACAATTATTACCAAATAAAAACAAAATTGCTATAGTGTGACGGGACACTTACTATGCAAACTTTGCCTCCAAAGTTTGCCATCTAAACCAGGCCTTTGCAATTTGCAGACAAATTCGTGCGACGGATTCAGTTCTGAAAGTGAGAGGATTCTGTCGCTGGGTCTGAGCTCCGAAAGGTTGCAGCAAAGGCTCAGCCGCTCATGGACAGGAGGCTGCCCACGCTGTCATATATATCAACAGGAGCATTTCCTGGATGCTTCTCGCTATACGTACACTGCAACGGAGTGAAACGAAAGGTGGTACATGCGATAAGGTCGAATCTACTTGCCATTCTGTGATGCGCATCCGTTGGCAAGAATTGCCGTGCTAGTCTTGTCTTGGAAGAACAAATAAAGGTCAAGTGGTCCAGGCATGGGACTCTGAAAGCTGAAGCCTAAACGTGGACTTTTCTTTCCGTAGTAGAATACGGATTCGGCAGGCTACGATGCGAGTCCGTGGTATAGCAGAATATGTGCTGCTGTACATTCCAAACTGCAGAATTGTTGGCCCGATGATAATGAGTCAATCTTGTATATGTTCTACCGAGTCGTGTTGTGCAGAAGAAGAAAAATAACAGTGAAATAATGGCAAATCTACTACAACTTTGAATTGATTTTCCTCCGGTGCCATCTTGCCGGCCATCTTGCCATCGAGTTGTGTGGTTAAGTGATAAATCTGTGGGATGAACTAAAGCATCTTGGAACATGTCCTAACTGATTTTTTTTCTCTCATGCCAAGACTGCATGTTTGGTTGACTAGAAAAAACGGTTGTGATTTGTTATAATAAAAAAACTATTATTTTACTGAAACGGTATGGCTGATATATTCAAGCGAACATGTCCTTTAATTTGAACCTCTCTTTCCATTGGACTGGAAACTGACATGTCCTGGTCTTGTCCCCTCATTGCCACGCTCGGTCACTTGTGCTGCAGGGAGAACCATGAAGTTTGTCTGAAGAAGGGGGGGGAAAAAATCAGACCTGCCTAGCCCGAAGGTGTCATTCAAATCCTATGGCGCGGCAGCGGCCAGCGGCCATTCCAAGCCCGGAACAGCCGCCAGACGCGAGCTCCTTGCCGGGCACGAGCAGCGTGCCACGAAAAGCCACGGCCGCGTCTCCCTCGGCCCCCCATGCACAGGCGTCACTATGCCAAAAAAGCTTATCAGTGACGTGTTTAGAGGGTTATTAGTGACGCGTTTTTTACGCGTCACTGTTCTTATGTCTGTGATAAGGGTACATTAGTGACGCGTAAAAACGCGTCACTGATAACCGTCTATCAGTGACGCGTGTATCCAAAACGCGTTACTAATAACCGTCTATCAGTGACGCATGTATCCAAAACGCGTCACTGATAACCGTTTATCAGCGACGCGTCCAGCCAAGACGCGTCACTGATAACCGTCTATCAGTGACATGTCCAACCAAGACGCGTCACTGATAAACATCTATCAGTGATGTGTCCAGACAACACGCGTCACTGATAGCCATTTCAGAAAACAAAAAAAATACGATGATCCTATATACATATAGGATGATCCTATATATATACACACACATACACACATCAGTATGTTCCACCATTTCAACAATACATAAACTTCTTAGCTTCTTGCTTTATAAATAGCAATACATAAACTTCCTAGCTTCTTCCTTTCCTCTCAGCTCAGTGTAGGCCAACAGCTCCCAGGCTACAACAAAACAACAGATAGTTAATTGAAGACAAATGTAAGAAATGCCATTCTACTTAATTTTTGCACAGGCACAGGTAGGCATGGCATTCCACTACTGAAATACCAAAGGAGAACACATAATACAACACACTAATCAGATTTTTAGCTACTGGTTTGTACTTATCTAGGAGTTAGGGAGGCTGCTGCCTGACTAGCATGCATGTTCAGGAAAAAAGAATCTAGCAGCCCCTCAAATGAAGTCATTAGTCATCAAACAGTATAAGTACGCATTCTGAAGCCAAGGCGTACCATTTATTTTTTAAGGTACAGATGTTCCCTTGCCCTTCTTGTCTCCAACAATCCCAGAATGTTTGCACCTCTGTGACACAGGAGGATAGGAAAGATTTAGCTAAAACAAATGGAGAAATGGAGACATACTTGATTCAACTTAGCATAGGAGAAATGAGACATTACATTGCAGAGGGAGTTCATCTTCTAGCTGTGCTCTCCTATAGAACGAGTTACTGGTAATGCTCCCTACCTGCAGCATATTGCCATTTGACCTTGTGATAAGCTGAGATAAACTGCAAGTGCTTATTTCTTTCAATTATCCAGTACAGAAGAGTATGTTCCTGGAGTACAGAACAGTAGACCACAAGCTGACACTAGTATTGTTTTGCACAACTGAAATTAACTTGATACCTACTAGTGATTAGTTAGCTATATATTGCTTTACTGCAGTAGCTAGCTACATACACATGGTTTTGTTATCTCAAAACAAATACATGCTAAAGCAGCAGCTGGTTTCACATCAGTCCTATTCAATGTAACCCAGTGCATATTCCATTTTGCCGAGTGAGGCAGCAAGTTTTAGTTAATATTCTAGTTGCTGTAAGCAAGACAGTTTATATACATTTGGGGCTGGAAATTTGGGGCTTCAAGTTTCAGCTGATAATGGTGTCAATCAGGTCACAGAACAAGCACATCCATTTTTTCATGGCAAAATAGTTAACCAAGATCGTGATTACATTGTATATAACCCAGCTTGAGTTTCATATTCCATATTCACACAAATTAGTATTTGCAAAAGTATATCTGAAAATTATGCAGGATGCCCAAATACAAAACACTTCAGATATTTTTATTGCCTATCATCCGAAGTTCACATAGTCAACAAATGGGTTACTGTGTCAATTGCATTATCATACAGAAACAATGAATAAGAAATTTCCACAGGCATGATTCCAGCTAATCTCCAATCTCGGCGGAACAATTTACACAGCAAGATGTAACAGTAACGAATTCTCCTAAGCATGTGGCTCGATCCAAGAGATCTACCGAATTGCACGCATCCAGTGGAAGCCTAGGCCAGGGTGAGAGATGTGACTGAAAAGTATACCTGATGGGAACGGATCAACAGGAGCCGATGATGATGTTGTTGATGGGGATGAAGATGAGCTTGACGAAGAAACCGACGAATCCCACGACGACGAAGCCGATCGCAGTCCGCGCGGCGACCTTGGTCATGCATACAGGCAAGTAGTCATGCAACTAAAAGTGTTTGTTTGATGATGCTACTTGCTACACTACATGTATAAGGGAGATAGAACATGGCAATAGCACTTCCAGCTAGTAGAAGTTCATTAAAAAAATGAATTGTACCAGCTGCCTAAGTTTTATATTTTTCTACTTAGGATAGTAAACTGCATCTAGAAGGAATAGACTCACAGAATCTGTAATGAAAAATTGTACCCACAAAACCCATGCCAAAGTGCCAAGCAGTAGCATAAGCTTGTAATGAAAAATGCAGCCAATGGCATAAGCATTAGAAGGAATAGACTCACAGAATCTGTATAAAGCATATAAGAAGTGACAAGTTACACAAATGCCAATTGCACAAAGCGATATTTCTCTCAGAAGTGAACTGATGCTTACTACTGTCACTGGTCACTTGAGATAGCAACCAAGCTGCTGATGTGCTGCTGTCCACCTGCTTTTTCTCAAGAACTGAAACTGAAAGCCGCCGATGGGAATTGATAAAGAAAGGACCTCCAATGCTGCTCCTCTGAACTGTTGAAACCTGCAAGCAAAGAAAAGGTAGGACACATAATTCAAATTGTGCGTGTAGTTTTATTTGTAACTGGAACTTGAACAGTAGTGTTCACTCAGGTAAACAAAAAAGAAATACAAAGAACACATGGGAACAGTTACCTACACATAACAGGAAGTCCATTTAAGTGATCAATAAAAAATACAGATGCTATGTCTCGAGAATGTGTTCACGTGACTAAAAAAATTCTTAACTCAACCCATACAGAAAGTCTATATGAGTGATCAGTAAAAAATGTGGGAATGGTATGTACCCATAACAAATCTTAGTTATCTATTTACTGTTTGCCATTAACAAATAATTTCAGGATGGGAGTAGGGCTGCTTACAGGATCTTGGAGAAGCTGGCATGCTTCAGTAGTGTATATTTTTTTAGCAGCAGGCCTGAGAATCCAATAAAATTTGAGTTCAGGTAGATATATTTTCAAAAAAATACATTTCATTTATATACATCCGAACCCATTCCAAGAGAAAAAAAACAAAAAAAATCAGACCCATTCTAGAGAAGAGGTGTTTCTGGAATAGAACATATTGGCAGATAAATAGCTAAGGGGCTCTGCAGTTAGTAATCAGGTATTACATATTTTACCATATTTATGTGTTCCTCTCTGTCAAATTTGGCACCCAAAAAACCAATCTGGCTCAGGCCAGTAATTATGGTAATCTGAATAAGTACAATAGAGTGAACAAAATAAGGATTGCAATTATAGAAAGAGAGTAAGTTTTTATTATAAGGGTGCAGCACTTGAAATGCAAATAAACAGTAGGCTATCTAACAGTAATTGCAAGTCTGGAATGGTGCAAGTGTAAACATGCAATAAGCCAAGAATATAAGCATTTCCATGCTGTTAAATGCATACAAACTAGCATTGTGTCCAGTCTCTGAATTCATTTGATGGCCTCTTATGGCAATTAAAGTAGTTAGCTAACCAATTAAAGTACTTAGTCATAAGGAATGCTTCCTAAAGCAGCCCATGTGGATTGTGGCACAATTAAGATTGATGACACTGAATCAGGTCCACATAAACAGGCTCGATGGTGCAGGGGAAGATACTTCTCCAATCTACTCTATAGCAGTAGAGCTTGGAAGTTGAGTTTACAACTATCAGTTACTGGTTTTCACAGCCAAGCATAGAATAAATTAAATTAGCACTCCCAAGCTAGGATAGAAGCAAGGAGCACATACCCATCTTGCGGAAGTACAGGGGTAACGAGGCACCAGATCTCATAGTGCTGCACGACGAGCTTCGGGGTGAGCGAAATGATCTGCACAGCCGGGCCAGCCAACTAAAAGGGGATTAGATATCCTAGCAAAATTGCGTCGAACACATGCTAGTGCCCCCCCCTTCCTCCTCTCTCACGCCCGCACCCGCTGGTAAACCATTGCGTCGAACACCTGCTAGGCATGCGCGCTGAAGACAGTCTGACTTGAAGAAAGTACTCAGCGTCGGTGGTCTAGGTGACCCCACATGAGCAGAAGCTGCTGCTGGGAGGGGGAAGGGGAGGAGGAGGGTGCTCACCGCCGCCGGTGGACGGGGCCCACGCGCCGTCGCTGGTAGGGTGTGCGCCGTCGTTGGAGGGGCTTGTACACCGTCAACAATTCGGGCTGGGGCACACGCGCTGCCACCGGTAGGGACCCCCGCCAGCGTTGCCTGGATCCACCTCACCTGCACCGCCCGGAGCTGCCCCCGCAAGCGCCGATGGTCCTTGCAACAAGGGAGGCGGCGGCTCCGGCCAGATCTAGAGGAGTGAGAGAGAGCGGCTCCGGCCAGATCTGGAGGAGAGAGAGAGAGATAGCGGCGGCGGATGAGGAGTGGTGCCGGTGGAGGAAGAGACGAGAGAGGTGGCGGTGGCGGTGGCGGGTGGAGGAGAAGGGCGGACCCGGGGGCGGCGGGGCATGGTGCCGTGGGAAAAGGATGCGAGAGAGGGAGAGGACGGGCGTACCGGGGGCGGCGGGGCACGGTGAGGGCGTGACGACCGGAGCCGGACTTAACTCGTCAGTTTAGCTCGTTTTGATAATTTTTTCGGGTCCGAGAGTTTCCAGGAGTGACACGTTTAGTGGCAACGCGTCACTGATGAAAACCTCTGTTGTCAGTGACGCGTGATGTCAAGAATAGTCACTGATAACATATCATTAGTGACGCGTTTTGTTTTCTGACCATGGGTGATGTCTTATCAGTGACTCGTTTTGTTTACCCGCGTCACTGATCCGATGTTAGTGACGCGTTTTAATTTTTGGTCACTAAGTAAGGTGTCACTGATAGCAATTTCTGGCATAGTGCGTCCAGCCGGCCGCGACCACCGCGAGCGCCCGCCACACCCAACCCACGCGGCAGTACCGCAGCAACCGCGTGCACGAGCGAGGAACCGCCGGACCGGTGCACCCAAAAATAGCATCGGGGTCTCGTACATAAGCCCCACCGCCGCGCATGGCCCCGGCACCACAGCACACACACCACCTCGACACGCAGAGCAACCAGCACCCCCACCACTCAGGACGCAACAAGAGCAGCAGCAGCCATGGCTCGCTTGCTGATAAGCCTTGACTGAAAGTACTGTTCGCTGATTTGCTGTGAAAGAAAAACATTGTTTGTTCATTGAAAAAGTATGACTTATAAGACAAGCGAACAGAGCGAGATTCTTGGCCGGCATGCATGCTCCTCGTCCTCGAGAGTCGAGACGTGCGTATATAATTATATATGGCGGCCTGATCAGTGTGCGCCCGACGACGATGATACATATGGTGGTTTGAACGTTCGTTGGGTGCCGTGACCCATGCATCTTGGATTTTTTCCTTTACCTTTTTCATCATTCCTTTTCAATGTTTCGTATATGTACTGAGCGCCCATGGTGCGATAAGACAATTATTGGGTTTCTTGAGAAATTTTTCAATTTGCTGGACTGATGACTGATCAATCAAGGTGTTATTTTTTATTCATTATTCATACAGATACAATTAAGATTTAAGAGGCTGCTTGATACCTTTGCTCTGCTAAGTACTTTCTAGCGTCGTCGGGCGAGGATTTAGAGCAGCCAACATCTTGGGTTTCGGTTTGGGGGAAAGCACATATCGGGGGGTTTTTTTTTTTGCAAGATTGTGGCTGCTATGTATAGAACCAACCCCATTTCTATACGAAGATGTAACATCATGTGTTAAATTGCCCCCAATGTTTATAACCGGTACTTAGGGTATGTTTGGATCCCTCCTATAAACTTTAGAGCTCTAAAAGCTTTAGAGCATTTTAGCTCAATTTTGAGCTCTAATGTTATAATGTGAGGTGGGCTAAAGTTTATAGCTAACTTTAGACTATTTGTTTGGAGCTTTAGCTCTAAATTTTAGAGTCGGAAGTTTAGAGAAGGAAATCCGAATATACCATTAGATCTATAAGTAAGGGGGCGTATATTATTATAAAAATTGGACTACCCAATTTCTCTTCCATCTCATCACAACCCACGCCCTCCACGCCACTTCATTGAGCTCCGGTTAACCCCATTCGCTCCGCTCTTGCCATCGCCATGACACCTCCACTCCTTGGAGGTTATCCGACGCCGCCTCCGCTCTTGTGAGGTTGTGCGACGCTAGCTCCTTTCTTGCGAGATCATCTGGTGTTGGATCTTGTGGGCGAGCACTTTGACACCAAATCCGGCAGACAAGGAGTTACAATTCGACATCAGGAGCTGTCTGCTTCACCATGGCCCGCCTCTGTTCATCGGAGCCTTGTTGCGCCGCCTCTGCCGCTCCACCATGCCCCACCGTTGCTCCTCCAGACCACCACACTTCTTATAGAGTCCGGGGTACGGTTACAGATGGAATGCCAAATAACATGATCTACGGTTTGCTAGTTTGTTACAAGGTGACTAGATCAACACGATTTACTTGGCTTCTAAGACTATCTAGTCAATATCTAACTTTCCAAGCAGTCAAAGCACCTTGTTCGGCTTGAGCCTCTTTCTTGGCAGGCTTAAAACATCCCATCCTAATTGGACTTGGGGCTCAATGTACTAACATCCCCCTCTTTCCTTAGCCTCCTGCTTCATCTCCGTGACAAGGGGATGTTTCACCGGGCCTACAGGATGGTTCGATGCGACTAAGGCCCGTCCAATGCTATGACTAGTAGTACTAGGGTCCACATCCACGCAAGAGAATCTCCCGTGATATATAGAGAGAGGATTGAAAAGCAACATTTCTGTTAAATAGAATAGACGTATTGGTCTACATCGAGAATTTAATAACCTCGCGCCTTAGCCGTCTACGTGAATATCAACTTTTCAACGAGTTTTATTTCCTCTGTCCACAAAAGAATGCAATTCTCACATTTCAAGAAATCAAACCGTTTCAACTTTCACTAAAATTATATGAAAAAGTATTAACACTCATAGACAAAATAAGTATCATTAAATTAGTTATAGAATAGATTTCTATAATAAATTTATTTTGAGACATAAATGTTAATATAATTTACTAATAAAACTTAATCAAAGTTGAGCTAATTTGATTGACATGTTTTCTATAATTGTATTTTTTGGATGGAGGGAGTACATTACTGTATGGCTCTGTTGGCTGTGTCTAAGCTAAAGATGGAGCCCGTAGCCAGACTGCAGACGTTGCACGGCACGATTAGTCGATTAGTAATAACTAATAAGACTACTGACCCGACTACTCGTAGGGTTGTGCCTCATCGAGCGCGTGCCATACTCGGTGACGCTCATTTGGCCATCCACAGTGCCGGAACTAGGGGGGCCAGTAGGGGCTGTGCCCCCCACCCCCACCCCAAAACAAAATAAAAGTTTTTTAATACCCTTATTAATATTACAATACAAAGCATGTTTGGTCTCATATTTTACTATAATATCATGATTTTTTTTTGTTATGAACACTGAATAACAATGTAGAAGCATAGGAAAATATGTCGATATATATACACTTACGTATATATTTATCACACATACGAGTGTCATTATGTTTGTCCGTTCCTCCTTAATCAAAGTTGCTACTTTCGCCGCTGGCCCTATAACCACTGGCTACAGCGTGTGGCTTCTCTGTTTCTTCGCACTAGCCCGTTTGGGCGTGTGGCGGATGGCCGAGATTCCTGCATGCGTGACCCCGGCCGTCCGAGTCGTGCAAGGGTCATGCGCGACCACGCGAGACGCGACACAAGGAGCTTGGCGGGCCTGAAGGGAAACGTCCTCCCCTAAAAATAGCCACACGGTCTTCGTATATAAAACAATCCGCGCCCTGCCCCGTACCGTCATCGCAATCGCAACACATAGCAATAAAGCAACCACTGCACCGCCAAGGCAAAGGCAGCAGCAGCGTCGCAATGGCCCGCGCCTGCGTGTTCCTCGTCGTGCTCCTCCTGGCCGCCGTCGCAGTGGCGCCGTTCGCGGCCGCGGCGCGCGTCGACGTCGTCGAGGGCAGGTCCATGAAGACGAAGTCCGCCGATGCACCGGAAGCCGACGCTCCCGCTCCCGGGCCCGACGCCGCCTCGTCGCCGGACTCGTCGGAGGCACCCTCCAGCAGCAGCTCTTCCGACTAGCCGCCCGGCAGAAATCTCGCTCCGATGATCTAACATATCCGACCCGGCATAACTATTTATTTCCCTCTTGATTCTCTGGAATAATGTGCTGCACCCTGATGATACGTGCATGGGTGCGCGCGGCAAACGCATGGAATGTGCTTGCCTAATTGGTTTTTTTATCTTTCCTGTGTCTCTTTTTGTTCATGTATATGTAACATACGTCACCCAATATAGTGCGTGTTACGCTCTTTAATTCTGTGGTGATGACTTCAAATTTTGTTTTCGTCTTTCAGTTTCCGAATGAGCAACTCCACGCATTATATATATATATATATATATATATATATATATATATATATATATATATATATATATATATAGTATTACTATATGATACCTGGGTACCAACGAGCTATTCAGTACCCAGCGTCGCAGCCAAAAAGGCCCCGCCCTGCAGTTCGGCCCTGAGGCTCAGGCCCGGCCCACCCACCGACGAGGTCGAGCGGCAGCTCCGAAGCTCCCCCCCCCACACACACACACGATTTCTGTGCGGTTTCTATTTCCTAATCCCCTCCGCTCGGTCTTCCCTCTCCCCGCCCGCACCGCTTCTAGCTGCGCCGCTGCCTAGCGCTCTAGCATCGAAGCTCCGCACCAGCGAGCGGGCCTCGCTGTCCGCAGGGCGACTTCGCACGCCAACTGCCGCCTCTATCCGGCGTCGTCTTCCTCCCCGGTTCCCATCAGCTCGCCGTCGCCATGGCCTCGGTCGAGATGACCCATCAATTTCAGCACCCGCGAACTCGCCCCTCCTGGGCCTCTGCATCCTCCTCGACGACGGCGCCTCCAAAGCGGTGAGCGGACTGAATCCCCTCTGCATCCCTCGTACTGATTCCATCTTCAATTTGTTTAATCCCTCTTACTGATCCCATCTTCAGTTTGTTTAATATCACCAGTGATTGGGGGGAGATAAGTCCGTGATTTGATTTGTACAGTTAGGTCAAAAAGGGCGAGCAGACTGAATCCCCTCTGCATCCCTGCGCCTGTTTCCATCCTCAATTTGTTTAATATCATCAGGGATTGGGGAATTATGTGGAGATAAGTTCGTGATTTGCACTGTTTGGAGTGAGATTGCCCTGTATTGGGAGGGTGTCTATCAATATTATTATTTGCTCAAAGATGGCATGCTCTGTCCCTCATCATCCCGTTCCTATATGTTTCGATATATGAACTTCAAGACTACTGAACCACCAAGAAATTTCTTGGCTGAATAGGATATAGAGGCTATTACGTTGTAGATTCATCATGCATCTACATGTCCACGAGTTCAAGTGCATTATTTATTAGTTTGTTTTTTACTTGCAAATCCTTTTTTGAACCATTTACTTGCATGCTACCATCTCCCCAGGAATGGAGTGTTATGTCATTCATTACTCCCTAAACCATCCGTTGTTCAACCATTGATTTGCATGGTTGTGTTGGACTTTGCATACAAAAAATAAGAGTAATGGAAATGGTAGAGGAACATGTGCCATGTTCTCTCAGAGTAGCAAATATTTTAAGGCTTGTGAACACCTATAACTATTTTGTGCATTATGGAAATACTCAGCTATATGTGCGATACGAAACCCCCTTCACAACTTTTTATCACTCATGTCTGTTTCATAGATATCTAAATGTGGTAAATTTCTATTATTTAATTCACGCATGAAACATAGCTCAATGACTTTTATGATTCATATAGCTTATTTCACAAAAATACATCTCATGTGTTAGAGAGTATCTATCTATTTCATTTTTTTGTGCATTATGCAAATGTTAATACATCTCAAGTGTTAAAAAATACCTATCTCTCTCTTTCATTATTTTGTGCATTAAATAAATGTTAAGGCTTTGCTATATAGGTGTCCAGGAAACTTTGACATCTTTTTCTGATTGATGTAACCTATTTCATAAATATCTATACTTCAGTTTGTAAATAATATTTTATTATACTTTCTAGTTCACATATGGAATTATTTGGGACAAGAGATGAAGTCTTTGTGTTAACACATGTCATCATTTGCAACCAGGGAACTATCTCGATTTCATTTGTGATTTATACAACGTACTCAACAAATATTTGTCCCTAGATCCTTTTCTTTTTGCTTTTGTTTGTGTGGATTACTCTGGATCCTAGTGTGTGTTCTTACTTATTTTCACATTATGATAAACCTTTTCAGAGCGCAAATTGCAATAGGATTAAAAATACATAATTATTCACCTGAACTGGAATCTTCTGTCAAATTGCAGACCACTTTCGACATTTTCTGATTAAATTGTCAAGCGTTTTTTTAGTTTCCTACTCTACTTATTTGTAGGACAATAACAGGTTCTGGAGTTTGTAGATAGCAATATGAAGATTGCTTGGTTTTTAGCTCAAAATAATCTTTACAATCTGTTCAGAGTACATTTTTTTTAATACATATAGTACAAATAGCTGTACATTTAAGTCCCCTAATTTATAGCAGACCACTCGGCCGTCCCTGCTGCCCGCTGGCGCTGGGTGCTGCCCAGGTCACCCCCGGCTGGCCAGCCCCCAGCGGCTCTGCCCCCTGCTGTCCTGTGTGCTCACGCAATGCTAGATTATCACGACGGTGGCCACAAAACTTCATCTGCTTCAAAAATTTGTATACGTTGCGAGATTGAGTTTTTATGTTCCAACAATTCATCTGCGTTGCACTTTCCAATTTGATTCCTGCTTGCTTCCTTTTTCAGATTTGGAACATTGACATGCAGTCAGTTGGATGTTCAGGGGGCAGCTTCGACCAGAACCTAATCCATCAATTTTGGAGGCGGTGTTGGAAGAAATGCAAGGTGAGCCATGGCTGGATTTAGAGGCCGTTTCTGGGGACTGCACCACTGTTTCTTGTCGGCACTGTTATTATGTACATGTACAGGCGGTAGAGAATTGTGTGTGTGGCAGAGTGCACCACTGTTTCTTGCCTGCATTGTTGATGCATGCATGTGCTTGTGCTGATGCTCTTAAGGATACCAAAGTTGATAAGAATCATAGTGATGATTGATGACACTAGCAATTTCTAGGCTCACACAACACAAGATGATTCAGGAATAATTAATTCTTAATTTTATTCTAGGAACTAGACCATTTTGCCAATTGTTATGGCACAGTCACTATGTTAGATGGTCATCTCTCCATTTACATTAATTTTCATTTGATATGTCATGTTCTGAATGTGGTGATAGATTACCTCTGTGCTTGCAGATAGGAAAACAGCCTTGTCAAAACATGAAATTCTTCCAGATTTGTACAGTCTGTAATTTGCTTTTTGTTATTTTAATTGCTGCATGCTCTGTTCTGTATAAGTCTCGCGCATGGATTCCGTCAGTAAAGACAACCATGAGGAAGAAATTGTGAGCTTGACGTAAGCCTTTATGCATGCTCTCATTCTAGATTTCCCCATCATCCGGCCCACCTTCCCCTTTCCTGGTTCTGTGGGCGCAACCGGCGACCTCGTGAATCCACATCTGCGGTCGGAGCAGGTGCTGTCTCCATGTCATACGAGCAACCCAGCAACCAGCCATCTAGCTGCCCTGTGACCATGCTGTAGCTGTTCATTATAGCTGTTCATTATGAATTCATTATGAATGAATGTTCAACCACCTCTCTCCAGTTAGCAGTGTGCACCGTACTGAATCTTTTTATTATGTTTTGACCAAGGATTTGTACAGAACTATTGGACATCAATCCTGAATGTAAATCTGCATTTCCATGGCGGTCCTGGAGAATTCGAGGCCCTGGTCCAAAATGCAAGTGAGGTATTTAAGAATCAAGAATTCAGTTTTATCAATGCAAAACTGGCACTACGAATGGTTTTCTGAATGTGACAGTGAGATTGTTTAATGACCTATACCTCTTTGCTGTTTAATCACTGAATCAATTACTAATCTGTTTTTGCCAGAATTGGGGCTCAATGTAATAGAGCCATGCTATTGCCTCGGCAGTGTGTAAGCCTTTAGAGTTGCAATGTCCACGCCGTATTGCCTTGGCAGTTTGTAAGCCTTTAGAGCTGCATTGTCCACGCCCTATGCATGGATATGTTACTGCTTTTCTAGAGCTATATTGCATCCATTGCATCCTTGTGTTCATACAGTTGGTCTACGGCTAATGTTTCAGATTATATGTTGTTTCTTAAATATTGTAAACACTCATTGTTTTAAAGATAATTCTTTTTTTCTACTTGAATCAGAAAAATACTAGTTAGGAATAAAAGAGCAATGGATACCACTGAGCGCATCATGGCAGCATCTTTTATTCTTTATTTGCATTGGCATCTGCCATACAGTCCCATCCTATCGAAGCTGTCTGAGCAGCATTCCTTTTTGTAGTTCTGATTGACCATACATGTGTGCTGTTTATTTTACGTTTTGAGCTTGTCCTAAATTTATTTCACAATCATCTTGCTAATACATCAAGACATAGTGCAATCTGTAGTTCTTTTAAATTTTTTTGCAACCATCTTGTGAATCAGATGCAGATCTATACGCTAGTAGTTGTAGCTGCATGAGATATGCACTATAAATTTTGTTTCTGTAGAGGTAATATGAAGTGTAAAAAGTCGAAAAAGAAGGATCCCTTAGGTGGAGATGGGCATAAGTGGAGATCAGGTTATTGAGCCCAGCCTCCGAGACCTCTAATGGTTTGCACAATCTTATGAGCCATATCAATGTACTCTTATATAAAATTTACATATTCTGTCATATTTTGCTGCATAGAAATTCAATTCTTGTATGTGCTATGTAATCATTAAATCAATGGTGTTTTTTTGTTGCTTCTCACATAAAGTGCTTAGACATAACTTATATGACGATAGGGTTTTGTAGTCAGTTATGATGATCACAGGGGATTAGGAAACAATATGACAGTAGTTTTTTCTGATTTGTTCAAAGTCTGATGCTTCCTTCTATAAAATAGTTGAATAATTAAAATTGATTTCTGTTCTCTAGATTCAGTTGTACAATGTGTTTGTCGTATTAATTATCGAGACTGCCGAGGTCCTAATCTGTCATTGTCCCTGTTTGTTGTAGGATGAATCTGCAAAGCTGAAGGCTGAGATGCTGCATTATCTTATTGTTCATGCAGAGAACAGAATCAACAAGATGTGTTACCATATAATAATGCCTCTCACTCAACCTGTCCTGCACACCGAGGTAAGGCTGGCCTTGAGGTTCTCTAATTTTATTTGATGTGAATATGGCTACCTAGTATGCATTGTGTTTTCAACCATAGTGTAAATGTTCAGATATTGCTTCGACTTGCTCCATTACAACATTTGGTTAAAGTTTCAGGAAAATTATTGGCTCTGAAGCTTGGAGATTCAGAATGTTCATACGACAGCATGTTCAAATTTCTGGTCGTTAGTAGATTCATTTTTAGGATGCACATGAGATAATGAATGCATTGTGTGTCCATAATTCAGTGAAGAATTACATTTTCAACATACTTATTAAGGAATTAGTTAATATATACTTCTAGTCTTTAGTTATGTACATAATCAATTAATTTGTACTAAATTTATGCACTTCCGTATTGTACAACCCAACACTGCACACCCAGATTATGGGTTGTACAGCAAGTAAAAGTCATTGGATTGAAGCAGAAGCTATTTAATAATTGTGAATTTTCTCACAAGTCACTTCAGCTTACAATCTTAGCTTGTGTTCTTGTAATCATGCTGTGTTTAGTTTCAAGTTAGGTACTTCTACAACTGTTCTATTATTTAGATGCTTTCAATTTATATTTTCTATATATAGCATTTGTTGATTTCTTTCTCATCTGTTCACTTGCAGCAGGGTCAAGAATTGGTGAATCGATGGGCCTTGGGCAGCAACAGGAAGCTGAAGAGCTGGAACTTCAGCGCCGCATTTTTGCAGCCAACAAACGGGAGCGACGGCGTTGGCGTCAGCATTAGTGTCACGCTGCCGCTGCCGGCTGCTACCGCTACCGACATAGCGCAAAATGTATCTGTGGGATGCTGGCCATGGAGCTCTAGGATGGACATTAGATAAGTTGGGGTTACCCAAGAGCTGGCCATGGAGTTCTAGGATGGACATTAGATAAGTTGGGGTTGCGCTAGCACCTGTCATGCTCCACTAGGAGGTCGAAGTGTTGTTGCTTTAGTGCAGATTCTTTTATTATTTTCATATTCACAAATGTCTGTATTTTTGTAAATTTTAGCTTTTCAGTTCCCACATCACACATTTATTATCAGTTTACCAAGGCAGGAAAAGATGAGTTTTTTACAATTACAGATGCCATTATTTGTGACAAATGAAAACCTTCTACCGGATGGAAAGTTGTTTTTCAATATCAAATCTTTGACGCACAATTTATTGCACTATAAAGAAAATGTGTAATCATTTCCTAATCCTTGGTGAATGAAGAATAAAAAAATCCGAAAAAAACACATGCAAAAGTTGCCTAAATCACGGACATCAAAAGGCTACACGGTTAAAAAAATCACGGATATAAAAAACTGCAAAAAAACCCCCTCAAATAACGGTCATAAAAAACGGAAAAAATCACGAACGTCAAAAACCACGTTGAAAAGCATTGCGGAAAAAAAAATCGGTCGGATGCAGCCTGTGGCTTGCTGGGCTGGCGGACGGGTTCCTGGGTACCAAATAACTCGGTAGTACCCGGATACCAAATAGGGTCACCCTATATATATATATATATATATATATATATATATATATATATATATATATATATATATATATATAGTATTCCTATATTGTGCCCGGGTACTGATTAATATTCAGTACCCGAGCCGACCATAGTCGGGTCACCACCGTTTTCCCGCACCCACCTCCTTTTTATCCTAATTTCGGATTTTTTTTCTTTCTATAATCTCGATAGATCGTGGGGGAATTCTGGGAGACGCCGATTTCTTTTCCCTGCTGTCGCCGCACGAACCCAGCTCGCCCCCGCCCCCGCCGCAACTCGCCACCGCCGCCGCCGCCGCCGCACCTTTTTGCGCACAGCCTTCTGTCCTCAGCGTCTTCTAGGCCCACCCGACACCGTCTTCCCCCTTATCCCCTCGTCTCGCCGTTGGCCGTCGCTATTGGCCGTGACTGCTGGATGCCCTGGTTCAGCATCGACGACCTCGCCACACCTGGGCCGCGGCGCTCAGGGCGGCTTCGGCAGGTGTCCCGGCGGTCCGAGGAATCTTCGGCTTCGTCGGTGACGGGACAGGCGCATGCGACGTCTTCAGCGGAAATAGGGTGGCCGTCGGCGCCTGCCTGCCTTTGTAGCCTCGGCGGCGGCGGCCTCGTCGGTGGAGCTGTGGGGTAGGGGCTGGGCGTCTTCTTTGGCGGGGTAGGCCGCCTGCTGGTTTCTCCCTTGTTCGGCACCGGCGACCTCGCTGCACTTGGGCTCGCGGCTGCTACCCGTACCTTGCCTCGTCGCCTGCGGGCCCAGCCGGGACCATCGTCATCCCCTCACCCCATTAGTTCGCCGCCGCCACGGACCAAGGTCGAGAAGTCCCAGGTGAGGGCGGCCACCGATGGTCAGCTTTGCTCCCCCATCTCCTCACTAGATGCAATTACATTATGTGCGTGGTTGCAAAAGCAAGAAGATGGAGGTGGCGCCGTGCCTGTTAGTTTGTCCATGCATGCCTTGCTCAATCAAATATCTGCCTACCCATGGCTATTCATCGCGATGTCATTTTCTGAACGACCTGAACCTGTTTGCATTTGCGTTGGATGCAGGAGGTGTGTCGAAAGCAGGGGAATTCATTGCAGACGACGCCACATATAGAGTAGGGCACGGGATTTGAAAAACTGAAGATGATTTCAATCTAATTGGTATTCGCTGCCTCTAGGAGTCTGAAGTGGCAGGGCACTACGTTGGGAGTGCGGGTGTCTAAGGCAGCACTAGCATAAGCAAGAGAATGCGTTAATGAAAAGTCTAATCCAGGTATAATAGATTGAAACCCATCCTAATATTTTGATTTTGTGATGTATTAGTTCATTCCCAAGCTTAATTTTCTAGATTGTAGACCTTGGAACTACTGCTGTGTTCCTGCTTGATGAGGTGCAGCAATTTTGGTTGCATGCTAGGTGCTCGAAAAAAATTTCCATTCAAATTATTTATGAGATTTATTTTTGGAGATGCAGGCTTGATTTGTGTTGGTATTTGACCCTTAGTTTGATAGTTTCATCCCATTTTGTTTCATATTTCCTGGGATTGATGATCATAATGTTTACAAACTTTTTATCAAGTAGACATTTCATCCTTTTATCTGCATGTATATCTTATAATGCTTAGATCTATTGCAGATTGCAAAATACATCTTGGTCGGTTGCATTTGGAAGATGACATGCCCCATGTATTTAAATGATATAATTTTGATTTCAGCTGTCTTGAAATCGTTCCAAGCTTAGCAATGGGACCGCTTGTTAGGCAAAGCAGTTGTCGGGCCCCTATTTTAGGGTCCACTGTGCATCACGTATCAGTCCCTGGATCAGTAGCTGATACGCACAGAGCGAACAAGATTGATATCAAAAACCATACTTTTATTAATAATGGGAAAACACGATACAAAGTTCATATTACATAGCTTGGGCCATTGGCCTTATAATATACATCAGAGTTTTAAGACAGCGGTCCTATAACAACGTGGCTCCATTCCTACAGGCAACTTGGAGTGCGGACGTAACCCTTACTCCTAAGCTCAATCCTACATCTTTATCCTAGTGGTCCTCGAGCAGCTTCTTCACGTAATCATACAACTCTGTTCTCGTACGTACTCCTGTCATCTCATCCTAGCGTAGCCTAGATAGCTTCATCCTCGTATGTACTCCTGCAGCTTGACTCCTGAAAACATGGAATGAAGAGGATTGAGTACATAAAGTACTCAGCAAGCCCTAACATTGGGTGGAGAGATGGATGGGAAGGCTATATGTGGAGGTGGTTAGTGGTAAAGGTGGAGGTAAAGATAGTATGGTATAGTAATTATAAATTTAGGTTGGGCCCTGGTAGGGTATTACCATCCTCACCAGTTCCCGAGTTAAGTTTATATTACCAAACATAAACACGTCTTACCAGATCATTTTAGTTGTGAAAGTCTAATCATTTGGGGACCTCATCCCAGCGGTTGTCCATTCCAAAGGCGTGGCTATTCGAATAGATTCTGTAAAACTCTGCAGAGGTGTACAAATTTCCCCACATGATAGGCGTAGTCGACACCTAGGCCACAGGCTCGACAAGCCTAACGAAACCTCGTACCCGGATGGTGCTACCTTAGATTTCCATATAATTCCACCACGGACTACTCAGGGACCGGAACCCACAAGCATCAGGATGATCACACAGCATCCTAGAATATCGAGTGGTTGGATGATCACACAGCATCCGGTGGATGATCACATAGCATCCAGATTAAATAATAAAAGGGTGCTCGCACACGGCACAACAATAAATTTTACATGGAAGACCACAAAGCAACCATGCCGATCGGACCACGGTAGATCACACAGCAGCCGTGTCCTCTCCTGTTAGTCTGTTGCCACTCCGGCCTCCTAGTGAAAATTATACTTCAATCTAACGGGGTGTGAGATTAAGTCTACCCATATAGACATGTGGCTGTACGAAATTCTGGCTAGGCGAGATGGCCAATGAACTGGTCCTTATGTGACCGAGGCGAGTATCTCCCGCAGGATCCCACACAGGCTATCCTGCCAAGGTAACCCATACCACATGAATTACCCCCACTCGCCCCCTGTCGAGGTTTAGTCCAATTTTACCAACTTAAGTTTCATAGTTATTATCCTCAAGTTCATAGATCACATTATCATAAACAATTCTCATAATTCATCATGATTCAATATCATATATGAAAGAAGTTTTTAAGTAGTATATATTAAGATTAGTGGTGGGTAGGGTTAGGTATGGTGGGTTTATGGTGGAGGCTAGCAAAATGCAGAGGTGGTAGAAGGGGAGTAATTAAAGGAATGAAAATGTAGGGAATAGATGGGGATTAGGACTTGCCTCCGCTCGCTGTCGATTATATCCTTATTCCGAGATCTTGGTTCTTGTGAGGTTTCATCGGATTCTCTCCACATCTTCTATCCTACGCGGTCTAGCGTGGACAGGCAAGAAACACAAACAAGAAAAATAACAAGCAGGGCATGTAAAACAAGCATGGGCAACCAAAGTGAAGGAAACGATCCTAGACGGGTTAGTCATATTAGGTGGTGGGTTGCTATCTAAGGCTATCATTATTATGTCAATTTGAAGTAAGGTTTGGATGAAGGGATTTCGTCCATAGGGTAGAGTTTCTACGGGTTATTATTAAATGAAGCAATAAAAAGCAAACATATCTAGAATTTAAATGGGCACAATTAATTAGAGTTTAGTGTGTGATTAATTAGGGTTTATTTTAGATGATTTATGGTGAAGGAATTATGCAGTTTGGAATTAAAATGTGCAAGATATAAATTATTTAAGTCTACCGATTAAACGAGTATGAAATAATGCATGCAAATTAATTCTACTATTTTTATCTATGCAATATGAGTAAAAATTATATAAATATGAACTAGAGCTATGCTAGTTTATTTAGAAATTTTCCAGAAATTTTTATGTAATTAATAAGCTTACCTTTTAACATACTGTGTACATTCTCCGTGTGCACTTAGCAATTTCTCCCTAGTCTAGTGGCTGACAGGTGGTCCCCAGTCAGCTGTCATACCGGTCTGCTGCCTAGGCTGTGCACCGATCTGTGGTCTTGCTCTCCTCTCCTCCGTGGTCCAGGTGAACCGTGCCTACAGAGGAGGAAGGGTGGGTGCTGCACCTGCCACGTCGGTCCCAAGCGGTGACGTGTCGTGCTCCCACTAGATGGGGTGATGTGTCCATCGCTCGGTCATTGGGTTAGGCCGGGTGCCTGGCTGCCTGCTCCCTCTGTTCTGTACGCTCGGTCAACAGAGAAAAAGGAAGAGAGAAGGCGAGAGAGAGAAGACCGAGGGAGAGAGGCGGAGGGAGTTGGGCGCTGGCCGATGGCGTGGCTCCGGCGCTGCTTAGCTGTGCGGCGGAGGCGCAGAGCTCGGCTGCCGCACGGAGGTATACCAGTGGCGGTCGATTGGCAGGGACGAGCGCGGGGTGGCTTCGGCAAGCGCGGCTGACGACTTCGGCTACGGCGAACGCGAGGCGCGAGCGTCGTGCGGCAGCGATTGCGGCGGTGCTCGACTACGGCGTCCTGGAGCAGAGGCTTGGTCCCTGCGGCTGGCGTAGCCTTGCGGTTCGGGGCTCCGGCGCGACAACCTCGGCGGTGCTCTGCTGTTTCCCGGGCGTGGTTCGGCTCATCGGTGCAGGGCGACGATCCATGCATGGCAAGGCTTCGGCGTGGTGGCTGGAGTGCTCCCTTGCGGTGGCCACGGCTCCGGCGCAGTGGCTGGCGGCGGCTTCGAGCTCCGGCGACGATGGCCTCGGCTCGTGCGGCCACCAGTGCTTGGAGCGCTCGGCTTCAAGTTCGCCGAGGGCCAAGGGGCACTGGCTGTGGTGCTTGCCGTGGAGCTCGGGGAAGAAGATTGATTGTTGCTCGAGCTCCTTGGCGTCCTCAAGCATAGCAGCCTCGCCGGCCTTTTATAGGCGCGAGTAAGGCGGTGGCGCACAGTACGTCGGTTGGGCACAGTGGAGATATTTCTCAGTGACCACGGCTGCGTGCTTCACGTGCTCGGCGCGGCAGCGGCTTCGTGCCGACGGAGTTCCCGGATTGGATAAGAACGGCACCGGAAACGACATCAGAGAAGGTCGGTTCACAGCAAAATATCTCGGCGACCACACGTGCTCGGAGGACGCGGAGGCAACGTGATGCGGCCGCGCTGTGCTGCGCTTGTGCTGTTGCCGATTTGGGCCGAGCTGGGAGAGGCTGCTGCCGTTGCTAGGCTAGACCCATTCGGCAAGGGGGTAGGCCGGCATCGATGCGTCGTCCACACGGTAGTTGGCACAGGCTTCACGACAAGCTCGACGTGCACGGGTGTGATGGTGGCCCATAGCTGCAGCACACTCGTGCTTCTGCTGCTCGCTGCTGTGTTGTGATAGCTGTCGACGGAAATTGCGGCTGCATGCAGGAGACAAGACCGGGCATCAAGATTTTTACCGGCACCCGTTGCAGCGCCACAGTGCATGGTAGGCAGCAGCTGCGCTTCCTCCTCCACACGCATACGCGTGCGCTAGTAGTCTGTGCTGTGCGTGCTGTTGCTGCATCTCCGGGAAGAAGAACGACGCACGCGGTTCATGTGGCATGGACGCGGAGACGACGTTGTGGTGCCGGGCGAGAGGTGGCCAGTCCAAATCGGCAGGGGAGGAGAACGCACACAGTTGGTCTTTCCTATTTCTATTTCATTATTATTATTATTTTTAACTAAGCAATGTAGCCGTGTGTATGTGTATAAGTGGTATCTTTGTATGGCTATGTATATACATGTGTGTATAGTTATTACTTCATAAGTAATTAGGAAAGGCACAAGATAAATATATATGTTTATATATACGGTGCATGTACTCTAGGTATCTCATGGCCAAGGAAATTAGCTAGGATGTAATTGGGGGAGAAATTAGTCATGGTGTATAGAGTGTATGTACGTATAACAAAGCATGTATATATATATATATATATATATATATATATATATATATATACATATATATATATATATACATATATATATATATACATATATATATATATACATATATATATATATATATGCATATACATGAGGTGTGTATTAGCTACTAACATGATGGGAAGGGAAAGTGCCATATATATATATACATACGTCATGAGGTACTACTACTTATTGTTTATACTTATGATGCATTATCTATTTCTATAATATAAAGAAAGGGTTTTAACTAATTGAGAATTTAAGGGAGTTAGTTTGGTGCCGCAGATAAATTCCAGAAAAGCAATCAATCATGCAATCAAGCAATCGAGCATTTCAAGCAAGCACTCAGGCACTCAAGCAATCAAGCAAATAATTCAGTGTTCTATATTAAATGCATATGGTGAATTTTGACGCAGAGTTTTGGAAATAGATTTTTAAAATGGTTTTGCGGAAAATAGATAGTCAAGTTTTAATTTGTTGTAAAGTTTTAAAAATTTCAAATTTTTAGTGATTTTTAATGCGATGCAAAAACACGAGTGTTACAGCAGTGATGTTTTTGGTTTTTGTTTGGGAAGCATGATTGCCTGTTTGGCATGGTTGGCCTATGGTGGTGTTTGGTCCAGCTTTCTCTTCCAGAATATGGAGTAGTATGTGTGCAGTACTGCCGAATTAAGAATGTGGAACCCGGCTTGGATCTTGTATTTGTTGGTTTTTACTTGCACATAACAAAAATTGGGCCAAGATGATATGAGACTGCCTGCCAATAGTAGCAGCTGATCCTCATCAAGTCCGGTTGTATCGGTGGCTTCTCCCACCACCAAACTACCAAAGATGCATCCAGTCCTCCAAGTTGTTTTCCCTTTTGTTTTCTTTGCTTGGCTTGTTTAGATATGTTGTTGATTCATATTTTTGTTTAGTTAGAGAATGTAGCATCAAATCAACTCCTTTTTGTGTAGTCAGTTAGTCACATCTATGAATTCTACACATGTCTGTGATTTTATGGTCAGCGTATGGACAGTGAGCCCATGACAATTTCTGCTGTTTGTGTGCATTATTTCGAATGCAACTTTTGTCAATTTAATTTCTCAGCAGGATAAACTGTATACTTAAATTTATTTCAATCACTAGAAACTTTTTTTGTTTTAAGGATCTACACTCGCATTGTTCTGATGCAATTTTTGTGACCTTAAATGTATGTATGTGCTATCTGTTATCCTATTCCAACAAACTACAATGTTTCACCAGCTTTTGGTATGGACTGATGTTTTGTCAAATGACAGAGATCTCCATACTATTTTTAAAATACAATCTGAATGTTATTGGTTATGCTTCCTCTGGTTAGAGCTAATATTTTCATCATTGTTTTTTATCCACTTTTTTCTCTTTGTTTTTTGTGCAGATCCCACTTGGGCACTAGCGCAACCACTTGTGGTGCAATATCTTTCACTTGCTGGCCATCAATCCATCTATCAGATATAGATTTCCTTGAATGATCTCGATAGGGCAGTGCCAAGAGAAGCCACTATCCTGCCACCTTGGTACGTTCTATTCCTCGTGTACTCTGTTCCTAGTTAGACCTTATGCCAGTTATTGCTTATTGCGGTTAATTCTAAAAATGCTGCACTCGTGTGAACAGTTCTATAATGCCACCAGTTTACTGAATTGGGCTTAGTCCACTCCATGCCAATGTATATTTATGGCCTCCCTCTGTCATGTTTTCTCCATCATGTCTGATTGGATCAGGATCTTTTGCTTTGTGCTCATATTCATTGCTCCATGCTATTCTGTCTTAGTTTTCTCTCCTTGCCTATATTTTCTTCTTTTCCTCTTGATAATTGTACTTCTCATTTTTTTCCTTTTGCTATGCAAGATATGAAAATGGTAAACAGAGCTAGGTTAGGCTAGTATTGTTGAAGATGTCAACGTCACTGTGATGGTGCTCCTAGGTGCCATGCTATCATTCTTATTTTACCTAATGTTCATATAGTTTACGTGACATTTTAATCATCTTATTAAATGTGTCCTTTCTCCAATTTTGGGACACTGCAGGAGAACCTTCAATGCATACTGCTACCACTAATTGCGAGGGCAGCGGGGAATACAAGGTAATCCATTGATAGTTGCAATGGATTGATCTTATTGGTTCTTAGTTTGAACACAATCACTGTCTTAGCTTAATTTTCTAGAAATTGTGCTTTTGGGTTCACCAAGTCGAAAAGCTTAGGTTTGATATTGGTTCTATAGATAATAGTACATTGCCCAATTGAAATTTGTTCTGTAGAGAATGCCACATGCTCCCTTTTGTTTGTGTAAACATCACTCATGAAGGATAGGAGGTAATTGCTTTTTCATCTAGAATAAGAGCCTTTGGCTTCAAATTGTAGTAACCTAAACTTGCTTAGTTGATTAGTTTGGGTGTAGTGTCGATTGTCACTTTCTGACATTACAACAGAAGTAGAAGAAATATGCAGGAATTTCTAGCCTAATGGATGATGCATTTTCTTATGAAATAGTTTTCATCAAGTTCATTTCATGATTGGAGGATTTCTGTGTTGACATTTAGAAGTGTCATCCTTTAGATCTTTACCATGTTCTGTTTATGTGGCCATATGTTTCTAGGAATTCTATTTGTAACCTGTTTTTTTTCTATTTTTGTTGCTGATCATTGAGTCTCTAGAGTTCAAGTTTAGCAGGTCTAAATGTTATTTGGAAGGTTCATCCCCTGCAGAAGGCCTAAATGTTAATTCTGTAATTTTGGTCCTTGTATCTGATGTGAAAATGGAATCATTACTTTGTCAGGCTTCTAAAAATTATGAGCAGCACTGTAAGAATACGAAATGTTATAAATAAATCTGAACTTACTTTTGTCATGCAAATATAACAGTTAGCCTTCAATAATTCAGTTCTACTTTTCCTTTCTGATCTCTCCAATTTTATTTACCTTGTTCTTTCTTGCTTCAGGGTTTGGACTACAGTTCTTTTCTTTTTCTCTATGCAATGCCGAATATCTAGAAGCCATTTCTGTGTATGGCTGTGGTGTTAGGGCCTTCAGTGGTGGACTGGTTGTTGTTTGGCACAAGTTTCTGAAACATTGGTGTGTAATCTATATGTGCAGCTCCTCAACCCACCCATCGCTGGCTCAACCCAATTCCATCAACCGGTGCTGCTCTGCGTCCAATCTTTGACCGCTCTGATGAGACACCGTCAGTGGCTGCATGCAGTTGCTTGTGGGTGCACGGGCGCCATGGTGTGGTGAGGAACCAATGTCAATTTTGATATGCTAGAAATCTGTTATTTAGTTCTTAGTTCAGCAACGACTAGAAGCAAGCTGGTACTTCAAGTTGTGTTGTCGATTTAGGCTTTAGGCTTCAAGATTCTGTATATTATATTGATTTATATATTGCTGGTAGAATGGGATACATATCTTGTTTTTAGGAGTAAGATGATGCATTTTCTTATGAAATAGTAATCAAGTTAATTTTATGATTGGAGGATTTCTGTGTCAGCAGTTACGAGAGTCATCCTTTTCACCTTTACCATGTTTTGTTTTATTGATCATATATGTTACTAGATCTCTTTGTAAGCTATTTTTTTCTATTTTGCTGCTGGTCATTGAATCTTTATAGTTCATGTTTACCTGGTCTAAATGTTCTTTGAAGGTTTACGCTCTGCAGAATGTCTAAATGTTAGTTCTATAATCTTTGTCCTGATATTTGATCTGAAAAATAGAATCATTGCTTTGTTAGGCTTCTAAAAATAGCAAATTTTTCATCTTCTAGAACGATCAGTAGTTGGATCTTGGTTTATTTATTGAGTTTTCTAAAGCTAGTAAAACAAAGTAGCTAACTGATTCTTTGTAAGAATGATAATGAACCAAATGGTACTATTTGTGATTAGCATTACGTACTATTGTAAATATTGCGAGAACATCGTCTCCCGGGACCAATTCACAATTCTAGTAAGATGGTCGACAAATATCTATAGTTTACATAATAAATTATTATTGACAAGCAATTCTTCACAAGGAACTTGGTGTAGAAAGAAAAAAACCTGGCAAAATATATGCATCCTTGGAGGCCTAGCGGAAAAAAATGACAACATAACGAAATTCTGTTCATGTACAGAAAAGAAAATTTGGCGGAAAAGAAAAAAAATCGGAAACACAAATAGGCCGGAAATATTGCGAGCAGGCAATCTGTGTACGGAAGGGGAAAAAACAAAAAAAAAATCGGCCGCACACATAGGCGCGAGTAGGCAACAAGCCAACAAGCACGGAAAAAGCTGACGGGACAGCTAAACTTTTTTACTAAAAATACACGGATCGCACGATAAGATAACAATACTTTAAAATTAAATACGAGTGATATTTAATCCAAAAGACAATGTTTGTGAAATTAACAGTCGCAGAGAGCGCGACATCGCAAGCTCACAAACTCTACTGTAATCCAAAAGGCAAAGTTCATGAAATTAACAAAATTCGTGAAATTAACACAGTCACGTTCCCCCGTTGCTGCTTGCTGTCGACGCAGGTTGTCCATGCGTCTGCTGCCTCGTCGTACGCCCTCAACCGGTAGCCGTCCTTGCAGTCGGCAGCGTAGAACCGGCCGTCGACATATATGGCCATCCGGCCCACGACACGGCGGCACGGCCCATGGCACGGCCTTTCGGCACGGCCCATGGGCCGCATGGCCCGGCCTCCGCCGTGCCCGTGCCGGCACGGCCCGTAGCCAGTGTCGTGTCTGGGCCGCCGGCCTGGCACGAGACACGGCACGGGCACGGCACGGCCAACAGGCCAGCACGGCCATCGGCACAGCGGCTCCAACGGCCCAGCGGCCCCGCCCCGTCGCCGTATATAATCGCGCGGCCGCGGCGCATCGCCCCCCGAACCCTAATTCATTTCCTCCCCGTGCCCACAGCCGCAGCCTCGCTCGCTCTCGCCGCTCCCGCTCTCGCTCTCGGCTGGATCTGGAGCCACCGATCCGGCGATCCGTGGATCCGCCGCCGCCGTTCGCCTGCTCGCCTTGAGCTCGCCGGACCAGCTCGTCCCTTCCCTCTCCCGTCCTTTCCCTCCTCCCTCCTCCTCTCTGGTGTACCATGTGAGTCGTTCTCCTCTAATCTTCCGCCGCCGCTCGCCGGAGGTCTAACTAACAGTGCTGTCTCGTTCTTAGGCTCGCTCTTCCTCACCTCACGCCTCTCCCTCTTCTTCTCCGGTGCTGGCTCCGGTGGATTAGGTAAGTGAAACCCTAACCCTAGATCTGTCTTCCCCTTCCCCTGTTCTTGTTCTTGTTCCCCTAGAAGGCTAGAACTGATGATCTTTGATCTGCTTCTGATGATCTGATCCCTTCCCCTGTTCTTGTTCGCACTTCGTAGGTCTCCTTTGCCGTTGGTGCCTGACGCGGCGTCGTCCTCTTCTGGAGGCGCCATGACAAGGACGCCGGCGGCGAAGCGGCCCTGTCCACCATCGAGGGACGGTCCTGGAGCTGGAGGGGCAGGGGCAGCAAGGGGCCGGGGCCGGGGCCGGTGCCTGCCTCCCTGTCCTCCACCGGTGATGATGCCAGTCGCCGCGGATGTGTACAACCACCGCGGCGACGGCGACCACCCCGTGGACTTGGACATGGAGGAGGAGCTCGAGCTCAAGAACGACGACGACGTTCGTGACGACGCAGCGGGGCTATTCGGCATCGATTGTGGGGACCAGAACCCGATCGAGGTCGAGGACGGCGACGGTGTGGACGGCTCCGAGGATACCACTGCAACTGGTACCTCATCTGGTAAGCTCAATGCTAAGTGCTGGGAGGATTTCGTTCCTATCTGTGATGAGGAGAAGATTCGTACTCATGCTGTATGCAAGCGTTGTGGTAAGAAGTTTGCTGCTAGGTCTTCGATTGCCACTGGTTCCTTGAATAGGCACATGGTTGTTTGTAGGAAGAGGTTTGAAAATGATCGTAGGGTTCAGTCGAGGCTTGCTATGAATGCTGTTGATGGCTTGCATAACTGGGTATATGATCAATCTCGTGCTCGTGATGAACTTGTCCGTTTGATTGCTAGGCTTGACCTTCTATTAGGTTTTGGTGATACCCAGGCCTTTGAGGATTTCATTAAGCGTGCTCATAACCCTAGATTCCAGAAAGTGTCTAGGCAGTCCACTACTAGGGACATGTGGCATTTGTTTGAGCAAGAGCGTGATTTCATAAAGAACTCTGTGATGCCTGCTTGTTCTTCTATTTCATTGACATCTGATATCTGGTCTGGTAATGCTAAGGAAGATTACATTTCTGTGATTGCTCATTATGTTGGTCCTGACTAGGAGTTGCATAAGAAGGTTATTGGTTTTAGGCTCATTGATGCTGCTCATACTGCTGAGAACATAGCTGAGAAAATTGCTGGTGTGGTTGAGGAGTTTGGTTTGATTGATAAAGTCTTTGCTGTGTCCCTTGACAATGCATCTGCTAATACTGCTGCTTTTGACATCTTAGCACCTCTGTTTTTTGGCTACATGGGTTCTTATCCTGCTCCTACTAAGGAGGATAGGAACAGAGTCAAGTATTTTCTTGTGCATCAGCGTTGTGCATGCCATATTATCAATCTGATTGTTAAGTCTGGCTTGAAGAGGTTTGATCCATATCTGGATGCTTTTAGAACTGCCATAAATTTCCTGAATTCATCCAATGTTAGGATTGCTTTGTTCAAGAATTACTGTATTGCTCAGGGTATTAGACCTAGGAAGTTTGGCTTGGATATGGATGTTAGATGGAATTCTACCTACTTGATGCTTAAGCATTTGATGCCTTATAGAGAAGTCTTTTCTGTCTGGCTGAACTCTAATTATGGTGAAACCTTGTTGACTCCTGCTCATTGGTATGTGGCTGAGGAGATTATGAAGTTCTTGAAACTGTTTTATGATGCTACTGTTCTTCTGTCTGGTGTTTACTATCCCACTTCTCCACTGATGATGCATCATATACTTGACTTTGCTGAGCATTTGTATAAAGCTGAGCATGATGATAATTTCAAAGCCATTGTTGCCCCTATGAAGAAAAAGTTCCTTAAATATTGGAAGGATATACCACTGGTGTATTCTTATGCTTTTATCCTTGATCCTACAGCCAAGATGAAAGGTTTCTTCAATGTGCTTGAATTGCTTGCTAAATTCAATGGTACCTCCTATACTAAATACTATGGTGATGTCAAAGATGAGCTAACCAGATTGTTTAGCAAGTATCAGCAGAGGTTTGGTGAGGCTCCTAGAGCATAGAGGGCTACGATGCCTACTGCCCCTCATCAGAAATGGGGTAAGATTTATGGAGGTCCTGATGCATCCTCTGGCCCCTCATCATCTTCATCTGCCGCATCTGCTAGTGTGGTTAATGAACTGTCAGCTTACCTGGACAGTGATCCTGTCAATGATTGGAATGAGTCATTTGACTTGTTGCTATGGTGGCGTGACCACAAGATGACCTATCCTGTTCTATCCATTTTAGCTCGTGATGTCTTGTCTGTCCCTGTTTCAACTGTGTCCTCGGAGTCCTGTTTCAGTTGCACTGCCAGGATCCTCGAAGACCGACGCCGACGCTTGTTGCCTGAGCATGTTGAAATGCTCACCTGCTTGAAGGACTGGGACTTAGGAGCAAGGAAACAGCAGCATGCTCCTATTGACAAGGAACTGGAGGAGCATTTCAGCAACCTTTTCTTGGATGAAGAGGAAGGCAGCGGTGGAGGTGCTGCTGTAGCAGGAACTGGTGGAGGTTAGAAGAAGAAGCAAAGCTGTCGAGGTACTCATCATCTTCTATTCTCTCTAAGTCACTATCCATTGCAATTTGAACATGAAGCTGACAAGTTGAATTTTGCAGGTACTTTTGGATTGGCTGTTGATTGAGTCACAATGAACATGAAGCAATGAAGCATGATCTGTTAGAGTTGGAGTGTTGGCCTTTTGTAATAGGATAGAATCTGTTGCTTCCTTTTGTCTTTGTGAACTCAATTTGCCAATTGCCACTGATGTTGGCTGATGTAATAGGGTAGAAGAACATGAGACACTTGTGATATTGAACTATGAATCTATGATTGAGCTGGTTGGTGCTGTACTCTTTTCCTTTGTAAGGTTTCTCACAAGGGTGAGTTTTACTTACAAAGGTTTTTAACGAGGCAGCATCAACATTGCACATCAGCTCCTTTTGATATGAAAACTTGAAAATTTCTGTGAAAACTAAGATAATACATGTGTTATTTTTTTTGCATAGTTTTTGCGTGCCGCGGGCGGCACGACACGGCCAAAATGGCCGTGGCACATGGGCGGCACGGCACGGTCAACTGGCCCATGTGCCGTGTCTGTGTTGGTGCCTCGGCACGCGGCACGGCGCGACACGGCACGGCCGGCACGGCCGCACGGCACGGCACGGAGCAGTGCCGTGTCGACACGGCACGGCCGTGCCGCGTGACGTGCCGTGCCGGCACGGTGGCCATATATAGCCGTCGAGGCACGCGCTGGGGCTCCGCCACCCGGTGACCATGCCATCGAGAACGACGGACCAAGCATCGGCCTCCGGGGAGTACGCCTGGTTCAGCACCTGTTGCTGCGCGCTGATGCCCTTCACATACCAAAATATCACAATAATTTAAAAACATGTTATACTATTATTACCAAAATATGGCCGTACCACTGTGGCAGTTTTTCATTAAGAGAAAGTAGAATTACACGACCCAACTACGAGGAGTCCTCGTGGCGCAAATTACAAACCACTAAGAAACATTGATAGAAAAACATGGCACAAGTTGGAGAGAGTCTGTGTGATATTCGTGAGCATTGACAACTTAGCATGCTCATTAAGCTGCATTAATAAGGGGAATAGCCCATCATGGCTAAGCACCGGATCACCACACTTGGAGTCACCTACCTAAAGTCAGCCTGCAAAACCAACAAAAATGAAAAGATCCCAAGCATCACTCTGTACAAGTCTCATATAGCAGACAATAACTCTTGTGTATCTGCAACTCAAACATGGATAAAATTTTTCAGCTATGTCTTGCATATAGCTATCAGTTTAAAGAGTGAAGAAAGCATAGATGGTTATGTAGAACACATGTACAGCGACCAAATAGACAACTCACCTCTATTGAAGTTTTGTCAATTTCCCCAGCTCATCAGGCAGTGTGCCGTTAAAATTATTTGAGCCCAATGCCCCAAAAGAAATAATTTTGTTTAATCCTATATAAAAATGACAGTGACAAGACAAAACACAGACATGGCACTTTTGTGGAAGTACCCATGTCACACCTCAAGCGGATTTCATAATACCTAAGACATTAATATTATATCAAAACTCAAGGGGTCAGAGATTAGATTAAAAAAAACAGGCACTATGTAATATTAAAGAACCAGTCATGACATATAAGAAAATGTCTCACTGGATATCTAGGTATATTGAAAACTCTAAATGCATGAACCGACTACCTGTCATAAATTGGAAACCTCTTGCATTGTGCTCATAGATTCTTGAGCAAACAGTTAATAAATATAGAGGAAACTGATAAATCTAATTGTGCTAAATCAACCAAATTCAAATAGTTAACAGATGCAGGGGGCATTGAAGCTCACCTTCCTGCTGTCGTTCGGTGCTAGACGATGCGTCGGTGAGGCGAATGAAGGATAGTTCATGGCACATACGTCGAGGCTTTTGAGATGGCCTCATCTAGGGATCCTACTGCTGGTGAAGGAATCCAGTAGAGTTCTGGAACCAACAAAGGCTAGCACTGTTGTTGGCGAGGCTTGCTATCTTCCTGCTGCACTGCACATACACAGGAGATACACATCTCTGAACATCAGTGCAAACCAAGATCAAGATGACTCGATGATGGCAATGTTATCGGCAGGAATATATGATCAAGATTCAATAAGAATTGGTATGAACCCAGCAACATATGATTTCTTGTTGCTTCAAGGTGTCATTCTTGTTTGCATTTGCCATCCACAAAAGAGGCTGTCAATCTTGATCTCAATAGTCCTGAAGTATTCAACACATATTATAATGTTAGAAATATTCTACTTGATCCTCCATGGCCCTGCAAAATTGAAGATACATGATCATCAGAAACAAACACAAATAGAGAGCATGTCTCATGTCCGAGCATGGCACAGCCGAACCCATCACAGATGGAAAAGTCACTGTAAGAAAATATCTAGATGCCCATACTGATAGACGCTAACAGACTTCCATCTGAGTTCAGAACAAGATTGCTTGGCCATTTCTTCCTCGTGTGTTTCTTCTGAATTAGATTATAATTCTATGAACTAACCAACCAAAACACTTTCAAAGTGATCGATCCATGGGAAAATACAGTATGGTGAACTGATGGCCTGTCTGACTAAGAACAACAGGCTTACAGGCCACGCACGAACCAAGATGCAAATATACGTCTGCAGAGATTTCAAAACAAAACTGCTCAACTAAAGCAATCCAACTATGGCATGTATGCAAAATAAGCAAAGGAATATATATAATCCTGGAGACAAACAGGAGCAGAAGAGGAGAGAGACAGAGAGAGGGAAAGAGAGACCCACCATGGGAGCTGTTGGGTTCCTTCTGTCCATGCTGCTCATGAAGAAATAACGAATCGAGAAGCTGTCTGCAGCTGCAAGAACCAACCGATCACGAACAGGACATCACACCATTGCTATCCTCATCCTCTCTCAGTTCGCTTCTGAACCGAACCTTTGAAATAATTCTGATGCCAAATGAAACTTTGAAATACATTTCCATGTATATGCATAAGTAGTAGAGGCTCAAGTCCTTGCTGTTGCCTGTTGGTCAACACAAAGGATACTAACCTCATGAACTGGTTATCTAGAGCAGCATCTCCCAAAAGCCAGTACCACTGACAGGTGCTCATACCATAACTTATAAAAATGATGGAAGAAATTCATTCCCAAAAATGGAATCAGCTTAAAACGACAGAGTAGGCTTTAAGCGTCTGAATATTTCTGAGGCATATTTAGTCCAGCAACATATGAACATTCTGATGACAATGAAGGGTCTCCACTAAGCTTTCCACATAGGCTCAGAAGTTTACATCATGCTAACAACAGCACAGATAAACAGATATCCCCCCAAATTCAGCAAAATGTCGCTTTATAAGCTAATATAACTTAGTAATTCGCACGACTATAGTAAACAATTCAACATCATAGCTCCTTAAATTGCTACATGGGAACAAACTCATTTGCTTTCTAAATCAAAAATTGGCAAATTAATTATATTCCACGAAACCTCTGCAGAATGCCCAAATCTGAACAGTTACTTGGCAAAACAAATATCGGATCCAAACACGTTCGCACAATGACATGCATACAGAGGGCACAACACACCATGCATTGTAACACCTGAGGTGTTTGCCACCAGTTAAGTAGTGGGTTTGATCTCAAACATGGTAAATTAAGTGGTGATAAAGATGTCAAGGTCAAACCTATGGAAGCGAGCCCCAACCTAAACTTGGATGTTGCACCCTTGCTTTACATATAGTCCATTTTTAAGATATATGCTTGGGTGGTGTTATTGCAATATCTTCATATGTCTCACCTTAGTACCTATCTATTTTGGTCACTGGAAAAGTTTCATGACGTTTGGAATCAAAAAGTCACATGAAATGATAAGTTATATCCTTGTTGGAATGGTTTTACTAAGTGCTTGAATTACACTAATAAGTGAATGGAAATATAGGTCATCAACCAAACCTTGTAACCTTACCCAAAAGACTCAAGATGGACTCTACAATAAAAGTCGTGAAAGGTTCGTGTTGAGCAAATGCCCAGAAAATGCTCCAATGGATCACGAAGGACAATTCAAGCCTTATTGCGATGCCACTTTGGTCAAAGTAGAAATATAGTTTCTATACCAGTTTTGATGTTGGACCTTAAATGAAAGTTGTAGTTCATATTATGTAGAAGAAACTTTGTTTAATGGTAAAGAGCTAGTTTGGTCTCTAACCTTGTCAAATAGAGGTTTAAAGATTGGATTAGCTGTTGTTTTTCAGCCCTGGAAAATATTCTAAGTCATGGAATATGTGGGCTGACATTGACAGGTTGGCACATTTCATTCTCAAAATTTTGTTAAACAACTAAAGTTGGACTCTTTATAAAAGTTGGAGTGTTTAGAGTGGAGAAGAGCTCAGAGAAGTTTGAATGGATTTAGAGCTCGTTTGGACCTTCAAAATTTATTCTCAAAACTGCTAGATTCATCACACTCTTGGACTTGGTCCGGCAAGGACAAGACAGTTGGCACGTCGCGTTCTCGTGGTTTCGTTAAGCAACTCAAGTTGACCCAAAAATGAAAGTTGGAGTTAACTTAATGGGGAAGAGCATACAAAAAGTTGGGTTCAGTCGGACCGAGTTTTGATCTCCGAAAATGAGTTTCCATGACTATTTTCAAAGCGCTGACAATGCCATCTTGGAGCTTAATTATCTACTGATCCAGAGTCCGTATGGTCATGCACCCTTAATAAAGTTTGAAGAGGATAAGGAGAACATCAAACTTGCTTCAGGCGACAGGACCCGAATCTACACCGAATATGCTCAAAAACGGCATCCAATGTGCCCACTGTAGCACCCACCACCTGCTCGACCGAACGTCGCCGTGGCAACCATGCAGGCAGGGAGCCCCCACCGTCGCTGTCGCGTGGTCGCGTCCTGTCTTCTCCAAAAGTGGACGCCCGCGCACACTCTGCCTTCCCCACTCACTCTTCCTTGCTCTTGTCGTGCTCTCCCTCGCCCTGCTGTTGCGCCGCGGCTCGCCATCGCCATAGCCGTCAGCTCAAGCTCCCGCCTCCGCGTGGTCTCGCCGCTCTAGTGCCCCTCCGCCCTAGATGGCTGTGCCCTGGTCTTCCTCGCCCCACGCCGCTCCTCCCACGCCTCCCTCACTGATGCGCCATCGTCTGTAACGCGCCGCCGTCGTAACGCTAACTGTCCGGCCGCCGGCCACCGTGGCCAGGCCGCTGTGGGCCGCCATAGTTTGCGTAGAAGGCACCCACGGGTGCGCCTCGATGTCGCGGTCCTCGCTGGTCCCCTCCTCGCCGCCGGCGGGCCCCCAACCGGCCGGCTCCTCCATGACCGGGTGACCCTGTTTTGGAAGCAAGGGAAGGACGTCGCGCATGAATTTGACTAAAGGAAGGGGCCTAAATGAAGAACCTGTGACTCTTTTGAATAGTGCGAGAAGGACTTGTTCGCTCGGTTTGATTAAAGTTTCTTCCAGGGGTCTCGTTGTAAAGTGTCTGTCCTTTTCGGTTTAATAATTTTCTTTTGCAGAAAAATGACTAGAACTTTGGAAAATCATAGTAAATTGTAGAAAAATCGTAAAATAGCAAACGAGGACTTTTTGGAATCCTTGTGAAATTTTCTATGCAGTAGATCTATAATATAGTATGTTTTAGTTTAAAGTTTTCTCTGTAAAAATGGATTTGTGCAGCTAGGTTTTTAATGCTAGTTGTATTTGTCATTTTCATAACTGTAGATCTAGGGCTCCAAATGAAGTGAAATTTTTGTGGCATGCTACTCATGTGATGATTGATGTGTGGTAAAAATTTCATGAATTTTGGTTGCCATTTGAGTGAGTTATTAGTGTATCTTGCTCTCACAAGAATTCTTGCAATTACAAATTGTCTTTTTCATAGAGGTTGATATACATGTCCAAATGGCTTGAATTTTTACAGTAGACTATTGGGTGTATATAAGAGCTACTGTAATTTTTATAGATTTTATTATGGACTTTTGGTATATGTTTATTATTTCACCTTGCTATTTAAATAAATTAAGAAATGCATTAAAAGAAGTTATTTAATGATGAGCACTATGCTTTTTGGTGATCATTTAACATGCACTTTATGATGGTTACATTGGTTGTGGCCAAATGTATGTTTGGAATGTAAGTTAATATTTGTTCTTGCAATTGATGCTTTTCTGGACAGTTTCTGGGACTTTGGTAATTGCACCATGAAAATGTTTGCTGAGAAACATGATTATAACAAAGTTGTAGATAACTCATTAATCTAGCTTGTGTTAAATTTTGGTGGCATTTGGCCTTATAGTTTGAGAGTAATTACTGTTTCAAGTTGGGTTCCAGAAATAGTTGTTCTCTGAAATCTCTGGACCAGATTCTGTAATTATGCATGTTTGACTTGGTTAACTTGAGAATCATGCTAAGATGATTAAAGATGAATTATAGACAATTTCATAAGGTTTCCAGAATGTCTTGTTAGATGGCTATTGGATTTTTATAACTCCAGTTATGATCCAAACATGTAGATGTTGCTTGCAGTCCAGGAATTGTCAGATGCTAGTTATGGTTGTTTACTCCATGTGTTGCTAAGTGTGGCTTATACCCTTGATGATGGTCAAGTTAAGATACTTGTGATCTTGTTAAACTTGTGTTATGCTTAATGTGATTGCCCTCTTTAATTGGTTATGTGATGTTAGTTAAATAGTGTCTTAATCGTGTGTTTACTTGAATGATTATGTGATGCATCTTATGTTACCATTCATCATATTCATACACATGCATCTTGCATCTCATTTAGGTTCGCTAGATGCACCACGTGAAGGATGAGATGTTGGAGCCAAACCCGAAGACGGTGTTTGGTGGACCTATCCCGAAGATGAAAGGATTAAACAAGTGTCAGGATGGGAGATGCTCGCCAAGCGAGTGTCATCTGTCACCCACTAACCCAGTATTCGATCTCAGGCAAGCCCCGGAGCATTCTAAGCCTCCTACTTTACAAAAGCAATTGAGTATATATATGTTATATATGTATTGTTGCATTAAGTTATAGGAGTTGATTGAAAACACTTGCTGCATATATATCCTTTCCTTGTCCCGGAAATATGCCTGTAATCCTATTTTGGTTCAGGATCGAAAATATTGCTTAGCCCTGCTTAGACCGGTAGCGATCGGTGATTTCCTGTCACCGGCAACTATAGGTGGTTACTGGAATACTTTAGCTAAGGAATGAATGATATCCTGAAAATAACCAAGTGTTGATGAATAATTGGAGACCGGGCGGAATAAGTATGGGGCAACCAGACAGGGTTCTGGGGTGCTTGTAGTTTCCGCCTGTGTCGATTAAGGACCGACCATTGTTGGGCCTCGGGTCATGTTGAACGCATGCCTCATATTTAGCTGGCCGAATAAGGTACCTTTCGACCGCGAAGCTGGAAGATTATTCGGGCCGAGTGGATTGCCCGCAACGCACTGTACCAGAGCAGTAGTGGCAAGATACGGGGGCGCGATGATAAGGCCAAAGAGCAGTCGGGCGGCCCCCGGGTACATGTGGTTCCTGGCAAACTCGCGACTTTACCTGAATAGTTGACTCGGTGACCAATACCTCACTTTATCAGGTGAGTGAGGTTTGTGTGAGGAATAAATTACCAGCTGGTTAATAATCGATTCGAATCGCCATCGTTCACTGGATAGTGAACACTTGACTCGAGTTACAGCATCGTAGTAATGATGATGGAACACGAATGGTTATGTGGATAATGTTGGAAATGCTAAACCTGAGATGGTAACCTTTGATATTAATGGTTAATCAAGTGATTGCTTTAGCATAGGTGCTTACCTAGATTGAATAGTTATAATAAATATGATGTAAAAGGACTTAAATTAGTTTATTCATGATAACTTATGCTTTTCGCAAATGAGTCAAGCTAGCCCACTGAAAGAAAGCCTTGCATACTCCTTGGTGTCATTATTTCTGGTTTATGATGGATAAGTCTAGCTGAGTACCTTCTCGTACTCAGGGTTTATTCCCACTTGTTGCAGGTTGTGATGTATCATAGCTACTTCAAGATTTGGTTGGCTCCTGCTGTAATGGCGGAGTGTGATCATGGGCATGATCCTTCTGAGCTACCTTATCTCTCATGCTTTTGTTGGAAATTGACCTTGGTACTGGCATATATTTGAATTAAGGTGATATTAGTTTCAAACTACTTTACTTCCGCTACTTTTGAACTTGAGTTGTAATAACTCTACTGAACTCCGATATATGTTGAATTACTTATGAAATGGATGTAATATATGACCTGTTATGTTGGACCACTACGATCTTGGCTTATATGTTGGTTGGTTTGAAATCCCTCGTGATTTTATTGGACTACCGGAGTTATAAGAGCTTAAGTACGGGAATTTAATTGCTCCGGCGATTATTTTTGTACTTTTGTTCTTATAATTTGGACGGTTTCGTGACATGCATATCCTAACATCCACTTCAACTCACAGAATACATCTAAGAAAGCCCCAGCACATGTATGCATGTCATATGTATCAATGAGCACAGACAGCACACACCACAAGAAGGAACAAGTGACCGCAACAAGGAAGCATCGGACCTTGAGAGAAACAGAGGCAAGATTGTGTGTGGGGGGTGAGGGGATCGTGTCGTACCGATCACTGCGGTTGAGCCGCGCGGCGTAGTAGAATGTGATGGAGACAACCACGAGTCGGAGTGGACAGCAATGAGCGCGAGCCAGTCGCGACGGTTGATCCCGTCGCGCGCGAAATTGATCCCGAGCGCCGGCTCCAGCAGCACCGTGGGCACCTCCTCCGCTGGCAGCGCCACCTCCCACGCTTTGTTCGTGTAGCCGTACAGGCACAGGTTCCCCATCTCTACCGACACCCAACCCCAACCACAGACCGCATCAGCTTGCATCCAAATCAGAATCAAAGTCCACGGCACGGCGGAGAGATCGCGAGGGGAAGGAAGGAGACTCACCTGGATCGCACAACGTGTGGCTTTCGTGGAGGGCGGAGAGGTGGCTTCGCTGCTGCGGGGAGGCTGATTGGAGGAGGAGGCTTTGTACGTGATTGGATGTGTGTGACGAGATCGCATGATTGGAGGTATCGCGTAATTGGAGGGCGATTAGTAGCGGCCCGTCCGACGGCGGCGGCGGCGGTCGCCCGACGGCTTCGGCGGTTGCGGGCACAAGGGTCACAGGCGCCTTGTCGCGTCCGGCAACAACGCGCCAGTCGAGAGGGGGATGCGTGCCGTCGGCGCCAGGTGGTCCCCGCCTGCCGCGCCAGGGCTGTCCGTCACCCGCACCGCGCGCAAGGGCAGAGCGAGGGAAGGGGATCGGTACCTAGGGCTGCGGGAGGAAAGGATGAGGGCGCGGAGGAGAGGTATCGCACGGGGGCCGAAGGCAGACAGACGAAATATTATCGCACGAAAGAAAATGTCCACGTTTTATTCTTTTTAGTTGTAGGAGATAATCACTGCCACAATTCTGAATTATCTTGAGTGTCCAAAATCACCACGGAAAATACCTAAACCACCAAGGAAATATTCCTTGGCCATAAATCATCAAGCAAACTCCGTCGAGTATGGAAGATAAGAGAAATTGGCTTGACGGTTTTGGCACCCAAAGATGATTTCCTTGGAGGCACCGGCAAGAAAAATAGGATCATACTTAATGAGTCAAAAGGATAAGAAAATATTGCGACCGTCAAGTAAATTAGTTTTCTTGAGGCCAGCAACCTTCAAGAAAATAATCCTAACCGTCCAGGAAATTAGTTTCCTTGAGGGCCAGCAACCTCTAAGGAAATATAGAGCAATAACAAAAAAAAACATAAATCAACAAAAATGACACGCTAGTACAAGCTTCCCCACTACTACATAGTTCAAAAAAAAGTGCCACTACGATATTTGTGTTAGTTAACTTTTTAAGTTTAACTAGTTTGTAAAAAAATATTAGCAACATTTTATATCTTTAAATAGGTTTAGTATAAAAATATATTCAACGATTTATCTAATGATACTAGTTACGCATAATAAGTATTAATATTATATATATTTAATCAAAGTTAAAAATATTTGATTTCTCGACTTGTGAGAATGAAAATAGCACTCTCGGAATGGATGTGTTAGTATGGTTTGAGAGGCTGTTTGGATGCTCGCCATAACTCGCCATGACTCAAGTTCGGCAGCCACAGACAAAAGGCTGGTGTTTGGTCCTCGCCTCGTCATGTGCGTTCACCACAGCTTTTGCCTGCACTGTGCCGTGGCGAGTGTGGCGCCCGAAACGCTCGCTACAAAAGTGTGGCGCAGGCTCCGTGGCGGTGGCAGGCTTCGGCTGCCAACCAAACAGCCTCTGAATGAGGCCTATGGGCTAGCGGGCTGTTCGTCGCAACCTTCGTATGGTCAAGGCATGACACGCCTTGATGCGAATTGTGCTTGCCCGACGCGTGAAGCGTGTCTGAGTCACTCTCTTGGCCCATAGTGCTGGTATGATTGTGATTAACGAAAATTCCAGTAAAGGAAGACCTGTCCTCATATAAACTCTCTCACCCATATAAATCATAATCCTAGCCCTACCCAACCGACATCCACATGTCCAGACTCACACCTCTCCTAACGACTGTCGTGCTACCTTCCCTCGCCATCGTGCTCCCCTCCTTCCCCTTGGCCTCTCGACCCATTTCCATGGTGGCACAATGGTCTCCTCAGGCCTACAAGCCAGCTTGGCACGACTAACGCCACGTTGGCTAGTAGTCCCAGAGTCGACATATGCATCATGTATTAGATCAAAGTCGTGGATTTGCAAGTTGTTAGGTTGCTTGCAAAAGGAGCCGTGACTTCAAGTTGTGGCCATCGATTTGAGCCTCAAACCGTCTAAATGGTCTGACATGGATATCAACTTTTCAATGGGACCCTTGGAGCACCTCCAACTTAATAGATTAGAGATAGCTGTTGCCGTGGAGGAGAGAGAACGTGAGAAAACCAACCGCTAACGATGAATGAAGAGATAGGCTTAATCGCGTGCCTAATGCAAACATGGCTCTAGGTCATTAATACCTGACTTGGTTGCACTCCCTTGGTTGAGGACGAACGTGGTTTAATAATCTCTGCGTCCCAAAATAAGTGCACATCTTACTTATTGAGAAGTCAAACTACTTTTAAATTTAACTAAGTACATAGAAAATAATATAATATTAATATCTTTAAAATTATTATGAAAGTATATTACACAACTAGTCTAATGATATTTATTATAATGTTTTTTAATAGATATACTTGGCCAAACTTTAGAAAAGTTTGACTTTTCGATAAGTGAGACGTGCACTTATTTGGAGAACGTGAACTGTTGGAAGAACGAATTTATGTGTTGGCTGTACCGATGATGTGGATGTACACGAGCTAGTATATTGACTCAATTGTTGAGGCTGCCCTTATTATTGTGTGCCTTCGTTGATCATGCCATGGGCAGTTACGAGGCATGCAGAGACGCGTTGTATCTACCAAAGGCGGAGCCATGAGCAGATACGGGCTACGGCACAACACCGTCAACACGTAGTAATACGGCTGTACTGGCCTGACAACTTGTGGGCCGTGCCATGCCCATGCCGGACCGTGACGCTCGTTTGCCATTCTATGGCTATGGCGTGCGGCTTCTCTGTGTCTTCACACTAGGCCGTTGGCCGTTTGGGCGTGTGGCAGATGGCTGAGACTCCTCTGCATCCGTGACCGTGACCCCGCCCGAGTCGTGCGCGACCACACGACACGCGGAGCTACAGGCCACCAAACGCCTGGTCCTCCCCCTAAAAATAGCCACACGGCCGGTCTCGTATATAAACACCGCGCCCCCGCCCCGTACCGTCGTCATCGCAATCGCAACACACAGCAAGCCAAGCGATAAGAAGCAGCCACTGCACCGCCACCAAGCCGCAATGGCCCGCGCCTGTGTGTTCCTCGTCGTGCTCCTCCTGGTCGCCGTCGCGGTGGCGCCGTCCGCGGACGCGGCCCGCGTCGACGTCGTCGAGGGCAGGTCCATGGAGTCCTCCGACGCGCCCGCTCCCGCTCCTGGGCCTGACTCCGCCTCGTCCCCGGAGTCGTCGGAGGCACCCTCCAGCAGCAGCTCCTCCGACTAGCCGCCTGGCGATCTCGCTCTCCGTCCACGGCAATTGGCGTGATCTGTCCGATCCGGCAAAACTATTTCCCTTTTGATTCTTTGGAATAATGTGCTGCACCAGCACCCGGATGATATGTGAATGGGTGCGCGCGGCAAACGCATGAAGTGTGCTTGCCTAATTGTTATTTTGGTTTTGTTTCCTCTCACTCCTATTTTAATTTTGTTCATCGTGTATGTAATACCTGTCACCCAATGGCGCATGAGCTAGCTGCTGTTGGTAGTTTTTGTTCTTTGGATGCTGAACCAAATTTGGTTGTCATCCCTTCATGTATCCAGTCTGTACTTGCTGATGATTCAGCTTCTTTCGAGTAATGGAAATCCCTATTTCCCCTAAAAAAATATTTGTCACCCAATATAATGCGTGCTACGTCATCATTTAATTTTGTGGTGATGACATCGATCATTTCTCAGTTTTTTGAATGAGCAATGCCATGTATAATCAATTTGTACCTGGCTGTATATCGACATCGGATTTCTGAAATTAAGCAACTTGTAGGCATTATGCAATTAAACAACTTGTATAACCAGCTTCTGAAATTAATCAATCTATATAACTATTTAAAGGCATTCTCTTTGTTGGAATTTGTTTGCAAGTTCTTCTGGGACATGAGTTCTTCGGATCGAATTAATTATAGCTGTTTCTTTTTAAACAAAACGGCACTGTCAATGCCTACTTTTATTAGTATAAAAGAAAATACAAACAAGTAATTCTGAGGAGGTTACCTATAGGGAAAAAAGTTACAATATAGCAACTTTAACTCAGCAACCGGTTCGGTAAACAATAGCATGCGCGTACCACAAGCCGCTACAATTCTAAACCACCACTGGCCACTACAACAACAAACTACCCAGAGTCCCAGACATAAGCTGGTCACCAAACCGATGAACCATCAAGGCCCAAACTTCTGCCGATCATACGAGATATGGGGCTGTATATGCAGGGCCAACGGCCGCCACCACATTAAATAGGATATGGGGCTAGAATTCTTTTAAAAAAAAGTGGGTTATAATTTAGAGACGCAAACAAACAAATAAGTGTTGCCACTATCTTACATGGGCTTAGAAACTTTGAACAACTGACTTGAAATTTCGGTTCTAGATCCAAAGTCGGAAGTGGAAATGCTGAAATCCTTCAACTTCAATTTTTATCGGATGTCTCCGAAGAGACTCCTTTAACTTCAATCTGGATCTATTGCATACTCGAGTGTGGAACGGGGCCACATTAAACGATTCACAGTCAAAGATCAACTTTTGCATATGGGTTTTAATTTGTTTGAAACAATGATATTTTTATTTAGAAAAATCAAGCTTTTCAATACCAGATATTGAAATTGAAGTGAAACCTCAGCTATGCTAATTGCCATCTTATGGACTGAAGGTACTGCACCTTTTACATCCTAGCCAGCAGATCTCCTGCTAGTCGTTTTTTGTTTTTTAAAAGACATGCGATTGAACTTTTCAATTTGATACAAAACAAATATGCAATGTCTGTGACATAAGTGCGCCCACGGTGATAATAACCCAACCCATTCATTTTTAAAAAGTAATACGAAATTTAGTAGATGCTATAGCACCTAGTGGCTCGATCATTACTCAATTATTTCTCTCTAGTTTAAAATTTATACTTTTGATTATCCTATAACTCTATGGACTAGCTAGTCATGTGTAGTATTTTCATAGTGTGAAAATCATATTAACATATACATTGTTATTATTGAAACTTTTGTAGTACTTTGCTATTTGCTAATCTCCACCTTATGCCAATCCGTTGCATCCAACATCATGTATTTATCAGGTGGATCATTCCTTACTGTATATTAACACATACAGCACTTGCTTACAGCCCATGCTGCAGATTTTAGTGGCACCAAAAGCATTTTGTATTATGAAAAGAAGATCACAAGAATTGGACATGACATTTCAGCTTTGCTTTAAGCGCCAAAATGCAAAATCAAAAGTTGGAACATACATGTCTATTCCAATGATAATACTAGCTAGTACTTGGCCAAAATATGACATCACACACAAACACATCCATATCTTGGGTTATTTGTAACGCATGAAATTCGTAGTATAGATGCCACTCAAACAGTTTCCATGTATTAACTTTTATATCTGCTATGCTAAATGACACAGCATGCATTTGCATGAACATTCTAGCATACATGCACGCGGTTAGAAGAACCAACCAAATTTCTTATAGACTACGTCCCCAATAGAGTACTGCATGAGCGTGAAGTGTGGATTCACCAAAAATAACCTCAGCCATGACACACGGCGCGCATGACCACAAATGAAATTATGTCAGTTGTGGTGTGCCACCATTCTCGCAGTCTTACTCGCCTTCATAACTTTTTGTACACACACTTGTGTTATAATTCGTTAGCAAGGCATCGCCTTCTTCTCTAAATTTAAATAAAAACACACCACACCCGTCTCTCATACCATTGAGTGATTTGCTATCAAAAGACACTTCAATAGACAATGGCGCACAACCTCGCCATCACATTGTTCATTCTAGCTGTCTATGTCGCCGCGGTGGTGACACCATTCGTCCATGCGACCAAATCTCCGGCGAGCACAACAGCCAAGGAGGACGAAGCAACCAAAGAAGGGGATGCACCCGCCAAGGCGCCCGAAGCCGCCACCAAAGGGTCTGCCAAGGACCGCAAAGCAGATGATAAGGGGGATGCGCCCGCCAAGGCAACCGATGCAGCCACCAAAGGGTCTGCCAAGGACCACAAAGAAGACGCTAAGGGGGATGCGTCCGCCAAGGCGCCTGAAGCAGCCACCAAGGGGTATGCCAAGGTCCCCAAAGGAGACGCTAAAGGGGCTGCTGCAAAAGGGTCCGGAGCACCCATGTCATGGCCGGATGGGGGGCCTGAGTTTGTCGAAATGGTCATCAAGAACCCCTTCTTGAAAACCACACCACCATCAAGTGATGGCCTCCCCATTGATCCGACTCCAGAAGGTAGCATGACCTAAAAAGCATAATTATGACCGACCAAATATTAAGGTAAGAATACGAAATATTATGAATGTTTCTATATTACATTTAGTTTAACTTCTATAGTATGTTGAGAGTATTTGAAAAGGATTAGGAATATTTGTACCATGATTACATTTCATACAGTTAATTAATTCCATGTTTTATTTTAATAGTATATATAAAGAGAAGGCTCAATTATGCCTTTTTATATTGATTTTATACGATGTGATTTGTTGGTTGCTAAGCCTTGGTTTCTGTGATGTTGCAACTCCTATTGACACCATTTGAGGCTTATTTGAGCAATTACATTTATGCAAAATATTACTTATGTGTTTGGTTAGACGTCTAGGGACTTATTTGTGATAATATACAGCTTTAGGAACATTTTCCAAAGTGTCCCAGCCAGCCCAAAAAGGGCATCTCGAGCTCCCCCCCTCTCTCTCTTGTAGTGCTTGTTCTTCTCCTTTTGGGGTTAAGAGATGGATATGAAATATTTGAGGTTTGAGACTTTGATCTCCCAAATCTATCCATTAGAAAGTGAAATTGGTGGGGATTTAGAGCCTCCCCAACCTTGTTGGCTTGCACCTCTTGTATTGTCGTATTTATAGTGGATTGCTTGCTTGTCATTGCATATGTTTTTTTTTCCCACAAGCGGTTCCCAAGCAAAACCTTGTGTCTACCTGTGGTTCAGTATTCCTCTTACCATATGAGTTGATTGGTTCCCATCTTGCTTTATGCTGGTGCCGTTTGTTTAAGATTGGATAAACTTGCTCACGGTAGCGCATACTATTGTGTTGACATACGAGGCATATGTATTCTTTGATGTGTTGATGATATATGGCGGGAATCGATGGATTGATTAACTATTCGTTGGAAGTACCTTGTGTACAAGTCGCATGCAAAATTTCAACCCAAAAGGTTGAGAAACAATTCTGGATCTATGCTAATAAGTTCCGAACTTATGCCCGGAAGTCCAGACATTCAAAACTTCCAAAGAAAGATCTTGAGGTTCCAAACTTTGCTGCCCCCTTAAAGTTTGGGTGTTAGTTTCTGGTTCTTATTTGTTCTCTACTCCTGTTTGTTCTACATGCTGTTTTTGTGAGGATGGTTCAGATTTAGGCATATATTTAGAGGATATTTTGGATTCAAAGTTAGTACTCAATTTTGCTAAACGGAGGCCCTCTTGTATGGTTTTGCCCTATGGGCATTTTGGGGGGAGGGTTCATGGGCGTCACAATGCCACGAGAAAGAAAAAAGTCTACTTCAACCCCCAAACTATGAGGGTGGACTACTTAACTCATCAACTAAGTCTATTCTACCCCTGAACTTTTCAAAACTGGTCAAATCACCCCTAGGCGGCTTTAAAACGGCAGATTTGCTACAGTAACCGTTGATTGCTACAGTACCACGGGTTGCTACAGTACCGTCGTTTTTGCCTTTTTATTTATTTCGGCTGAATCTTTGAAAAATCATAGTAAATCACAGAAAAATCATAAAATAAAAAATTCAATTTTGTTGGACTCCACATAAGTAGATCTACACAGTGAACATATAATATGATATGATTTAATACAAAGTTTTTGCTATAGTTTTTGATCTATTTTTTTCCTGTAATTTAGACTCTAATTTTGTTGTACTAAAGCATATCATATTATATATTCACTGTGTAGATCTACTCATGTGGAGTTCAACAAAATTAGATTTTCCATTTTATGATTTTTCAAAGATTCAACCAAAATAAACCATAGTCTGAAAACCGTCTGAGGGGGTAATTTGACCGGTTTTGGAAAGTTCGGGAGGTAGAATAGATCGTTTTATATTTGAGCGGGTTAAGTAGTTCACCCCCATAGTTGAGGGGGTGAAGTAGACTTTTTCCCTACAAGAAATATATGGGTTGCATGCGAACATTATATTTTCTCATTTTCAAATATATGACGTATATGACAAAGTAATTAGCATTTTTTTAGTGCATGTGTACTATGTTTAATTTTATGTTTGAATTAATTATCTCCACATATTTGCAAATCTAAAAAAAACACAGGGAGAGCTATTATATTTTTTCTTTACAAAATAATTCGAACACAAACTGAACGAAGCCTGCCAGTCCTCCGAATTCCGAATCCACGCCGGCCTTGTTTACTTTGCAAATAATTTGAACCTGATGAATAGTACCGTTTTCGTCTTATTTGACAAATATTGTCTAATCGTGGACCAACTAGGCTCAAAAGATTCATCTCGTGATTTCCAACTATACTGTGTAATTAGTTATTTTGGAATTTGGATGCTATCTAAACATGGCCGGGTGGGCAGTGGCGAGCCCTCCCATTTTTTCCGCATTCAGTACTCGAGGGGTTTTGATCGCGAAAAGTTAGAATTTTTTTAATGGTAGTATTTTCGTTTGTATTTATTAATTAGTGTTTAATTATGGACTAACTAGACTTAAAAGATTTGTCTCGTGATTTATAACTAAACTGTATAATTAATTATTTTTTTATCTATATTTAATGCTTCGTACCTACGTGCAAAGATTGATGCGACGGAGAGAGAGTGAAAAAATTTCAACTGTAGCAATGGATGTAAACAAGGCCTCGTATATATGTGGTAGTATACTTGTATATATACATACTGGTGACAACCGGAGCCTACAATCATTGGCGCCAAAAGGAAAAACAGACAAAATCAAAACTCCCGCCAGGTGCACACTTCACTGCCTCCCACCGACGTCTGGGCCCTCACCCTCCACGTCACCGATCCGAGCCGCTCTCTCCTCCCTTCCCCGCCCGCGATCCGCGTCAATCCGCATCCCATCCGTCCACCGGAACGGCCGAACCCCATCGCACCCCTCCACGTCAGCGATCCGCGGCTATCGTCCCCTCACCAATCGCGTCCCACCTCCCACCCCCTATAAAGCCGCGCCTCCAGCAGCCTTCTTCCTCACCGAGCAACAAGCCCCCCAAATCCCCAAGCACCCACCGCCTCCCCGAGCGACCTCGTCGACAACCAAAGCCAGCCCGATCCCGATGGCGCCCAAGGCCGAGAAGAAGCCCGCTGCGAAGAAGCCGGCGGAGGAGGAGCCGGCGACGGAGAAGGCGGAGAAGGCCCCGGCGGGGAAGAAGCCCAAGGCCGAGAAGCGGCTCCCGGCGGGCAAGTCCGCCGGCAAGGAAGGCGGCGAGAAGAAGGGCAAGAAGAAGGCGAAGAAGTCGGTGGAGACGTACAAGATCTACATCTTCAAGGTGCTGAAGCAGGTGCACCCGGACATCGGCATCTCGTCCAAGGCCATGTCCATCATGAACTCCTTCATCAACGACATCTTCGAGAAGCTGGCGGCGGAGGCGGCCAAGCTGGCGCGCTACAACAAGAAGCCCACCATCACGTCCCGCGAGATCCAGACCTCCGTCCGCCTCGTGCTCCCCGGCGAGCTCGCCAAGCACGCCGTCTCCGAGGGCACCAAGGCCGTCACCAAGTTCACCAGCTCCTAGGCGACCGATGGGATCTGCCTCGGTTCCGTTCATGAAGTAGTAGTGTGGTCGTGTGTTGCAGCGGCGGTAGTTGCCCCTGCGTCTGCTCTTTGTTCGTCTGTAGTCGTCAGATTTGTGTAAGAAGTAACCTGCTGTGGTACTGTGGCTGTTGGTCTTTGCAATTTCTGATTGCAAATATATGGGAAGAGTATTCTGGTATTTAACTGAATTTTGCTTTCGTTCTGAACTTGTACTTGCCGCAGTGTTGAAAATTTCGTGTTCTGTTATCATTTCCTGCGTCCTGTGGTGAATTTCCAGTTTCTGAAGTCGAGGTGCCTTGCTGGGAGATTTAGATTTGGTACAGCAGATCGCCCTGTTCACCGTAGATGTTGTGAGTGATTGGTTCACGGCAGCCTTCAAAGCTACGCACCCACTTCGCTTCAGATTCAATCATATTGACAGCTTCGCTACTGAACTCAGCATCTCTGAATGCAAAGTTCTCTGCATTCTGTTTGGTTTTAATTTCCAGTTTCTGAACTTGAGGTTGCCTTGTTGGGTGATGAGATTTGGCGGATTTCCAGCAAAATGCGAGCCGTTCCGAAGGATTTGTCTACTTTGGCCTTCAACACTTCCGCACCTGGCTTCAGTTTGGAGCGTCTTGGATGGTTGCTTGAATTTCAATCTTTTGAACTGCTTGGGCGCGAAGTCCTCAGAAAGTCGAAGGCAGAAAATCTGGGCAGGAGTTTCCGACGCCACGCTAAGCCCTTGTTTAGTTCACCGAATCGGTGACATATGCACTATACCGAATCACGGTTCACCTTTTGTTTTTATTTGGTAATAATCGTCCAAACATTGATTAATTAAGATCAAAATATTCATCTCGCAAAGTATAATAAAACTGTGCAATTAGTTTTTAATTTCATCTATAGTACTCCATGCATGTGTCGACATTTTAATGTGATGGAGAATCTTCTTTTTCATAGTGAAATTTAGGGTGAATTTGGAGAACTAAACGAGGCCTAAATTTTTGCTTTCGCGCCGAGTGCAGAACTGGACCTATTGACAAATTCTTCTCGGCCCAACCACCCTCAGCTGCTTAATTGCAGTCTGGCCCCATTTTAAATGTTATATAGGCCCACTAGTACGGGTATCTGTACTACTGTACACTGCATGTCTGCATTTTAGAAGGGAAAAAGTCTACTTTTCCTCCCCCAACTTTCACGAAAGTCCGCTTTTCCTCCCTCAACTCCAAAACCGGGCAAATCACCTCCCTCAACTTTCCAAACCGTGCATTTTACCTCCCTGGAGCGGTTTCGAAGGCGGTTTTGCTACAGTAAACGGTGGTTTTGCTACAGTGAGTCGGTTTTGTCTTTTTCTTTTTTTTTATTTATTTCGGCTGAATCTTTAAAAAATCATAGTAAATCACAGAAAAATCATAAAATCAAAAATCTAATTTTGTTGCACTCCACATGAGTAGATCTACACAGTGAACATATAATATGGTATGCTTTAGTACAAATTTTTTGCTATGAAGGTTTTGCCTTTTTCTTTTTTATTTATTTCGGCTAAATCTTTGAAAAATCATAATAAATTACAGAAAAATCATAAAATGAAAAATCTAATTTTGTTGGACTCCACATGAGCATATCTACACAGTGAACATATAATACTGTAGCAAAACCACCGCTAATGGTAAGAAGCGGGCGGCCGACGTCGTTGGTGGGCCGACGCCAGCCTAAGACCCCGCTCCTCCGTTTCTGAATTAAAAAAATTAGTTCGTCCATGTATTCATTTCTATCTGCTCACTTGCTCCTATCTGCTCGACTGCCGTGCTCTTGCGCTTGGCCGCGCCTAGCCAGACGTGACACACTCGGCCATCGACCCTGCCAGGCCACTCCGCACGTGCCGCCATCGCCATCCCCCGCGGCGCCTTCGTCCCCCATCGCGCCAAGCCCATACTCCGCCACACTTAGGGTGCGCTGGCCCAAACCGCGAAGCAGGTGTTCGCCCAGGGGTGCTAGCGTGCCTCGGGCAGGTGCTCACCTAGGCCGCCGAACAGGTCCTTGCCCAGAGGCGCACCGCGCGAGTTCCATGCACCGCGGCGTCGTCGAGCTCCGTGATTCATCCAAGCAGCAAGGTGACATTGCGCGCTAGGAACGCAGGTTGCAAGAATATGTTTGAAATGTTTTTTTATGTCGTTGTTACAAGTGTTTGACGTGGATGTTACAAAACTAGATGAGGATGTTGAATATGTTGCAATGGTTGTACATGTATGTTGTAAGCTTTTGTTCCTAATTTTTCAATTTATTTACAGACGTATGTTGCACGTGTGTTTATCTGAAATGTTGTACGTGTTTCACACATATGTTGCATGTGTTTTATCTGAATGTTGCATATATATTTGTCGGTACCAATACTATAGGGGTACCCACATTCAACGATAATAAAAGTTAAAACGACTAAGCCACGACAAAGCACAAGCCCACTTCAAAACGCGCGACAGGTCCGCCTCGTACGAGGCCGGCTCGACGGAATGCCTCGACCGCGTCCTGTCTCCGACTCGTACGAGGCCCCCTCGACCGGAGGCCTCGACTACGCTCCGACCCGCACGAGGCTCGATCGCCCCCCGGGAGCGCTCCGACCCGCGTGAGCCCGGGTCGAGGCGCTCGACCCCCTCTGTCTCCACCTACCACGAGACGAAAAGTCAAGGCATTTAATACAACTACCACCTACCGGCATGGCCGCGGCCTGGGTCGACGTGGGAACAATACCAGTGTCAGTCCTCACTGTTTTACCGCCCATCCCGTGATGGGAAGTGAAAGACGTCACTATGCCCACCATACCTCATCCTGTACATCACTATTAACCCTCGAGGGAGGATACGACAAGGCCCGTATGCCGTAATTCCGGAGATTCGGACTTATCCGTTCGGCCTCGACCCTACCTCGACCCGACCTCGACCACCGACACAGGGAAGGAAGGACGGTATGGCACGACGCTCCGGGTCATTTCGGCACCTCACCTTCTACGACATCACGTGCCCAGGGATGGCCTCCCATTTCTAGGGCACGTCGCTACAGTCACCTCAACAGGGATCGATAAAACATCATTTCAAGACTCCCCGTCGCCTTCCTATAAAAAGGCAGGCCGGGGCTTCACAAAAGGCAAGCAAGAACGGGAAGCATACATCAGGCGGACAGCCAGCCAGACACAACATAGCGATCAACATCTCAAGCAATCATCTTGTACTCTTTCTTTTCTCCTTTGAGACTTGGGCTCGACACCCTCTCTCGCAAGCTTGTAACCCCTACGCAAGCACCCCGGTGCAAGGAAATACAAATCTCTCCCCCCCCGCTGGACGTAGGGCCTTCTTTTGCCCGAACCAGGATAAACCCCCGTGTGTTCTCCTTGCATCACCATCCAGGAAAGGGACACGCAGCATCTTACTCGTTGGTTTAGGACCCCCCGGGGTCCGAACACCGACAGTTGGCGCGCCAGGTAGGGGCGCGCTGCGTGCTAACATCGCTTTCCCGCCTTTTTTCCTGGATGGCTGACCCCGAACGCCCTATCCCGTTGGCCACGGTGATCTGGTTCGGGAGTTTGGAGTTCATGTCGCTCGGCTACGGCTACGATATGGTCCTACTCCCGCCTAGGCACCCTACCGACGAGGATTACGAGCTCTCCCAGCCTGGGGGAGCAATCCGCTGGTATCGTCGCTCCAGGCAGGCGCGTGCCGCTCGGCGGCGGCGAGCCCGGCGCAACCATCGTCTCCACCTCGCGGAGGGTGATGGGATTCCCCGTTCCGGCACCCCCCAGCCAAGCGCCGGCCCGGATCTCCTCGTGGAAGGTCTGGGAAGGATAAGCTTGGCCGAGGACAACGTGCCGACGGAGAACCCCGCTGCTCCTCCGCCCGGTGTGACACCATTGCCCCGTGCATCCTTTCCGGCGTGGGCAGCAACATCGCCTTCGCCGTTTCCATTTGGGCTAGTTTCGGTTGCCCAGGTGTATGCTTCTTCCGTGAGCACTTGCTTGAGTGCTTATGAGGAACTCCCCGGGCACCATCTACGCTCCACTCTGGACCTCGTAGCAACCACACCGGCTTCTGATTATCTGGACTCTACTGAGGCACCAGAGACAGAATCCCGTGGGACCGCTTCCCCACACTGCAACCCCAGTGGCGACCCGCAACGGCCATGCATTCCCCCGTCGTACTATTATTTCGGTGCCCCCGACTCCGACTCGGCTGACGACACCTACGATCCGACTCGCGAATGCTTCAACGTCGACGTTGAAAGCGCGTCGGATTCGGAGGATGAGGAGCTAGCCGAAGGAGGGCACACGCCACTTCATGTCGAGCACCCCGCCGACCGGGACGAGGCTCAACTCCTTGCGGATCAAGGAATGCAGCTCGAGCAAATCCGCGAGTTGCAGGAAAAGCTTGACGAAGAGCGGCAAAACCTCTGTCTACTCCAGCAAACCCTCGAGCGTGAGCGTGCGGAACGCGCGCCTGGCGGGAGAGCTCGCGAGAGAGCTCGCGACGTCAACCGTCGCATCGACGAGGACCGGGCCGTCGACCCCCCGGTTTTCGCTCGAGCTAGCCAGAACGTCGTCGCCGCCGCCATGCTCCTCCGGAACATGCCCGAGCCGTCGAACCCCGATGCTCGCCGGGCTCGAGATGAGATCCGAGAGCTCCTCGAGACCGCTGCCTTGCAGCAGGCCGAGAGCTCTGCCTCGAGGCGACGCGAGCCCGCCTCGGAGCGGCTCGCAGAGCCCTCTCGGCAAGAGAGAGAAGCCTCGGTTCATCCCGAACCTGCCCGACGGATCCGGATGGCTCCCGCCCCCGAACCCGTCACTCACGACCACGGACCTCGAGACACCCGTGGCAACGTCGTCGAGCGCCGCACGCGCAAGCACGGCGATGGGGTGGCTCGAGGTTACCATGTACACAGGGGTGGGCGCTATGACAGCTCGGAAGATCGTAGCCCCTCGCCCGAGCCTCCGGGTCCTCGGGTCTTCAGCAAGGCTATCCGTGAAACGATACTCCCGGCACGGTTTCGCCCTCCCACGACTCTTGCCAAGTACAACGGCGAGACCAAACCCGAACTTTGGCTCGCCGATTTCCGCTTGGCGTGTCAGCTGGGCGGGGCCACCAACGACCGGGTCATCATCCGACAGCTCCCCTTGTTCCTCTCCGACACCGCTCGAGCCTGGCTCGAGGATCTCCCGCCTCAACAGATCCACGACTGGGATGACCTCGTGAGGGTGTTCGAGGGAAACTTCAAGGGAACTTACATGCGCCCCGGCAACTCGTGGGACCTCCGGAGTTGCAAGCAGAAGCCTGGTGAATCCCTCCGGGATTACATCCGGCGCTTCTCCAGGCAACGTACCGAGCTCCCCAACGTCACCGACTCCGACGTGATCATGGCTTTCCTCTCGGGCACCACTTGCAAAGAGTTGGTCCGAGAGTTAGGCCGTCACACCCCCCTCACCGCCAACGGGCTGATGGACATCGTCACCAACTTTGCCGCCGGCGAGGAGGCAGTTGGTGCCATCTTTGGCGGCGAGCAGGACAAAGGGAAGCAGAAGACCGATGATCCCGCGAGCTCCACCCGGGGCTCCAAGAGGAACAACCGCAAGAAGAAGAAAGGCCAGCAGGGCAAGCTCGAGGCCCCGGCCGACGAGCTTGTCGCCGCTACCGAGCGCAAGAAGCCTCGAGGCCCCCCTGGCGGGGGCATCTTCGACAAAATGCTTAAAGAGCCATGCCCTTACCACAAGGGACCCATTAACCATAACCTCGAGGATTGTCATATGCTCCGCAGGTACTTCGAGGGCGCAGGCAGCAAGAACACCGACAAGAAGGAAGACCCAAAGGGTGACGACAAGGATGAGGGATTCCCCGAGATCCACGACTGTTTCATGATCTACGGAGGACCCTCGACCCGCCTCTCAGCGCGCCAGCGCAAGCGAGAGCGACGAGAGGTCTTCTCCGTACAAACGGCGGTCCCTCGTTTCCTCGACTGGTCTGCGGTGGCCATCACTTTCGACCGTGATGATCATCCCGACTACGTCCCCAGCCCAGGGGTCTACCCTCTCGTCGTTGATCCCGTCATCGCCAACACACGCCTCACCAAAGTACTCATGGACGGCGGAAGCAGCCTCAACATCATCTACTCCCAGACCCTCGACCTCCTGGGGGTCGAGAAAGCGCGCCTCCAGCCTAGCGTCGGGGGCTTCCACGGAGTCGTGCCAGGAAAGCGGGCGGAACCCCTCGGACGGGTCGATCTGCCCGTTTGTTTTGGCACGCCGGCCAACTTCAGGAAGGAGATTCTCACCTTCGAAGTGGTCGGATTCCGTGGGACATACCACGCCATCCTCGGGCGCCCGTGCTACGCCAAATTCATGGCCGTACCAAACTACACCTACCTCAAGCTCAAGATGCCCGGCCCAAACGGCGTCATCACTGTGGGGCCCTCATACGAACACGCCTACGAGTGCGACGTCGAGTGCGTCGAACACGGCGAGGCGGTTTTGGAATCGGCAACCTTGGCCGCAGACCTCGACGGTCTCGCCAACGAGATTCCCGATCCGAAACGCCACGCCGGCAGCTTCGAGCCCGCGGAGGACGTCAAGCTCGTGCCCCTCGACCCCGCTGAGCCCAACGGGAAGGCGCTGAACGTCAGCGCCACCCTCGACCCGAAATAGGAAGCCGTGCTCGTCGACTTTCTCCGCGCAAATGTCGACATTTTTGCGTGGAGTCCCTCGGATATGCCGGGCATACCCAGGGAAGTCGCCGAGCACGCCTTGGAGATCCGGGCCGGGTCCAAACCGGTGAAGCAACGCCTGCGCCGCTTCGACGAGGAGAAGCGCAGGGTCATCGGCGAAGAGATCCACAAGCTACTAGAGGCCGGGTTCATCAAGGAGGTTCACCATCCCGAGTGGCTAGCTAATCCTGTATTAGTTAAGAAAAAGAGTGGGAAATGGAGGATGTGTGTAGACTATACTAGTTTGAATAAAGCATGTCCGAAAGTTCCCTTTCCTTTGCCACGCATTGATCAAATCGTTGATTCAACTGCGGGATGTGAAACTCTTTCGTTCTTAGACGCTTACTCCGGTTACCATCAGATAAAAATGAAGGAGTCCGACCAGCTCGCGACTTCATTCATTACCCCTTTCGGCATGTATTGCTACGTTACGATGCCCTTCGGTCTCCGGAACGCAGGGGCAACGTACCAGCGATGCATGCAGCACGTTTTCGGACAACACATCGGGCCAACCGTCGAGGCGTACGTCGATGACATCGTAGTCAAGACCAAACAAGCCGATAATCTAGTAAACGACCTCGACGTCGCTTTTAAGTGCCTCCGGGCTAAAAACATCAAGCTTAACCCAGAAAAATGTGTTTTTGGCGTCCCTCGAGGTATGCTTTTGGGGTTCATCGTGTCTAAACGTGGCATCGAGGCCAATCCAGAAAAAATCTCAGCCATAACCAAGATGGGCCCTATCCGAGATCTGAAGGGCGTGCAGAGAGTCACGGGCTGCTTGGCGGCGCTCAGCCGTTTCATTTCGCGCCTCGGCGAAAAAGCACTCCCTCTGTACCGCCTCCTGAAGAAATCGGAACACTTTTCCTGGACCCTCGAGGCCGAGGAAGCCCTCACAAAACTCAAAGCTACGCTCTCTAACTCGCCAATTCTCGTCCCTCCGACCCCAGGAGAGCCGCTCCTACTTTATGTCGCTGCAACATCACAAGTAGTCAGCGCAGTCCTGGTCGTCGAACGGGCCGAGGAAGATCATGCCTTGCTCGTCCAGAGGCCGGTCTATTTCATTAGCGAGGTGCTCTCAGAAACCAAGGTCCGTTACCCTCAAATCCAGAAACTGCTTTATGCTGTCATCTTGACACGGCGCAAGCTCCGACACTACTTCGAGGGCCACCCAGTTACGGTGGTTTCTTCTTTCCCCCTGGGAGAGATAGCCCAGAACCGGGAAGCCTCGGGTAGGATTGCCAAGTGGGCGGTCGAGCTCATGGGCGAAACCTTATCTTATGCGCCACGCAAAGCTATAAAGTCACAGGTATTGGCAGATTTCTTGGCTGAATGGACCGACACCCAGCTCCCTCCCGCACAACTCCAGGCCGAACTCTGGACCATGTACTTCGATGGGTCATTAATGAAAACAGGAGCAGGCGCGGGCTTGCTCTTCATCTCACCCCTCGGGGTTCACATGCGCTATGTCATCCGGCTCCATTTCCCTGCGTCCAACAACGTCGCCGAATACGAGGCACTCGTCACGGGGCTGAGAATCGCCATCGAGCTCGGGGTCCGACACCTTGATGTTCGAGGCGACTCCCAGCTCGTGATCGACCAGGTCATGAAGAGCTCGAGCTGCCGCGACCCCAAGATGGAAGCTTACTGCAAGGAAGTACGGCGCCTCGAGGACAAATTTCACGGCCTTGAGCTCAACCACATCGCACGAAGGTATAATGAGGCCGCCGACGAACTCGCGAAAATCGCGTCCAGTCGAACTACGGTCCCGCCAGACGTTTTCGCAAAAGATCTCCAGCGGCCATCCGTCGACCTTGGGCCAGATGGAGGGGTTGACGGGACGTCACTCGACCCCCCACCTGAGGCAGAAGCCCCCTCGACCGGGGCCGAAGCCATGCAGGTGGAAGGATCGACCCCACCATCTGACCTCGAGCCCGATTGGCGCGCGCCATACCTCGACTATCTTATCCAAGGGGACCTCCCCTCGAGTAAGACCGAGGCTCGGCGGATCGCTCGCCGGGCCAAAACCTTTGCGATCGTTGGCGACGCTAGGGAGCTGTACCGCCGCAGCCCTACGGGCGTTCTCCAACGTTGCATCACAAACAAGAAAGGCAGGGACCTGCTCAGCGACCTGCACTCGGGGGCTTGCGGTCACCACGCTGCGCCTCGAACCCTCGTCGGGAACGCCTTTAGACAAGGGTTCTATTGGCCGACCGCGGTCTCCGACGCCGTCAAGCTAGTACGCTCCTGCGAAGGTTGTCAGTACTATGCAAGACAGACCCATCTCCCGGCACATGCCCTGCAAACCATTCCCATCACATGGCCGTTCGCCGTTTGGGGCCTCGACCTTGTCGGGCCTTTAAAGAGGACAACAGGCGGCTTCACCCACTTGCTAGTCGCTATCGACAAATTCTCCAAGTGGATCGAGGCTCGCCCCATCACCGGCATTAGGTCCGAACAAGCTGTGCTTTTCTTCACCAACATCATTCATCGCTTTGGGGTCCCCAACTGCATCATCACTGACAACGGTACCCAGTTCACTGGTAAGAAGTTTCTGGATTTCTGTGACCACCATCACATTCGCGTGCTCTGGTCGGCCGTAGCTCATCCAAAAACAAACGGCCAAGTAGAACGTGCCAATGGCATGCTCCTACAGGGCCTGAAACCCAGAATCTTTGACAAGCTAAGCAAACATGGCAAAAGATGGGCTGCCGAGCTACCCTCGGTCTTGTGGAGCCTAAGGACAACGCTGAGTCGAGCCACGGGGTTCACTCCGTTCTTCTTAGTCTACGGGTCCGAGGCTATGCTTCCAACCGATATCGAATACGGGTCCCCAAGACTAAAAGCTTACAACGAAAGAAACAATGACGCCACAAGACAGGACGCCCTCGACCAGCTCGAGGAAGCCCGAGATGTGGCTCTATTGCATTCTGCCAGGTACCAGCAGGGTCTCCGACGCTACCACGACAGACACGTCCGCAGGCGAGACCTCAATGTCGGCGACTTGGTGCTACGGCGGAACCAGAACACCAAGGGGCGCCACAAGCTCACGCCACCATGGGAAGGACCGTACATCATCGCAGAAGTGCTAAAGCCGGGCACCTACAAGCTATCCAACGAGAAAGGCGAAATCTTCACCAACGCTTGGAACATTGAACAGCTACGTCGCTTTTTTCCTTAGAAAGCCTCGAGGCCTTGTATTTCCTTTTTCGTCAATAAAGAGTACAGCAATGTTCAATATTTTCGTTTCACAATGAGGAAGGATCGACTCTGCATTCCCAGAACCGACCCTCCCTCGGGGGCTACAAGGGGGAACCCCCCAGTCCCTTTAAAAACTTGTACTCTTTTTTAAATTTAAGAACCGCTTCTTTGATCGACTCCGCTGCAAAAGCACCCTAAGGTTCGAAAGAGCTTTCAAGTCAGGAGCATCACCTACGCCTCCGAGGCTACGGTACCTCCACTCACCTTCTAGGGGCGCGATCGCACGCTAAGTAGGTCTTATAACGGTTCGTAACTTTAAAAAAGAATACACCCACTGTCGCTTAGATCAGGTTCTTACACGATCTACGAGACCGCAAGAGCACCCCGAAGCTCGAGGGCAGTCGAGCCGAGGGATCACTTACGCCTCCGAGGCTACGGTACCCCCACTCGCTCCCTTACGCCAAAGGGCGCAACTGCGTGTTAAGTAGATTATGCGAGAACACGATTCAAGCGATAGAGGGAACAAAGGCTCGAATAAAAGTAAATTAACCACGAACTGGTTTAAGTTTCGAGTTTCTAGGGCCCCTGAGGCCACCACAACCAAAATACAAAGTAACTAACTTATTACACGGGCCTCCGTGCCCAGATTTGGCTCACAGGCCTTCGTCATCAGCGGGCGGCACCACCTCAGGCTCAAAGAGCGAGGCCAGACGGCCCCCAGGCCCCTCCGCGGCTTCGATCAGATCCAAGCAAGCATCCGCATTCTCCGCGTCCGTGCGGTCCGGGTCCGTGATGAAGCCGTCGGCGACAAGCTCCATGTCGAACACAAAGCCCGAGCGGACGACGGCCAGCGCCCTCTTCACACCATGGTGGAGGCTGTCCCGTATCTTCTCCCGGGCGAAGTGACCCAGCGCCGCCACCCGACGGATGAAGCAGTTCCCTGGAGCGTCTTCCCCGGTGTCGGCGTCGGGCTCGACCCCCAGACCGTCGCACACCGTGGTGATCGCGCCCTCGAGCAACTGAGTCCTCCGGGCCTCGGCTTCGAGGAGGCTCTGCAGGGAGTTGGCGGTCGAGTGGGCCTCCCGGTTCTCGTTCTCCAGCTCTGGGATACGACAAACCAAAATTAGCACTCGATACGAGGCCTCGAGGACATAACTACAGCAAATCATACTTACCCTCGATATGGGTCTTCAAACCCGTGACCTCGTCGCGGAGCCCCCCGCACGTCCGCTCGAGCCCCACGAGGGCGCTGTCCTTCTCACGAACGGCCGCCTTCAGGGCCTCGATCTCTTGGAGGGCGGTTTGGAGCGCCGCGTCCTTCTCCTGGACGGCCCCGTTCAGCGCCGAGACCTCGCCCTTCAGCGTGCCAAGCTGGGCTGTCACCTGCCCGATTTGGACGTTGAGGGCGTCCCGCTGACGGCCAACCTGGGAAACGTCCTCCTCGAGCTCCTTGACCCGCGCCGACAGGGGCTCGAGGTCTCGGCGGGCCTGGGCGGCCTCTTCCCGGGCCTTGTCCGCCTCGGTGCGCATCGAGGCTTCAGCCGCCCAGGCCTGAACCGCATCCTCCTTCACCGTCGAGTAGGCGGTGCGCAGCTCCGCCATCTCGGCGGTCCGATCGGCGAGCCTCTTCTGAGTCTCCTCGACCAAGGCCCGTTGCCGGGACAGCGACGCCCACACACCGCTCTCACCCCGGATGAAGAGCGACTTGCGGCGGGAGGTCTCCTTGAGTTCCTAATTCAAAGAAACCAAAAAAGATAAAGTGGCCGAGGAGAAAAGAGCACCAAGAACCACGAAAAAAGCTAAGTGAATTACTCATACCTCGGTGGCATCCAGCATGCCCCGCGAAACGGCGTCGGACGCCACGCTGAGCAGCCGAGCGAGATGCCGGCGGACGCCCTCGAGGTATTGCCAGCGGTGGACCTCATCCCTGTCGTTCAGGGTGAGGATGGGCTCGCCGTCGAGGTTTGCGGCATCCTTGAACTGAAGGGGCGGCCCTCCCCACCTCGGAATCTCCTCCTCGGCCCGCGCTATCGCCAGCGCGGCGAAGTCTGGCCACGACGACGACGACGCGGCCGGGGCACCCCCCGGCCCGGTCGAAGGGCCGGCCTCGTTGCCCTCGCCCACCGCTCCGACAGGGGTCGAGGCCTCAGCCCGGCTCGTGGTCTCGCCCTCCTCGGCCCCCATTATCTCCTTTCCTCTGTACAGGGGGCGTCGTCGAGGGTAACGACTACGGGCGCCTGCCCCTCGGCGGTGACTGGCCCCTCGACAACCAGCGCCTCCGGAGCTGGCTCCCCCGCCGTTGACGCCTCTAGGGCAGGTACCCCGCCCGACGGCGGCTCGGAAGCCGGCGCTCCGACCGCCGGTGCTCTCGCGACTGGCACCTCGACCTCCGGCGCCGCCGCCTCGGGGGCTCCGGCAGAAGCCTCGACGGCCCCGCCCTCCGTCGTGCCCACCGGCTGCACCGGTAGGTCTTGCCGCGGCTGCGGCTCCCTCGCCGGCGCCACCTCCTGCTCCGGCGCCGACGCAGCTCCCTCCGCGGTCGCTTCGGCGGCCGCCCCCACCGCGGCCACTTCCGCGGTGGCCTCAACCGAAGGCAGCACCGTAGGCCCCGCCTCGGCCAGGCCAGGCGCCACCGTCCCTGCCGTCTCTGATCCCGCCACTGCAGGATCGGGGCCGGCAGCCGTCGAGACATCCGCGGCCTCCCGCTGCCGACGGCGCTTCTTCGCAGCCTCGACCTCGCGGACCCAGGCCGCGTCCTGTTCCGCCGACCGGTTAAGGACGGCGGCGCTGGCTCGAAGGGACTTCACAGGGGTGGGCCCCATGGTCTCCGCCTTCCGTTTCAACCTGAAAAATAAAGGATGAGTCAATCGACGAAATCAAAAAATAAGGCAAGACCCCTTAAACTCGAAAACTCACCCGGAGATTGGCACCAGGGGCCTCGACGCCCCACGGTCCGAGCCGCTCGAGGCGGCAGGCTGTGGCCTCGCGGCAGCCCCACCCACGGACCGAGCGCTCCATGGGGCTCTCGCCGACGCGCCGCCGCGCGCCTTCTGTGCCTCCGAGGCCAGCTGGCCTCGGGTCTTCACGCCCGGCGATGGCGCCACCGACGACGATGTCGGCGCCACCGCCCCCGTCCCCGCCTGAGCTTGCGGGGCTTGGGCTGGGGCAGGCGCCCCCGTCGACCCCTCTGGCCGGGTCCGGGGCGAGGCGGCCCCTCCTGCTGAGGGGCCCGCCTCCTTCTTTTCCTCCTCTTTCTTCTTCTTCTTCTTCTCCTCTTCCTCGTCGTCCTCCTCAACCTCCTCGATCACGATGACCGAGGAGGATGACCCCGCGATGGGCTCCAACAGAGGGCGGATGTCGGGGAGGCTCCCCAGCCCGGTCGCGGCCTCGTACCGCGACAAGGCGTCATCATCCTCGCCGCTGCTACCGTCGTCCTCCCCCGACATGGTCTCGGAGGGCGACGGCTCCAAGGGGAGCCCGTCGAGGGCCTGTTGGCGACGGCGTTTCTTCAGCGCCTCCGCCTCCTTGGCCTTGCGGGCCGCCCGCTTCTTAGTCGACTCCTTGGCCGCCTTCTGCTTCGAGGAATGCTCCCGTCGAGCATCCCGGGCAGGCTGATCCTCCGGGACCGGCGGTCGTATCTCCCGCAGCGCCGATAGGTCCTGCGCATCAGCCTCGACCGGATTAGGGGAAGGTCTCGAAGACGAATGGAACTGAAAAACAAGCGTACCAAGAAACTTACCACGGGCTCGAACCCCTCGGTGGGCCTCATGGGGAGCCGGTCGGCCTCCTCCGCCTGGAAGGTCCCCACCATCCGGCGGGCTCGGCGAAGCCCCTCCTCGGGGGTGAGGGTCTCGTGTGACATCCGGCTCCCCTCCAGCGACGCCTCCGGGGTCATCTGGTCGAGGCGCAGGCGACGTCGGCACAGCGGCATCACCCGGCGGCGATGGAACGCCGTCGCTACCCCCGCCGCCGTCAGACCTCGAGCACGAAGTTGCTGCAGCGCCGCCAGCAACGGGTCCAGACGCGGCTTCTCGGCGTCCGGCACGCCGTACACCCAGCGGTCCTCCCGGGCGGTCAGCACGCGGCCGGTGTACCTCGGCAGCTGGTTGTCGTCGTTGCGGAGGTAGAACCAGCCCGAGTGCCACCCACTGTTCGAAGAGATGAGGCGCGCCGGGATGTACTGCTCCGTCCGGCTCGACCTCAACTGAAGAACGCAGCTTCCTACTCGCACTGCGTAGAAGGCGCCCTTCCCTCCCGCGTTCCGCGCGAAAAGCTCGGCCTTGAAGAGGTGGAGCCACAGGTTCCACTGCGGCTCCACCCCGAGGTATCCCTCGCAGACCGCCGCGAAAATGGCGGCCTGCGCGATGGCGTTGGGAGCGAGGTGGTGGAGCTCCACCCGGTAGTAGTGGAGAAGCGCCCGCATGAAGACCGACGACGGGATGCCGAACCCCCGCTCGTGGAAGCTTACGAAGCTCACCACGTAGCCTTCCGGGGGGGCCGGCTCCCGGTGGGTCGACGGCGGCGCAATCCACTCCGGCCGCGACCGACTCGTCTTCGGCCGCAGCAACCCATCCGCGACCAGCTCCTCCAGCTTCTTCTCCGTCACGAAAGAGGAGGCCCAGCCGTCGGTAGCAAGGAACTGACTCTTTCCAGCCATCAGCGCCGACGGGAAGGGAAAGTGTGGAGGAAAAGGCGGCGGCGGCGGCAATGTGGACGGAATGCGTAAGGGGGCTAGGTTTTCCTGAGGCAGAGGATGGCAAGAACGCAAAGAACCGGAGGGGAGCACGGACCCCTGGGTCTTGCCTTTATAGGCCAGACGGAAGTTCAACGGCCGCGCGAAAAGGTAGGAACAGTTTCCCGTAATAAATGCGCTCACCTAACCGTCCCTCACGCCTTACAGGAGCAAGGCACGTGGCCGTCCCCCACGCTGTAACCGAACGCCACGTCGCCCACTACCGCGCCGATCTCGCCCTAAAAAGGCGCGCCTGGCTAACGGGCAGGGCGAGATCCACGGACGGATATTCCAAGATTCCGATAACGGGCACCGAGCCCATTTAAGTCTCGAGGGAACGAAAGCTGGCCCTCGACCGGGTTCGACAGCTGCCCTCGAGCAACAGAGTAAGGGACGACCAGGGATGCGCCCGTACATGGCCAGGGCTCGAGCCACGCTCTCGAGGCATCCCAAGACGTATTCGAGGCCGAAGGACGAGGTCGAAGCAGGAATCCCCTCGGGGGAGGCGTCGAGCCCTCGGATCCTGTCGCAGGGAACCGACATCCGCACGACCACTCCTTGGCATCTTTGAAGAGCGCCTCCGGGCCACAAGCCGACTCCTAACGACTGGAGCACGGACTCTCACTCGAATCCCCCCGCTAGCAGCTCACCGGAGATCGCCGGACTCGCCCGAACGGGGTAGTACGACGTTCCCCACCCCTCCTCTTCCTTTTCGGAGGAAGAGCGCGAGGGACGGACAACGAAAGACGGCAGGGACTCTGATCGACCTCGTGCGCACGAGGCTCGGGGGCTCGGCCGCATCAACTACTTCCTAATAAAACACAAACAAGACCTCGGAGGAGATTTTCTCAATACTCCACCGAGGCCTCGGGGGCTACACCCGGCGGGTGCGCTCGCGCGCCCCCACCGGAGAAGACCTAAGAACGCCTAGGCATCCCTACTAGAAAACCGAAAGGCGCCATGGCTTCAGTTCATCGACAAGCAGGCGGCGCTATGACCCCAGTTCATCGGTAAGAAGCCTCTAGGAGAGTGAACATACACTCACCTAAAGGCTCGGGGGCTACTGTCGGTACCAATACTATAGGGGTACCCACATTCAACGATAATAAAAGTTAAAACGACTAAGCCACGACAAAGCACAAGCCCACTTCAAAACGCGCGACAGGTCCGCCTCGTACGAGGCCGGCTCGACGGAATGCCTCGACCGCGTCCTGTCTCCGACTCGTACGAGGCCCCCTCGATCGGAGGCCTCGACTACGCTCCGACCCGCACGAGGCTCGATCGCCCCCCGGGAGCGCTCCGACCCGCGTGAGCCCGGGTCGAGGCGCTCGACCCCCTCTGTCTCCACCTACCACGAGACGAAAAGTCAAGGCATTTAATACAACTACCACCTACCGGCATGGCCGCGGCCTGGGTCGACGTGGGAACAATACCAGTGTCAGTCCTCACTGTTTTACCGCCCATCCCGTGATGGGAAGTGAAAGACGTCACTATGCCCACCATACCTCATCCTGTACATCACTATTAACCCTCGAGGGAGGATACGACAAGGCCCGTATGCCGTAATTCCGGAGATTCGGACTTATCCGTTCGGCCTCGACCCTACCTCGACCCGACCTCGACCACCGACACAGGGAAGGAAGGACGGTATGGCACGACGCTCCGGGTCATTTCGGCACCTCACCTTCTACGACATCACGTGCCCAGGGATGGCCTCCCATTTCTAGGGCACGTCGCTACAGTCACCTCAACAGGGATCGACAAAACATCATTTCAAGACTCCCCGTCGCCTTCCTATAAAAAGGCAGGCCGGGGCTTCACAAAAGGCAAGCAAGAACGGGAAGCATACATCAGGCGGACAGCCAGCCAGACACAACATAGCGATCAACATCTCAAGCAATCATCTTGTACTCTTTCTTTTCTCCTTTGAGACTTGGGCTCGACACCCTCTCTCGCAAGCTTGTAACCCCTACGCAAGCACCCCGGTGCTAGGAAATACAAATCTCTCCCCCCCCCCGCTGGACGTAGGGCCTTCTTTTGCCCGAACCAGGATAAACCCCCGTGTGTTCTCCTTGCATCACCATCCAGGAAAGGGACACGCAGCATCTTACTCGTTGGTTTAGGACCCCCCGGGGTCCGAACACCGACAATATTGTAATGACTTTTCATGCGTTTTTAGGTGTTTTTACGAGTGTTTCAGATGTACGTTGGAAGTGTTTCGTGTTTCATTTGGATGTTAAGTAGATCGGGTACTGCATCTCCCTCCTTGCCTTATGCTGCCTCACCTCGGTGTCTCCTCCTCTTCTCAATGCTGGCGATGTTCGGGTGATGTGGCCTGCGTGGGGACGAGCGGCGTAGGTGGGACGAGTCGTTCGAAAGACATAGAATCCAAACGGGTAGGACTAGAGGCGGAACCGGGGGCTAGTAAAAAATATTAATTTGACCTATTTTTTTATTAAAATATGATGATTTTGGTTAGAAATAGTGTAGATTTTTTTAAAAATTTGTTGAAACATATAATTATGTATATTTTATCACAGTAAAGAATACGATCATATTTGTCCAGCCCTCTTAATCAAAATCGCTGGTTCCGTCTCTGGCGTCCTGACGCGAGCCTAAGCCCCGAAGTCCGGGCAGCCTGACCGTTTAAGCAGGGCCATCCGAAATATAAGTGCTACTCGTAGACAATTACCTACGCATGCATGTATGCTCATCTTTATGGTCCTATGACACTTCTTACCCATTTGAGCGCCTTAGAAAGAATTGAGAAAAAGCTTTGGATTAACAACGATGACACTTCTTACCATCTTTACCATTGAACCAAATGCACATCCGCCATTGCCTAAAGCTATCAACACGACGTTCATTCAAACAAAAGCTCAGCGAGGCTGCTCCATGGACAGATGACCACGACGGCCAAGAATCTTGCTTGACCAGCTTAACTCCTCGTACGCTGAGGCAGTGCGATAGCTCTTCTTTGACTCACAAGGAGAGCGGGTGAGACGCCGCACAAGCAAGTGCGTCTGACCACTGGTGCTAGCGAGTTAGCATGATTAGCGAGTAATGGTCTGTGATCTTTTTCTGTTAGGGTAGAAAGAGCCGATTGTATAACACTAGCCTCATGTGTCATATCCGTGACGTGTTGTTGAAACTTTAATATTTCTCGATCTTAATACAAAGATGCGTAAAATTTTTGCGTATTCGAGAAAAAACTCAGCTGAAATACACTGTTTCAAGTCGGAGTACGAAGGAACATGTACACTTGGTGTATGCTCTTTGCTGATGATGTGGTGCTAGTTGACGACAGTAGGGCAGGGGTTAATAGGAAGTCAGAACTATGAAGGCACACGTTAGAGTCGAAAGGGTTCAGACTTAGTAGGACTAAGACCGAGTACATGAGGTGCGATTTCATTGCGACTAGGCATGAGGAGGGAGACGTGAGCCTCGATGGGCAAGTGGTGGCCAAGAAGGATACTTTTCGGTATTTAGGGTCGATGCTACAAAAGGATGGAGACATTGATGAAGATGTTAGGCATAGAATTTCAGCCGCCTGGTTGAAATGGCGTTAAGCTTCTGACGTCCTCTGTGACAAAAGGGTGCCTCAAAAGCTGAAAGGTATGTTCTATAGGACGGCGATTCGTCCGGCGATGTTATACGGTGCTGAGTGTTGGCCTACAAAAAGGCGACATGTCCAGCAATTGAGCGTAGCAGAGATGCGTATGTTGCGTTGGTGTTATGGGCACACAAGGAGGGATAGAGTCCGGAACGACGATATTCGGGATAGGGTTAGGGTGGCACCAATTGAGGAGAAATTGATTCAACATCGGTTGGGATGGTTTGGATATGTCCAACGGAGGCCTCATGAGGCGCCGGTGCGTAGTGAAGTTCTAAAGCGGGCCGATAATGTAAAGAGCGGTAGAGGTCGACCTAAACTAACTTGGGACGAGTCTGTTAAGAGAGATCTTAAGAAGTGGAATATCTTCAAGGATTTAACTATGGACAGGAGCGCTTGGAGATTGGCAATCAACGTGCCTGAACCGTAACCTCTTTTTGTCTTGTGCCCTTTATGTTCCTTTATGTGTCTCCCTATTTCTCGTCTCTTTTGGGTTTCATCTCTAGCCTACCCCAACTTGCTTGGGACAAAAGGCTATGTTGTTGTTGTTATTGTTGTTGTTGTTGTTGTTGGAGCATCAAAGGGAAATAAGGCGTAGACATAAGTTGATTCCATCATGGGCTCGTACACTATACCAATAAGTTATAGCTACCAATGACCAATTATGTTTCCAAAATAAGCAAAGTACATTAGATAATACACTGGGCACACTATCAAACTTGTTATAGGACAGCGGTGCTCTAGTTGAAGTTGCTCCTCTTTTGAAGTAGACATGGAAAAGTCATTTCCTGTAGAATGTCAAGGGCGTTGGTGCTCAAGGTAGCTGGTCCTCAACTACGAAGCTCGTAGCTTGGGTTGATAATGGCGTGGGGTTTCCCCCATGTACGGTTGTACGCCCTATGGTGAAGGGGATGAGATTAAGAGAGAATAGAGAGATTAGGAATAGGTTTGTTCCTAAACGTTAAACGGTGAACGGTCGGTCACCCATCGTTTAGCAAAAAGTCGGTATACATGGCCGTTTAAACGGCCTTTTAAACGGTCGAAACGGTTTTGCACGGCTTTACACGGCTAATCGGCCTACACGGTTACCCATCGAGTAGTGTTTACACGCCGTGTAAACAGCCTACACGGCCGTGTAGGCGAACAGTGGTTTGTTCTTGCTTGCCTTATCGTAAACTAGTTACAGGGTATAAGTAGAGGCGCCCAACCTCCAGCTCCTCGTTTCTCTCCCCATCATCATTAATTCTAATCTCTCAACCATAACTCTAATATCTCAACCAACTCCTAAACTCCATTGATTACGGCCGCATGTGCCTCCTTGGGCTCTTGCAATGTCCTGCCTTGCTAATATAGAATGTAGGGATCCTTGTGCTACTCTATGTTCCAGCGCAGAATTCATATTTATCCTGCTAACTGTATTTTGTTTGTACTTATTTTCAGGGAAGAAAACTTAGATAAAATCTTGGTATCCAATCTGGCTTTAGACTCCAGAGAAGTTTTTGCTCATAAGTGTTCTGCCATCTTATCTGATGGTGAGCTCCAATGTACCAAACTATTAGGAGTAACACTATTTTTAGTTATTGTTGTGACTGAAGTTGCAGCCCTCCTTTTGGTGCTGTTCTTACGCGTGGCAATCCTCATCGACCAATCTATTAGCTGGCCATTAACAACTATTGAAGTCTGTAAAAATAATAATGCTCGTTCTCCTGCTTCACGGAATTCTTTCTTCTGCAACAAAATGTACAGGCAAATCTCCTCTCTCCCTCTCTCACTACTAATTATCTTCAGTATGCTCTACTGTAGGAGTAGCGCATTGAAAACATCTACTGTGTTTCACGGATGCTGATCTTAAGTGTACGGAATTACTGTTGTATATTGTATGACTTTGGTTATGTACAATAACAAGCTTCTGTGATGCAATACCCCTAGGTGCAAGTATAGCATGTCTAAAATTTTAGTATCAGGGTATGCTGTTAGATTTTAGCCAGTATTAGTGCAGCATAACTGGCCTTGCTTTTACTCATTTTTACAGCAAGTGACCAAAATTGTTTTTGCTGAGAAAAAAAGCTAAGTGCCTAATGTGTTTGGGCACCTAGGGGAAACTCTGTAGTTTTTTTTAATAAAGAAATTTGAGCCAGACCAACATTGCATTTTTACTCAATAGCAGTAACCAAATGAGCCAAGGTTCTGACTTCTGCCTGTTATTGAGCCCAGGATTGGCCTAAACCAAACTCTCTTTTTGTAACGGGCATTACATTAAAAAAAATCTTTTTGTACCGGGCATATGAAGCTGTTGTGTGCTTTGATGCCCGAAAGCAGGCAGGCCATCTTGCAACCCTGTCAACACATGTGATATGTATCTTGATACCCAAACAACAAATCGGCTGGCAGAGTGCCACGTAAACACTATATCCTTTTAGGACCATTCCCAACTATACATATCTTGTTGCTGTTTCCATTGGCCTAATTGCTGTTTAGATCAGCATTTGTAAGATTGCAACCCTTGACCCCCTCTGTGGTCTGTGCTAATGAGTGTGGTGATAAACTGCTGTCTGCAGAGTTAGTTTCTTGCAGTGCAGAGATTGTAATGTCACACTATTTTTTTGTCTTCCTGCACTTCATCTTCTATGGCATATGATGTTGAATCTGAATGTAGCGTTGGTGTCATCGCGTGTGCTTTTCCCAGAGGCCCTTTGGGCTAAACCCTTTCCCTTTCCCTTTCCCTTTCCCTTTTGCAGGTGACTGATGATAAAAATAAAAGGCTGGCGGTTCTGTTTCTGTCTCTTGGCAGCATTTTCTTTTGCGCAGGGACAACAGGGGGGTGTCGAGCCTCCATCAGCTCCCGTCCCAATCCGTGTTTCACGGTACGCTACCGTATTTATACTCTGATTGATGATCGAGTTGCGCTCTGCCTCTGCTCATTTCACCACTGTTACGGTTCATGCCTGCACAAACACTGGCATGATGATACTGATAGCAAAGCACTACCTTGTTGGTTGGTCCATGCATGGGATTTGGATCCGGCCTGCTGGTCAAAGATCAGTTGGACGTACAGCTAGTTTAGTGGACACATTGGTACCCTGGATCCTGTTGTATCATCATCACTGATTAATCGGTGGTGTGTTTGTAGGGAAAATCCAGGTCCAGCGTGGCCGCTGCCGGGGCATGTGGCTTCTGGATTAGCACAAGTACTTGTAGGGCATCTCCCTCAGATGCCCTTGGGGCCCATTGAGGGGCTCCATGTGCCGGGGCTCATGGCTCCAAACTGAACCTAGCTAGGCTTTTGCTCTGGTGGCAGCCGAAGCTTATTAGAGTTACCTTCATTTGTTTACGCTGGCACGACACTTATATCATCTCTCACTGTCACTTGTGAACTACTAAGGCCTTGTTTAGTTGGTGTAAAGTTAGAATTTTTCTAACTGTAGCATTTTTGTTTGTATTTGATAATTAGTGTCCAATTATAGACTAATTAGACTCAAAAGATTCGTCTCGTGATTTATAACTAAATTGTATAATTAGTTATTTTTTTATCTATATTTAATGTTTCATGCATGTGTGCAAAAGTTGATGTGATGGAGTGAGAGTGAAAAAATTCTAACTTTAGCCTGGGAACTAAACAAGGCGTAATATATAATAATCACCCCTTGGACTTGTACATGGCTGCCTACTTCCTCCGTTCCTAAATATCTATCGTTTTTCTTCCCGAGGAACTAAATATATATTAAAAAATATTAATATTTATGGTACGTAATTAGTATTATTGGAAAGATCTTTGAATCTAGTTTTTAATAAATTTATTTGAAGATACAAATATTATACGTATTTTATATAAATCGAGCAAAACTTGTGATACGTATGCTAACGGTGATAGATATTTAGCAACGAAGGGAGTACATGTTAAGGGTTTCTCGGTTTGAATGCTCGATCAGAGCATGCATGCTGTGCTAGTGTGCTGCATGATAAATTAGTACTGTATAGTACTACAATAGTATACCACCCTCGAGAGATTCCTATCGGGCAGCAGTTGTTGCCCTTGCCGCTTGGCCCTTGGTGTGAAGATGCATGGACCACGTGGAGTAGACTCGCTGGTTGGGCGGGAAATTTATGCTGATGATATATTTGGTACTCCCTCCGTCCCAGAAAGAAAGACGTTTTCGTTTCCCGAGAAACAACTGCCGACAATTATATATTAAAATATATAAATATTTATGCTAAGTAATTAGTATCATCAGAAAGATCTTTAAGTCTAGTTTTTTAATAAATTTATTTAGAAACATAAATGTTGCACGCATTTTATACAAATCGAGTTAAATTTGTGGCACGAAAACCCAAAACGTCTTTCTTTCTGGGACGGAGTAGTAGGCTGGTAGCCAGAATAGAAGAGATTGCCGAAGCGTGTAGGTTTGGCGCAGAGGTTGCATGCTCTACTGTTGTACCAGTAGTGTACGTTAGGGAAGAATGTCGCTGTTGCGAGCGTGCTCTCGCCCTTGCCTGCTGCCTGCCGACCTCGTGTCCATGTCATGTCCTCCTGTGCGGTGCGTCGGCCCTTGCAAAAAAAGAAAAAAGTCTACTTGACCCCCAACTATTTGGGGTGTCTACTTTGCCCCTAAACTATGAAATGGTCTAATTTATCCCCTGAACTTTGCAAAACCGGTCAAATCACCCCCTCGAGCGGTTTTGGGCGGTGGTTTTGCTACAGTAACGGCGGTTTGCTACAGTACCAGTTATTTTGTCTTTTTTCTTTTTATTTATTTCGTCTGAATCTTTGAAAAAACATAGTAAATCACAGAAAAATCATAAAATGAAAAATCCAATTTTGTTGGACTCCACATGAGTAGATCTACACAGTGAACTTATAATATAGCATGCTTTAGTACAAAGTTTTTGTTGTAAATTTTGATCTATTTTTTTTCTGTAATTAATTTGAATAATTCATACAACAAAAACTTTGTACTAAATCATACTATATTATAAGTTCACTGTGTAGATCTACTCATGTGGAGTCCAACAAAACTGGATTTTCCATTTTATGATTTTTCTGTGATTTACTATGATTTTTCTGTGATTCAGACGAAATAAATAAAAAGAAAAAGACAAAACCGTCGTTACTGTAGCAAAAACCCTGTTACTGTAACAAAACCACCGCCCAAAACCGCTCGAGGGTGTGATTTGACCGGTTTTGCAAAGTTCAGGGGGTAAATTAGACCGTTTCATAGTTTGGGGATAAAGTAGACCACCTCCAATAGTTGGGGATCCATTAGACTTTTTCCTTGCAAAAAACTTGGCTGGAAAATCCCTGCGCCACCGGGCTCGTGTCGTGCGAGTCGCCGCTAGCTACCGCCTGCATGGCGGCACTGTTGGCGATACATGGTCATGTCTTGCAGTCTTGGCACGCTGCTAGCCACACAAATGGCGGCACTGTTGGCGACTACTGTAGAGCGTAGACGCCCGGCCCCCGGCCTGAATAGGAGTCCTTCGTTGGAGTGCGACGGGGGCAGGACGGGCACGCCCCGTGCTGCTCGCCGGAGAGGGAGGCAACATGTCTGTCAGGCTGCAGAGATCCTGCGTTCCCGGCCCCGCGTGGATCTGGATGTCGCCCGAAATAAACTGTTATCGGAGCTTGATCGATGTATACGCGCCTGTCCGTATGTCTGTAGATAGGGACGGACCTCTGACATGTGGGATGCTGCTACTGGTAGCAGTAGGGCTATTAGTAATGCCGTCCATAATTTAATTAATTAATTATAGGGCGGGTTCAGATCCCAAAATTTTTGGGAAAAAATTCCGATAGCACTTTCGTATTTGGTAAAATTTGTTAACCATGGACTAACTAAGCTCAAAAGATTCGTCTTGATATTTACAGACAAATTATACAATTAGTTATTTTTTTACCTACATTTAATACTCTATACATGCGTCAAAGATTCGATGTGATGGGTAGAAGAGGAAATATTTTGGATTTGCATGGAAAGTGAACGGCAATGATGAATGAATTGAGAGGCTGGCGAAAAAGCCCGTAAATATGTGGATGGTGCTGAGTCAGGTCTGAATACGCGATCCAGATCCACGTCAGAGAGGTTGCAGCAGGATTAATGGCCGCGTCACTCTCGCAGCAGGCAGCCGTGTAGGCGCCTGGGCACAAATACGCTTCTGTTCGGTGAAGGCGACCTCCATATTATCGTCTCGCAAAAATAAAATTAAAAAGAAGCCCTCGCTACTGGCTAGTAGGAGTACTACTACAGAGCTCTTGGACATGCCCAATGGTTGTCTCTTTTTTTTTATAATACAATATAAAATATTTTTCAAAAATAAAAGATGATGGTAAGGGCCAGGCGGGCACGAATTCCCGAGGCATGGGGGGTGCTTTGTGCCTCGAGGTTAGCGTGCAAATTACCATTGTTTTTATTAGCGGCGGCTCTAGTAGTAGAAGAGAGGGCGAAAAGAAAGGTGCGGGCGGGCCACGGGCGTCTGGGCGAAGGGGACAGCGAGCTGTGGACGCTGTTCCCTGCCGCCATTTCCTATGGGCTTGGGAGCCACCAAAACCTGCGTTCCCAATCTGCCCTCCAGTCCAGACGAACATCTTTGCCATCTTGGCATGTTTACGGCTCACTGGAGCAATAAAAACGTTGACTATTTATTTATTATTACTACTCGTAGAAATGTAGATTGAATACAGACCTTGTACGACCTGGTATCCTGTCAGGAAATAATACGCCATGTCGAGCCGTTAGCTGACTGAAGCACGGTACGCACCTGCTGACAAGAAACACTACTCACTGCTAAAAAAACATTGCATGAAAAGCTAAATATTTCTAAGTTTGATCAATTATATATAGAGACTATTAGTAATTTTTTTATGCTCAATAAATGTACGGAATCTAGTTTATATTACTTATGCCAGTCTCAGTGGGAGTTTCACTAGAGTTTCATTTACATTTAATAGCCTGCCACATATGCATTTTTGATGATATGTCAATGTTTTAATGAAGAGAGAGAAGAATTGGGTTTCATGGGGATGAAACTCTCTTGGCACAGTTACCAACTCTCTATGAGTCATAGAATTAAATGTCTATGAAACTATGGAATGAAACTTTCCATTGAGAGTGGGTGTTTCATCCGAGTTTTATTTCATTCTATATGACATGACAGTCTTGAAAACAACAAAATGAAACTCTCCACTGAGACTGGCCTTATTAAAAGATACTACAGTTGTTGATACTACTGCCATGCACATAAACCTAGTCAATTTTGAGATTGTTAGAATTTTGAGAAACCAACCAGGGCCTTGTTTAGATGCCCGATTCGGGCATCCCCGAATTCACTGGACAATACTGTGCTGAACTATAGCAATTTTGTTTTTATTTGGTAATAATTGTCCAAACATTAATTAATTAGGCTCAAAACGTTCGTCTCGCAAAGTACAACAAAACTGTGCAATTAGTTTTTGATTTCATCTACATTTAGGCAGTGTTTAGATCCAAAAATTTTGGCAAAAAATTCTTGTAGCACTTTTCGTTGTTATTTGGTAAAATTTGTCCAATCATGGACTAACTAGGTTCAAAAGATTCGTCTCGACATTTACAGATAAACTGTGTAATTAGTTATTTTTTACCTACATTTAATGCTTTATGCATGCGTCCAAAGATTCGATGTGACGGGAAATCTTGTAAAATTTTTGAAAGTTTGAAGGATCTAAACACATCTTTAGTACTCCATGCATGTGCCGGCATTTTGATGTGATGTGAAATCTTCTTTTTGCATAGTAGAATTTGAGGTGAATTTAGGAAACTAAACATGGCCCAGATTTTCATTCTTTTTGGGGGTCAAGGGAGTTGTATCTCCGCCATTTGTTTTGCCGGTTTTTTTTTTCTTTGTTGAGGCTTCTTTATCGGCTTAATGAAATGCCTTGCTAAACATACGCACGCAGAAACGACTTTCGAAGAAAAAAACCATGAAGCCAGATCCATTTTTTTACTATAAACTGAAACCATAAAAACCTGTTTTTTTTTTCTAGCTTCATCGTTTTTCACAAATCCAAAACCCTGCCATTGCTAAAGAGTAGGAATACTCCTACCTATTGTTACCTTTTTTTTGAGAGCACCACTGTACCAGTAGCTCAGTAACTACGGGAGCAGTAATTACTGTTGGATAACACAGTAATCACCTTGGGGTCTGCACCCAAAAGTGACCCTGGGTTGGGTGGGTCAAAACTGAAAACTGGGGCTGTGTTTAGATCCAAATTTTAGAGTGTCAAAATACATTGTAGCATTTCGTTTGTATTTGGTAATAATTGTCTAACCATTGATTAATTAGGCTCAAAACGTTCGTCTCGCAAAGTACAACCAAACTGTGCAATTAGTTTTTGATTTTATCTACATTTAGTACTCCATACATATATCGTAAGTTTAATATGACAAGAAATCTTTTTTTACATAGTGCACTTTTTAACTCATCTAAACACAGCCTGGGACGGCTGCCCAGGCCTCGAGGAGGGTGAGTGAGTGAACATGTGACATGTGAGTAAAAAAAAAGGAAAAAAAGAAAGGGAAGTACTAGTAGGGAGAAAAGAACAAGAAAGCACCACCAAGTGCTCTCTGGTCTCTGACAGTGGGTCAGCAGAGCACGCCCAGATCGATTCGACGCCACTTGTATATAGGCCCAACAAGCCCTAGCTTTGACCCTTCTCGTGTTTGCACCTCTGACTGACCGCAGCCTCCCCAGTCCCCAAGTCCCCACACCGCGCACCGGCAGGCGGAGCATGCCGCCCCCACTTTATTACTGCCTTTCGCCATCCCCAACATCACCACCACCACCACTCTGCAGCCGAATCCTGTATAGGAGTCGCTCGCGCATCAGCGGACGCAGCGGCAGGCAGGCAGGCCGGCCGCCGGGCAGGACCGCATTCCGTTCCGCCGCCATGGCCGCCTAGCAGAGGTACGCTCGCTACCGTACCTTCCTTCCTTCCCATCCCGGCTTGGCTATGGTTGCTTCTTGCGTCCCTGACTGACCCTGGTTGATTTGACTGATTGGGGGTGGGGTGGGTGCCGTCCGTCCCTCCCTCCTTCCCCCATCGCTTCCCTCTTTCTCGCGTTTCTTGTTTCTTCATCTGCCGATGCAATGCCGCCGCCGCCGCCGCCCGTCTATTTCTTCATCTGCTCTGTTCCCCTTCTCTTTCTTGACGCATTTAATGGCCTCCCTCCGCTGTCCTCTCCACGTTCAGCGCCTAGCAGATGTCCGATGTCGACGTGCTTGCTGCTCGTAGCCTGCCTGCCTAAGTGCCTACCACCTCCTGTGATTCCGGTGTGATCCACCTCCTTTCCTTTCCAAGGGTAGGGGAGAAAGCGGGGGGAGGCGCTCGTGATTCCGCCAACTGTTCCGGTCCAGGTTGCAGCCAGCCAGCGCTTTTCTTGCTAATCTTATTAATCTCCTGTTCCGGCCTGGCCCCTCGTAGAGCCATGCCCCCGCATTCTTCGTCCCCCACCCCCGTCTCCTTTCCTGCCAAACGCTGGCGCCTCTCTCTGTGATCTTTGGGGCCCTGTTCATAGTGCTGGGCCGGGTGCCCTTTGCTGCTGCTTCTTCGCTGATGCAATGGACCGGGTGCTGGATCTGTGCAGTGGTTCGGGCTTCCTCTAGGTGCGGCTGCTCGCTTGCGCCTGTCTCCCTGCTCCCTGCCTGCAAATCTTGTGTGCAGCTGCAGCAGCTTGTTATTTGAGCGTTTCTGTGAATGCTGTAGGTTTCCCAGTTCTCACCCGGTGGGTGGGCTGCTAGCCTCTCCCATCAATTTTTTGGTGTTTGAAAATGTGTTCCTGTCCGCTGTTCAATTCCTGTACAGTACAGCTACCAGTTCTCTGTCACCAACTCTGCTTTTTAGACGGCTCTTATCAGTAATTTTAATTTCAGTTTACTAATATACTGTTCTTTGTTCTTCATTGTTTCTGTAGATGCCTGGGAACTCAATTGACAAGTGAGCAGTCTTGTTAGATTTTGGATGAAGTGAAGTGAAAATTGGATCTTCACTCGTCTGATTGATCTGCACTGCTGGAACTCCCTGTGACCAGACAACCATGTCCGTGGAGGCTGCCAAGCACAACGTGCCTGGGCACCAGGCTACTAAACCAGCGGCTGATCATGCAGCGGATCCAGCTCCCGCAAAGGAGGACATGAAAGCAATGGATGGAGCGCCGGAGCTTGCTACTTCTAAGAATGTCCTGGAGGAGCAAAAGCCCTCCCATCGGCGGCAAGAGTCTTCCGCGTCGATGCTGGACAAGGGTCCTTCCAGTGTTTGCTCAGACTGCGGTGTCTTGGATGAGCCGCCAACCCTGCAGGGCGATTCTGGGGAACTGAAGGATATCAAGAGCTTGGACTGCAGTGGTGGTAATCAGGAGAAGAATACGTCGCAGAAGAGCAGCATGAGCGAGAGCTTTGTTTCTGCCAAGGCCAGCGATGGGGCGAACAGCCTGAGGAAGACTAGCGGCAGTGCTAAGATCAGCGACCGGGCTGATTTTCCAGAGAGTGGAAAGAGCAGCATGTGCCGCCCGAGCGCGAGCAGCCACATCAGCGATGAGAGCTCGTGCAGCAGCATGAGCAGCAGCACGACGAAGCCGCACAAGGGGAGTGATTCTAGGTGGGAAGCCATCCAAGTGATAAGGTCGAGGGATGGTATTTTGGGTTTGAGCCACTTTAGGCTGCTTAAGAAGCTGGGCTGTGGTGATATTGGCAGCGTGTACCTCTCTGAACTGAATGGTACGAAGAGTTACTTTGCCATGAAAGTCATGGACAAAGGGTCATTGGCGAACCGGAAGAAGCTTCTTCGAGCGCAGACAGAGCGGGAGATACTGCAATCTCTGGACCATCCGTTTCTTCCGACACTATATACCCACTTTGAGACAGATAAATTCTCATGTTTGGTGATGGAGTTCTGTCCAGGAGGGGACCTGCACACCCTTCGACAAAGGCAGCCTGGAAAATACTTTTCAGAGCAAGCAGCCAAGTATGTTTCAACTCTTAAAATTACAGTACTCATATATATTGCAAATATTAATCTTCTTTTGAAGTTTACTAGTCCTATATTGATTATTTTTCTTTGCTGCTTCCATTTTCTCCTTTTCTGTTAGTGCTGTCCAGTGTAGTAGCTTGATCATACTATTTAATTATCCTGGCATTCGCCTCTGAATGTATACCTTACTTTGAGCTTGTATTGTAGTATATTTTTACTGTTACATATAAACCAACACCTCAGGTCATACTATAAATATGCTCATAGTCATTTCTTCAAGGTTCTATGTAGCCGAAGTTCTCCTCGCACTGGAGTACCTGCATATGCTTGGGATTATATACCGTGATCTGAAGCCGGAGAACGTCCTTGTTCGGGAGGATGGGCACATAATGCTTTCTGATTTTGACCTCTCCCTTCGTTGTGATGTAAGCCCTACAGTTGTCAAGTCTGCCAACCCTGGACCAGATGCACTGCAGAGGAGCAACCAAGCATACTGTGTGCAGCCTGCTTGTATCGAGCCATCCTGCATCCAGCCGGCGTGTGTTGCTCCAACTACTTGCTTTGGTCCCCGTTTTTTCTCCTCCAAATCCAAGTCCAAGAAGGAGAAGAAGCCAAAGCCGAAGCCTGAGATTGTCAACCAAGTTAGCCCGCTGCCCGAGCTCATCGCGGAGCCGACCGATGCTCGCTCTATGTCATTTGTTGGCACCCATGAGTACTTGGCGCCAGAAATAATCAAGGGAGAAGGCCATGGCAGTGCTGTGGATTGGTGGACCTTTGGTATATTCCTTTACGAGCTCCTATTTGGTAAGACCCCCTTCAAGGGGTCAGGAAACCGGGCTACACTCTTCAACGTTGTTGGTCAGCCCCTGCGGTTCCCAGAGTCCCCAATTGTGAGTTTCTCAGCTAGGGACTTGATAAGAGGATTGCTGGTTAAAGACCCGCAGCATCGTCTTGGCTACAAACGGGGGACTACTGAGATCAAGCAGCACCCGTTCTTTGAGGGTGTGAATTGGGCGTTGATACGGTGTGCAAGCCCTCCGGATGTACCAAAGCCTGTGGAGCTGGATCGCCCATCGAAGCCAGCCCCAGCTAACGATAAGGTTGCTCCAGCTGCCAACCAGAAGGGCCCAGATAACTTTCTGGAGTTTGAATTCTTCTAGAGTTGTTTTCCTTTCAGTTTTGGAATGTGGGTCGGTGCATGCAAGCTGGTGTATGAAAGGAGGAAGATCAGTTCGGAGGCGTATACTGTGATGACTGGTGATGCTCTGTTGTAAGCTGTAGTTCTATTTCAAGTAGCTCTTGTTCTTTTTTTTTTCCTCTCCATTGAACTGCTAAAGACCCAATTTGTACCGGGTCAATGTTGCAATTTTTGTTTTAGAAAATCTTGTGGTTCTTGGAGGACGCAGGGGAATACTTTCACCCTGACATTGTAAATCCTGTTTGATTTGGCATCAATTGCAACTGAATTTCCTTTCTTGAGCATGTCAGGTAGTACTACATAGACACTTGATAGTTCTTGTTTCTTGTAATCTTTTATTATGTGAAATCCAAATGATGCATGTCTGATTGCTGCAGTTTACTGGCAGGAATGGGAGATAGCTCAACTATCTGATTGGTCTATTTCCATGTGTTTGATTGATGCAACTGGTATCTGTGTGAGAAATGGAGCATGTATAAAACTGGGAAGGAAAACGGTACAGACGTTTGGAAGATGTTCAGGTGTACTGATGAACAGGTCATATGCAAAGTTAGCAGCCAGTGGCGGACCCAGAATCATTTCTTTGATAGGCACACAGTATAGGAATAGTGCTCCACAATACGCTACAGTTCTCGCTACAGTGCTCCGTTACCTTGGTCGCCGGGAATCTGGGGCAGTCCCGAGGCTACCCAAAACCCGGCTGGGTCCGCCACTGTTAGCAGCTAAGGTGATGACGAACCAACTGTGTACAAGAATCTGCAAACTGGAAACGGGTAGCTTTTTTAGTATGAAACTCAAGCGCAAGAGGGGCAAGTAATGCTGTTCAAGTAAAATTCTCTCAAACATAAGTATTAACATTGTGGGAAAGGTCTTGCACGTAGATGAGTAGAAATCCCACTCGTGTTTTATGCCACTTCACTTAGATTTGAGGCAAAAAAAAAAAGACCTTGCACTGGGGGCCCAAAACAGTGGCCCGTACTTTTACTCCTCCACCCGAAGGCCCAACAAGGCCTAGCAGCCCTATTCTCCACTGCTCCCGTCCTGCACCTGCAGCCACGGTCTCACGGACGCGGATGCACTCGCCAGGTCGGCAGCTCGGCAGCGGCAGGGACGCTCGGCCGCCGGTCGGGGCGTCGCGTCGGGCGGAGCCGCAGAGGGTGGACGCCGGACGGGCGGAGGGCGGCAGGCCGGCAGCACGCATCAGCGAGGCGAGTCCGAGGCTCCGACAGTCCGATTCCGAGCTGAGTCCGAGTTTGTCTGAACTAATGTAAGTTCAAATTCTGACATTCAATCTCTATGTCTTGGCTTATCTTCTGAATTTCTTATTCAATTTGTTAGGAGTAGCAATTTGTGAATCGCATTGTGGCTTAGATCGTCAGTTTGTCCCAAATCACTTAGTCTCCTAATTTTTTCGCGACCGTGCCTGGTCACGTTTTATATTAAGTGGAAGTAGAAAACGTTAGGCAGCAGTAGCCCTGCGGTTACCGAAGCACGGCCCAAAGTAACTGAAAGGGAAAAGCACAGACTCAAACTTTGTATATGACATAAACATAGTTAGCGACCGCAAATGCTTGTAGCCTGCCTGTGACCATAGCTGAGCTTCGTCACAGATGGACTGCGCCAGCTGCGTAGCTGGCGTCTGACATCCTCCTAAATGTTCTTGCATTTCTTTCTTTCCAAATGGACCAGCCAATAAGAGTGACAATGGAGTCGAATCCTTTCCTTGCTTGTTTGGGCATCATTTTCCTTGAGCCCAGCCACCAAATGACGAACTGGACGTCATGCTGGTTCAAGAGGTTTAGCAGGCCGACCTTGGACAGAACGCGTCTCCACACTTCTTTGCTGAACACGCACTGAGTGAGTAAGTGATCCAAGGTTTCAGGTTCCTGGTCACAGAGGGAGCAGCTGTCGTCGTCCTGCAAGCCATGCTTCTTGCGCCTTGCCGCCATCCAGCACCACTTATGAAGCACCAACCAAAAGAAAAACTTTACCTTTGGTGGCGCGCTCGTTTTCCAGATTTCCTTGGCGCCCAAAGGCCTGATGGAACCGATGAACATCGCCCCATACGCCGATGCGACCGAGTACTGCTGATCCCTGGACCAATTCCAAAGGAGGACGTCCGGCACGACAGCGTTGAGCTGAATAGTCTCCAAAAGATCCCACAGGTGCAGGTACTCCATGATAACCTGCATTGTGATGGCACCAACGATGCCCTGGACCCAAGCACCGTTTTGAAGTGCCGAAGCCACCGATCACTTCCATCGTGCCCGCGGCACGATTGCAAAAATTGTCGGCGCAATTTCTTGGACAGAGCAGCCGTTGGGCCATCTGTCAGTCCAAAATGCAGTTGTCGCGCCATCACCCACCACAGACGTTGTCGAGCCATCTTGAATATATGAAATCATGCTCAGTTAACGCAATGTAAACCAATATATAAGAAATGAGATGTGAACCATGTATTTGTAATATTTGGCTTCAAGGGCCGCTTCATCAATGAAATCAGGTGGGGGATTCTCTCTCTATCCCCCCACGTCGACTTCTCAAAAAAAAAATCATGCTCAGTTATGTGTTATATATTTCAAATATGCGGGCATTATACATGCTAAATATTAGCCCTTTGGTTGTGAATTTTTTTTGATACCCCTATTCATTTCAAATAACCAGTCCCAAAATCCTGGGCCCACCATTGCCCAAGATCCCTCCACATCGCCGACGCTGGGAGGGTGATGCCCCAGCGATCTCTTTGAACTTTCTAGAGGATTTGAGGATAAGGTTGGAGCGGAGGGCGCTATGGGGTCCGTGGATCTGATTGCCTCCTGCCTCGACTCCATTCACCAGGTCGGATCTCCTCTTGACTTGTTGCTGATTCCGGATTCTAGGTGATATGTTTCAATTTCTTTCATATGATAGGGCTTGAAGTTCAGCTACTTTTTGTTTCGCTCCTAGTCAAACAAATTTGCTTTGTTCAGTGTGGGTTGGAGCAATTATCCTGTTGGAAAAAAGATCCCACACTGGTTCATTTTTCTTGTGCCAAGTTTAATGTCAAAATATCTTATATTACAAAACCTAGCAGTTCCACTTGTCAAAATATCATCTTTGAGGTCCTGAACTGAGAATTCGCCTTCTGTAACCGGCTCAATTCGTATGGATATTGTGACCAGAATTTGTTCTATACAGAATTCTGAATGTCAAAATTTCGTATTTTCAGCTTCCAAGATGGAAGTTATTATTCTTATTAATTGTGGTTGCAGATTGGAGATGAGATTGCAGATTCAATAGTCTATATGGATGCGGGCACCTTGGAGGCATTTCAGTTCATAGGAGGATTCCCTCTGCTTCTTGAACTCGGTGCTCATGCTGTGTGTAGTTTGGAGAATGCGTCCCCTCTCGATGCTGTGAGTTTCCTGCAACACCTTGCTACCACAAACTATGGAGTATCAATATTGTAGATTGCAATGGAAGCCCATTCCGCCATTCGTTTGCTGAACTGAACTCCACATATTCGGGCATCAAACCCCTCAAGCAAGTAAATGCATGTTGTGAGCGCAGATGTTAATGACCTTGACATTGTCATGGAAACTGAATGGGATATCTTTAACAGTAGCAGCTTTAGAGCTATCTTTGAATGCGTTCACTTTGATGAAACTAATAAAAGCAGAAAACAGATAGTATCTATGGTAAAATATGACAATGCAACATGTTTTTCCAGTGTTGTATGCATGATTAATGAATGTCCTACAAGCATGACAGTTGAAAGATAAGTTTGATCTGTTCATTTTCCTGCTCTATGCCTGAACTCCAAGGATTTTAATGCATAGCAGATATTAAGAGCAAATTCTGTCTAAATATGACACCTAAGATGGTATTGAAAATATTTCGTCAATGTTAATTTCGTAGACAATAATACATCGTAAGGTTTCTTGAATTGTACGTTATTACAGATATATGACATTTGCTGTTTTGTAATGTTTCTTTTCTTTAACTTCTTTTTATCTGCTGCATATTGGCCTTAAACCACAGATTTGTTTGTTTCAGTACTTCTGATGCTGTGATGCAAGAGAAGCCCCAAGTTTAATACCTTCCTGTTAAATTTTGCCTGCAAATTCATTCTCCATTTTTATGCATAATCAGGCTTCCTGTGCTTTTGCTGCTTTGCTCTTTACCTGATCACCTGCTGTACCCTATACATTGCAGGCAGCTGACTGGCAATCAAGTTTTTCTAATCCACCAAAGAAGATCATAGTGCTGACATCACGCCTTCTCCGTGATGTGCATCGGTATATTTTGCGATGCCTGAGCAACCATGGAACTGTTTCACATTGTACTGTACTGACAGCTATTTCAGAGGTGCTTAATCCCTGCAAGAATATAATGTGTGTTGTCTAGATTACTTCTGAAGTACCTGAATCCTGCCAACTAAAATTATTTTCTTTAATGATTTCTCTTCATACATATTTCCCTATTGTATATTTGGATGGCTTTAAGAGTTTTTGTTTACTTCTCTTTTGAAAAGCAGAAATATTCTTGCCAGTTCCAATTAAATTTTGTAGGCAGCACTTCCTGCATCTGAACTGTTTGATAATTTATCTTCTCAGTTATAGTCTTGCAGCAACTTGCATGTTCCTGGTGGATTTTGTTCGCCACACGTTCTGTTTGCCTAAGGTTAGGTGTGGTAAGGATAGGCACCAACCAACCAGGCCCTATGTCTGATTCACTGGTTACTGAATGAATATGCTTGAGGAATATGGTTTCTTTGTAATCCACAGTAACTTCAGCATTACTGACAAAAATGCTACATATGCTATTGCTATTCATCTTGTTTTTGAAAACATTCTTGAAACTATATCGATATTACTGCCTTCGTTTTTGCAAGGACCTTGAATCATTGGGGAAATTTAATGCAGATTGGACACTCAGCATATGTTGATTCTCCACTCGGGCCGGATGCTTTTTGGGAATATGAAACCTTACTTATTCAGGATCATGATGAGCTTCTTAAGAAGTATGAGAAGTTAGACAGACATAAAGAAAACATTCATGAAACGGCAAGTGATTTCACCTCTGCCATTGATAATTATTCTAAGTGGGGTTCCAGGGTGCATTATGGCTCTAATTCTGAATCCAGCTCGACAAAAAGGGATTTTTTTGATGATGACATGGGCCAGGTTGAAGCAAGAGGGAGAAGGTTGTCTGTAGCTGTGCGTCACTTTCCGATGATTTTCTCTCCTAGTTCCTCAAGGGTTTTTGTTTTGCCCTCTGAAGGCACAATTGCTGACTCAAGCTTGTCGAATCATCATGAAGATTACCTTGGCCCTGGTCCACCCTCCATATCTACTGGTAAACCTTTTGATAGTGATGAGGTACCTCCAGGAGTGACATTGACTGCCCAGTTAGTTCCTGTACCATTTGGCCAATAAGGTAATGATTTACGCATCAAAACTATTCTCTCATGACTTTTATCTGTTCTTTAAAGGCATACACTTTGTTGATCTCAATTCTTCATTGTAAAAATGTTCGCAGATGGACCTAAAACTTGATATATTTTCACTTGGTGATACATCGAAGGTTATTGGAAAGCTGATGATGGATATGTCAAGTCTATATGATGTTGGTCGCAATAAGAGATCTGGTCTAATGATCGTAGATCGTACAGTTGATCTCCTAACTCCTTGCTTCCATGGTGACTCATTTCTTGATAGGATGCTATCCTCGTTGCCGCGCAAGGAAAGGATGGCATCCAATTCTACAGCAAAAAATCCACAAACTCCAAGCAAGCATTCTCAAGGCACCATTAAATGTTCCCCACTGCATATAAAAGTTCCTTTTGAGATAGTCTTTAGCAAGGAAGAACCAATGATTAGGAGCAGTATGTTATCTGAAGGTTTCATGTCATTTGCATCTGGATGGAACTCTGTTGAGGTTGACTCTGTAGTTAGCTGGTTACCTGATTACGCTGATAAAGCACATGATCACTCACTTGGCTGTGAACTTGACACTATAAGTGGCTCATTCCTATCCAATTGTGCTGGAGTACGCTACTTGGAGGCATTACTGGACAGATGAGCAAAAGATGGGTAGTGCTGATTAAAAAATGGCTTGTCGAAGCCTTGCAGCATGGGAAGCTATCCTCTGCATCTAAAGGTCGACAGGGAGCCACTTCTGTTTCAGAGATTCGCTCTATGGTGCGAATGCTTTCTCGAGACCAGTTGTCATTGTTAAAAAACAGAGGTGTTATCCAGTTAGCACTAGCTGCTGAAATGACTCTACAGGAGCCTCAAAGTTCTCGCTGGGACGCCTTTACAAGTGCTGAGCGAATATTAAGTGTAACATCTGCAGAGACAACTCAAAGTCTTGCCAGTGAGCTTCGTGATTTCATCAACACTAGCACTTCAGTTGAATCACACACACAAACTACTACAATGGAGTCTTCACAGGGCCTACTTAGTTTCCAGGATGTACTGCTTCTAACGATTATCGGGTATATCTTAGCTGGTGAAAATTTCCCTACATCTATAGCTGGTGGTCCCTTTTCTTGGGAAGATGAGTGGTCTCTTAAGGATCTTATAGTGGACTCTATCCTTGAACGACCATCATCCGTGAAGTTGCGTTTCCTTGATGGCCTGGATAGTGAACTCGAAGCTAAAGCTAGATCTAAAGATTGTGAGAGGAATAAAAACTCTAGTGAGGTAGCACCTAGTACTGATGATTTTGATGACGAATGGGGCACCTGGGATGACAGTGATAATACTGATCACCAAAAGGAGGAAGCTTATGGGGATGTGCAACTTAAGTTGGAGGTGCGAGATAGGGTTGATCAGCTTTTCAATTTTTTTCACAAATTATCCAGTATGAGGTTAAGAAATCAAGCCCTTGGTGAAGGTCTAGCAGCATTAGGTAGATTCGAGACTGACGGCTACTCGAGGAAAGGCTTGCTTTATAAGTTACTATTAGCTCTCTTGTCGAGGTATAATGTACCTGGCCTCGAGTATCATTCGTCAACTGTTGGTCGTCTATTCAAAAGTGGATTAGGTAGATTCGGCTTGGACAGGTGTGTTTCTCAGTCTTTTTTTTCTCTGTTTCCATTTAATTGCTCATTTCTAAGTTTTGTTCCATTTTGCAGTCTAAACCAACCTTCGGCGATCAAACTGTCCTTATCGTTTTTGTTCTGGGAGGTATTAATGCTCTTGAGGTATGGTCCATTTTCTTTGGTTTCAGTTATTCATGCCAAGATAATTCTTTATTCCTCCCAGAGTTTGGTTGGTGTTTACATGAATATTTGATCTCTATGAAACTACAACGAACCTGTCATTAGCTTTTAATCTCAATGGAAATCCATTATATTTGTCATTTACTATCCTATGATACGAAGAATGATATTTTAGTTTATTGGCCATCTACGATAGTCGATAATACATATATATACCTTTTTGTATAATGTGTTTATCTTGGTACAAAGGAAGCAAGTAGTTTTTTTTTTTTTGGTAATATTCGTTTCCCAATTTTCTAAATTGTTCTGTCAAATTACTTTTACTTTGGACTATATATTTCTTCCTTTTTCATTATATATTTTGTAAGTGTACAGTTCAGCATACTGTTTTCTAATTGTTCTGTTGGATCTGAGATTATGTCTATGACACAAAAGGTTTTAGTTACTGCAGCTTTAAAGCGTGTGTAGTGATCTGCACTTCCAGTTTTGGGTTAATGCTATACAATCGCCAAAATTCCACCTTGTAGTTCTCTCTTGAAAAGCAGAGCTGAACTTGAAACCATATATCTTAGTGGCAGCCTGTCAGAGAGTAATAGTGCTGTAACGTACAAGATGGTAAACGGTGTCCTAAAGGGAAATTAATGGTCTATTCTATGCAAGGTCCGGGAAGTCATGACCGCAATCTCAGAGAGCAGCAGACCGGATGTGGAGCTTATTCTGGGTGGGACAAGCCTTCTTACTCCAGACGACATGTTTGAGTTGATGTTGGGCTCGTCGAGCTTTGCTTAGGCTCAACCTTCACTCTTGAGTCATGTGGGAGCGCAGAGAGTACATCCAAATAAGACTTCGAAGGAACTTGGAGCATTTTTTTCTCTCCAGAAATTCTAGTGTCTGGTGGAGCGGAAGCAATTCAGACTCAGAGCGTATTGTTGATATTGGCACAACCAGAAGAAAGCAGTCCATTGGGGGCATTTTTAGTCAAAATAGTTTGCAAGATGAACCCACAGTTGTTCATAGGATAATGGTATTAGAGGCATGTGTCATAGGATAGTGGTTATCTTTGGTTTTCATTTTGTTGAACTCTTGTAATTTCGTTGCTCTTGAGTAATGAAATTCGGTTTGTCCGTGGTGTAAAAAAAATGCTGAACAGGTTGATGATAATCCAGCTCTGTACAAAAATCCACAGACTGAAACACGCGTAATTCTTCTCGTACGAAACTCGGGCGCAAGCGGGGCAAGTAATGCTGTTCAAGTAAAATTCTCTCAAACATAAGTACTGTATAATTATGTGTAACATTGTGGGAAATATGCATGTAGCAAATGTGAACTGATGGCTGAAACAGCTTTGCGTATATTAACAAGAAGAACATACCAAGATAGCATCATCATGGCACAGCTGAAGATTTCAGCGAACAAGAAGAAGAAGAGAATTCTTGTTTGGTTGGAAATAAAGGAGGCGATGGCCGATGGGGGTGACGACATTGTTGTTGTACCTCTTCTCGTCCGACTGTAAAAATGACATCCGATCCAATTTTGTTTCCTCACCATCACGGCTGGATCCGATTCCTTTTTGGTGTAAACGGGCTGGGCCTCCATGAGGTAGTGCCAATGGCCCAACGCAGCATCCCAATTCTTTCCATCCCCTGCCCCAGCTTCAGTTTGGGTTTCAACTCCTCGCGGCATTGCCGGCTTGCCGCGCTGCAGCGTGCCACATGGCACAGTTATTTATTTGAGGTCCATGAGCCAAGGGGGCCACAGAATCTGCAGTGAAACACGGGATGACTAGTCGCGTCTGCATGTGTATGCTCCATCGCCTTTTGATTTAATCTCCTTATTTTGCTCATTTCTTTCCTTTTTTTTAAGACTAGTATTCAGAAAGGAGAGAGCGCGCCCTTGGCGCACTGTATGCTTTCCGAGATCAAATTCGAGGCATAAGTGGTTGGTTGTTTATAGGGTGTGAGTACGTAGTTGGCTCTGCACTTGCGCTATCAGATCTGATCTAGCTAGTCAACTAAGCTAGGGTAGACAAAGCCTGGTTCCCGCGATGCAAAATACTATTGTTTAGTTGTCTAAATCATATTTAGTTGCCTTGGTAGTTCGGATACAATCACCTCATCTTTATCAAGGTACTAAGACTTAGCTCAATTATCGCCACCGGAGCTCGTTGATATGAATGCGCCTCGACCTTGCCATCATCGTCACCCACGGATGCCCCCACACAAGCCAAAGCCGCCGACGGGCCACCTATCCCTCATGCCAAAGGTCGCACAATGGGGGCTTGACCCTCATGAACTCGCCTCAACTCATCGTCACGAGATTAGGGGCACCCGCGCCATCACCCTGCGCCGATAGGTCTCCTTGCTGCTATTGCTCCGCTGCCACCACGTTGGAAGAGTTGTGTGTCAACAACTTGTTTCGCTTCGCTCAGCGAGGGCATGTCAGCAATGAGGTGGCGTAGGTCAAAATCCCTCTCGGCGAGGATGGCTCCTCGATGATGAGAGCATGTTGGCGAGGAACCCTCTCGATGAGGACAACGTGTCGACAAGGGATAGAAGCTAAGGTGGGACTTAGGGGTGCTGAGACGACGTCATACAACTGCATAGCCCAGCCTGACCAGCTAGGAATGCCCACCCCTCGCGTTTCCAGCAAGCCTGGCTTGGGAGGGTTCGTGGCTTACCTATCTAGGCCAAGCTTTAGGCTCTAAACAGAAAACCAAATAAGCCGAAATGATATTGTTGGAGCCTAGACAAGAGCTAGACCGGAAAACCAAACACACCTTCTAGTGTGCGCCACATTACCGCACACAACGGTGATGCCCTGCCCCCACCCTCCTCTCACCTCCCGCTATAGGGGTGACGAATGAATGAACCATACAAATAGATATACCCCTTTGATATGACAATGGTTTTTAAATTCTACGCCCCACGTTCAATTAGGTCGCAAGGTTGATCTGATCATTCCATTTTATTATAAACGTTTGATTATTATATTTGCCAATATAATGCCAAGAACAAAATAGCATAGAGAGTGCTTTGCTACCGGGCACTGCCGCCAAGAAACAACTAACCACTGCGCATGTTTCCTGGTTGCCCCCTTGATGCCCATGCATGTCTTTTTGTAAGACAAGTGGACTGACAAGTGGCAAAGCAAAGTCAGTGGACGTGAGCGAGCCCATGGCATATTTGACATTGCAAGAGGGCACGGTTAGCTCATCATGGCATATTGGCATTGTCGTTGCCACATTATTCTTGGTATATACGCTAGTCAGCTAGCTGAGCGTCACTAGAGTTTCCTGCAGGCTATCACATTCAGCTGATTAGAGAGAGAGAGAGAGAGAGAGAGTTTTCTGCAGGCTTTCACATGCATTCAGCTCATGAGAATCACATCTGATCGGAATCTGAATCTGTGACTAGCTAGCTGTTGAGCCAAAAAAAGAGAACTAGGGGACCCAAACCAAAATGGTGGCTCAAGGATGAAGAAACAGAGTCATGTGATGCCGAGGCCAGTAGCCAGTTGGCAGTGCAGTGGCATGTACTCACTCGCTCTGAAGGATCCGTGACAGCCGTACGCGTAGTACCAGCGTACTTACCGATTGCATGCATTGCATGCTGCCCCGACGCAACGCTGCAGTGTTCTTATTTTGCTGTTGTACAAAACTCACGTGACTTGCCACCTATCTTTTTTTCCTTCATGCTTTGGACCCAGTGCACTGTGCACTGCTGTGCCCCACGTCGTCCCCAGCTGAAAGAATCGTAGAATACGCATGCATGCGTTTGCTACTTGCTTGCTAGCGAGTGAATACGACGTTAGGAGTTGTTCATTGAAATAAAACTAACAGCAATGCATTATTGGATAGGCGACACGTCCTCTTATTATTGGATAGGCAACTATAAGGACAAATAAAGTAGCTCGATCTTGGACTTTTTTCGAGAATGCGCTTGGCACGCATTTCATTAAGGAAAAGTAGTTCTTGGACTTGTCATCTTGCCACCCTTGCTATCAAAGTATCATCATCAATGACGTCCTCTCCTCTGAATTCTCTCTGATTGAGCCTCTCCCTCCATGAATGTATGTATATAGTACTCCTACTAGTACTAAGCTTGCTCACGGAGGTTCGCAGCAAATGGGAATCTGTTCGTACCCTCGTAAGAGTAGACCATAGCAGCTCCATGCAGTAGGGATGAAAACGGTATGGAAATATCCTGTATCGAATCGCATCGTTTTCTACATTTAATCCAATCGAATTCGTATTTTCAGACAAATTCAAATTTGATTCGAAATTCGGAATATCAAATTCGAAATCGGAACAAAAACGGTTTTGACATTTTTCGATCACTTTCTACTTTTCTATTTTTAATTTGGAATATCCGAATTCGAAATTCGGTTTAAACCAAATTTGGCCCATTAGATGTCTAGCCTTAGAAAAATTGTATCTTTTTCATACGATCTCGGATGAAGATGATTTTATATGAAAATTGTAGCTCTCAAAGAGATCTACACTTTATAGTTTTTAGTTTTTTCGTTTGAGGCCTTTATGATGTTCAAAAAAATTAAACAAATTCCAGCGGTATATTAATCGCATACAAATGCTTGTTGCCTTAGAAAAATCATATCTTTCTTACATGGTGTCGAATGGAGACACTTTTTAAGAAAGTTGTAGCACTTCTTAATAATTATTCACTTGTTAATTATTATGCACTTGGTCCTACGGGTCAATATTTCATGTTGATTTTCGTATACCAACCGTGTTCGACATAATTCCGCTCGAATTAGTTTGTTTTCAAATTCTCGATATTCCGTATTTCGCTTTCGTTTTCGTATTCAAATGTAGAAGTAAAAAACGGTTGAGAGGTTTTTCGACCGATTTCATCCCTACCTAGCAGCCTACCAGTGCAAATGCATGCTCTACCATGAATGCTTTGCTTCAAGTTGCAGGACACTGACCTGTGGCCTGCTGGCTGCCGCCAGTGCCCATATTACAGCATGTGATGCTGCCTGCAGCCCTCAGCCCCTCACTGTCCAATGAACACTGGACCACCCACTTGTTTCTTTCGGCCATTTGACTTGTATCTTGTGTCTATTCATACGTGATATTGACGGGTCCTAAGACTTCATAATGATGCATGTAGTCCCTTACTCAAGTTTGTAGCCAATAACATGGCCCTTGTAAGCTATTGTATAGGCCATATACCTGTAATTTTTTATGAGTAATATAATAATATAGTCAATTGGTCTGGCTAACGTGTTTATCAAGAAGATCAGTGGCGGAGCTAGAAATTATACATAGGGGGTAGGGGGTGGGGTGGGGGGAGGTGGGGGGGTGTCTGGTCAAAGAATTTCTGCCCCGTTTACATAAATGAGGATCAGTGGCGGATGTTTGATGCTAATTAGAATTATTAAACATAGGTTTATTATAAAACTAATTACATAAATGAGGGCTAATCCGTGAGACGAATCTATTAAGCCTAATTAGTTCATGATTTGACAATGTGGTGCTACAGTAAACATATGCTAATAATGAATTAATTAGGCTTAATAAATTCATCTCGCGGATTAACTATGAGTCTATGACTTCTGTAATTAGTTTTATAATTAGCTCATATTTAGTCCTCCTAGTTAGCATCCGAACATCCGATGTGATAAAAGCTAAACTTTAGCTAAGGATCCAAACACCCCTTCAAAATATGAGATTGAGTGTACCTTATAGTTATATTTTTGTTCTAGGATTAGGCTCCTATTTTTTTGTCCTATTTGTTTACAATAGTTAGGCTTGTACGGGATTGTATTTATTATACTCTTTTATAAAAACATAGACCATTGACCATATATATTATATAAAAATTTGGATTGTTAGGGGTGGGGGCCCATGGCCCCCGCTGCCCCCCCCCCCCCCCCCTGGCTCCACCACTGAAGAGGATATGTGTTAGTAGGTCTTGGATATGCTAAGGGTGTGTTAGGTTCCTCCTCGAGACTATACAAATTAGTGAAGTTTATTCCATGTCCTCATTCCAGAAGAACAGAACAAGGCCTGAAGATGAAAAGCCGGCCACTAGGACAAATTAACAATTAGATTGAACTAGACAAGTCTCACGGAAATTTTTTACTGCCGGACATAGAGGATGTGTGTACACATACAATACATCAGAGAGCGTTGAGCTCAGTGAGCTTTCTATACAGTATACACACGCCGGATGGTCGCAACGAATCATCCGGTGTTCAATATTGGTATGAGTGGGTCTTCAGCGACTAGTTGTTGTGTTACACACCAAAAATGATCCAGTGAGTGTAAATCTGTGTAAGGCATCATATATTCAACGCTCATAGAAAAACTAATTAAGCTGACGACGCAATGACTAGTTTGATTTATTGAGGTTAAAACTGCACCACCACTTGGTTATTTAGATATGTTGGAGTCTACGAAGCTCACATACACCGGAGAAGACTACCAAGCCACGCCAACGTGCTAAATATATGCATGGTTTAGAGAGTGGTTAATGCTGACTTAGGCACATGGAGAGTGATTGCTAGGTGGTGTTGTCTAGAGAGGGATCAAGGAACGATCCCAACTTATCGTGCTAAAGGTATTGTTGGCTCCTTGGAACCTTTGTGGCTTGCAAAGGCACCTTATTCAGCTGGTCTCTCCGAGGGGATATGGCCGCCAGTGGGAGGTATGCATATGGCCGTCGCTGCCGCCTGCCGGCCCTCTCCTTCTGATGCTGTCGTCACCGCCACTACCACAGGAGCCAATGAGGGGAGAGGGTGCTACCGCTCTCAAAGTTCTTACCGGACATTTTCTTCCAATCCGGCTCTTTCTTACCGGACGTTACCCACTAGGCCACCTTTTACTTGTACTGCACGGATGAAACATACAAAAAGGACTAGAGTAGTTTATCCGTCATCAGTGTTGTCATCGAATCTACATAGCTTGGTCAGACAAATTGAGATTTCAGAATCAAAGATGCGGCTAGCTCAAACGTCCGGCTCTCCAGGTGTGAGGCCGGCCGCCCGGGTTCGAACCCGAGGCCCCGCACGTTTAAGCCTTCTAAAAGGCCGGGGGAGTAGCGACCCCTTTCTCTAAAAAAAAAACAAGCCAAAAAGAATCAAAGACGCGAGAGATCTCAGATTCCTTCCTGACACGACGGAGGAGATAGCGATATGATATGATTATGATCGATCATCGATCAAACAGTGATCGATCACGCACGCCGACGACGACAGCGACGAAATAATTTGCCAGTGGCGGTCCTTCTCTCTGTGCCCCGACAAATACACAAGGAACCATGATAAGGTTGCTTGCATTGCATTGGCTCCCATTTTGTTTCTTCCAGACTTTCAGTCAGTGCCAGAGATGATGGCGCTCATCGTCAAATCTCGATCCATGGTTCAGTGCTCCGGCAAGTATGAAGCGACGACAGATTTTTCCTGCATATGCATGTACATACATGTTGATCGGGAAAAGAATTCAGTGGGAATGGTCCCCATGAGACGGCCAGATATATAAGGCGGCATCGTTTTCTCGATGAAATTGCATTTTTTTCGGCGTTTTTTTTTCAGTGCCGGTCGCTCTTTAGCTCTGGGCTCCGGGCCTCCGGCAAATGCACGAGCGTGTCGGACGATGATTCTTGGATCTTGATAAGGTTGCATGTCCTCCTAGTATTGGCTGCAGCTTCAGACTCTCAGTGGTAGAAAATGCCTCTCTTCGTGGTTGGGTTGGGCATTTGCATTGGGTGCGGTCAGTCTGAACTGAATGCACCAGAGATATAAATGTTCCAAGCATATATGTGGATGTACACATAGATTATGATGGATAACGCATGATACACACACCTTGTCAATATCCAGCAATTTAGTTTGACTCTCGTCGTCTCCTTTTCTCAATAGATAGAAAACAAATCAATAAGCTAGTGAAATACAATGCACCATGGATCCTTAAACTTTTCTTGCATTTTCGTTTGAGTCCATGAACTCTCAAAAATAATGATCACTTGAGTCCATCAACTTTTTTTTTCTCGAGTGGTTCATTTTAAGTTCACTCTAGGTCTAATCATAAGCCTGAATTCACACTCGGAATAAACAACTTGAAAAAGTTGGACACAAATGATTACTTGGAGAGTTCATGTATGTAGATGAGAATACAAGAAAATTTGAAAGACCCACGGTGCATTTCACTCCAAGTCAATCATGTTTTTATTCTTTAAATTTGCAAGACAGACATGACTAGATGTCTATATACACACATGCACAACCAGCCCTAAGAACGTGCTCACGCATAGTCTACCTCTATGAGCATCTACGAGAGACCGAGTTGGCATATCTTGAATTCTTGATACTAACAAAGTCACCACAAGGGACAAGACGCAAGCGCCTCACAATTGACAAGTGCATTGCCATGAGAGAGAGAGAATGTATTTTCCCCATGAACGTGTCCTTGTAATACATATTTCGTTAAAACGAAGTAGAAATATTTTTTTTGACTGTCAACGGGGGGCACATCTTCACGCCGCAGCAGGCAAGTGGATGCTAAAACGTGCAGGAAATCAGTCTCCTTTGCTGATCCTCTTTGCACGGTGCTAGGTGAGGAGGTTGTTTCTATCGCCGACGATAGTTTTCTTCTCCAACGTGGTGTTGGCCCATCAAAGTTTGAGTATCAATCAATTTGGGCTGTTGATCCGATGTTGCTAGAGTTTCAATGCTCGTTCTTTGCCTCAGGAGCTCATAGGAGTCACATCCTTCCTCGGCAGCCGAACACGGTCAATACACACCAACTCAGTGCAACGTTGGATGAAAATAGGGAGCTCACTGCACCTGACCAGCAAGATGGCCCTGTTTTGGATCATGCTTCAGTGATGGATCCGAACTCAGAAGAATCCCCTGACATCCCTACTACAACAACCTCCACAACTACACACCAGACTACAGAGGTATTAGCTCTTGACGAGTTCTTTAGCATGATCTCTAAGCCGGTGCCACCTCCTATCCTCTGTACTCCCTCTGTTTTGTCCACTGAACCAGCCACACCTAACAATCACATTCACGAGCGAGACTCTGCTGCGTTTGCCTCGCAGTCACAACCTATTGACACCAACAGAAAGAGTTCCAGACTTGCTGAAAAGCACAAAAAAAAACTCCTGGCAAAAGTACTACTCAATTAGCCCAAGATCTTTTAGCAAAAAAATTAGGTGAAGCGACTCCTGATTCGTCGCAGGATAAGGAAGTTCTTTTTGATTTTTATGCTCAACACTTGGATCGTCCTTTGACTAAAGAGAAGATGGAGGCCCTCACAGTCTTGATTGAGGTGGGATGCGCTAAGAAGAAGAAAAATGGATCGCGCTAAGAAGAAGAAAAATGGATCAGCCAGGGTCACTACAACAGTTGCTTCACTGGTCGCTTGAATGAGAAGCCACATCCAGGAAGCTGGCTGCCAAGTTGGGAGCTCACAGGGAAAGAGTCCACTCCTAGTTTGCTTTTGATAGCTTCAGCTTCAGTTGTACGTCCAGTAGTTGGTTGTTAGTCGTTGTTTTCCAGCTCAGTTTGTTTTGAGTCCTTTTACGAGTTTTTTCAGAGCAGCTTCACCAGTAGGATGTTGCCTACTCGGTTAGTTGTGATAGTTCTCCTAGTGGCTAGTGACTGTGAAAGTTGCGCTAGTCAAGTTGTTAGTAGAGTTGTTAGTTGGGTTGTGTTCAGCTTAGTTGGTTTCTTTGGAGCGAGTGGTTAGTCGTTTAGTTGAGTGGTTAATAAAGCTGAGTGGCTAGCTGGTCAGCAGTTGTACTGTAGTTGAGGGTGGTGCTCGAGCACCTCATCTAGTCCGTGGTGTTCGTGGTTTTTGGCCCAGTTTCCACTTAAAAAACTGGGCCGACCTTTGTTTCTCCTTTTTTCTACTAATAAAAATTACAGCAAAGCTTTTGCCGTCCTTTCGAAAAACGGGGGGAAGGCTCCCCACCTGAGTTTTATTTCATTGTTCTAGGGCCCCGGAAGGTAGCCCATCTTGTTTTAAAATACATCAATGTTTCTGAATTTAGCTCAATTACATATGGAAGCTAAGTATTGGTAACAAGCATTTGCTATTGCTCTTTCTTTGGCAGCCACCTCTCCCATAACTTGGCATCAACTTCTATCAGCCGAACAGTTTGCCTGATTGTGGCTGCCTCTCTGAACACGACACCGTTCCTCCGTTTCCAAAGATGCCAGTAGCAAACTGCCATGAAAGTGCTGCCTTGGGAAGGTCGGTGGGTATTGGACATCACCTGAATTCGGCTGGTTGGTGTTGAAGCCAAGTTGTTGCCAAAACTCTTGGGCAAACCGACAGTCGAAGACAATGTGCTCACCCGTTTCGTCGGCTTGGTTGCAGACTCCACAGTCCACACATCGGGCTGCCCAAGAGGAAGTAGAATAGTTCAACATAAAACAAAGCCAAGTAATCCTAGGATTACCAGGTACACTAAAAAACGCACTCGAACACAGTTGTTGATGATAGGCCTAATTTACTAACACAATTTGAGACGAGGACCCGGACGACGGCGTAGGCAGCTGTCTGCGTAACTGTCGGAAACCGGCAAGTTCCCAAAGATTAACCTCATTGACGATAGTCTGAAAAAAACTAAGCTAGGCCCTGCGAATTAGTTCCTGAAAGTCCTTGTGTTTCTCTCCTTGCAGAGCTACCGGCCAATTAGAAGCACAAGGGAATCAGATCCGCGGCGCGACACTTTTGGCACCCTTTTCCGCGATCACATCCACCACGACCAAAAACAGCCATCCACGGACACAAGCAGTGTTTTACGCCTGCAGCCCATAGCAATGTCACCTAGCAGCGGTCCAGAAGCGTATGTGTAGCGCGAGGCAGAAGAAGTGTTTTACCTTCGGTGGGGAGGGACAATACTTTTTGGGGTTTAGGTTTTGAATATGGTATAACGAGTAATGTGAAAAGCGGACTTTGGCGGCTTTTTTTTTTTTTGGGGGGGGGGGGGGGTGGGTTATTGATAGATGTTGATTCTTCAGTCAAGCACACTCAATCAAGTGGTCATATATCCTGCATGCCGTCAAACGTTGGTGTCGCCTTCCCAAAAAAAAAGTATCAATTGTTGGTGCTCCATGATATATCTAGAACCGTAGCTAATTTATCGGTGTTAAAGTAATTGGATTTGCACCCCTTTCTGAAGCTAAATCTATTCAGGTTTGCCAAGTGCACGTACTACTGCAGTAGTGGAAGGTAACTTTTTCATAAGATTAATTGATGACACCATATGATGATGATTATCGATGGTTTAAGATTAGTTTCTTTTTTTTTTTATAAGTCGACGGGGGAAAGAGTCCCCCACCTGGAATTTCATTCATAAGTGGCCCTTAAAGAGCCATTTGGGGTTACAAATAGCAGTTTTCGTTTACATTTTGGTGTTGCTGTTACATTGCACTAGCGATTAATGAACACCAGGCGGTAACAACTTCCCTGTCTGCACGTGGTAGCCGAGCACCCCACAGATATACTTCAGTTTTGCATGCAGCCATGGTTGCTGGAAGCGAAGTTCTGTCTGAGTTGAAGACGATGCCGTTTCTTCTCTTCCAGATGTGCCAGCAACAGAGCAGAACAAATGTGCTGAAGAACTTGCTCGGTATATGTTCAGGTGGCTGTATATCTTTGATTGCCTGCACCGGCCAGTCAGCATTTGTAGGGATCTGTGGGGCATTCCAGAACTCTTGTGCCTTTGGGCAGCCGAACAGGATATGTGCTGTTGTCTCTTCAGGTGCTTGGCAAGCTTCACATACCGTGTCGTTGAGGTTTAAGATTAGTCGCCTCCATTGATCCAAATGTAGCATTCCACACAGGTACTGTTGCTTTATTTGTCAGAGACAGCCATGTGGCTTCACTGATTGAGCAATACATTTACTGTTTCTGAGTTCTGATTGTTTATCACAAGTAGTAGCAAGCTAAGTGTCACGGCTCCATCAGCTATCTCTCGGGCTGTGCTTGACAATGAAGTTTTCTAGTCATGGCATGGCTGAAGAAAACGTAAAGTAGGAGAGAACGCATGTTTCAAGGACAGGCCTATCAAAAACAGTATCTTGTTTAATTAGCCACCACCTTTCACATAACTTGTCTCCAAAAACTTTATCCTACCAGTTTCAGACTTTAAACAATCACCGGCATAAAAATCTCTATCATTAAACAAAGCACCACCACACCACTTGCTAGCTAATCTACTGCAGTTCCTAAACTTTTATTAAGGATGTACTGTACTGTACCGTACTAACTGTATTATACTAGACAGTACCGCCAGTGCTTTAATTTACAGTTGCCCCAGTGCCTTTTTGTCTGTACCGGCGATCTTCATGACATCATAAATAGCCGAGCTGTTCCTTCACAGTTTTGAACTGCCTTTTGTTAATACTCCTACATAGATGCAGCAGTGCAAGGCCGGGACCATGCATGTCCCTTCACTCGAGCGAGCATCACTCTGTCACGCTTGCTTGCAAACATAAGAGAGGTCAGGATGAAGACGACGGCCGTGTTTAGTTCCGTCGGGGCACTCGAGTTGGAACAGTGCACAATAAATACGCACTATAGCATTTCGTTTGTATTTGGTAAAAATTATTCAAATTTTAACTAATTATGCTCAAAATATTCGTCTCGCAAAGTACAACAAAACTGTATAATTAGTTTTTAATTTCATTTACATTGAGTACTTCATGCATGTGTTGATATTTTGATGTGATGTGAATCTTTTTTTTTACATAGTAGAATTTGGGGTAGAAATTGAGGCCTTGTTTAGTTGGCCCAAATTGGGGCCGGCCAAATTACTATGCTCCACTGTAGCGTACGGTAGCATTTTGTTTTTATTTGGTAAAAATTATCAAAACATTGACTAATTAGGCTCAAAACGTTTGTCTCGCAAAGTACAACAAAACGGTGTAATTAGTTTTTGATTTCATCTATATTTAGTACTCTTGTGCCAGTATTTTGATGTGATGGAGAATCTTCTTTTTGCATAGTAGAATTTAGGAGAAAATTTGGCATCTAAGCGGGGCCTGAAAACTAAACAAGGCCGACGACGATGACGCTTAACCTATCTCTCTGTCACTTGGCAGGCAGGAGCTTACTAGCTAGCTACCAACACGGCCCCTAATTGGCCTGTCCATCTTGCTAGCTGTGGGGGCGCCCCTGATTGGCCTGTCCACAGAAAGCTTGCTTGCGTGCGTGCTTGCTCATAAGACTACCCGCACTCATGGACCTCTATATTCATCCTCTATACGTCCTGATCAGCAAGATTCTCTCCTCTATACTCAATTCTCTCGCACCCATCCATCCTCTATATCATCCTCTATCCACTCTATTCACTATGGGACCCACTTGTTATTTTATCTAAATATATCCATGTGTGATCTAGTTTTGAAGGATTTATTTAGACGAATTTAATGGTGCAATCGAAATTTAATTTAGATTTTTGGTTTGTGAGTTATAGTATTTTTTCTCTTTGTTTAGCTAGTAGGGCCCGCCGCTATAGAGTATAGAGTAAACACTGTACTACTCTAAATATAGAGTGAGAGAAAGGATAGAGTATCGTTTTAGAGTACCCAGTGCAGCAGTTTTTACTCTATATTCATACTCTAAAGCTTTAGAGTATCGTTTTAAAGTATCCACTGCGGGTAGTGTAAGCACCCCAAATCTTAGGTGAAAGGTTGGCAAGCAGTCTCAGACTCAGAATGGAGCCGGCGGAGTCTCAGCAAGTGGAGCTCAGCCACCTGGAAGGCCGCCGCCGGAATCCCAGCTCCAGGCCAGGCACCAATGGTGGAAGTGCAAGAACCGGTGAGCTTTTCTTCGATTCTCTTCTTGACTGACAGGAATGAATGAATTCCTTCTTGTGTTCTTCTTTGGTTTTCTTCTGCTGACTGAGACTAGCTAATTTGGTGTTTTTTCAGACGACGATGATTCTGCAGAGAAAGAGGAGGTAGACGACTGCCCGATCGAGGAGGTCCGGCTGACGGTGCCGATCACCGACGACCCGGCATTGCCGGCGCTGACGTTCAGGACATGGTTCCTGGGGCTCCTCTCCTGCGCGCTGCTGGCCTTCTCCAACCAGTTCTTCGGGTACCGTCAGAACCCGCTGTACATCTCCTCCCTCTCGGTGCAGATCGTGGTGCTGCCGCTCGGCAAGTTCATGGCGGCGTGCCTCCCCAGCAAGACCGTCCAGATCATGGGGTGGTCCTTCTCCCTCAACCCGGGGCCCTTCAACCTCAAGGAGCACGTCCTCATCACCATCTTCGCCAACACCGGCTCCAACTCCGTCTATGCCGTCGGCATCATCACCATCGTCAAGGCGTTCTACCACCGGGAGATCCACCCGCTGGCCGCCATGCTGCTCACCCAGACCACCCAGCTGATGGGGTACGGCTGGGCCGGCCTCTTCAGGAAGTTCCTCGTCGACTCCCCCTACATGTGGTGGCCGGCGAACCTGGTGCAGGTCTCCCTCTTCCGGGCGCTGCACGAGAAGGAGAAGAGGCCCCGGGGCGGCACCACGAGGCTGCAGTTCTTCCTCACCGTGCTCGCCGCCAGCTTCGCCTACTACATTGTGCCCAACTACCTGTTCCCGACCATCTCCACCATCTCGGTGGTGTGCCTCATCTGGAAGAACTCGGTGACGGCGCAGCAGATCGGCTCCGGCGTGTACGGCCTCGGCCTCGGCGCGTTCGGCCTGGACTGGGCCACCGTGGCCGGGTTCCTCGGCACGCCGCTGTCGACGCCGGCGTTCGCCATCGTCAACATCATGGCCGGCTTCTTCCTCATCGTCTACGTGATCGTTCCCCTCGCCTACTGGAGCGACGCGTACGGCGCCAGGCGGTTCCCCATCATCTCCTCCCACGTGTTCATGGCCAACGGCAGCCGGTACGACGTGAACAGGGTGCTGGACCCGAACACGTTCCAGTTCAGCCAGGCCGGCTACGACGGCGCCGGCCAGATCCACCTCAGCATCTTCTTCGCCTTCACCTACGGGCTCAGCTTCGCGACGCTGGCGGCCACGCTGTCCCACGTCGCGCTCTACCACGGCAGGTCGATATGGGAGCAGACCAAGGCGACGGTGCGTGCCGCCGGCGGCGACGTGCACGCCCGGCTGATGAGGAGGAACTACGCCGCCGTGCCACAGTGGTGGTTCCAGGTGATGCTGGTAATCGTGCTCGGCCTCTCGCTCTTCACCTGCGAGGGCTTCGGCCGCCAGCTACAGCTCCCCTACTGGGGCGTCCTCCTCGCCGCCGGCATCGCCTTCTTCTTCACGCTCCCCATCGGCATCATCACCGCCACCACCAACCAGCAGCCGGGGCTCAACGTCGTGACGGAGCTCATCATCGGCTACCTCTACCCGGGGCGGCCGCTCGCCAACGTGGCGTTCAAGACGTACGGCTACATCAGCATGTCGCAGGCCATCATGTTCCTGCAGGACTTCAAGCTGGGCCACTACATGAAGATCCCGCCGCGCTCCATGTTCGCCGTGCAGCTCGTGGGCACCGTGCTGGCGTCGTCGGTCTACTTCGCCACGTCGTGGTGGCTGCTGGAGAGCGTGCCCAACATCTGCGACCCGACGAAGCTGCCGGAGGGGAGCCCCTGGACGTGCCCCGGCGACGACGTCTTCTTCAACGCGTCCATCATCTGGGGCGTCGTGGGACCGCTGCGCATGTTCGGCCGCCTCGGCCTGTACTCCAAGATGAACTACTTCTTCCTCGCCGGCGCGCTGGCGCCGGTGCCGTTCTGGGCGCTGGCGCGCGCGTTCCCTGACAGCGCCTGGGCACCGTGGCTCCGCCTCATCAACATGCCCGTGCTGCTGGGCGCCACGGGGATGATGCCGCCGGCGCGCTCCGTCAACTACCTCATGTGGGGCGCCGTCGGCCTCGTCTTCAACTACGTCGTCTACCGGCGGTACAAGGCCTGGTGGGCGCGGCACAACTACGTGCTCTCCGCGGGCCTCGACGCCGGCGTTGCCTTCATGGGCATCGTCTCCTACGCCGTGCTGCAGTCCAGAGGCATCAATGGCGTCGACTGGTGGGGGCTGCAGGTCGACGACCACTGCGCGCTGGCGAGGTGCCCCACGGCGCCGGGAGTCAGCGCACCCGGCTGCCCCGTTCACTAGACACACTCAGCCACTCAGGGCTGGCCGACACGCACACGCTACTTTCTTTTCTTCCAGGATGGATGGTTAACGGTGGTGCAGCCGTGTGGTATTCTATATACTGTAGTGTATAGCTAAACCTAATTAATCCCACTCAGTCAGAAAAAGATTATTATCACTGTAAAAGGTAACAAAACGAAACAATGCTTGCAAAGGCATGCTAAAATCCATTGTGCCTTTGCTAATACAGTTAGCATACATATGCTACTCGAGAAGCAATTGTATAAAGACGATCTTTGATGAAATATCATGAATACAACTCCGCGGTTTCGTAATAGGTGAATGCTAATCAGTCGTTCACCAAACGTTTCCTGAGTATTTGGTATTCCTGAGTATTTGGTATTTGGACAAACAATGGACAAACTTGGTTGAACTTCTGTTCAAACCTCACAAAAATTATGCAAAATGTCAGTTTTGAGTAAATATGAATCAGTAACCGTGCTAGATGAACTTGTTATATATAGGAGCTCAGGAGCTCAGCTCATCTTCGCTGGCGCATTCAAATATGCATGATCCAACTCGTGCACCAAGCATAGAGCAACAAATCGATTAGATTTTTCAGGTTCAAGGTGCAGATATTTGAGGAGACAGAGACATGTACTCCATCGTATAGGGCAATGGTGTTCTTTATAGCACTTTGTATACACGCAGGCATCAATTGCTAGTGATCACAGATTAAGCTAAAAACAAGCTAACAACACAAGGCAATGCTTTTCATGTGTAAATCAAAGTGTGAATAACTTAACATGCATAATGCTAAGTGATAGAGACCGACTCTCCTAGCGTTCACACAGCTAATCTGCTTGCAGAGGTATCCTTACAAAGAAGCTTAAAACTACAAGTATACCAGAAGTCTATATTATGCCAAACATAACCTTCAATATGACACCTACTATGGATGACTGGATCACAACATGCTATGGGATAGAAGCTAAAGCTCAGGTGAACTTGAAAACATGTACACATGACATTAAGTTGGGCTTGAAGCTTCAGGTAGCTGGATATTTTCCAGAAAAGCTGGGCAGTGGGTCTTTCCAATGACAGGCAGCAAACATGCAGGAAAGTTTTAAGCCAGGAAATCCTTCTCAAGGGCTCTTCTTGTCATCCATATGGGTGATATCGTCCATATCCACCAGTGAAGCTTCCCCTATTCGTGTCAGGTGTGCTAGCAGATCCATAACCACCTAGCGTAGGATCATATGCCCCACCGTAGCCAGTGCCACTAAAGCCAGAACTACCAGGGCCACCAAAGCTCTCGTCAGCATCACCACCAAACCCAGTATTACCAGCGGCACTGAAGCTCTCATCAGCACCACCGCGTCTATAGCCACTTAAGTCAGCACCAGCATAAGCTCCACCAAATCCTCCTCCATATAACCCAAAGCGACTGGGATAACCAAACGAAGACGCGGCTCCGTAGCCCCCTAATCCTGCATAGTAACGACCATATGCACCACCAAAATCACCTATCCCACCATAGTTGCCGAGCCTACCACCGAAACCTGCGTCGCTCCTATAAGGACCAAATCCACCACCCCTGTAATTTCCATAAGCACTGGCCATTCCACCATAGTTGTCAGCAGAAGGGTGGTCCCTAGAGCCACTATCATATGCTGACCTAGCATTTCTACCATGCACTGGTGGTGGTGGTGGATTGGAGGATTTCTTTGGTTCTGCTTTCTTGATCTCCACCTACAAACAAAGCAAATGACCTAAGCCCTGTCAAATAACCTATGGGGCCTTTCTATCAATTAAGCATGATGTTCCATGAAATTAGCACGACTGGTGACTTGGAATAGAAGAATGCATTTTCCTTTTGTTGACATTACTTTACATATTTTACACCATAGGTACACCACAATGGAGGGGATAACCATTTGTGTCATTTCTATAATGAACTGCAGACTCACCTTTGAACCAGCAAGGTCAATCATATTTCCATTTGCTAACAAATCATCTACAACTTGCTCAGAAGCAAAAACTATAAATCCAAAGCCTCGCGAACGTTTGGTTTCATGATCAAACATAATCTGGTGGTCTACCACAGTCCCATATCTTGCAAAGAAACTCTTGAAATCGTCTGATCAAGGTTAACAAATAGAACAATCATCAGGCCAAAATCGATGTAAAACAAAGCTGATCCATCATATGCCATACTGATATTACCTTCTGTTAGTGTTGAGGGAAGCCCACCAACAAATATCTTTTTAGTCTTGAAATCCTTAGAGCTAGACTGCACTGAACCTTTTGGTATGGTTCTCTTAATTTCAACCTGAGTAAGCAAAAGGAAGTACTACTAAGTAATTTTCAGCTGTGAACGTGTGGGGAATGCAAAGATAAATGGGTGATGCATGAGGTATGGCACAAATGAAACTTCAGATGGATAAATGAGGAATGCGAAATCACATCTGGAATAGCTACATTAAGTAACATGAGCAACTTAACAGACTAGTATCCTAAATTGAATCAGAAACACCAATGGTAGTTCGCGAATCTAGCACAGCGAGACAATAGACATTGACATGCCAATTGCTTGAACTAACAAAGCAAACAGATAGGCATATAGTCACCAAAGCAACACTATTCTTTGTTTAAAATGCACTCATAAACTGATTGATATAACAAGGTGTAATTCATATTTTAACAAAGATCAATATGATAAAACAAATGGTTTTATATCCTTATCACACACAAAAAACTGATTACCTAATGTGCATGTATCGACAAAACACGTATAAGAACTAAAGCGAAGAATTAACAAAATAGAGCAATTTAACTCCTAAGTGATGATACAGACTTGCTGAGAAACAAAACTTACTTGCTTTCCATTGATAACATGTTTGTCCTCTATCACTTTATCAACAACAGCAGGGTTAGAGTATGTAATGAAGCCAAAACCCCGTGGCTGAGATGTGTACCTATCCTTCATTATCACTGAATCAACTATTTCCCCATACTGTCCAAAATGCCTCACAAATGTAGCTATAGCAGGAAACAGCAGCACAAAATCAGTAGAATGAAGACAGAGCTAATATGAGAATCTATCTATTAATCCTGCAATTCACTAGTAGCTCCACACATCAGATCAGATTGATGAATAAATGAAATATAGAAAAAAAAAGGAAAACGGCACAAATGCCAAAATAATTACTTTTGCAGTGCTGTATCATGCCCTGCTCTATAAACTACGAGTATTCCCCATGGTTGATGGTTCAGTTGTAACCCTATATCCTCATTATGTAAAACTGGCATCTCACTAATTGCAACACTAGTGAGCAGATTTATTGACAAAGATTAGATTTTTTTTAAAAAAAAAAACTTGTATCTTCCTATAAATTAACATGTTTTTCGTTGGATGTCACCAGTTCATATAGCTAGGCTTTGCTCATTGCAATTATTGGCAAGGGAACATAACATGGGCACACGAAGATCTTAATCAGGCATATAATTGCAGATTGTACTAAAAGTATCTGTATATCAACTAAAACAGATTAATTATCACATAACAGAAGCATCAAAATTCTTTGTGCAGGTGCATTGTACAACTCTTTACAAGTCAGAACATGACATCAGTGTAAATTTTCACGCAATTAACAAAATATGACGAGGCACAGTTCCGCCACAGGAGTGCAGTGAAAAACGCCATACATCCAGAAATCAAGTGAATAATAGCATACCGTCCACCACGCCCCCACCCAACGTCCCAACCTCAACCCCCTTCCCCACCCCCAAAAAAAGTTAAATTGTACAACAGAATCGCGATCTCATCTTCCAATCCGCAGAAATCAGTACAAGCATCGAACGCGACAAAGCACAAAACGGGGGAATCGATCAACCTACCATCCGTGGTGTCCCGCGGGAGCCCTCCGACGAAGATTTTCCTGGAAGAAAACCCCAAACCAAAGGCCAACCAATCAGACCGCTTAATCGAGATCCAAGCCGTAAATTAGCGAAGAGAGAGGGGGGCGCCAGGAATTCATACCCCGGATTGCCGCTGCCACCGCCGCTGCCGCCGCCGCCGCCGCCACCACCACCGCCTCCGCCGCCGCGCCCCCTTGACCTCGCCTCCGCCTTCCCCATCGCCTCGCTAGGGTTGCTGGCTGCGCACGGGCTTCGGAGTTGGACGCCGCGGTTTCACTCGCACAACCGCTCGATGATGTGTCGATGGGGTGGGCCTCGTGCACCCTTGTATGGCCTGGCCCAATTGCACGCTTTGTGAACCGCTATCCCACGGCCCGCGAGAGTTCACTTGACAACCGCAACGACCGCCTTGCCCCCGCTGCTGCAAGCCTCCCTCACCAGGAGATACGAGGGCCTCCGCCGTGCCCGCCCCCAGCCGCCTCCTCGCCGCAGCCGCACGGGGGCCTCCGCCGTCCGCGAACTCGAGGTGACGACGCCTGTCCGTCTCCGTCCCCTCTGCCCCCCATTTCTCCACGCATTGGTGTTGCGGTCCCGTGCCGTGCGTTTGGGGATTCGCTGCTCCGCGAGTCCGTGTATCGGGTTAGGGCTCGTTAGGCTTCTCACCGGGCGGTGATACGGGCCCGTGGCAGGTGGTCGGGTGGGTGTGAGATGTGCGATTTGATCGAGCCAGGGTTGCGTGTGCTTAGGGCTGGCCAAAATGTAGCGGGATTTGAGTTTCTGAGAGTGTATTGCGTGTGGGAGGTTCTTAGGTTGTGCCCTGATTGATGCGTGCATTGTGTGGTGTGAAATGCCGAAAGTTCACTGGATTTTTATAGAATTATTATGAAAGTTCACCGGATGGATGATGGATCAGGCGCTGCAGAACACAGACGTGCACAGCAGAGTGGGGTGCGTGTGTATAATATCATATATATATATATAAGAATGTTGCAACTGTGAACAGTGAATTCCTTACTCACCCCATGTTTGATTTTTCTTCTTGTTCGTTGTGCTGAGAATCATGCCATGTTTGATTTTTTGCAGAGAATCTCCAGCCGATGTTGTCTTTGATCTGATGTTTGGAGTCTGAATTGAGCCGTTCCTCATCATGAAACCCGACAGCAACCAGCCAAGGATGCAGCTGCGGTCAGGCCACCTTCTACCCCCGCCGTTGGCACCTCCTCAAGGAGGCACGCCCAGTTCTGCGTTCTGTCCTGAGGACCGGCTCAGCGGACTACCAGACGATCTGCTCATCCTGGTGCTCATGAGGCTTCAATGTGCCCGTGAAGCAGCACGCAAGAGCGTGCTCTCCCGCCGCTGGGCCGGTCTCTGGAAGCAGCTCCCGGAGCTCACCTTCAAAGGTGTCGACAATGACTCTGTCAAGACTGCTCTCGCCTGTGTCACACGCCCCACGCTTGAGCTCCTCAACATCCGTTTGAATGGCATGGTGGCTCCTGGGGATGTCTCTTCTCTTCTCGGTGCTGCCGCACCGCTGGCGCCTGACAAGCTCATCGTTACCTTGGAGGAGTCCATAGACCCCTTTGAGGCCGACGAGCTGCACTGCTTATCCCGTACCACCTCACTGCAGCTTACCGCTCAGGATCTCTACATCGCACCGCCACTGTTTGGCGAGTTCACGTCGCTCAAGAGTCTCTTCCTACACTCATGCCGCATTGACCTTGGTGGCCTGCTCCCCGTCTGCCCGTGCCTAAGCATTCTCAAGATCAGCGACTACTGGGGGAGGGACGCCATCACCATTCACTCTTCTTCACTTGAGGAGCTCAGCATGGACATCAGTAGTTGGGACGCCTGTGATGACGGTTGTATCGACATTGTGTGCCCAGTGCTTAAGAAGGTCGAAGTGGAGGCTGGCCGTGCCAACATGCTCAGAGTGTCGTTCTTGGCACCAGTAGTGGAGGAACTTTGCTGGTCGCTCAAGTATGATTCCCTCCACCCCTACTCAGATTTTTTCATGGTTACTGGTGAGTGGTGCCTTGGTGGCATTGGAGTGCGGTTTGGAGGGAAACAGCTACCTCACATCAACATCCTACGCCTTGATATCCATTGCACTTGTGTGGGTATTCTCACTTGGTTTTCAACTATTTGCTTACTTCCTTACTATGTGAGATGTTGATGTAACAAATTCATAATTTCTGTTGTCCCTATTCTCTCAGCTGATGGATGTGGAAGGAGATGGTGAAAGACAAAGCACAACAGAAGCTATAGCTCGACTTCCAGTGACCAACTTCTCTGTTTTGGAGCTGTATATCTCGGCCAATGCACACGTTATTGGACCACTGGTGTCGTGTCTTCTTCAGATTTTACCAGCTATACAAAAGCTTAAGCTGGTCATGGTTTGTCAAAGTGAGGTAACATATCCACTCAATCTTAGTATGTGCTACTCCTAAGTCTTTTCCACTGTCCATTAGCTTCCGGATTATATGCTCAAAATCAGGTCCAGTGGATGTGGATGGATCTGTTAAGCTGCTAACAAAACAACTGATTTCCATATAATTATTCAAACAGTAAATATTGACTAGCCTTAGAATCTCGGTTGGCCAGTTCATCATTCTAGCATCATATGTTGCCCATAGTAGAAAAAGCATCGATGACTATGGACATACATACATGTGCTTAGACACCATATGCTACTGCGTAACTACTGGATACCTAGGATGGTATGGTTACGTTCTACTATTGACTTTTGAAAAGGCCATATGTGTACTTATCTTCAAAAAAAAGAAAAAAAGGAGTGCACGTGCATGCTTTTTTACTAGTATATGTATACATACTTTTTGGAGAAGGGACTGTGTATACATGCTTTTTAGATGGGCATATAAGTACATATTAGTTCCAAAGAAGAGTATTCATGTATACTTAACTTTGAGACAGAGTATGTATACTGTAAACATACAATTTTCAAAAGGGAGAATGTATATATACCTTTTTTTTCTGACCACACATTGTGTTTTCTAAGAAGGTTGCAAAGGGTACAGGTAGGTTGCAAGATGAAGGATACCTATATATGTTAAAAAACATCCTCATACTAATCACATGCCAATTGTACCTGAAGATTAAATTAACAAGTACCAGGAGGAAGATTATGAATGTTGTACCCGCAAATTAAACCATGAACATGAGAGAGAAGGCAGCATACCTGTTGCGTGCATACCTTTGAAATGGCAGTTTTTTTTTTCTTTGGCTATTGTTTCCTGTTATGTTTCTTCAGGAAGCTTCTTGCCCGTATGAACAATCTGAGAGTTGGAGAAGTGACTACATCTCGCTGACAGATCTGGAGGTGGTGGAGATTATAGGCTTTGCTGGAGAAGACCATGAACTTGATCTCATGGAATTTATATTCAGATGTGCGCCAGCACTTGGAACAATGTCTGTGACATTCAGTGAGCACCTATCGAGTGAATTGGTGAGGGCCTATTTGGAACGCAGGAATTTCATAGGAACCATGCAGGAATTTCACAGGAATTAGTTCAATTTCATAGGAATCTTCAGCATCTCAATTCCCTATCCATCTGTTGAGTTATGTCGATGATGATTCCCAGGATGAAGATTATTCCCAGGATGAATGAGATGCAAGAACACTAACTAGAAAGAAGATGTTTCATGTATTGGATAGGTTTGGAATTCTTTGTTGTTCGTAGCAGGGCCTCTCTTCATGGCTATAATGAAAACGAACCTGCAATCGAGTTCGTTATTCCCATTATCAGTCAAAACTGGATATGAGTGCTCAGTTTATATAAGAAAAGTATTGTTCCAAAATGGTATCTAACTCCATTACCTGGTCGTTGTTTTTATCGCATTGTCAGGTGGAAATTAATTTTGTTTCATGCTCACTTGTTTTGCTGGTTTCTTTCCCATTTTCTTGTTGTCCTTAGACTACCCGCAGTGGGTACTCTAAAACGATACTCTAAAGCTTTAGAGTACGAATATAGAATAAAAACTGCTGCACTGGGTAATCTAAAACGATACTCTATCCTTTCTCTCACTCTATATTTAGAGTGGTACTGTGCTTACTCTATACTCTATAGTAGCGGGCCCTACTAGCTTAACAAAGGAAAAAATGATATAACTCACAAACCAAAAATCCAAATTAAATTTCGATTTCACCATTAAATTCGTTTCAATAAATCCTTTAAAACTAGATCACACATGGATATATTTAGATAAAGTGACAAGTGAGTCCCACAGTGGATAGAGTGGATAGAGGATGATATAGATAATGAATGGGTGCGGGAGAATTGAGTATAGAGAAGAGAATCTTACTGACTAGGACGTATAGAGGATGAATATAGAGGTCCATGAGTGCGGGTAGTCTTACTCTTGCCATATTCAGTTTCTTCACAAATCCCAACTTCTTTGAGTTTCTGAAGAGAAGAAATAGTGATAGGATCTCCTCACTAGGAAACATTATAGTGTATATGGCTTAGTTTCGGAAGCCCTATCAAGTGATACAATCCTAATTGATCTGTTGGGAGTTGTTGCACTGTTATCCGCAGTCCTGTTGAAACACGGTTGTGTATTTTGTGATTTCTCCGATTTTTTGGGTGCTTGCAGTTCTAAACCAAACCACTATGTTATTATAACTTTGTTACTATCTTTTTAATAGGAAATTATTATATACACGAAAACCATGGTTTCAGATCCTTGCAGAGTTTGGACCTCGGTGACCAAAAAAGCAACCTGCTTTCTCGTGTGGCTTTTTTTTTTCGTTTCGAATGCTTTCTCGTGTGGTGCTGAGACGGGTAACAACCGCCATTGCAATATCTAGCTGAATCTTATGCATTGCAAGGTATGGCTCGACCGGTGAGAGTGACCAGTCGCCACTGACCTAGCTTGCCAGTGAAGAACGAGAGGTCACCACTCACCATCACCACCACCATAGATCTGGCTAGCGGATTAGAGCAAGGCTAATAATACAGCCGGTTCGTTGGATGATTTTTATAGCCTTTTCTCAGTCCGCCCATATAATAGTTAGATATTCATCATTAATACATCTCTCTTATAAATTTTATTGGCTCTTGTGTCCAAGTCGGTTGTAAGCTTACCGTCCGCTTCTCTTCTCTTTCTCCTCTCCTCTCTCCTCCACCTCAGCATTTAACTAGCTTACAGCCTACTAGTATTATACTCTCTAAGTAGATCCATCCATGTGCCCTCACCCCACCCCCCACCCCGGCAAGCGCAGATCAAACTGCGTGCATTGCGGACGCAAAGGGTTACCGATGCTAGCTAGGAAGCCCGATATTGGACCAAATGACCCAAGAATAGAAGGGGATTGGGCTCTAAAATTTAAAACAAGAATCTTAGCCTACGCAAACATCGAAGTCGTGGATGCAAAGGGTCACCGATACTAGCTAGAAAGCCCGACATAGACCAAATGGCCCGAGAAGGGATGGGATCGGGCTCTAAAATTTAAAACAAGAATCCTAGCCTAAGCAAACATCAAAGTCCAGTCTGATCCCTTGTTTCTCTTCCTCTTGCATAAGCTCGAGGTAAAACGCGTGACGAAGGAAGAAAAGCAGTCAAGCAGCCAACACAAACCCCTTGTTTAGTTCCCCCAATTCTCCTCCAAATTCCACTATGCAAAAAGAAGATTCCCCGTCACATCAAAATGTCGGCAAATGCATGGAGTACTAAATGTTGATGAAATCAAAAATTAATTGCACAGTTTTGTTGTACTTTGCGAGACGAACATTTTAAGCCTAGTTAGTCAAAATTTGGATAATTTTTACCAAATACAAATGAAAATGCTACAGGAATTCTGATACAGTGTTTTTCTCCCCTATTCTGTGAACTAAACGAGGCCAAAGCAGAAAAACTTGCCTAGCTATCTTTGTCGCAGGCTCGCAGCCCCATGGCCATTGCTTTTCGAGGCCACGCTGTGGTCATTTATTTTCGCTACTTTTGGGACCCATCAGCCCAGCCTGAAAAGTACCGTTGGCTGATTTGTTGTGAGAGAAAAAACACTATAGATATGGCTGATAAGTCATGCTGATAAGTTCAAGCGAACAGAGCCAAAGTTGCTAGCCTAGAGCTGTCGAGGGTGTTTGATACCTCTCCTCAACGACTTTAGTTTATGTCACATTGGATATTGGATAGATATTTATTTGGAGTGTTAAACATAGACTAATTACAAAACTAATTACACAGGTGGAGACTAATTTGCGAGACGAATCTAGTAAGCCTAATTAGTTCATGATTTGACAATATGGTGCTACAGTAAATATGTGCTAATGATGGATTAATTAGGCTTAATAAATTCATCTGGTAAATTAGTCTACATTTGTGTAATTTGTTTTGTAATTAGCTCATGTTTAATTCTCCCAGTTAGCATGTGAATGTCCGATGTGACAGGAACTAAACTTTAGTCCCTAGATCAGATAATCTTTTGCTAGGTGCTTCTAATACTTTCTTTATCATTCTCACTCTTTTTCAAATTCCTATGTTCAAAATTCATGTGTTCCAAGCACCTCTGACTTTCGTGTGTTCTTCCAATCCTTTATTTTCACTCTATTCCTATCTTTCCTCTATTTCTTATCATTCGTGTATTTTTCAATTCCTCTCTTCCTAACAGGCCCGTATATTGGGTGAAAATAGACACACGCACTACTAAATGATCCGTTGGCCTTGTCTGCCTTCACCAGATCAGATGGTGACGTAGTGTTATACTACTTTTCCAATGGTTAGAAGCAAATATATCAAAATATTCGCCGTCATATGATACATCGGGAATCACAAAGTCTTCAACGATCATACAGCACGGTACAAAGACTTGGTCAACTTATCACAAAATTAAGTTTAGCCCACAGGATGATCCTCTGAGGAGTCACGAATTCTCCTCTAGATCATACGGCGCACACCAACGCTCTGGCCAACTTGTTATAGAATTAAGTTGGACTTCATGGGACAATCTATCGGGAGCCACAAAGTCTCACCCCCGATGGTATGGTGCACATAAGTGGGTTGGCCACTTGGCCAAAGTCAAGGACCAGGCTTCACCTGATCATACACTATGACCACTCAGAAACGGGGCCAAGTCACCCTACCCTGCTGCATAGTACCGCCAGCGATCCGTCAGGGCTCACCCCTATCATCCGATGCACATTCTGGTGCATTTTCTAAGCACGTTTCAACTCTAACCTCATCCAATTCAACTATTTTTAGGTCCTTGACTTGAAACATATCCAATTGCGCCACTTTTGCCTTGGACCTAATGACAATAAGCTTCTTGAGCATACCAAACTAACGCTCTCGATCTCACTCGAGATGCATGCCTTCGAAGCACCCCCCCTAATAATATGACTAAAGGAAAATAAAATCCTAATACACACTACATCAAAAGTGTTCCTGAACAAAAAACTTATACTTTTTTTTTGAACACCTGAACAAAAAACTTATACTTGAAACATATAGATTTTTAGTCTTTATGAATATTCTTTGCACATGTCACTCTAGATGAGAAGATGTGGAGCAACATGGGAGGACACAGAGAGGGATCGAGGCTCTAGTTAGCAGCGGGAAAACCCCAAGGTGGGTCGCCCTGCATCGCTAAAAACTCTAGTTTGGTTTTGGTGAATTGATAAAAACCCTGTGTGCTAACCTATTCCTCTAAGTGGTCATGAGATAGGGTGGCACATCCCAAATGGTATAGCAATTGGATGAAGATCATGTTGGTGGACATGTGATGATGGTGATCAAGCTCCGAACTTGGAAAAGAAGAAAGAGAAAAACAAAATGGGCTCAAGGCAAAGGAATAATTATAGGGTCATTTTGTTTTGGTGTTTGGTGATCAAGACACTATAGAGAGTGTGATCACATTTAGGATAGATGATCATACTATTAAGAGGGGAGCTCTTATCGGACAAATCGATCATCTAGTGTCACTAGGTGTTGGAAAACTTGCATATGCATTTTAGGCTTAGTGCACAATCGGTGAGAAAGTGATTAACCTTTGAAAAATAATTGTGAAAAATGCTAACACACTTGCACGTGATGGTGAAACACTTATGGTGTTGGCACATTTGCAAGGAAGCAAAGGAGGCGAAGAAGGGGATGAGGTGTTGTCTCTGGGGGCACCGTCATCCCCTGTCCGGTGCACCGCCACACCTAGGGCGGTGACCGGATGGAGGCCGAGAGGGGGCGGTTTGGTGTTGCCCGGGGAGGCCACCACCCATAGGGCGGTGCCCACTTGGACTTGGCCAACAAGGAGAAGTAAGGGGCTGGCACCGTCAGTGACGGTGTGCACCACCCCAGGTGCGACGGTGCACCACCGAGGGCACCGCCACCCTGACCAGTGGCACCACCTCTTTTCAACAGAGAGCAGGGGGTAGCTGGCTCGGGCATCGCCGCGGTCACCACCACCCCATGGCGATGCACCGCCCCTTTTTACCTGAGGCTGGTGTTTTCGATGGTATGTCCGGGTGGCACCGCACCCCCTGTCCGGTGCCACCGCCGCGTGTCCGGTGACCGCACGCTAGTCAAACTAGCCATTGAGTCGACTGTTGGGGGGCACCACCACCTCTAGGGCGGTGCCACCACCGCTGTGTGTAAGGTCCTAAATGGCTAGAGGGGGGTGAATAGCCTTTTTAAAAAACTACAAACTTTACTCAACAACAAAATTAGTACAAAAGATGGCGAAGCTAATTCTAGCACTAGCACAACTATACTATGCAAGCCACCTAAACAATTCTAGTAGATATGAAGGCTATAATATCTAATCCACACCAAAGAGGCTAAGTCACTACTTACTATACTCCTAGGTAAAAGAGAAACACTACACAAACTAGGAGCTAAAAACTATAAGTGATAACAAGCTAAGCAGCTAGCAAGGTAGACAAGTAAGTAAAGGAGTGAGGATGTATTGTTATACTGACATTGATGAGAAGAGATATGTCCAATGAACCAATCAATCAACGCAATCACATACACAAGATGAAATCTTCGGCAAAGAGATGACACAAAATTTTTTACCGAGGTTCGCTTGCTTTCCGGTAAGCTAGTCCTCGTTATGACGATGCACCCACTCGATGGATCACGAGCTAATTGACTATCAAGAGTCAAACCCTCGGCGGGTGCTACACATCCACTCACAAGATAGGGATCCTCCAAGCCACGAGCTCCACTAGAGTAGCCAATTCACAAACTCCCGCGGGGAAGGCTCAAGAACCCCTCACAATCACTTGGTGAGGCTCGAAACAATCTCCAATCATGAGCTCAACACCACCACTGCTCCAAGCCGTCTAGGATGTTGGGAAACACCTAGAGTAATAAGAAATCCGTAGCCAACTCAAGGATCAAGTGCCACTAGATGCAAATCACTAAGCAATGCACTTGAATCTTACTCAATCTCGCTAGAGTATGCAACCAAGTAAGGAGATGAGCGGAGGGAAAGTTCTCTAGCTCAAAGTATGTCTCAAGTGTTCAAAGAGTCAAGAGAGAGGTCTTAAAATCGGCCAAACAACTATTTATAAGCATCCCCAAAGAATAGAGCCGTTAGGCTCGAAATGCCGCTTTGCGCGCGTTGACCGGACGCGGCCAGCGTCTGGTCACACCAGCATGACTTCGCCGATGCTCGCCATGTGTCCCTTTTTGAATCTCACTCGTTAGATTTTCAACGGTCACGAAACGTTACGCTCTCAGGTAAAGTGTGACCGGACGCGCTGCACGCCACGACCGGACGCGACAGTGCCAGCGTCCGGTCGCTATCCAGAGAGGTTCCAGAGAGCGACTTTGTCGATCGGACGCGTCCGGTCGTATGTGACCAGACGCGCCACCGCTTCCGATCAAACTTCCCTCCACGCTACTCTCCTGGGTGCGTGACCGGACACGCTGGTGACATGAGTGATCGGACGCGTCGGTTGCAAATCCTAGAGCCCTGCGCTGCGCACAGTTGCTGCCACTGACCGGACGCGACGGTCGTGCTGAGACCGCGTCCGGTCGCGTATCCAGTCACCCAGTGACTTTCTTTTGCCTCTGTTTCTTTGCCTCTGGCGCAGTGAAAAAATAGACGTTTCACTTCCACAAAAGCGCCGAATCCCGCCTCGCAAGCTCGGCGGGAGGGAGAGAGGAACCAAAACCCCTCTCTACCCCTCAAACTCCATCTCCTTCATAAATGTGCTAACACCACCAAGTGTTCACCATCTTGTGCTCGTGTATTAGCATTTTCTCAAATATTTTTTAAGGAGTTAGCATCTCACTAGATCCTAAATGGATATGCTCAAGAATATGGACCTAGTAGCACTTGATTCATGAGATGACCGTGATTGCCCCTCTTGGTAGTCGGCTATCAATCCTAAACCTGGTCAATCACTTCTCTACTCATCTTTAGACCGGCAAAAAATAATCCTATGATTATACCTTTGTCTTGATCATCTCATTCTTTATCCATCACCTATGTGCATGTTCACCATCATCTTTATCTTCATGCACATGCGATCTTATGGCCATCACCATCATGCTCCTTGCTTCTTCATCACATGTGTTGCTACGTCTAACTCAATTCACTTGACACAATGGCATTAGCAACTTGGTGTCATTAATTACCAAAACCAAACTTGGGCTTTCACCATGCCGGTGACCTCACAGAGGCAGCTCAAAAGAGGTAACGGTTATATTTGCTTGTGAGTTTATAAATAAAGCTTGTGGCCGGCCTTGGCCACTTTCTTGGCACTTCCTACACCTGTGTACACCCTTTAGGAGCTGAGCACACCACTCCACTCACTTGCACACTTGATTTCATCATCTTGAGTGAGATTTGAGAGCGCTAGTGCATTACTTAGTGATCTAGTATCTTGTGACACTAGTTGGATGATTTGGGCTAGTGGAGATCTTGTTACTCTTGGTGTTTGTCGACACCTAGACGGCCCGGTGATTGGTGGATCATCGAGCGGAGGAAGATGATTGTCTCCGGCTCCGATCATTGTGATTGTGAGGGGTTCTTGTGCCTTCCTCGGTGGAGCGCTAAAGGCAACTCTAGTGGATTGCGCGTGGCTTGTGGATCCTCATCTTGTGTTGGTTGTGCGGCACCCGGTTGTAGGTTAGACGTGTGATGCCTATTAGCCCGTGAACCTCTAAGTGAGTGAATCGCCACAACAGGGAGTAGCTTACCGGCAAGCAAGTGAATCTCGAAGGAAAAATCTTGTCATCTGGTCTCCAAGGCTTTCTTTGGTGTTCATTGATATATTGTGATTGATCTCTTGCCGCGGCGGTATATCACTCCTACCTCTCTTGCATTACTTTTCTTGTGTAGCTAAGCTCCTTAGTGTAATTAGTTTTGAGACTTAGCTTGACTCTTGTTAGTAGTTAGTGAGGCTCTTTAGTTAGTCTTCGAGAGCTCACTAACTTAGAGGTAGTGACTTAGCCCTTTGTGTGTGACATAGAGACTATAGAAACTAGAATTGTGGATAGGAGCCTTATATTTTAATAGGCTAATACAACACTCGCTTTGTTTTATAATTGTCTAACATCTTTGCTCAAGTGTTGTTGTAGATTTTTTTATAGGCTATTCACCCTCTCTAGCCATTAGGCCCTTTCAGTCGCTCATTGGGACCACATCCGTAACAGAGCATTAAACCAATAGAAACAAATCAAACCTTGCTCTAAGTTTACTACTCCCTGCGTCCTAAATTATAAGTCATTTCAACAATTTTCTTGGAAAATTAAAGTATCTCAAGTTTTGACCAAAATAATAACATTTATGATACCAACTAAGTATCATTAAATTATTCATTAATTATTTTTCATAGTATACCTATTTGATGTCATACTTTTTATAATTTTTTTATAATTTTGGTCAAACTTGAGATGATTTAGCTCTCTATAAAAAAAGTTAAAATGACTTTTAACTTGGAAATTGGAATGGAGGGAGTAGATATATCATATATGCGTGCACAATCATTGTGTAAGGCTACTTCCTTTTTTTTAATATTGTGCGCTTTGGCGATGAATCGCGATGGATGAAGTCATGAATGTGGGTCAAACACATAGATCCACCAGTCACATGTGGGCGCTCCCTATGCACACTAATCACACCTCCTTGACCGGCGAAGGAAGCTTCCTTGAAGTAGTTGGTACGGAGTACTCCGTACATCATTAGTTCGCAACATAACTAATTACACACAAAACTGAAAGTGAGACGTGACTTGAGTAAATAATCCAGCTAGTATATATATATATACATGTCAGTTGTTGGAGTACGAACGTAGGAAACCGAAACGCCATTTGACAAATGCATGAAAATTGGGAAAAGGACATCATCTGTTCTTGTCAACGCAAATGTTTGTACGGGTAGAATTTACTCGTCTTTGCATGTTTGGATCTTATATAGACGATTATAGGAGTATACAATAATCTAAATCATGGCCTTATATTTGGATTATGGATTATAAAGTCCAGTTGTTTGGATCCCTGTATTATAATAATATAAAGTGGCCAGATTGTTGGTTGTATCTGTAATTGTAATATCAAAGTAGATATAGTAATCTAGATGGAAGATGGTTGGATTCAGGAAAAAAGATGGATGAAGGGTAGTAGTGTCATAATAATAATTTAGATGGTTGGATAATATACTCCCTCAGAGAATTAAAAAACATTGTCATTTTTGCTTTCCAAAAGCCAATAAATCTTATTTTTGACTAGATATATAAAAAAGATACTAATATTTATATTTATGATGTGCAATAAGTATTCTTAGATGAATTATGGATTTTTCATAATAAACCTAGTTAAAGATAGAAATGTTGATAATATTTTCCATAAATATGATTTAATCTATTTTTTATTTAGCTCAAACTTAAAATCTTTTTTTGGGGTGTGTGTGTGTGGGGTGGGGGGTGTTGTTGAAGGTAGTTCGTAAGAATCTAAGGCTATTTGGATCATCTAAAGATTTTTAAGAAACAGCAGGTAGATGATCCAAACGGTCTTAGCCTCCCTTACGAAATCCAACTCACAGATCCATTTATTTCAGTAAAAAAATGTGGAAAAACTTTTATGCACCTTTTGTTTGTCAAACATTGAAGTAAGGTTTCATAACTTTTTTCTCTTGCTGTCGAGCTTTCATTTCATTTTAAAAGGGCAGCAAAAGTAACTGATTTTTTTTTTGGCCAGCTTTTGCTCTTAGCACCAGCAGTATATAAGGCCAAAAGTGCTAAAATTTTAGGTCGAGGCAAATTATTGCCCTGTTTGTTTAAATTTATTAGCCATGATAGTATTTTTTTTACCATAAATCAGTCAACAATGCTTTCAGCTATGACTTATCAGCAAAACGAACAACTCGAAAAGTAGCCACATATTGTGAGACAAACTTTCCCTCTCCTCAACACCAAACCAAGGAATCATCTGAATGTTTCCTGAATTTTATATCGAACCAAAAATAGTCATCTGTTAACGCTACTATAGTAGTACCCAAAATCGTCGAAACATGCCGAGTTTTTCACACATGAAGGGCTGGCATTTGCAGAAATCGGGCAAACACAGCTTTCCCTCTTTTCACACAAGACGATAGCCGTCAGTTCGTTGGAAATCGGGCGCAGAAAACCTGACGAACTCCTCCAAAAGTCCCGCGGTTTCGAAAGGCAGGCGACGGCGACCCCAACCGCGGGGAAGGGCCGAGACGAGACAAGATTCGACATCCGAGAGGGGGAGAAGGGGAGAGGAGACAACACGAGGCGCCGAATCGAATCAGGGAAAGCGAACGGCCATCGCTAGTCTAATCGAGTAGTACGCGTCACTAGTGCGGTGCAGCGCCTTCTTCCCCTTCCTCGCTCCGTTCGTGTGTGTGTCGTTGACGAAATCCCAAAGTCCATGTGGGAGGTTTTGACTTGATCCAACCAAGAACGCGCGTTTCAGCCGTAAAATACTCGTACCGGTTTCCAAGTCCGGTCGCGGCTTGCTTCTCTTCCGTCCGTCATTTGCTTTCCTGTTCCTGCCATTCGCGTGTGCCTCTGCTTACCCATTCTTGCTTCCGTCGTCTTTGCTGCCTGTAAATCTGATCTGCTTGTCTCTCCGTGTCACTGCGGATTCTTTACTTCAAGTTGGATTTGGCAATGTCAACGGAAGGAGCGATATTTGATCTGACTTGGTGAGAGTTCTTGCTGCTGCTTTTGTGCTGGTACTGGACGGCGGATTGGAGAGCGGCCAGTGTCTCTTGCCGATTTCTTGGGGGTAGCTACTGTTCTTCTGAATTTCTGATGCGGAGTTTCGCTTAGGATAGGGAAAGGAGTGATTTTTGATCGATTTCTACGCTTCTGTTGGAGATTCCTCTTCTTCTCAACTTGGGGATTTCTACCAAGGGGAGTTTCCTGACCGGTTTGGGTTCAGTTGAGCAGCAGAGATGAGGTTGACTGTTCGTGTGATCGAGGCCCGCAACCTGCGGGCCATGGATTCCAACGGTTTCAGCGATCCGTACGTGAAGCTGCAGCTCGGGAAGCAGCGATTCAAGACCAAGGTGATCAAGATGAACCTGAACCCGACTTGGGATCAGGAGTTCAGCTTCCTTGTCGGCGATGTCAAAGATGTGCTCAAGCTTGATGTCTATGACGAGGACATCCTCCAGATGGATGACTTCCTGGGGCAGTTAAGGGTGCCATTGGAGGATGTGCTGGCTGCCGATGACTTGTCGCTCGGTACCCGGTGGTACCAGCTTCTTCCCAAGGGCAAAACCAACAAGACGGTTGATTGTGGTAATGATAGACATTCATTTAGTTTTGTTGCTCATTTTTGTTTATTATGTTGCCATGGATCTTTCTTTGTTCATACGAATTCACTGTTTGACTTTCTGAGTCTGCATCATTTTGCTGGCTACCTAGTACAACTTGCTGTGAAGTACAATAAGATCTAGCACATGAATTATAGCTGATGTTATTCAGGAAAAGTGATCATCACTTCATTTTTTTCAATTTTGTTTTCACCTTGCAGGGGAAATCTGTGTCTCAATATTGTTAGAATCATCTGGAGCCTCGCGATCATGGTCTGAGGACCTTGGAGCCGAAGTAACTGATATACAGAGAGACTATTCATTGTCAAGACAAAGCACGGCCCCATCTATGGCATTTGCTTATCAAGAAACTGAAACTTGTAAAGAAGACGATGAGTGTTCTGTTAGATCTGAAATCCCTGCAGAGGATAGAAGTAGTGAAGTTGCTGATAGAAATCAAGCTGCTGCAGAGGACAAGCCAAATGGGAATTCTAGTGCAGCTTTGAATGGAATTGAAACTTCTAGTGGTAAAACAGATAAGTCTGATAAGCTATCATTTGTTGATCGTGTCTGCCAAATATTTGCTAAAAAAAATGGCGATACAGTGCCGATCTCCTCTGGAAGCTCTGAGGCTTTAGAAGAAGTTCAAGAGGAAGCAAGTGGATGTGAGCTTTCGGTGAGTCAAACTGATAATGTGTGCCCAGAGACTCCATTCAGTGAACTACTGAAATCTCTTGAATCACGACATGAAGGAGTCGAGATGCCTGTAAATCTACAAGGAATTCTTGTTAATCAGTCGTATCTTGCCTCACCTAGTGATCTGAATAACCTTCTCTTCTCACCAGATTCAGATTTTAAACAAACAATGGTTGAGCTTCAAGGCTGTACTGATTTCAAAACTGAGCCCTGGAGGCTTGATAACGATGGGGAGTCCTTGAAGAGAGTGGTAACATACACAACTGCACCATCAAAATTGGTTAAAGCCGTTCGAGCAACAGAGGAACAATCTTATTTGAAGGCTGATGGAAAAGAGTATGCAGTTTTATTGAGTGTGAGCACTCCTGATGTTCCCTGTGGTACTTATTTTCGGACGGAAATTCTTTTCCGTATCATGCCAGGTCCTGAACTTGATTCACAGCAACAGACATCACATTTGGTAGTATCTTGGCGCATGAATTTTCTTCAGAGTACTATGATGAAAAGTATCATAGAAAATGGAGCTAGGCAGGGCTTGGAGCAAAACTATGCACAGTTTTCGGATTTACTATCACAAAAGATCAAGCCTATTGACGTAGAAGGTTCTGGGTCTGAAAAGGAACAGGTCTTGGCCTCTTTGCAAGGTGGCGAGGAATCTGATTGGAAGATAGCATTTCTGTACTTCTGCAACTTTGGTGTCTTATCCTCCCTTTTTGTGTCTCTTTACATTATTCTGCATGTTCTACGAGTGAATCCAAGTGCTGTTCAAGGCCTTGAGTTCCCAGGATTAGATCTGCCAGATTCGTTCAGTGAAATTATCATGGGTGGGCTGTTGTTTCTTCAAGTACAGCGCATACTTAAGAATATTACATGCTTTGTTCAAGCAAGAGGACAAAAAGGTAATTTCTTTTTTTGATTCCTTATCTTCAGTGCCATCTCATTGCATCTCTAGCATGAAAATCAGAATAAGGATTTGAAAATGGTCTCCCTTTTTCAGCAATAAAATGGTCTTTTTAAATGCAACATACTAAGGTTTTGGAATGATTGTGTTTCCAATGATGTTTCGCCTGATCCGAACGTGGTAACCAAGGCTGTGATCAATGAAGGTTATTTTGTGGTGTGCTGCGGGAGGGGAACCTCCGGAGCCTACTCACTGTGTGTGTGTGTGTGTGGGTAGCGAGTTGTGTTGGTAGGCAGGTGTGGTAGTTTTCTGGGTCGTCTCTTTCATGATTGTGGTGCATCTGTTTCTGTTAAAATTCTTATAGGGAGTTAGGGGCTCTAACCTAACAAATTTCTCTTCTAGTAATGAGAGCGAACACACGTATAGTGCAGTGGCTAAGGCTTGCAGTGGGCAGCCTGCCAACCTGGGTTAAAACTTGCGTATCGCACCACAGGTAATGTGCCCACCTCGCGTAAGCGAGATAACACACGTGATCCTGCCTGTACCTGCATGTTCCAGGGAAAGAGAGGACAAGATTCTCCCAATTACAAAAATATGAACGAGTTTTAGTTAGAGGTGTTAGTCGCTGGATTCGCACTCTTGGTAGTAGCTGAATCCTTACTCTCATTGAGAGAGGATGACACTAGGAGTTGGGGCAATTTTCTGGTTTATTTCTCACACAAACTCATACAATGCCATGCCAACCTGAGGGGTTGGGGATACATATTTATAGGGCTGCTAGCCAGCCAAGCATATGCTAAGATGCTAGTCTAAGATGCTGTCCTAGATGCTAGTCAAGATGTTGTCCTAAGATGCCGATGCTGTCCTAAGATGCTTGTCCTAAGATGCTGTCCTAAAGATGCTAACTGCTGTCCTAAAAGCAGTCAAGGATGCTATTACAAGGACACAAGGACCATGTGTTGCAGTCCCACAAAGACCAGCCACACACGGACTTATTCCTGTCATTCTCCCCCTAAGTCTTGTGTGGCGCCGTCTAGGGAACTCGGACCATCCCAATCCTGGTGCAAAGCTCCTGGAACTTCACTCGCCCAAGGGACTTGGTGAGAAGGTCTGCCAGCTGATCCTGGGTGTTGATGTAGCCGGCCTTGATGCTCCCCTCGTCCAAGCAGCTCCGAATGAAGTGGTACTTGATGCGGATGTGCTTGCTGCGCTCATGGAAGACGGGGTTCTTTGCTAAGGCCAAGGCGGACTTGCTGTCCACCCTGAGCTCCACCGCTTCAGTGTCTCTGCCGAGGAGATCACCAAGCAGTCGAGCGAGCCAGAGCGCCTGAGTCGAAGCGGTGGAAGCCGCTATGTACTCGGCCTCGCAGCTGGACAGGGCCACCACCTGCTGCTTGACCGACTGCCAGCTAACGAGGCACTTGCCGAGGAAGAAGAGGACCCCGCTTGTGCTCTTGCTGGTGTCGATGTCGCCCGCGTGGTCACTGTCGCTGTACCCGACGAAGTGTGTCGCGCCAGGACACCTCGGGTAGTAGAGACCGTGGTCGAGAGTCCCCGCAACGTAGCGGATGATCCTCTTCACAGCCTGCTGGTGCTCCGTTGTCGGTCGTTGCATGAACCGACTAACGTAGCCGACGGAGAATGTCAAGTCCGGCCGTGTGTGGGCGAGGTAGCGAAGGCTCCCCACAAGACGCCGGTACTGCGTAGCGTCCACCTCCTCCGTCGTGCTGTCGCGGCTCAGCTTCAGCCTCTCCTCCATCGGAGTGAGGGCTGGGTTGCAGTCGGTGAGCCCAGCTAGCTCAACGATGCGCTTGGCGTAGGCGGTCTGTCGAAGCGTGATCCCGGAGTTATCCTGGTGCACCTCGATTCCCAGGTAGAAGGAGAGAGACCCCAGATCACTCATCTGGAAGGTGGCCTTCATCTCTTCCTTGAAAGTCGCCACCTCCGCCTCCTTGGTGCCAGTGATCACCAAGTCGTCGACGTAGACACCCACCAGCAGGGCCTTTTCTCCGTTGCCCCGCCGGTAGGTGGCCGCCTCGTGCGGGCTTTGCTCGAAGCCCATCCCCTTCAGCGTGGAATCCAGCTTGGCATTCCACGCCCTCGGTGCCTGCCGCAAGCCATAGAGGGCCTTGCGCAGGCGAAGCACCTTGCCCTCCTTGCCGGGAATCGCAAATCCCGGCGGCTGATGCACGTAAACCTCCTCCTTCAAGTCGCCGTTAAGGAACGCCGACTTGACATCCATGTGATGGACACGCCAGCCCTCCTGGGCAGCTAGCGCAAGGAGGAGTCGCACGGACTCCATCCGTGCAACGGGCGCGAAGGCGTCGTCGAAGTCGATCCCTTCTTGCTGGACGAAGCCGCGCGCCACCAGACGTGCCTTGTGCTTGATCACCTCTCCAGTCTCGTCCTTCTTGAGCTTGAAGACCCACTTGAGAGAGATGGCGTGGTGGCCGGCTGGAAGATCGGCCAGCTCCCACGTCTTGTTCCGCTCGACGGCGTCCATCTCCATCTGCATCGCGGCACGCCATGCCGCGTCCCTCTCCGCCTCGGCGAAGGAACGAGGCTCGCCATCGTCCTGTGCGAGGTGCAGCTCCGCCTCAAAGTCGTGCTGTGCCAGTCCAGGGACCGGCTGCTCGCCGAGGAGGTTGTCCACGGTACGGTAGCGCAGAGGCTCGCCGCCATGGTAGGCGTCGATGCGCTCCTCGTCGTTGGACAGCGGAGTAGCGAACTCCACTGTGCGCTGCTCGTCGTGGGCCGAAGCTGCCGGTGCCGAGCCTGAAGAGGTAGGGTCCGGTGTAGGAGAACGAGGCGTGGCCGGCGGTGCTGGTGGTGGACTCGCCGGAGCCTGTGGACTTGCCGGAGCTGGTGGTGGCGGTGGTGAAGGACTCGCCGGAGGTGGTGGCGAACGAGGTGGTGGGGTAGGCGAGCTCGGTGAGGACGAGCTGCTAGCTCCCCCCGCCTCCTTGAAGTGGACGTAGTCGACGACGAAATCGCTGGTCGTCGGAGTCGAGTCGTCATCCACCATCTTGCCCCACGTCCAGCTTCGCCCCTCGTCGAACGCGACATCACGCGTGATGCGCACGCGCCGTGTCGCAGGGTCGAGGACGCGGTAGGCCTTGACGCCCTCCGCGTAGCCGATGAAGACCCCTGGCGTGCTCCGGTCGTCGAGCTTGCCGACGTGGTTGAGCTCCTTGACGAAGACCAGGCAGCCGAAGACGCGAAGGTGGCTCACCGCGGGCTTGCGCCCGTGCCAGGCCTCGTATGGCGTCTTGCCGTCGAGGGCCTTGGTGGGGGAGCGGTTGAGCAAGTGGACGGCAGTCATCACCGCCTCACCCCAGTAGATCGCCGGCATCCCTCTCTGCTTGAGGAGGGCACGGGCGGTGGCCACCACCGTCTGGTTGCGGCGCTCGACGACGCCGTTCTGCTGCGGAGTGTACGGCGCGGAGAAGTGGCGGTGGATCCCCTCATCGGCGCAGTACGCCGTGAACTCGCCGCCGTTGTCCGTGCGTAGGACCCGAAGCTTGCGGCCGCACTCTGCCTCCGCAGCAGCTTGAAGGTGCTTGATGGCGTCCACTGCGGCTGCCTTGGCGTCGAGCAGGACAGCCCACATGTAGCGGGACACGTCGTCGACGAGGAGGAGGAAGTAGCGCCGGCCTCCAGGTGTAGCCGGTGTCACGGGGCCACAGAGGTCACCGTGTACGAGCTCCAGCTTCTCCTTGGCGTGGAAGCTCGCCTGGCGGGGGAAAGGGAGCCGCCGCAGCTTGGTGAGGACGCAGGTGTCGCAGAATTGCTCCACGTGGTCGACGTGCGGCATGCCCCGCACCATCTCCTTGCTGCCGAGCTGCCTCAGGGCCTCAAAGTTGAGGTGCCCAAAGCGCTCGTGCCACCTCCACGCGTCGTCGTCGCGGCGGGCTGCAAGACACAGAGGTTGCGCCACCTGTGCGTGAAGGACGTAGAGGCGGTTGCTCCTGTTGACCTTGATGAGGAGCCGGTGTCGATGATCCCAGATGCGCAGCACCCCGTGCTCGATCTCCACGCGCGATCCGCTCTCATCCAGCTGTCCCAAGCTGATGATGGAGTTCCTCAACGCGGGGATGTAGTAGACACCGGTGAGCAACCTGTGCTCGCCAGTCTCGGCGACGAAGACGACAGAGCCGACGCCCTTGATCTCCACAGCGGAGGCGTCGCCGAACTTGACGGTGCCTCGAACGCTTGGGTCGAGCTCGGTGAAGAACTCCCGCCGCCCGGTCATGTGGTGGGTGGCGCCGGTGTCAAGGCACCACCCGTCGGTCTTGTCGTTGCCGGAGCTGTCGTCGAGGAGGGCGTGTGCTTTTGGCTCGTCAAGGTGGAGGAGAGCCGTTGCGGCCGGTGCCGCTGGAGGTAGTTCAATGCTCGCATGAGCAATGAACAGAGCCGGCTGCTCCTCCTCTTCCGCCTGCGCGACGTGGGCCTGACCGCGTCGTGGCTGTCGACAATCCTTGGCCCAATGACCAAGCTTGCCGCAGTTGTAGCAAGGGTCGCCTCGTGCTGGCTTTTGCTTGCCAGCGGCGCCGCCCTGGGCGCCTCCACGATCATCACCCTCGGCACGTCCTCGCGCCCCTGCCTGGGCGTCTTTGCGCGGCTTGCCACGCTTGCCACGCTTGCGGCCGCCTGTCGCGGAAGAAGGCTCCCCTTCTTCCTGTCACCTTGGCCGGCAGCCCACTGCTCCCGAGTGAGGAGGAGCTTCCCGCCGATGGTGACGGGTCCCGAGAGGCGCTGTGGCTCATCGCCGTCAACGACCTTGAGGCGGCCCAACGCCTCCTCGATCGTCATCGTGGAGAGGTCCAGCAGAGACTCGATTGAGCGAGCCATCTGCTTGTACTTTTCGGGGACGCAGCGGAAGAGCTTCTCAACAGCTCTCTCCTCGCCGTAGGTGTCGTCGCCGAACTGCACAAACTTCTGCAACAGAGTGTTGAGACGGAGAGTAAAGTCATCAACGTCCTCACCTGGCTTGAAGGCCAGGTTCTCCCACTCCTTGCGAAGTGCCTGCAGTGTGGACTTGCGGGCGCGGTCGCTGCCGATGCGTGCTGCAGCGATGGCGTCCCAAGCCTCCTTGGCAGTCCGCTTGCTGGTAAGCGAAAACTGCATCTCGGGCGGGACTGCAGCAATGAGAGCATCCAGCGCCCGTCGATCTTGGTCGTAGTCGACGTCGCCGTACCGGACTGCATCCCACATATGCCGCACCTGGAGCTTCACCCTCATCACCGCAGCCCACTCAACGTAGTTGGTCTTGGTGAGGGTAGGCCACCCGCCGCCGGGGCCGACGTCCCTGACGACAGCCTGGTACTCGTGGTGACCACGGTACCGAACCGGGGAGAGAGAGCCGCGCTGCCTGTGAAGGCCGCGCTCTCCGTCAACTCGTCCGCCGCCGGGGCCGACGTCCCTGACGACAGCCTGGTACTCGTGGTGACCACGGTACCGAACCGGGGAGAGAGAGCGGCGCTGCCTGTGAAGGCCGCGCTCTCCGTCGACTCGTCCGCCGCCGGGGCCGACGTCCCTGACGACAGCCTGGTACTCGTGGTGACCACGGTACCGAACCGGGGAGAGAGAGCCGCGCTGCCTGTGAAGGCCACGCTCTCCGTCGACCCGTCCGCCGCCGCCATGCGCGCCTCCTCCAGGAGCGCCACCGCCGTGCGCGCCTCCTTCAGGAGCGCCGCCAGCGTGTCTGCGCCTGTCTGGGCTGCCGCCGCGCTCGTGGGCGTGCACGGCTGCCCACTGCGCCGCTCGCCCTCGCGATGCCTCCCTCTCCAGCAGCTCGAGGTCCGCGTCGGCGCTGTCATCAGCAGCGATGGAGCTGCTGTTGCTGCCGCGTAGAACCTCGACCTCCGCTGCTGCTGCACGCGCTGCATCCGCCGCCGCCGCTGCTTCCACCTCCGCTCTAGCTGCTGCTAGCTCCGCTGCTGCCAGCCTCGATGCCCTTGCCGCTGCTGCAGCGGCGTCTGCTGCCGCTCGCTCGCGCTTCTCTGCCGCGGCGAGGTCGGCCTCCTGCCGACGCCGCGTGCTCGAAGCGACCGAGCCCTGAGACTGGCCTGCGGACATGGCGCGCTATCGAGGGGGCTGCTGTGTGGAGAGCAGGGGCAGCCGGAGCTGCTGCTGCTACCGGCTGCGGTTGGGGCTGCTGCGAGGCCGGGGAAGGAGAAGAGCAGGAGATGCTCAGGCTACAGGATAGTACGGCTCGGATACCACTTGTTAGTCGCTGGATTCGCACTCTTGGTAGTAGCTGAATCCTTACTCTCATTGAGAGAGGATGACACTAGGAGTTGGGGCAATTTTCTGGTTTATTTCTCACACAAACTCATACAATGCCATGCCAACCTGAGGGGTTGGGGATACATATTTATAGGGCTGCTAGCCAGCCAAGCATATGCTAAGATGCTGCTAAGATGCTAGTCTAAGATGCTGTCCTAGATGCTAGTCAAGATGTTGTCCTAAGATGCCGATGCTGTCCTAAGATGCTTGTCCTAAGATGCTGTCCTAAAGATGCTAACTGCTGTCCTAAAAGCAGTCAAGGATGCTATTACAAGGACACAAGGACCATGTGTTGCAGTCCCACAAAGACCAGCCACACACGGACTTATTCCTGTCAAGAGGAAGAAGTTCAGGTACAGTTGAGCTTAGCCTGAAATTGGTGTAACCAAAACAATGATACTCTACTTGAGGTCAGCTTCTTAAAATGGACCTTCTATGTCTAGTTACGTAAGAAATCACAAAACTTCAGTTATTACAGTTTTTTTCTCAAGAAACTTATGGAACTAATGCAATAGCTTATCTTCTTGGAGAAAAGACTACAATAGTATGGCTTGCATTTGTTGGCGTATACTTTTTGGATTTTATATGTATGAATGTGATATATGTCTACTTTGTTCATTTTTTTCCTCATGTAGCTGGTGATCATGGTGTGAAAGCAAAAGGTGATGGATGGTTATTAACAGTTGCTTTGATCGAGGGAATCAAATTGGCTCCAGTCGATGCTACTGGTTTCTCTGATCCTTATGTGGTATTTACTTGCAATGGCAAAACAAGAACAAGTTCAATCAAGTTCCAAACACTAGAACCTCAGTGGAACGGTACTTTTGTTGGAACTGTTTCTGGCTTCTTCATAAACCCTTTCATCTCCTACCATCACTAGGAAATTGTAAAATCGAACTGTACCAAAATTTAGTAGCATAGAGATACTATGTGTTTTGTTATGTCATGCAACAGGCAACTAAACCTATTTCACCAAATCTTGCAGAAATCTTTGAATTTGACGCAATGGATGATCCACCGTCAGTGATGAGTGTACATGTATATGATTTTGATGGACCATTCGATGAAGTTACATCCCTTGGACATGCAGAAATTAACTTTGTAAAATCAAACTTGTCAGAGTTAGCTGATGTATGGATTCCTCTTAAAGGTAGCCTTGCTCAGTCTTGGCAGTCCAAATTGCATCTGAGGATTTTCTTGAACAACTCAAAGGGGACTGGCATGGTCACTGAGTATCTGAGCAAAATGGAGAAAGAGGTTGGTAAGAAGGTGAGAGCTTCCATTCCTTTCTGCTTGGAAGTATACAGTTACTGCATGACTTTCCTGATCTGATTTTTTTGACTTTTGACAGATGACATTGAGGTCTCCTCGGACCAATACTGCATTCCAGGAACTCTTCTCTCTGCCAGCAGAAGAATTTCTTATCAGCAGTTTTACCTGCTACTTGAAGAGGAAATTGCCTACACAGGTATTCGTTTGATTTTTTGCTTACATCAATTATTAGATTTCTTGATAAACATAAATATATGTTTTTGTGATCCTTTTCCCTATGGAAGAATGCTGAGGGATAATACTTCAAAAGTGTTTGTGTGTGCACATTTCCTGAACTATGAAAGAATGACCGCTGATTTGTAATTTTATATTGAAAAGTAGAGAAAATTTGAGAAATATTGCGATTTCGAAAGAGAAACCTACTGAAGATGCCTTGTGCATTGCTTTTATTTTTTGAAAGACATGCTCACATTGTTCCTTTGATGCTATGTGATTAGTATTTATGCTATTGCTTTTGTTTGATTTATTGGATCAACTTACTGTGTTCATATGTCCTCAATGGTTCTGAATAGCTCACTATCCGTCCAGTCAACTGACAGACTCTTCTACTTTTAATTTCAGGGTCATCTTTTCTTATCTCCAAGAACAATTGGCTTTTATTCAAGCATGTTTGGGAGGAAAACAAAATTTTACTTTCTATGGGAGGATATTGAAGACATACAGGGAATACCTCAATCAATATCATCATGGAGTCCATCCATTATAATAACTCTTCACAAAGGCAGAGGCATGGATGCAAAGCATGGTGCAAAGAGCATGGACAATGGAAAGCTTAAGTTCTGCTTGCAGTCTTTTGCCTCATTTAGTGTGGCCAATAGGTAAATGCCCAGTTTTCTTAAAGACATGGAATATGTATGGCTCTTATGAATCAAACTCTGGAAATAATGTGTGCCACAACTATCAGTGCCTTGATTCTTGAATTATCTTTTGCATGATTTATATGGTTCTTACCAGAATAAATATCGTTTGTGCTCTACAGGACAATAATGGCATTATGGAAGGCAAGATCTTTGAGCACGGAGCTAAAAGTACAGCTTGCTGAAGAACAGTCCCAAATTAACACCCTTCAGAGTGAGGACAGTGGGATTTTTGTTGGTATTGAGGATGCCAAGAGCCTTCAGATGACTGAAGTTTACTCCTCAACCATTTCGACCAATGTAAGTTCAGTTAACTTGTGACCATGGCAAATCTAAATATACACCTGCAGTCCTGCACTCCCTCACGTTTCATTTACTACCTATATTGTGGTCCATCATAAGAAGTTGAAACTGACATTCATGTATCTCTTGCCAGATGGCCTCGCTTATGGAGGTGTTTGCAGGAGGTTCTTTGGAAATGAAGGTAATGGAGAAAGTTGGATGCCAGAAATACTCGGCTACACCGTGGGAATCAGATAAACCCAATGAATATCAACGACAAATTCATTACAAGTTTAGCAAGAAGCTGTCTCCCGTTGGCGGAGAAGTGACAGGAACCCAGCAGAAATCTCCTATGCCCAATAAGAAAGGATGGATTATTGAAGAGGTGATGGAGCTCCAAGGAGTCCTTCTTGGCGACTTCTTTACGGTTTGTATACATATACCTGAATCTTCTTTCTCTCTGGCATTCTGGGTAGAATTTGCATGCTCCACTTGTTGTGCTTGGAAAGTTCCTCCTTTCTTGTGTATTGGATTATGACAGATTGTCTGTTTCCACATATCACCTGGGAAGTGTAGTTGACCATGCCATTGCAAAACAGAACAAAAGTTTGAATAGGGACTAGGGAGTAGTACAGTCTAAATGTAAAACCACCTAGAGGAGATCAAGTCAAGAATGTCTCTTTTTTTTCCTCCATGTGGGAAACATGCGCCTACTGTTTTTCTGCCTTATGTTCTTTATACTAAACATGTTATTGTAACAGAAGGGTAACATTATTTAAACCAGCTTGTCAGAGTCGAAGTCTGCCTTGTGTGCACCTGACTGAGACTATTGTATGTGCGAACAGAATGCTTGTGTGCAGCTGATCGATTGATTTGTTGCTTTGACAGTTAGTAGCATGAGATTGTATCTGCTGCTTCTTGTGCGGAAATTACTGCAGGATGCTAGCTTGTGCGGTCTTGTGGCCGCATAATCACATGAAACAATTGGTCACAGCACTGTGCAATAATTTAAAGTTGTATTTAGCCTATGAAACCGTGAAATGAAATTATCCATTGAGAGAGGTTTCATTCATCCACCCAAATCTTGATATCCGTGAGATGAAACTTGCCATTGAGACTGGCCTTATTAGATGGAGTATTTTCAGCTTCTAAATTTTTGTTTCCTCGGAGTCAGCGATAGGAAAATATGAAAAAAAAAAGAAAGAAAGCAAATGCTCTGCTATACTAAGCCAATATCGATTTGAGTGCATCCTTGTCATTTGGTCAATTAGTCAATGGCATGATATTCTGTGATCCTGTGCTGTAACTATGGTCAAGGGGTAACTATGTGGAGACAAAAAAACAGCAGCAGGTCCTTTCCTTTCTAATCATCATACGAAAGTTAACTTGCTGCACTGATTTTCTCCATACCAGCAGAAGAAAAGAAACACAGCACATCTGAATTCTGACCTCCTCTCCTCTCTTGTATTTGCAGCTCCACATAAAGTACCAAATCGAGGACCTCGCTCCAAAGCAAAGAGCAAGCACTGTCCAAGTCTCCCTGGGAATCGAGTGGTCAAAGAGCACAAGGCACCAGAAGCGAATCGAGAAGAACGTCTTTTCCAGTTCATCTGCTCGCCTGAAGGAGATGTTCAACCTGGCGTCGAGGGAGCTCTCGCACACCAGATAGGTAGAGCAGCATGGCCTTTGACGTCTCACCCACTGTCCCTGTGCATAACAACACTACCGGATCAGTGACTGAACAATTGAACATTAACATTCCCTGACACCGCCTCAGCGCCTGTGTACATGGAACGCTTGGCCGAAGGTTGACAGACGACGACGGCAACCACAACAACAACAACCGATGATTTCTGATTCATGTATTGGAAGAAGAATAAAGTGGGCCGCTGTGGTCGAATTTTTGCGAGCTCAGTGTGCCCATCCTCAGTCAGTTTTGTTGTACCTGATCGATCAAGCATCATAGCCTATGTCTGCACTGCAGTGTTTGGATACTAACTGGTGTACCACTCATTGGTTCGTTACTTGGGATATTATATTACAGAACAAGGTATAGGATACTAGCTCAATAGACAACGATGTAGCTGTATGTTCTGCTTGCAAGTTGTTGTCTCTGTTGTAGTGGTATATGGATTGGCTCAGATAGGCTTTGAATTGAATGATTCTTTGGTCACAACACATGTTGGAATTGTACAAACTACAAAGTCCACGTCCGAGAATAAATGATGGAACAAAGCTGTTAAGTTTACAGCCTTATTACAGGCAGAGGCAGGGGGCAGGCCTGAATCTGTTCATTCATGGCGGCGGTGGTTCAGTTGAACGGCGATCAGAAAGAAGAGGGGCACTGAACTGTTATCCGGCCGGCGGCAGGAGATGTGACACTGACACCGAACCATTCCAGACGCCAGAACCAGAAGCCCTGCTGCTGAGCATGAAAGGGACCACATCAGCGGGCACCAGCCCAGGTCTTCTGGTTGTCCAACCCGAGAACCAACCGGTGAGGCTAGCTGCGGCGGCCATCTCTCGATCAGATTGCAGATCATCAGAAAGAACAGAGGAGCACGCACGCACGGCATGTGACCCGCCATAAACTAGGCAGGCGGTGGCTTTCAGCGGCAGCGGCTTGTCTGCTGCCCGCCAACGCCAAGTCCTTCGTCTCTGTCAACGCAGATCAGATGCGTAATTAAAAAAAAAAAAACTGCCCTCTATCTATAAAGAAGAGAACAGAGGGAAATGCCGCGTCTCCCTCCTCGCCCAAAATATCGACCGTCGCCTCGCCTAGGCACTAGAACATTCCACCCTTTCCTTACCATCCCTTTCCCCCAATAACTTGATTACATAGAATAAATACAACTATTATTTTTTGCCAAAAAAAAGGTACTATAATATTCCACTACCTATCGACTATCGTAGCACTTTTTGGCCTTGCTCAGATCAAGGGGTAACTAACTACTAATTTCAGGTTTCTTTTCTTAAATGCGTAAACAACTGCTGGATTTTATTTTCATTATACTCTAGCACTATAAGTATAGTTAGTACTTCTTAGGAGTAGAATATACTTATATAAAAAAAGACAACAAAGAGGCATTTAAAGAGCTTCGACAATGCAAAAGGGAGATCAGCTTTGTTGCAACCATTTTTTTTAATCTCTTTTTGGAGCTTGTTTAGTCGGTGAAAATGTTTAGGTTCGGTTACTATTGACTTCGGTTATTGTAGCATTTTCGTTTTATTTGACAATTTGTGTCCAATCATAAACTAATTAGACTCAAAAATTTATCTCGTGATTTACCGTTTGAGCTATTCAGCGGAATCAGCAGCCATCCAGCAGTATTTTTCTCTCACAACAAACCAGCAAATATTACTTTCAGCCACAATAAACCAGCAAAACGAACAAGCTGTATATAATTAGTTTTTTCTTTCATCTACGTTTAGTACTCTATGCATGCATGTGCCGTAAGATTCGACGTGACATCCATACATGTGCCGTAAGATTCGACGTGACAGGTACTGTAGTAATTTTTAAATTTTTTTTTTAAAGACCTAAACAGGCTCTTCTCATCTCTTCGCATTTTTTTCCCAAAGGAAAGAAAAAGCCTGTACACAGACAGACACTGCTGCGAGGTGGAGAGTGCTCCTACGCCTACATCATCAGAGCACTCCGCCAGTATTTACAGTACAGCACCAAACACGAGCAACCAAGACGAGAAAAAGAAGTAAAAAAAAAAGGAGAGAGATGAACAAAAACGAAGAAAAGGAAAGGTACTAGTCCTAATCGAGAGCTAATCAGGTAATTGGAGCCTCTCAATTCCTAGGCAGGACTGGAGTTTGAAGATCCGTCTGTCTCTAGAACCGGACGAGGCGGGGCGCAGCGATGGTCTTTGAGAGCTCGTCGTCTGCGGCGGGAGGGAGGAGGCGGTGGCGGCAGAGCGGGCAGGTGGCGTGGTCGTAGTCGAGCCAGGTCTCGAGGCAGGCGCGGTGGAAGAGGTGACCGCAGGGGAGCCGGTTCACCACCGACTCCGGCTCGAACCGCACCAGGCACACGCGGCAGTCGGCCCCTCCCCCTCCCGCGCCGCGGCGCCGCCCGAAGCGCGACGGACGGAACCTGCTCCGGAACCTGTCCGCGAGGGTGGGCCCCACGGCCGTGACCCTCGCCGCCGCCTGCTGCCGCTCCTCCTCCGCTTCCCACGGGGACGACGACGGCGGCGCCGCCACGCCCAGGAAGAGCAGCGCGGCGCGCACCAGCCCCGCCAGGATCGCGACGGACGCCGCCGCGTTGTACAGCACGAACCCCAGCAGGCTGTCCTTGGGCGCCGGCATGCTCGAGATGCCCATCCTCGCGCGCCGCCGATCCGATCCGATCCGATCCGTTGGATTGGGTAGGGGTGGGGAGAGGATTGGCGGCCCCGGGAGGGACCTCGGAACCCTGGTTGCAATTTGGGGGGAGCGAGAGGGGAGGTGAGGTGGGGCGCGTGAGCGTGAAGGGGGAGATTCCGTGGTGCTGGTGAATGTGGGATTCAGTGGAAGGACCTCGCCGGTAGTGGGGTGGGGGTACCTATTTATAGACGCCTACCGGATTTTCCTGACGGTTAGTGGCGGTAAGTAAAAGACGCTGCTAAGACTGACTGCACTGGCTCCGCTATCCGTGTACGCTACGCGCGGATAGCGGACGAAAGTGCCGCAGCGGTGTCCGGTACGTCGCCATGTCATCTGGCATCGCGCGGTCTGTCCTCTAGATTTGGCGGGGTACCATGCCTGCGCTATCCACCTGCCCCGGCCCCGGCCCCACCACGCGACGACAGAGGAGAGAGATGACCGGCTCGCTCGTCCTTGCGCCCATCCGCCGCCGCGATCTCGTCCGGCCACCGCTCGCGAATCGGCCTTGCCGACCCTAGCCGGGGCGTCGGCTCCCGCCCGAGGGCCTCGCGCGCGCCTCGCCCAGCCTCGCCGTCGTAGCTCGTGGCTGCGGTGGCCGGGACGAGCTCGTGGCCGCGGTGGAGGAAGCGAGGAGAGGGCTCGCCGGCGCAGAGAAGGGGAGGGAGGCGTCGCGAGGTCGTGTCCGCCGCGCGCTCGCCCACGCTGCCGCTCGCGAATCGCCGGCGGGGTGGTCTTCTTGGTGCTCGCGACCGAGAGGGAGGCGCCGCGCCCGCGACCGAGCTCGCCCGCGCTGGAGGAGGCGGCCGTCCCCGCGCCGGGCCCGCCGGAGGGAGCAGAGGAGCTCCGCGGCGGCCGGCCCCGCGCCCGCCGGAGGAGGCGGCCGCCCCCGCGCCGTGCTCGCCCCCGCGCCGTGGCCGTGCCCACCGTGCACGACGGGGAGCTCGGGCGACACGGCCAGGAAGAAGGGGAAGGATAAGGAGAGAGAAGAGAGAGGAGAGAGAATAGGGAGGGAGGGTGGCCGGTGAGAAAAAAAGAAAAAAAACTGACGCGTGGGTCCCACTAATATAGAGTAGAGATATAGAGGATGGATGGGTGCAGGAGAAAGTGATATAGAGAAGAGAATCTCGATGATCAGGACGAAATATTCTTTTTAGAGGATAAATTTAGAGTACGACGAGTGCGGGTAGTCTAATATGCCACACTTCTTAGTGTGGCAGCAAGCACGCCGTCGCCCAAGCCACTTGTGGTGTGATTGGGTTTGTTGTTTTGCACTCCCTCCTGATTTCGGTGTATTTTCTTCGTACAACTCTTGCCATACTGCATGTAACTGTAGTAAGAAACTTGATGATCACCATGCTGTACGAACATTGTTCTTATCCAACCATGTAGTATACTTATTCATAAATTATTGGAGTAATCCACCTTAGTTCTTGTTTAGATGCACAATTATCCACGTCAATCCACATGTGTAGAGGTGGATTGAAGTGGAAATTTGTTTTAAATTTCACTCGAATCCACTTCAGCACATATGGATTGGGGTTGATACATGTGCATCCAAATAAGGCATCACTTGTTACTATGCTACTCCCACCATTTCGCAATATATACATGGCCTTTTGGCTAGGCTTCTCTTTGCCAATATTAGTTCTACATTTTTCCCGATCAAACTCCACCATTATTATAACCGTGAAACCACACAATTAAATACTGAAACTACCATTCCCTCTATTCCAAATTATAAGATAGTTCAGCTTTTTTAGATATATTGTTTTTGCTTTATATCTAGACATAGTATACATAGTGCATAGCATCATAAAAATTATGTATATAAAGAAACCAAAACATCTTATAAATCGAGGCATCACAGGAGCGAAACTAGCACGAAATTTGACGGTTACTTTTTTACTCATGGATCTCTACAGCTACACGAAGGAAGATATATTTTGTTTGGAAACTCAGAATTTGAATGGGGCATATGTCCCCGCTCCTTGAGGAGGAGAAGATGTTGGGACACCTTGTTGATGTAAAAGTGGATCTGCAAACACAAAGGGCTAATACCTAATCTGATATCCAAAGCGTGCCAGTCGATTTGACCTATTAATCGATAAGGATGAAAATTCGAGTACTTTGGTCCTGACAACAACGATACGCCCGGAAGCCACGGCTAAGAGGTACTCACGCGGAACTCGAGGATCGCCGAAGGTCGCTTTGAAGCGATGCAGCTCGTCGAATCGATGAGAACTCATAAAAAGAAAATATACAAATTGATGAAGTCGTCGAAAAATAAGTAGATGCAAATAGGAGTAAAATTGGTTTGATATTAATTGATTATTCTTACATTGTCCCTCAGTCTATATTTATACCCTGATCTAAGGAAATATAACCAGACACGACTAGGACACCGAGTCCATATCTAAGGAAAAACGCGACTCTTACATGAATCATACTCTAACAAATATAGAAAAGGAAATCAACACCTATCTACTTCCCTGTCCGCCTCAATTACGATGAAATTTTCATCGACATCTTCTCCATCGGTATGGTTCCTGTCATCACAAGCTTCGTCGGCAGTCGTCTTCAAACCTTCCTTCATCGGCATCGGCAATAACACCTTCGATCTTACCAGCAACGCTTCTAAGTCTAAGTCAACCTTTCCATCGGTCACCACCATTCATCGGCAACAATCCTCACAAGCTGATTTTCATCGGCACGCTTCTATCAGCGTAATACAATAACTTTTCTTTTGCCGATTAGCCCACTCTAATCATTTTGATACGTGCCAAAAAAAAAACGATATCAACACACCTCTATGTACATCCAAATAGTATCTAATTAATTCTAGCACCTCGAATATCTATGTGTAAAAGAGACCCTTAGGAATATCTAACTGGATGTGTATACTTGTCAGCTTTCTCAGTCCTAAAAAGAAAGTAATGTTGCTTCCCGGCGTAGTCAAACAATATTAATATCTACGATACATACTCCGTACTAAAGGGCTGTTTAGTTTCCAAGAAATTTTGCAAAAATTTTCAGATTCCCCGTTACATCGAATCTTTGGACGCATGCATAAAGCATTAAATATAGATAAAAAATAAAACTAATTACACAGTTTAGACGAAATGGACAAGACGAATCTTTTAAGCCTAATTAGACCATAATTAGACACTAATTGTCAAATAACAACGAAAGTAGCTACAGTACCATTTTACTAAATTTTTGACAACTAAACGCTACCTAAGTACTCCCTCCATCCGGGAAAGCTTACAATCCTAGCTTTCCAAGCCGAACTTAGCAGAGCTGAAAAATGTCCCTGTTACCCCTACTTTGGGACACGTCCTATCACCTGCAGCTAATTTTCATCTGCTTCAAACTAGCCCTTGTTTAGGCTGCGTTTAGATGCAAAATTTTTTGCAAAACGATACTGTAGCTCTTTTCGTTGTTATTTGACAAATATTATCCAATCATAGTCTAATTAGACTTAAAAGATTCGTCTCGTCCATTTCGTCTAAACTGTGTAATTAGTTTTATTTTTTATCTATATTTAATGCTTCATGCATACGTCCAAAGATTCGATGTGACGGGGAATCTGAAAAATTTTGCAAAATTTTCTGGGAACTGAACATGGCCTTAGGCCCTGTTTGGTTACGTTTTGTTAAAGTTTAACACCCATCACATCAATATTCTCTCGAATGCATGGAGTACTAAATGTAGACTAATTGCATGCATGTCGGCACAGATTAGGAATAATTTACGAGACGAATCTATTAAGCCTAATTAATCTAAAATTGGAAACTTTTTGTCAAATAAGACGAAAGTGCTACAGTGTTTGTTAAACTTTAACACCCCAAACCAAACACCCCTAGTTCCCCTCCAAAATACAAAAAGTGCAAAAATTTCCTATCACATCACCATCACATCAAATCTTTGGACACATACATAGAGTATTAAATGTAGGTAAAAAAATAACTAATTATACAGTTTGCTTGTACTTTGCGAGACGAATCTTTTGAGCCTAATTAGTTAATGTTTGAACAATAATTGATAAATACAAACGAAATAGTACAATATTTCTGGCAACTCCCAACTTTAGAACTGCACAAGGCCCTAGTACTCAGGGGTGAGCACAGACAGCCGTGTGGACAAAAATAAATGAGAGTACAAGTGGGACCTACTGTACATCTACTCTATGAAGCTAAAGGCCCCTTCGGCTGTGCTAATAAGCCGGCTGAAAAACATTGTTGGTTGATTTGTTGTGAGAGAAAAATACTGTTCTGACTGAAAAAAACAAGCTGAAAAAGACGGATTATAAGCCAGAAGAACAGGGTCATAGCTGCATTCTTTGCCGGACATGCTATGAAGACTGAATTACATGCTTATCCGGATAGAGGGAGTATCACTGTATTAATCATGAAATATACTTTTATAATAATTAAATATATTTGAAGATATAAATATCAATAGTATTTTCTATAAATATCAATATATGGTATTTTCTATAAAGGACCAAGTAGTAAGTTGTTGCGCCAATTTGTGTAGGCATGTCATGCCGTGGCTACTATCATATGAGCCGGTCAAAATGGTACAGAGCATGACGGTAACAGTAATCAACCAAAAGAAAAAAAATGGAAAAGAGGCCATGTTTAGTTTCCCAAATTTGCCACCAAATTTCACTATGTAAAAAGAAGATTCTCATCACATCAAAATATCGGCACAAGTACTAAATGTAGATGAAATCAAAAAATAATTGTACAATTTAGTTGTACTTTACCAGACGAACGTTTTGAGTCTAATTAATCAATGTTTGGACAATTATTATCAAATAAAAACAAAACGCTATATTATGCTATAACAGTAATTCAGTCCCCTTCCCCTACTTAGGCAAACTAAACAAGGCCAGACTGAGAAAAATGGTCCACAGCATGCATTGCATTCACTGTAGTTACTGTATATGGATAAGATCGTGGCTGGGCTGAAGGAGACCAGACACCGGCGCAGCAGGAAACCATTTAAAGCGCTGATGTAAATTGTTGATATTTAGTGAGCCGTACGTACGTGTCAGCTGTCGCGCTAGCACTGACCGCGTTTTCCTTCATCCTTCCCCAGACCCCAAGCTCCATCAGCAGTGCTAAGAGCAACTCCAGCCCAAGCCCCCAAATTAGGCCCTTAAAATTCTATTTGCAGACTGGGCTAAAAAAAGTAGGGGCTCAAATTGAGGCCCAACTCCAGTGAAAAAAACAGACCAAGTCCCTATCTCCCATGGGACCCACCTGTCAGCGAAGAAGAAACCCATCCTCTGCTTCGGTGTCGGGGTGGCCTTGTCCTTCGTCCTCATCAGGAGGTCCGGCGCCGGCGCCGTCGGCGTCCTCGTCGTCGGGAGAGCAGTGGAGCGCGCCGATCGGGAACCTGGGGGAGCGCCAACGTGGATGCGCTGCAGAAGCTACTCGGGCGGAAGGCCGTCTTCGTCGACGACGACATCTTCTCCAAGGCCTCCCTCGCCGCCGACCATCAAGGTACTACCCATTCGCTGCTGGATCAGCTATCAGCCGTCGGCCCCTTGCGCTACGCTGTCCTCCCCACTCTATGCTCTGCAGGGTTCTTGGATCAGCGGATGATCTCAGTTAATCTATTTGACCTCCATCAGGTTCTTGGATCAGCGGATGATGCCTCCATCAGGTTCAAGTTTATACATGCAGGCTTTGAATGTGGAAGAAAGCAAGAAAAGATCTTGAGAGCTGGGCGTGATTTTGAGTGCTTGAGTGATTCACTTTAGTGCGACTTGTGTCTCTTTGGCATAGGCATATAGAGCCAGGCAACTCTAGTTCGGTGTCTGTGACATGGAATTGATTGACCTTTCATGGAAAGGAAAAATTGGCTGGTACAAATTGGAATTCAAATAATGATACTTTGTGTTCTATTTTCTCAAATTGGATTCTCCGCTTTTGTTGTCGTTGTAGCAGAATGTGTTACATCTAAAGGTGAGGCTGTTGTTTCACTGCAATAAGCTGACATCAGTGTGTATATATGAGTGTAGCTTTAATGCAATGATAATAATTTAGATTAAATCATTCATGAGATGAAAGCATGCCATCTTATTCTATAGATATGTGAATTCAGAGATAATAATTTAGATTAAATCATTCATGAGGCCGCTGCTTTCTCTATGTACCCTATACCTGTCATATCTGATTTATGTTTGTCTACTAAAGTAGTTTCTATTTTTCTTTGACTATGCCGAATAGTGGCTATTGACCTTGAAGTATAACTGAATCTGGGCAATAATGCTAATCAATTTCCATTTACCACTACATTCCTGCTCAAAGACCTTGTTTTTTTCATGTGTTAACTTTTTTCCTTTTTTGTTGCTATGGCAGATGTCAAGGTTTCGAACTAGAGTTCGTCGATGGTGGGATGAAGAGGACGAATCTGATGTTGACGACCTCTTCATCATTGCTGGTCTTCTTGAGGGCTCCAAGAGAAACAAGCGCAAGAAAAAAGTTTCGTGGGTCGTTGCCGGGTCGTCGCAAAGTGCCACGGGACATTTCGGGAGGTCACAATCGCATCTACCTGGACTACTTCGCGGACCAGTGTGTATACAGTGAGAGACATTTCAGAAGGAGGTTTCGGATGTCCAGGTCGCTCTTTCTGCGGATAGTGGATGCAGTGGAGTCTCATGATGACTATTTCCGTCAGAAGCCCGATGCCATCGGAGCTCTTGGCGCCTCTCCCATACAGAAGGTTGTTGCCGCCGTTCGGATGCTTGCCTATGGTATTTCGGCTGACTTTTTGGATGAGTATGCGAGGATGGGAGAGAGCACCATCATTGAGTGTCTGAAGCATTTTGTGAAGGCTGTCGTCCAGGTCTTTGGTGAAGAATACTTGAGGGCCCCCAATGCCCAGGACACAGTCAGGCTGTTGGCAATTAATAGTGCAAGAGGGTTCCCAGGTATGCTTGGTTCCGTTGATTGCATGCATTGGAAATGGGATAAGTGCCCAGTAGGTTGGAGAGGAGCATATGAAGGGAAAGAAGATGGGCCGACCATGATCCTTGAGGCCGTTGCATCACAAGATCTATGGATCTGGCATGCATTCTTCGGCCTTCCAGGTTCACTAAATGATATCAATGTTTTGCGCCGCTCTCCACTCTTCCAAAGTCTGACTTCTGGGACGGCGCCACAAGTGGAATACATGGTCAATGGAAACAAGTACACAATGGGGTACTATCTTGCCGATGGGATATACCCAGCCTGGGCAACGTTTGTCAAAGCTTTTCAAAGACCACAGGGAAACAAGAAAATCCACTTCACAATGGCTCAAGAAGCAGCGAGGAAAGATGTCGAAAGAGCGTTTGGGGTACTCCAAGCTCGCTTTGCAATAGTGCGGGGTCCTGCAAGAATGTGGCACAAGGAAGATCTATGGTACATAATGCAAGCTTGTGTAATCTTGCACAACATGATAATTGAGGATGAGCGAGATGAGGAAGATGACTTTAACTACCATCAGGAGGGTATCCCTGTGTTGCAACCTGTGGACTACCAACGCCGTAATCCTCTTGTACTAGAGGACTTCCTGAAGATACACGACGAGATTGAGGATAGGTCTTCACATGAGCGACTTCGTGATGACCTTGTAGAGCACTTGTGGGCAATTCATAGTTCTAGGTAGTCTTCATGTTCATGTAGACATAATGGATGGCCTGTAGGTTGTCATATTTGCCTTTGTATTTGTAGTTGCAGGTTGCAAGTTTTTTTTGCTCAGTGTAATGTACACATTCACATGGTTGATGAACTTAGCTTGAATAACTCTGTTTATGTGCTCTCCTACTTAGTGCACCTATCTTCTGAATTGTATGCAATTATCCACACAGGTATTATAACCAAGAAGAATATCTGGCAGTGTTTTGCTTGTTTAATACTTTCATTACTTTGTGACAGACGTTGCCTGATATAATTTCTGATGATTGTATGATAAAACAGCCATTGTGAGTTGTTAAGGTCCTTTTAAACATATAAATGGCAATCAGATTAGTTTAGCCTAGCTCTTTAGGCTGCCTGAACCATGTAAGTGTCTTTTTACAAGACCACAACAGCCTTTATTTAAAACATGCTATAATCTAAGCATACTTAAATAGTAAAACAGTGACAGGTGTTCTTCTAAGTCTTAAACAAAACCAGACATCAGGATACCCGCAGTGGAGTCACTGGCAGTGACTTTTTTTTGATAATGGAAAAGAGTTCCAGCTCAGTGACAGGATCTTAGCTTCCTTGGATGCTATGGGAGGAGCTGACTGTGGGTAGAATAGGGATGCCATTGGTGTACCATTCCAGAATGGTTGCCCATCAAATGTGAGACCTTGAACAGGGACAGGAAATGGTACAACTCTAATAGCAGGACGATTTGTTTCAGTGATGTCTTGAGAGGGAGCTGCCGAATCTCCATTTTTATTTTCAACATCCACTAGTGTTTCTGAGGTGCTGCATAATTGACCATCACCAGCATTTCCTAAGGTGGACACAGCCCTGCAATTATACCTGTTGACAAGATACTTCCAACAGTAAGATACAGTAATGGGCACTTGTGGAACTACGAAAACAAGCAGATTGTGCAACTAAGATACAGCAATGGGCACTCGAAGTTCCATGTCAAAGTTCATGTTGTGGCTACAATGATCTTGACCTGTCATTACCAGGTTGATGAACTCTACTCACTTGACCTAGATGCTCTCAATGATCTTCACTATGTTATCCTACATCTAGCATTAATGTGAATGCCATTATTTTTCTGAGTTAACAGAACCTAATTTGTGTTGGCATCACCCTTAGTGATGAACTTAAAAAGCTGAAGGAATTTGCAAAGGATTTGCCACCACAGAACTTTTCAATGATGCCAACACAGGCAAGTTCAGTTCAGCATCACAAAACACAGGCAAGTTCATTCCCAAGTAGGGAGCCCCAGACAGTCAAACACAGAACATAGCTTAAGTTAGTCAGAATGAAGGCTTAAATACTGTTCATCCTTCACAAACAAATAGCAACACACTGTGGCACATGCCAAATGAACTTAACTACTTCAGATGTACTACAGCAGTAAGATCAAACTCTGTGACCATTACAGCAGTAATATCAAATACAATGTTGATGAAAGAGATTAAGTTACGTCACTGCTGCAACACAGGGATAAAACAAGATCCTTTCCCAGAAAACATACTGCCATATAACAGTAGCATAAGAAAACTACCACTACCAGATATAAGTGACTCCACTCTCACCAAACCTACACTCCACTCTCACCACTAGCCGTCTCGCCTACACTAGTACTTATCGCCTTCACAATCTTCGCTCTCTTCGCCTTGACGTATGCCCTTTGATCATCGTCCATGGTGGTCAAATCACAAAACATAATTTTTTGTTCCTGCTCCCACTGCAGCCGCTCCTCCTCCATCTGAAGCCTGCGTTGCTCAAGCATCATATCCTTCTCCCACCTTTCTTTCTTCATCATATGTTCCTCGGTCTTCATTACCAACAAATTTTGCATCATATCCTTGTACTCGTCATCTCCTTCATTTTTTTTCAGCTTCTCTTTGGATTGCTTTCTACCCGGAGGTCGGGCTTTCTTGGATGAAGGGATTGAGGAGCTTTCTTGGCCTTGGGCGGTTGACTCATCGTCCTCTTGTTCACTTTGTACCGGGAGGTTGAGCTCTTTGGACTTGGCGGGCTTCTTGTTGCCTTCAAGCGTTGATTCGAACTTCTGAGTGTGCCTCAACGTGAGCCAACAATGTTCGAATTGACAATTTTTGCCATTTGCTTTTCTGGCATACCTTGCTTGGGCTTCCAGCAGCTGCAGCAAAGATCGAGTGCATGATTAGATATATAGCAATGACAAGATATGGGATGAACCAAGTGGAAGATCAATTACATGCTCTTGGTGTGGAATGCCGCTTGGATGACGACGCTCGACCTCCTCGTAGTAGCCTTGGAATTTCATGCACTCCTTTAGTATGATCCCAAAGCGATGCTCGAGTGAATTGGGAGTCCTATCGGACTCAAAGTCCCTGTTCCTGTGGAAATCATTTGCGATCCTCTCCCAATAAGTTTTTCCTGGCTGCTGATTCCCTATGATAGGGTCATTGCTGATATGAATCCAAGATTTGCAAAGTTGGATATCTTCAAGATTAGTGTAGTTGCTGCCTCGCTTGGATTTGCCACCGGTACTCGGAGTGGCATCCTGCTGCCTCAGCAATTCCAAATCATCATCCTCTTCCTGTGTCAAAATATTTGTGAAATATCCAGTTCCTGCTGCACTTGAAGCCCTTGGTTGCTGCAAACAAATATAATGAAGTACATGTGTCATAGAACAGAATTGAAGTTCTAAAAAATGAAAGTAATCATAGTCATTACTGAAACTGCAATGCAATGCATGGAGGTGGCTGAAAGCAATATCAAACAGACAATGGATCAAAGGGTCCACACTGGTGAGGCTAGCATCAAATTTCTGCTCCATCATTTGTTTGCAGGATGAGGAGGTATGTAGGCAAGTCATATCAATAAAAACAAAACTAGTCAAATGTAGTCATGATTCTATCTGCAGTGAGGATGCCGATGAACCCAATTGAAATCATGGCCAGGGTAGTGAACACAACCAAACCCTTATAACAAATTGATGATTTATCTGTTGCATCTTATCAGCCAAACAAATCAGTTCAACCCACTACAGCAGTAATGTGTGCAGATCTGGCAATTAGCCACCCAACTTCATCTACCAATCTGTGTCGTGAGCATAGTCCCTGTTGTTTTTCTCTACAGGTGTGCACAACTCTTGTGCTGGCCGAGCAGAATTTCCACAGATAAAAAACTAAGGAGGCATGACAGGTGTTGCTTATCCAATTCGACCAAAAAAATCGATAATAGCATCTCTTTCATCAGACCACAAAACTGAACTAAGAAATTGGGAATCATTACTGTAAGGATGGTAGAGGTGGTTCACAAATTGTAGTAAACAGATAAAGGTGATTTTTGCAAAGGGGGCAGAAGAAAAATGGAACACTTGTGATTGTTAATCATATTAGTGAGTGCCTTGTGCTATGGGAGAGGGAAACAAACACACTTTCCTGAGCATACCACCAGTATGCTCAACGCATAGATGTTCAGTCAGAAGCTTATAACTCAAAAAGAACACTCAATTACTGACTGTGTCTTGACTAAAACAAGTTATGCATGACAACAAGAATGTATGCATGAAACAAAATTTGCCATAATAAATAGGTGAACTGAATTTCAGAATCTGAAGATTTCCCAGTGCAATATTCCATATTAATAACCTTTTTTTCTAGAACACAACTTCAAGTGTATTTCATTAAGAAGGATGATTGAATTGCTAGTACATTTGTAGTAATGGTGTAACTGAACTTTCATGTCCTGGGATTCTCAGTACAAATGGCATGAATTGTTGTGAATTAATTTAGGATAACATCAGGTGAGTCATTTTGATAAGAGATAATTTCAGTGTGTCATCAGACAGTGACACCGCATGGATAAACTTGAACCTGATGGAGGTCAAATAGATGAACTGAGATCATTTAAACCATAACTGTCTAGACAGACACTTGATGCAGCAACTTTCATGCATTCATGATATGTAGATGATGATAATAAATTCTTTTTAAAATTCATAGTCCACAATCCACATCACCCCAAGGCCTGAACAGGATAGTTTCTTCTCTTTTTCAGAGTTGGAAATTCTAAAAGGACATCAGAGCTTAACCACTACTGTCCTCTTCTTGGTACCAGCATTCAGGAACCTTGGACTGGGTAAACAAGATTTAATCCTTTTAATCTTCTCATGACAATCAGAGAGGATTAAACAAAGTTTGAGACAGTGATTAATGGTATGCGGATTGCGACAATGTAAAAAACAAATGATATGCGGATTGCGATTGACAAGGTCAACTCAAGAAAGCTCAACTCACCGAGTAGTCAGGCGTCCAATGGTTGGGGCTAAAGTCGTCGTCGGCGACCTCGTAGACTTCTGGTGGTGATGTTGTGATTCTGCCGGCGTCCCAGGTGGCAGCGTGAGGCTCTGTGAAGGTCAACGCGCGAGGGCCTAGTGGAGGTTGGGCGTTGGGGAGCCGTCGAGGTACGCCGATGCCGCCGCCGCCGCGGCTCGGAGAAGGCATCCTGCCACCGCTGCAGCCGCCGCCGGGAGAAGGCATCCTGCTGCCGCTGCCGTCGCCGCCGGGAGAAGGCATCCTGCCACCGTTGCCGCTGCCGGGAGAAGGATGTTCTTGGCGACGAGGCAGGTTGGCGTCGAGAGAAGACGACGTGGCAGGACGGGAATGCGGCGCAACGAACGGAGGACGACGTCGCGTGGTGGATGCCGTCGGACGGGGAGGCAGCCCACCTCCGGAGAATCCTCCTGACGCGCTGCCGTCCATAGCCGGTGGAGGAGCGGCGGTCGCGGCGGCGCTGGAGGAGCGGCGGTGGAGGAGCGCCAACCACGGCGGTGGGAGGGCAGCGACGCGGCTGCGGCTGCGAGGAACAACGCGTCGGGGGCGGGTCGGGGGAGGGGATCGGGGCCTCCTGTAGCTAGGGGGCTGAAACTAAATTTTACAAGTTCTCTTAAAATGGGAGCCCAAATAGGAGGTCCATTGGAGTGGATTTTTTTTGATCAAGTCCCTAAAATTGAAATAGGGCCTGTTTTAGGGGCTGGGCTGGAGTTGCTCTAAGTACGGATGCCATGGCCATCCACGTTTGTTTGGAAGCTTCTTCTCCTTCTCCGCTGCCGACGGATGCGTGCGTACGTGCACGCGCTCGCCGCCGGTGCTGCGCTGCACCACTGACGAGCACGAGAGGGACTGACACCGACGGATGAGTACACGTCCCACGCTGGCCCGGTCAAACCCGCACCGCGCGGCCCGGATGCGCGACACGTGCGCCTCCACCGCTTGTCCCATCCGCCGCGATGCTGCCACCTGTCCCCCTGATCCGTCAGACAGAAACTCTCGCTCGTTTCGTTTCCAGCCAGCAGGGAGGAGTGGAAAGCACCCCCATCATTGATGGAGTGAGCCAGTGACGCCGCCCGGTCGACATCGCCGCCCGCAGAAAAATCTCTACTACGCGGTGCGTTGGTTTACTGCGTTATTTTTATATCATATCATCAGGAGAGGGGAAAAAAAATCCCGTTGCTGATTAGTGGTAACTTGTTTTCCTTTTTATAAAATAATATAAAATTTGTCTCTTATATCCACGTGGAATATATTCAATAAGTTACACAATTTTTAGACTCAAGTCTTAAAGTTGAGGAGCACAACACAATAAGAAAGAGTGTTTAAAGATTAAGAAAAAGACTTCTCCGTTCCTGCTTCCAACCATTTTGTCCTTGTACAACACCACTTCTCCACGTCGCACGTCTCTTAGAAACTAATGATGTTGAAGCGACCAGTAACTCGTCCTGCATAGCAACAAGACACCATCGAGGTAATCGGAGCTAGGCTAGAGGACCTCCGCTTCCAAAAAATAATATATTTGACGTCGAATACGCCGCCACCCCTCCGGCAATCCGGAATTAGGTTTACATCTGAAGGTCGAGCAACAAATACTGAGGGTATTCTTGTCAACACCTTAAGGAAGGGGAGTGACACGTGTGACGCCATTGCTGACAACACCGGGACAACCCCATGATAGGCTTTCACCGAATTCCCATTCAAAGTAGTCGATGGCGCCGACTGTATTAGAGCACCCGTAACATATATTTGCTACGCTGAAACCTGCCATAGAGGCATTGGAAGCCTCCCATCTGCCCTAGCAAAGAGCATTGCCTCTTACGCCACCAATGTTCGGTCTTGCATCTTGACTGATTAGTGAAAAACTGATTATTTAGACTATCCTTTATATTCCAAATTATAAGATATTTTGGTATTTTTAGACACACATAACTTTTAGTATATATCAAAACATAACGTGTATAAATAGATGCATGATAAAAAAAATATACATCCAGAAAACCAAAACATTTTATAATTTAGAATAGAGAGAGTACGTGTAAATTTCGGCCATGACACTTGCGAATTGGCGTCGGTTTACTAGTTAGTTAATTAATCAACAAGCCATAGATATATACTGTAATTGAATTGCTGAGGTCGAGACTGATCTTGTTTTTTTGAGGGTCAAGACTGATCTTGTTACGCGACTAGGAATCTAGAACACGCAATGCACATGCATGCGGTGCACCTCTGTTGCTTAGCTGTATACATGCATGCATGAATTGACGGGAGGGTTAAGTAAACTCAGCATACCTCAGCTGAGTCGTTTGGCAACGCCCTTTAATTTGGAGCCGTTTCTCTGTCAAAATCACTCCTATTTAGTTGAACAGTACAAATTCGTACAGGTTACAGTAGTCATCGGATAAAAAAAAACTTCTCTATTTATATAAGAAGCTCCTAGTCCTCCAATAGAACCACTCCGTCAAAGAGTCGGAAATCTGAAGCTAAGAGTCATGGATGAATCCTACCAAACAAGCTCTAAGTTTCTTGTGATGTATTTTGGTCACCTAGGCCATGTTTATTTTCTAAAAATTTTTAAGATTCCCCATTACATCGAATGTTTGGACATATTCATGGAGTATTAAATGTAAACGAAAAAAACTAATTACACGGTTTGGTAAAAAACCACGAGACGAATCTTTTGAGCTTAATTAGTCCATGATTAGACATTAATTGACAAATACAAACGAAAGTGATACAGTAGCCAAAGCAAAAAAAAAATTCGCAAACTAAACACACCCCTAGTTCAAGTCTTTGATTTGACACATGTCCTCAGCATTTATCTGAGTTTATTTCAAAATTTAATGATGTTATTCTTTTAGTGGTAGATGACCTGTTTATCAAAAGTAAGACATGTATGGTGATTTTATTATTCTCGATATCTATTAGCTTAGTCCTTTAAAGATGCTCATAGGGATTTACGTGTGTATTTATTCATAGAAGCGTGGAACATATATGTAACTATCTCCATTTTACTGTGTTTTGTAAGAAAAAATGGCAAGAGGGTTAAGAGAAAAAAATACGTATAACGAACAGATCGGGGGCGGCATGTGCACGGGCGAATTTAAAAACCTCACTTGCGGGGTGTGCTAATGTTTGCTGAAATTTTGCTCGGCAACAAGGTCACAAGGTGAGCAGCCGGTTCTTGCGGTTGAACCTTCCGACACCGCGAATATGTCTGGATGCTTTGCACGTACTGACACGAGCGGTACTATTATACTTAATAAGAAGGAAAAAACAAGAGCAAAAGAAGTGATTGGCCTGCTGATTGCTGTGGTTACCGTTAATAAAATACTAATGGGTTCAACCGTTGGAAGATTTTGCTGGTATATATGGGTGGACGATAGATAATCCGCAACGGGGATGCTGATTGAGTGATTGGCGAATCAGAGGTCAATTCATTGGATGATGATTATTGGATCAAATTAGGTTGCGCGCGACAAGTTGCTGTGTGTGGTGGTTGTTGTTATACTCCTATTATCATCATGCATGCTCTCCTGTCTACTTGTGTGTGTTTATATTTATTAGAAAAAAGTATAAAGTTGCATTGCCGATAAACTAGAAGACTCCATCCAACGTACTAGCGCATTATCTAGTGGTATTATATAAATAAAGAGCATCATTTGTCCACCCTAATCAGTTGGTCTTAGAACCGGCATGGAAGTTGAGCTGATGAGTTACAATTGATCCGATTCGATTCGACAGAGTGGACAAGACAAGGCAGCGGTTCTTTTTGTCTTACTGTACACTGTAGTCTGTAGAGTACACGTTCCTGACCGACGGTTATCTAGATTTGATTGGTCAACTCTAGTGCTGTGTAATAATCCTAATCCTCAGGAACAAGCGACGCTCTCGAATTAGTCTGTACTCCATCGAGCGGAGATTTTCCTATGGCCTTTTTTTGTTGTTTCGGGTAGCGCGCGTACACTGTATATAATTCGAATAGCGATCGTTCATGCACTCCGTCGTGTCCTGTCCAGCTCAGCACGTAGCTACCGCAGGTGCCTCTGTTGCTGCGGTCCGCCGTCCCGGTCCCGGCCAGGCCAGTTGTCGATCGCCCGAGACGACGGCATGTCGGCATCGGCATGTCGATCGCCCGAGACGACGGCGCGCGGCCCATGCGAGTCGTCCGCGTCGTGGCGGCTCCGCGGCCCATGCGGAGCGCGCGTGCGACACTTGGACGGGCGCCAACACGTCACCGCGGGCATCCCATCGCCCACCGCCCACCGCTGTCTGTCTCGTGTCTCGTCACGGGCTTTGATGCTGGTGCGGGCGCGCCCCGCCGCGCTTTCTTCGCGTCGGCGTGTGGCGGCGCGGTGTGGCCACCCGCCTGCTGCAGCGCGTGATCCTCTGCTCCGTCGTCGGCGGGCATACCCATATTTCTTTCTCATTTCCGCCGCGTACTGTACTGACGTGCTGCTGTTGTGGACATCCTACTACTAGTACGAAAGTCGCACAGAATCCCGCTGCCGAGCAACAACGCAAGGCAACGTGCGTTTCGCCGCAGGGCCTGTGGCCGTGATCCATCGGGGCAGAGGCAGCCTAGGCATCACACACACTCACGAGACCAAGTCCAACGTGACAGGGTGCACACCAAACTTTTGAAAGACGGCGAATTTCCTGTTGCTGCCGCCGCGCAAGTTGCAGGGGATGCAGCCAAAAACACCGCAGGAAAGAGCCAGCCAGGGCGGCACTGCCTGCCTGTGGGCAGTGGCAGTGTCCACCACAGCCCAGCCCAGAGCCTCGCAACTTCGCCGCGCAGGCCGGCCAGCCAGATACCGCCGACCGGCCATCGCGCTCGCGCGGCCGCACCGGGCCGATCGGTCACGTGGAGCCGGCGTGGGCGCGTGACGCCGACGGGGTGCAGGTGCAGCCGAACCCAACTCAACTGGTGGTGGCCTGCCCTAGCCCCGTTCCTGGCTCGCGCACGCCTCCCTCAAATGCTGCCGGTGAGCCTTGCTCGGCGCCGCCGCCGCGTGGCGTGCTACGTGTGAGGCGCCGGGTGGGGCGACCTGGAGCCGCCGCTGACACGGCGTACCCCCGGCATCCATCCTGCACGCACACAGGTGTGGACGCCTGATTCGCTCACGCTCTGGTGGATGGACTGCGCTGGACACGTGCACGGACGAACTCTCTCTCTCTCTTCCCGCAGCTGCCCGCTGGCGCCTCGGGAATTACCGACACGCAAGCTTTTGTTGCCATCGCTCCATTTTCCGGATGGAAGCGTTTGGACTTCGGATGCATGGTATAAATATTTTTTGGAATCTAGATAGAAAAATCTCAAAATCATACGTAGTGCAATTTTATCCAGACATCGTAAGATTCTAGAGTTTTCTAGTTTACTAAAAAAATGGTTCTAGAGGATTCTAACGTTTATCCGATAAACATTAGAGATTATTTTAATCCAGAATACAAATTTTATTAATCCTATCCAAACATGCTCTCAACGCGGTGAGAACGTTTGTTCAAGAGTCAAGACCCTCGTCCCTCGAGCACTTCTTTTTCTTCTCTGCTCCTTTCTACGGAGTACTGTCTCCTTAGGCTGTCCGCAATGTTACAAGCTACAGAGATGTTACTAGCTCTAAGCAAACCTCTTTAATAGTACTAATTTTTAGCTATAGCTCATAACATGAATAATCTCACATGACACTCTCACATAATCTTAAAATGTCTGTATGAGCCTAAGTTTCGATGAAGAGCTAGTTTTTCTCTCTTCTATTAAAATATATAAAAAAAACTTAGAGCTAGCTCATGAGTCAATTGTTAGAGCTGCCCTAAGAGTTATTCAAGTGTAAACTAATGCTAGATTTATAACTAAGTACTCCCTCGATCCTTTTGGAACGGAAGAGGGAGTAAGTAGAATCCGACCAAAATCATGTGTATTTTTTTTATAGAAAAGCCACACAAAACAGATTTCGACATTTAATTCCTTCTACGATATGTTATCATTTGCTAAATACTAGTCATTATCATCTCAAAGACGCTTCGAATACAAATCTATTGATAAAAGTTTTATATCTTACATTTACATTACATATAAGACGAGTAAAGTTTATAAAATTTGACCTCTTCTTATACCACAATATACCTATCTTTTTGGTAAGGAGGGAGTACCTTTAATCTAACCTTTAACTCATAAATAGTTTGCCATATCCATGCAATTCACTATGGCCATACTTCATGTGAGAAAATGTGGCGGTTCACCATTTTCTCTTTTCGAAAATTTTTACTTGTTTTTTCAGTATGTAACATGTTGATTTACCATTGTCCTATCATTCACATGATAATAATTGGTATAAACATAAACAATGAAGCTATTTCGGTAAATTTATAGGATGAACCAATTCATCTAAGATTGCCGGCTCCTCACATCTAAGATTGGCTCCTCACATCTAAGATAGCCGTATTCGAGAAAAAAAATCTAAGATTGCCAGCTCCTCAAAAAAACAGCCCATGTATATTCATATCATCTGTTACAGAAGGACTTCATGCTAAAATTATCGTGACTTTGTTTCCGTTACTAGATATATGCTTGTGTATCGTACGGAACCACGGATTGAACGAGACAATGAGTTGATGCGTATTACCGCGTACATATACGGTCAACGTGACGTCACGTCCGTGTGGCCATGCATGGATGGATGCCGGTCACCATGCATCAAGTCACCGGCGCTTGGTACTTGCTGAGCTTGTTGTTAGAGGTCTCATATTCCTGGAGGCCACCACACACGAGGTCACATGTTGCTGGAGGTCTCGTTCGAATCTACATATTTAAGAGATGTATCTATTTTGTAAACAATGTATTAGGAAACATTAGACCTATAGAAATTTTGAAGTCATGATCTTGAATCTTGATGATGGCGGCCGGCGCGCGTCATGTACTGGAAGATCATCTCTAATTTGCGTAAGCAAGCAGAGAGCCTGTTCACCTGACTTATAATCCGTCTTTTTCAGCTTGTTTTTTTCAGCCGAAACAGTATTTTTTTCTCATAATAAATCAGCCAACAGTATTTTTCAGCCGGCTTATCAGCCCAGCCGAACGGGGCCAGAGTTCCGTGATTTCGAGTTTTCAACGCCTTGGTCAATGGAGCAGACAAACTTGTCCATATCAGGAAAAGTCTGTTCCATCACGGAATCAAGGATTTAAGGAGTCCGCCGGCGGCAGTGCATTGACCTTCCGATACTCCCTCCTCCTAGCTCCCGGACCCAAGGGCGACGGCACCGTAGCCATCGACGCGTTCTCAATCCACTTCACGGACCCCTTCCCCGGCCCGAGGAGAGCGCCGTGGACGTGGCAGGTCATCTCTGTCGAGCGGGACGTAAGTCCGTTCGGGTCTCGTTTCGGAGCGGTCTAAGAGCAAGGGCAATAATACAGTCAAGTTGCTTGGCTATAAGACAAGTTATAAGAGCTAAGTTATACAATAAGTGTCTCCTATTTGTCTTTAAAAAGTTTCTCTCTCCTATTTCTCCTCATAACACTTGCTATTTGGGCCCACTAATACCTATGCTTCCGTGCCCAGCTTGGTGCTTGCATGAGAGCCAAGCTCTCATCTCTCTCCTCCCTTCTCTCCTCAACATCAGCATTAGCTTGGCTATAAGCCCATTATTGTACCTGCTCTAATGCTTCTGGAGATTATTAGGAGCGGGGTGGCAGACGACAATCGTAGTAATTTTTTAAGGTGTAGATAGAGATAGGTTGGCGAAAAAAAAAAATATGCCGACGGATTTATGAGTGCCTCGTCCTCCGTAACATTTAGCATGGGAGGAGTAACTGCTAGTCTGCCTATAGTGGTGGCCTCGTTCGGCTGGCTGGCTGGCAGCCAGCAGTGCTTTTCTTTCACATTATTTCAGCACCGACCATCAGCCAGCCAGTAGTATTTTTCTCTCACAATAAATCAGCATCAGCCACCACCCACCAGCCACCACCCAGCCGAACGAGGCCGCACTTTGGTGTCTTGAAAGCTAAAACGCTCAAGGTGTTAGAGCACTAGATCATCTCTACATCTTAAAAGACCGTAACACGATCATCTACTCGGTGATATCATCACACGTTCGCATTCGATACAAATCATCCTTGGCTTGGAGTTTTTGGGTCCACGTACTACCCGGTTCTCATAGAAAAACCGCTTCCACATGCCCACGTCCAAAACCAAATCCTCGGAGGAGCTTATACGTCCGCGTCCTGAGGGTTCAATCCAAGATGATGTAACTGGGTAAAAATTTGTGCTTAGGTTCAAATAAAATAGGTGCAACTTCAATACGAACAGTTTAATTAATAGACAAGAGAAACAGAGAAAAGCCAAAAACACATTTTCAGATAACAAATTCATGTACGTAATATACGGCTGCTGAGTATATGTTTGCATTTTCTTTTGTCGGAGGCATTTATTTTGCAAATGAAAAAAAAGAAATCCTGCGTGCGCCCACCGCCCAGCGACCTGAGGCTGTCGGCCCATGTATCTGTATGGCCCAGCAAAAGAGGCCCTGAGTCCTGAGCGACTTGTTGGGCCCTGCAGGCCGAACTACTCTCCCCACAGTCCACAGAGGAGCGACGAACCCTAGTGTCCTTCCGCACGCCGTCGCCATGGCCGCTGCCCGCGCCGCCCTCCGCCTGCAGCGCCAGAGCCTCGCCGCCAACCCCTTTCTCTTCTCCGGCCATGGCCTCCGCTACCGCAAGCTCGAGGTCATCCTCACTACGGTAAGGCCTTCATCTATACCTTCATAATCATTCCGCCTGCGCCACCTCTGTTTTGGTTTATTAACTAGAAACCTCAGCGGATGCTAGACCAATTAGGTAGCCAGTGTTTTCTTCTTTCCATCTTGCCCCATGGCCTATACCGTGCTACTTAGAGAAGTTGATTTCCATCTCCCATATATTCTAATATCAATGCTGCATACCACTCCATTTAATCAGCGTGTAGAAATCTTGTCGTGCAGATACTGAGAAATAGCTACAGAAATATCTGATTTTTTGCATAAGCCATGCTTTGTGTATAAATGCTCTAGGCTATATTCACTTGGATTGGTTGGTATGAGTCAATAGGCAGTTGTTTGATTTATGTAATAAGGTTATAAGATGCACATTGCTCAAAAATTAAATCTATATGGATATATAAGCATGATATTTTCCTTCTGCTTCTTTATTTCTCTCTTTGAACAATGGAAGAGAACCTCTGTTTGTATCCTGCTTTAAAGAAAACAATCTGTTAAAATTCTAGCCTAGTACAAATTAAAAAAGAAACACAATATAATCTGTAAAGAAATACTAGAGCCAATACAAGGTACAGAAATATAGTGTTCAGTATACAGTTATATCATATATGCATGACCATGACATGAACTCAATATCAGAATGAGAATATAGAGATCGAATAACTAATATTCATAAGTTCATTATTGAAAGAGCAAATGCTAGGTAAGTGGTCCACACTCCTTACTCTATCAAGTTAAATCTTGATAAATAAATCTTAAGACGAGGCATCACTTGCTGTTTGTAACCAAATGAAAGTATCAGGTTAACGTGCTGTTTGGTTAGTAGAAATGTAACGCAAATGGAAATGAAATCAGATGACACCCTATATGCTGCCGTAACAGTGATAGCTTTAATTCCAGTACGTTTGCGTTATCAATCGTACCACGGTACCACCAAGCAGCGCCTAAGTACAGTAATCAAGAGACAGAGAGCAGTAGCACATGAGTGCCTCTGCCACGCGCTGGCCCTGTGCTATGGGTCCCCCCAGCTGTGCACATCCACAGTAGTGGAGGCTGCGCGTGGTGGGGAAAGAGGCTGCAGCACGAGGATGGAATTTGGAGTCAGATGGACGAGGCTGCCTGCGGTAGCCGGACGACGAAGGGCAGTGAGTGTTGGCGCGTCGCAAGCAGGCACAGTAGGCGAAGGGCGGAGGGTTATGGCAATGGGGAGGCGAAGGAACCAGTAGCTTCACGAGGATTCTCGTCCGCTTGGGTTACTGGCTTAAAGGGCGTGACCCGCGCCAAACCCCGATCGAACGGCGATGTCACATGCTTGCTGGATCCAACGGTTTATGGGTTAATGGGCGACATGGATATCATACCCGCCCGAGGTTCCTCCTGCGGATTCGTATTAAGAAGATACTATGGTGTGTTAGCCAAGCGGTCGCTTTGGTTCGATTGTAGCGAGATTTTCTGATCTAGTTTCAGTTGTGCTTTACTGGGATGGTTGCAACTCAATACAAAAGAAAAATCTTAGTTTGTTTTTGGGCCATTTCGTAGTTTGTTTTTTAGAACTGTGCGTTTATTTGATCAATGCTTTACAATGAGAAAATATGACCCCATTGTTAATTCCTGATTCTCTTGTGATACATGATTAGATGTCTGGGGAAATAAATTATTTTCTGTCTTTCATTCCTTCATGTTTTATCCTGCAGACGATTGATAAGCTGGGGAAAACAGGGGATGTGGTCAAGGTGGCGCCTGGCCACTTCCGCAACCACCTTATGCCCAAGATGCTCGCTGTCCCGAACCTGGACAAATTTGCCATACTCATCCGAGAGCAGCGCAAGGTAAGCTCTGTTCCTTATTAGTCCTTTAAAATGCTACCGCAAGCATGTCTGTTAGTGTGGCTAGTTGCTGCAAACCATGAGGTTCAGTGTTTGACCAGGGGAAAAAATGTATCGCAGCCTGAATATGTATTGCACATTGAACTATGCACAGACTGTTCATGCAACATTCCCTGACACAGCTGTTTCCTATGGCAATCTGATAAGTAGCCTAATAATTTGGTGATACTTGGTACAATCCGTATTGAACACATTGAAAGTATTGTGGTGCACTGGTGCCTCTACTCCATACCTAGTTCCTACCCAAGTTTGCTACTTACAGCCCCTTTCGTCTGCAACCTCACAAGGCGTTGTTTTTTTAATCAGCTCTATCAACGTGAAGAGGAGGTCGTGGTGAAACAAGTCACAAAGGAAGATGATGATGCCCGGGTATGTTGTACAGCTCACAAGTTGGAAATATTTTCTGACTTGCTTTATTGATGAAAGTCCATAGTAGAAAAATTGATTGCATCAACTGTTCATTTCTGTCCAAGACCAGTTACTAGCTAGGCAGTTAACATACCTCAAGTCGATTTTTTCTGTTTTAGTCTAAGTTTGTTTTCATGATGTCTACTGCATTAAGATACTGGGCTCTCACAGGTCTTCATTAGAGAAGTCAGCAGAGAAATGTGCCCTTTTTTAAAAAAAAAAAGAATGAAAATTTGCGGGTTTCTGTTTTCTGAAAGAGTGAAAGTAGTATTTTTGGAGTTGTCTTCTGTATTGAGAAGAATGGTTATGATCATAGGCTCAATTTGTTGTCATTCTTGTCTAACTCATCTGATATATAAAAGACTGAACGGTTGACTTGGAAATTTACTCTTTTCTCTGTACCTGCTAGTCTCTGTTTTTATCGTGCTGCATAGTTTATTTATTGTTTTAGAAAAATATGCCACCACTGTTCTTCTGCTGCCTAATATAAGTTCAACAGCTTCTTTCTGGCTCTTAAAATGCAATGTGCTTACTTCTGTGTTATATAAAAGCCCCTTTGCTTACTATAATCAATGTTTTCTTAACTGTAAGATCAAATTACGGATAAGTTTAGATCTAAAAATTTCCGGTTCTGCTTGAAGGCTGATATTGTGTGCTTTCCCCTGCCATATACTTCCTCTTCTTCTTTTCTGATGGTACTGATTTACTTGTCAATTACCATTTCAACAGCTACAGGAAGAAAGACTAAAGCAGTACCAAACAGCAGCAAAGCGGTTAGATAATGCACTCTTGGTTAGTCTGCTACCACTAAAAGTGAAAAGTTTACTGCACTATTTGTTTTCATGTTTTCGTGTAGTGTGCATTTGCATGTTTCATTTATTGATTAAGTTCAGCTATGGAAGTATTGATCATCTCTGATATTGGTAGGTGTTGAGGAGGTTCATCTCGACTGGAAATGAGCTGCGTACTCCTGTAACAAAAGATGAAATTGTTTCCGAGGTACCTTTGAAGCTCTAAATACCCCATGTAGCACCTCTAAATTTCAGTTTTCCCCTGACTTGTCTACTTCACCTCTAGGTGGCAAGGCAACTCAACATCACCATCCATCCAGAGAATCTGCACCTGCAGTCACCTTTAGCGTCGCTTGGTGAATTTGAGTTGCCCCTCCGGTTGCCACAGGACATACCACGCCCAGAAGGTAAGCTCCAATGGACTCTGAAGGTTAAGATCAGGAGAAAATAAGCACAGAAACTGGGGAAATTTCTTTTGCTCCCACAATCTGGTGCATGATACCCAACCATTGTAGCCTTGTGGAATAGGTTTCCATTGTCTGAAAGATGGGGTACTGGTTTTTGCTGTTTGAACACCTTGCCCGTGAGGCACATGTAACAGCTTCATGATGACTTGTTGAGCATATGTGGCAAACCCATGGGCAATAAAGCTATCTATGTTTTCTCATATTATGTGGAATTATATTTGGTGCATATATGTACCTGTATTGTGTTTGTGTTTTAAATTAGAATTCTAAATTATGGATTTGAAATGTTGTTGAATTGTGTACATGATTGAATCACAAAAGTTTGGATTTTTTTTTCATGAAGTTGAAATGAGCCTCACAGTCGATCTCGATCAACACTATAAAACCACAGCTGAAATTCTGGAAGCAAATCAAAATCAACACTACAAAACCACAGCTGAAATTCTGGAAGCAAATTAAAAGTAGCGCATGCATGGTTGTGCTAGCTGTTCATATAAAGTCTGTATATATGCAGTTGCTGGCAATTGCATTGCATCACCGATGATTCCATCGGTAGCGAGAGGACGGCGAGTGGGTCGCTCCAGCAGCTTGTCGCTTCTTCAGCTTCTTGTAGTCGTCGTTCCGTGTCATCTTGCGTCTGTGGCCCGCTGCCGCGCTCTTTCCCCTCGCAATCCTCTCCCGCCGCTCCGGCAGAACCATCATCATGCTGGCAGGCGGCGGAGCAACGACGTTGTCATCGTCGCCACCACTGCCGCTGCCGTCTTCTGTGAATGGAGCCGGAGCTACTGCTGACGGCGCAATGGATTATGGGATCGTCGTCGTCCACGTCGACAAAGCACAAGCCCTTGTTGGTCCAGAGACATATGTTTCTTAAGGTAACACTGTAGAATTCCAACACCTCATATTCTAAATAAATTAAGAGGAAAACATTTGACTACATGAGTTATCAATACGTATCTACTACGATCACTAATCAGGAAGACTAAATCGTGTGAAAATAATACAAGAATGCAAATACTATATACGCAGAAAATCGGCGAGTAGGCGAAGGCGCGGCAGAAATCGAACCAATGCTGACTTCTAGACGCGTCGGGCGTGTCCCCAGCCTACTTGGGCTGGGCTCCCGTTGCCTGGGATGTTGGGAAGGCCCTGGGTTTGGGCCCCTCCACGAAATAGCATGCTTCCCACGAGAGGCCCAATCAATTATGATTTTTTTTTATCGGATCAATTATGAATTTTTGATGATTGATGAGCAAAAGACAAGAGGCAGCGTCCTCCTCCTCGCGCTGCACCGGGAAGTTGGATTGGCCTGTCGAGTAGTACAGAACTATTGCTCTTTGTCAATTGTCATCTTCCCGCCGTAGCCGATTGCGTGCCTCTTCCTTCTATCTACTATATACTTTCCTTCCATGTTTATTTGCAGAGTTGGAGTTGGGAGAAGTCTACGAGCGAATTCGTTTGTGACGTGTTTTTTCCAGGGAAAAAAGTTTTTTTTTCTTGTCCAGGTCTGTTTCCTGAGCAGTCTTTATCTTTCATGAAAAAAACAGCCTATCAAAAAGCGAATATAAAGCGAGATATTTTTTAATAAGTCAGGCGGATTCCCCACCTATATATATATTACACTTGCAGTGGAGTGGTAATATAAATTATCACCCAAAGAAGATATACAACATAGTTTCATGGCCTTACAACACACAACACAGCCGACAACACGCGCGATGACACAAGACAACCACAAAACACCTCTAAGGCCATTTTCAATGGAGAGTTTTATGTCGTTGTTTTAATGACTACCACATCATATAAAATGAAATAAATCTTGGACGAATCACCCATCCTATATACATGGTTTCATTCTATTGTTTCATCGACGGTGCTGGCGCCCGGACGTCTGGACGGACGCGCGTGTCCGGACGTCCGCGCCTGCACTCTATTTCGTACGCCTACATAGGGGCCCACGCCCTTCCGTACGTCGCCCGTGCCTCCTGACCCCACATGGAGACCGCTCGTGCCCCCTCTACTTACCCCGCCTAGACACCTGTTGCAGCAGGTGAGTCCTAGCAGCAACACCTGATATATTTTTGAAACATCAGATGAAACATTGCAACATACGTTTGAAGATAGGTGAAACACTTAAAACATGCGTCTGAAACACTTGCAAAAACATCTTAGAACACTTGAGAAGCCATTGTAAAACATATGCAACATCCAGATAAAACATTTGTAACATATGTGTGAAACACGTGCAACATCCCATAAACACACTTGCAACATACGTTTGAAAAACAGATGAAACATTTAGAACACACACTTGCAACATACGTGTACAACCATTGCAACATATGAAACATCATGATCTACTTTTACAACATCCGTATAGAACACTTGCAACATACCTTTAAAGCATCTGAAACATTCAAAACATACGGTTACAACATTCGCTTCCAGGCACAACATCTACTTACTGTTTGGATGAATGGAGGCTCGGTGTAGGGCCGGCCGTGCATACCAACAACATGCCAGAGGCGGCACCAGCGTATGTGCCGACAGATATCCAACCCAGTGAATGCGTGCAGGAGATGGAGGGAGGCGAGGCGGACGCGGACGTAGCGTGGCTAGCTAGGTGGAGGGCCACCAGGGATGGCTCACCACGGTTCCTGTCCTGCAGCCATGACGAGCATTAGGAAAAAGGGGGCGGCAGCGAGATTTGCTCGGCGAGCATGCACAAGGGAACTACGAGCCTGAGGCGGTGTTGGTGGAGCTAGGAAGTGTGACGCGAGAGGGCCAGAAGGAATGGAGCAACGACGACCGAGGGAGCTACGGGCTCGGCCGACCCTGTACGCGCGCGCGAGCTGCAACCATAGAGGGAGAGAAAGCGGCGCGACAAGAGAAGAGGGGCCAGCGCCGCATCTAGATCCAGTCGGTCAGTTTCTCGTTCTCCCCTGTTGAGATCCACTAGAATAGGAGCGTGAGAGAGAGGGGGGAGCAGGCATATTGTGCTCCGTGGGCCCACCTCCAAAGCCACAGACGGTCTAAGGAGAGCATTACCGTTGTTTTATAGACATTTAATTTTATGACTCATATAGAGTTGTTAATCATGCCAAAAAAGTTTTATCTAGATGAAACTCACTTCTACTCTATTTTGTTAAAGATGTTGCCATGTCGTAAAAAATGACTATGTGACAGCCTATTGAATGCAAATAAAACCTATATGAAGCTCCACACTGTGACTGGTCTAAGATAACGAGATGTTAAGGTAATTATTATTACTAAGTCTGTTATGCAATAATCATCTGTGCTTGCAAGAGATCTGCAACTCTGCCTTCTCCAACATATACGACAAAGAGCACCTAGCTCTCTTAGGCTATCCGCACTCATGGTCCTCTATATTCATCCTCTATACGTCCTAGTCAGCAAGATTCTCTCCTCTATACTCAATTCTCCCGCACCCATCCATCCTCTATATCATCCTCTATCCACTCTATTTACTGTGGGACCCACTTGTCACTTTATCTAAATATATCCATGAGTGATCTAGTTTTGAAGGATTTATTGAGACGAATTTAATGGTGCAATCGAAATTTAATTTGAATTTTTGGTTTGTGAGTTATAGCATTTTTTTCCTTAGTTTAGCTAGTAGGGCCCGCCACTGCGCACTATAGAGTAAACACTGTACTACTCTAAATATAGAGTGAGAGAAAGAATAGAGTATCGTTTTAGAGTATCCAGTGCAGCAGTTTTTACTCTATATTCATACTCTAAAGCTTTAGAGTATCATTTAGAGTATGCCACTGCGGACAGTCTTAGATTGATGATGAATGAAGGACGACTGAGCTAATCCGCTGTACCTACATATTATTATTAGCACCTTCTTGTACGACCACTACACATAGGCTCCCATGACAGGTACTCCCTCCGTAAAAAAAAAAGTACATATTATTATTAGCACCTTCTTGTACGACCACTACACATAGGCTCCCATGACAGGTACTCCCTCCGTAAAAAAAAAGACGTTATGAGAATTGTGCCGATCAAATTTTCTCAACTTTGACTAGATTTATATAAAATACGTGTAACATTTATATCTCTAAATAAGTTTATTATAAAAATATATTCAACGACCTATCTAACACTACTAATTATGTATTATAAATATTAATATTATTTTTTATATAATTGGTCAAAGTTTTTAAAAATTGACTTATTGGGAGACGAGCTTCTATTTTAGGACACATGAAGTATATTCTAATTTTCACCGGCGGCTGCTGGCGGCTACTGCTGTTGCATCGGAGAGAGACGTCATACGCGAGCTATGCTGCTGCTGTTGTTGCTGCGTCATTCTCGCTGGCGTAACGGCGCCCACGGAATCGGCGACTCGGAACATCTGTTTTTTTTTTCTCTTGCAAGCTACTAAATTCGTTGCAAATTATAATTCATTTGACTTTTTTTTTGCCCCAAATTTGACCGCTCGTATTATTTAAAATTTTGTGCAAAATATTACTTCTTTTGCTATGTCTTTTATTAATAAAAGTTATTCAAGAATGACTTAAATTAACTATATTTACGTAGATTTTTTTTTGAATAAGACGAGTGATCAAACTTGGGGTAAAAAAAATTAAACGAAATATAATTCAGAACGGAGGGAGTAGCTCTTTCTCTCGTTGTTTTGATTGATTATGAGTGAAACTTAGCATCATCCGTGAATGAAACATCTCTCTCTTGTGTTTTGAATGATTTTTTTTACCTCTGTTGTTTTGAATGATTTGATAGTTGCCGTCTTTTTTGTTTTTTAGCCCTTTTTTTCGAAAGATTCTCTCAAATATGTTCTTGGCGGAAAGATTTCAGAAAATAGATCCAGGGCTTGACGTCATCCACGCTGCCGCCAAGTCCCCATGTCACTTGGCCGACGACACCGAGCTGGCGCTGACGTGGCAGCACCTTGATGCCAAGCTTGGCGCCGTCGTCATTGGCGTCAAGCCTGGTGCCATGGATCTTGGCGTCAAGCTGTTGGAATTTGTTTAGTCTGGAATTTTACCATGACATGGACAAATTTGAGGTTATCATGAGACCAAATCCTAACATATAGTAAAAAATTATAAACTCAGTTAAGTCTGATTTTTTATCATGGCTAAGTCCAAAATTACCAAGACTTGTTTCGTTGTTATCTCCTCAGAGAGTATTCAAACTCGTAGTAAGGTATTAAATTGATTTGCTACACAAATTTTAAATATCCAAGTCATGGTAAAATTTTAAATATCCAAGTCCAAAACATGAAGCTCTTTTTTAATATCCAAGTCATGGTAAAATTTTAAATTTGTTAATGTCCAAATCATAGTAATTTTTACTACGGCTTGGATATGTTAGAATACCAACTACCATGTGATAGACATATGGAAAAATAATTTTTTTTACCATGAATTGGACATTTACAAATTAGAATTTTTACCATGACTTGGATATTGAGAAATATGGCTAACTCTAGAGTTTTTACAGTGACTTTCTGTTTAATCACTTAGAACAACCTAGAAATACTTAGAATATAAAATGATATACATGATAACAGATCTATAGCGTCAGGCTTGGCGCCAATGACGATGGTGCCAGGCTTAGGGTTTAGGTTTAGGATTTAGGGGCGCCAATGGTGACGGCGCTAAAGTGCTGCCACGTCAGCGCCAGCTCGGCGGCGTCGGCCAAGTGGCATGGGGGCTTGGCGCCAACGCCAAACAACGCCAAGCTATGTTACCTTGGCGCCAGCGTGGATAGCGCCAAGACCTGGGTCCATTTTCTGAAATATTTTTGCCAGGGGCATATTTGAGAGAATTTTCAAAAAAAGGGCTAAAAACAAAAAAGACGGGTTGATAGTGAGTGAAACATTATATTTGTCGTTTGCACGACCACGTGGATGCCGCTTGTAATGTACGTACCGAGAGAGATAAGTAAACATGACAGACGACAGCAGTACTCCCTCCGTCCTATTGAAAGTGTCGTTTTTTACTTTTAGACTTCTTGTTTAACCGTTCGTCTTATTCAATTTTTATGCAAATAATAAAATAAATAAATTATTATTAAAGTATCTCTAACGATAAAATATGTCATAACAAAATAAATCATATTTATACAAAAATTTTAAATAAGACGAACAATCAAATAAAAAGTCTAAAAGTCAAAAACGACATTTTCAATGGGACGTGGGAGTATATAGGAGGTAATAAAGGGACACTGACGGGATCAGATTGGATGGGATCCACACCGTCGTACGCGTGTTTCCATCGGCCGGCCGGGCCGGATATTAGACCAGTCTCAGTAGGAATTTCATGACACCGTTTCTAACACATCCAGATTTTAAAAACAGTGCAGAAGAGTTTCATCCACATGAAACTCTTATCATCTCTCTTCATTAATATGATACTACATTAACATAATTAATGCTCATAAAACTCTGATAAAACCGCTGACACTGCCCTTACTGCACGCCTCTCGTGTGCCTACAGCACGTGTTCGTGAGGCCGCATCATTTTGCTGGCGTTGCAGCGGTGACGACAACGGCAGCCGCATCATGCATACTATCATCGTGTACGTGCATCAGACACACACGCGACCAGCAGATAACCGACGGGAAGTAGGTCCAAGTACTAGGTGGTCGCACGCTGCACGACTATTTTTATTAAAGAATGCAATTAATTAGCGCCGCCGCCGCATGCTTAAAACGTCGTAGGACGAGGAAGTGGACGTCGCAGGTAAAGCGTACGGTCGGCCGGCGCCGGTCTCCGTCGTCCGCAGACACGCTGGGAGGCTAGCTGCCTGTTGGAACACGTCTCCGTCGTCCGCAGAAAGCGGCTGGGTTGGGTGCCTGATGATGCGTCTGCTATACCTACGACTACGACAAGGTTTGGACGTTTGGTTGGTGATCTGAGGGGTATATACACATACACGGTGCGCAGATAATTAAATGCATGATTAACACCTTACCGATACACATGTAAAACGTACACCCGCTCATGCATCGCCACAATACATACATGTACTCTATCTAGTACTCCCGTACGCAGCTTTCGCGTGTGTAACCGAATGGTCCCGGCTACTAGTATTACCTGTTCATCCATCCGTACATGCTTCCACACATGGTCTTACGTACTGGTCTCTTAGAGTTCGTGTTTAGTGCGTACATGCTTAACCGATCTAATTATATATTTTTCTTTGTGGTCTCTTCCTTTGTTCATTCTATAACACGGTATTCGTAGACTATCAAACACGTCCATGTGTTATAATTTGTAATGTGACCTAGCTCACATGCATATAGACAACTTATGGTTGGGAGATTTATTTATTTATTCAACGATCATGTCATATGTTTCGATTAGTCCTGGCGGGGATCACCGTCTAGTACATGCTTTTTAATATACCATCCATACCCATGTTTCTTTTATCCCTCTGCATGGTACCTCCATTGGCCTTCAATAAGATGCATTTAGTTGGCCCTTAGCTAGCTTAAGGTACAATATATATCTAGCTGTTGGTGAATTGCATTCTTAACATCACGAATCTTGGTTTTGAATTTGTTAGTTACTATAAATTTTGTATCTGCATGATAAGTTGAAACTCTTCTACTTATTGTACCTTGTACTCAAACTCCTTTTCCATTTTATAAAAAATAAGTGTAAGGTCCAAATGGCTAGAGGGGGGGTGAATATCCTATTTAAAATTCTACAAGCTTCACTAAACAAACACGTTAGTATAAAAGATGGCTAAGCTAATTCTAGCACTAGCTCAACTACACTATGCAAGCCACCTATACAATTCTAGTGAAGCAAGGCTATAATCTCTAGTACACACCAACAAGGCTAAGTCACTAAGCTACTTACTCCTATGTGATAAAAGCTACGCTAAGCAAACTACACTAGAACTAGTACAAGAAAGTAAAGAGTAAGTGACTTGATTCTTATACCAACGATGTAGAGAAGTAATGCAATCGAAGAATCAATCACAATGATCAACCACAAGAGAAATCCTCGGCAAAGAGATGACACAAGATTTTTACCGAGGTTCACTTGCTTCCCGGCAAGCTACTCCTCGTTGTGGCGATGCACCCACTTGTCGGTTCGCGAGCTAATCAACTATCAAGAGTCGAGCCCTCGGCGGGCGCCGCACAACCGCACACAAGATGGGGATCCTCCAAGCCACGAGCTTCACTAGAGTATCCAATTTGCGAACTCCCGCGGGGAAGGATCAAGAACCCCTTACAACACTTGGTGAGGGCTCCAACAATCTCCAATTGCGAGCTCAATCACCTCCGCTGCTCCAAGCCGTCTACCGTGTCGGAAAACACGGAAGAGTAACAAGAAATCCGCAGCAACTCGAAGATCAAGTGCCTCTAGAATGCAACTCTCAAGCAATGCACTTGAATCTCACTCAATCTCACTCAAGATGTGCAACCAAGCAAAGAGATGAGTGGAGGGGTTGTTCTCTAGCTCAAAGGATGTCTCTAGGTCTCAAAATGTGCAAGAGTTGCCCTCAAACCCCGGACACCCTCTTTTTATAGTGAAGGGGTACGCAGCTAGCCGTTACGAATGACACAGTTGAAATCGCGCTGACCGGACACACCGGTCAGGGTGACCGGACGCGTCCGGTCACTACAGGACACGTGAAAACAGTGCGCGTCAGAACTAGCTGTTGCCGTGACCGGACGCACTCAACCGTTTGACCGGACGCGACAGTGCCAGCGTCCGGTCGCGTTCCAGTAAGCTCCCGTCGAGACCGGACGCGTCCGATCACACGTGACCGGACGCGCCGCGCGTCTGATCGGAGTCCAGTAACGGTCCACACACGACCGGACGCGTCCGGTCGAGCGTGACCGGACGCGCCACCGCGTCCGATCGCGTCTACCCTTCGTGCTGAGCTCCTGGGTGCATGACCGGACGCTCCGGTTCCGCGAGGGACCGGATGCGCCGGTCCACGACCCTCTCACGCGCGCGCCTGTCTGTGGTTTGAACTGACCGGACGCGCCAGCCGCGTCCGGTCACTTCGACCACAGCGTCCGGTCACTGTTTTTCAGTGAAAAACAGTTTGGACTTTCGCCACCTTTTCTCGACTCCGGCGCAATAGAAAATAGGCATTTCATTTCCTCGAAAACGCCTGAATCCCGCGCTCGCAAGCTCAGCGGAAGGGAGAGTGAACCCCAAACCCCTTACTACCGCTCAAACACCACCGCCTTCGCAAATGTGCTAACACCACCGAGTGTACAACACCATGTGCATGTGTGTTAGCATTTCATAAACATTTTTCAAGGCGTTATGTTAGCTCTCAACTAGATCCTAATGCATATGCTCAAGACATTGATCTAGTGGCACTTGATTCCCGAGCTAACCGTGATTGCCCCTCTTGATAGTCGGCTATGTATCCTAAACCCGGTCAATCACTTCTCTACTCAACTTAGACCGACAGAAGGAAAACCCTATGGTTATACCTTTGCCTTGCGCTCTTAGATCCTTCTCCTCCACTTGATCATCATGTCCATCATATTATGTGCATCTCCACCATGATCGATATTTCATGTTCATGCACCATTTCTTTGTGATCTTGTGGCCACCACTCCTTGCCACGTACACCTTCATCACATGTGTTGCTTATGCCTAACTCAAAACACTTAACGCATGGCATTAGCAACTTGGTGTCATTAATTACCAAAACCATACTTGGGCTTTCAATCTCCCCCTTTTTGGTAATTGATGACAACCATCACAAAGATATGAAATGAAATCAATTTTCAATTTTGATAGTATTAGCTCCCCCTACATATGTGCTTCTATGAGTTTGGTTCAATTGTGCACATATGTATGGATTTGAATTTTGCGAGAGTTACTACTATCAAATTGATGCTAAGGTATATAGAATGGACCTTTGAAGCGTGGTACCAATCGGAGTTGCCTTTATATACCATCCTTAGCATCGATGTAGCTAGACACCACTTGTAATACATCACTTCTAAACACTAAAGTACCCTGTGAGATCAACATTAAAAGCAAAGGGTGTCTAGATACTACTTGTAAAGCTATTCTTAACAAATCATCATTCAAGTTCTATTTCTAGCAATCACCATACAAACATGAATATGAATTTAAGCTTTGCAATGCAACAATTCATCATGTTAATGCACATACAAATGCAACAAATAATTCATGAGCTTGCTCCCCCTACTTGTGTGCTTAATTTTTAATTTCTCTCCCCTTACTATATCTTTCTCCCCCTTTGTGACTTTTCTATCTTTGTGACTTTTCTCTCCCCCTTTGTCAACAATCACCAAAAAGGTGCCAATTTTAGTGAGAGTCAAGTCAATTAATATGAGGGAGTCCAAATTATGGTTCAATCTAGATCACTTGCCTAGAATATGTAATTCGGTTTGATCCAAGGACAAGCTTCTTCACACCTCATAAAGTATAAGGGTTATCTTGACCATGTTGAATTACACATCATGAGCTCATTTTCTAGATTCAACACTAGGTTTGCAAGCCCACAAACATGTCATATGCTACCACTAGATCAATCAAAACATAGAAGCAATAGTGGTACCATACATACATCAAAATCATTTGATTTTTATGAATGAGTCTATTTGTCATGCAAATATGTCTATATGTTCTAACCATGTCCTTAGCAAAGTATGAATGATATGCCAAACAACTTTACCTTGCTATGTTGGAGGAGAGGCATGTCATATAAGAATGTGGGGGTTGCACTCATTTCAAGTTGGAGAAGTCAAGTATGTTCAATTCATTCTTCAACTTGTAAAATCTCTTCTCATCAAGTGACTTTGTGAATATATCGACTAATTGATCTTCGGTGCCAATGCTTTCAATGCTAATATCACCCTTTTGTTGATGGTCTCTTATGAAGTGATGCCTAATATCAATGTGCTTGGTTTTTGAATGTTGAACTGGATTTTGAGTCATCTTGATAGCACTTTCATTGTCACAAAACAATGGCAGATTCTTGAATTTTATTCCAAAGTCATTCAAGGTGGCTTTCATCCAAAGCAATTGTGCACAACAACTACCGGCACTAATGTATTCGGCCTCGGCAGTAGATAGTGCAACACTATTTTGTTTCTTTGATGACCATGAAACAAGAGACCTTCCAAGCAATTGACAAGTACCACTTGTGCTCATTCTATCAATCTTGCATCCACCATAGTCGGAGTCCGAATATCCAATCAACTCAAAATTAGACCCCTTTGGAAACCATAATCCAACATCATGAGTGCCCTTAAGATATCTCAATATCCTCTTGGTTGCTTTCAAGTGACTTTCTCTAGGTGAAGCTTGATATCTTGCACATTTGCACACACTAAACATCACATCCGGCCTCGAAGCGATGACATAGAGCAAACTTCCAATCATAGACCGTGTTGATGCAAAAGTAATTCTGCAAACACAAAGGGCTAATACCCGAAGTCGATATCCAAAGCGTGCCAGTCGATTTGACCTGTTAATCGACAAGGATAAAGATACGAGCACTTTGGTCCTGACAACAGCGATACGCCCGGATGTCACGGCCAAGAGGTACTCACGCGGAACTCGAGGATCGTCGAAGATTGCACTTAGAGCAATGCAACTCGCCGAATCGATGAGAACTCGTAAAAAGAAAAAATATGCAAATTGACGAAGTCGACGAAAGTAGATGTAAATAAGAGTAAAAGCTGTTTTTTGATGTATTGATTGATCCCCTATTACATTGCCCTTCACTCTATATTTATATCCTGATCTATAGAAACGTAACCAAATACGACTAGGACATTAAATCCAAATCTAAGGAAAAACATGACTTTGATACAACTCAGACTCTACTAAACGTAAACAAGGAAATTAACTCCTATTTTACTCCATAGTCCGCCTCAATCACGATGGTATTCTCATCGACCTCCTTTTCAACGGCACAGTCCCTGTTCCATCGGCAGCAGCCTTCGAGTTCCTTCCATCGGTACATTCCCTATTTCATCGGCAGTAGTCTTCATACCCTCCTTCATCGGTACATTCCCTGTCTCATCGGTAGCAGTCTCCAAACCCTCTTTCATCGGCATCGGCAATAATATCCTTAACCTCATCGGCAACACTTCAAATTAAATCCATACGCTGCCACCACTCAAAAACAAACTTATTCTCCTTGGCTATCAATCTACACAGTAATCTTTCCTCTGTTGATTAGCCCTTCCTGATCATCTTGACACGTGCTAAAAACGATGTCAACACATGCCCCCAATTTCGGAGTATAAGATACTGATGCTCCGAAATTTACTCCAGCTGATGCTTGCCATTGCCTATTTTTTCAACCCATTCTCCAAGCATAACATGATTTGTTACTAGATTTAATCAAATCTAGATCTAATCCATGCATCTCAATAAATATCGCACATTTTCCAACCTTCTTTACCTTAATTACGGTTGAGATACCAAAATAACAATCCATCAGCAAGATCTTATCACAACGCATCATTTTTTTAGAACCAAAAAATCTTGTATCGAGATATCCTTCAAGTCATGATTACTTGCCGTCAAATCTTCTGTACCATCCCTTGATTGTCGTGCAAACAGTTACCATATCCAACTGAACCACCTCGATCCATCCGCATACGGCATAGAGATAAGTCAAGAATACCCCTACCCCAAATGGCCTATAAATAGATTTCTCCGGGCCGCTCATCTTCTACCTTCAAACTCCATCCTTTGGCATTCTCACTCCGGCGGCAACCCTAACCAACAACCGCACATCCTCGACTCACCAGAGCCATCGTCATCTTCAAGTTCCCAGCTCGTGCCCTCATCCATTCGAAGCAATGGCTGTTAACTTCGACGTCCCTGCGGTTCGTTCTTCCTCTTATTACTTTTACTTTAATCCTTCTGGTTCCCTGCGAGTTCTTACAGTCGACATTTTCCTTTCTCTTCCATTTTCTTGGTCCTACAAACTCAGGAACTACGCAACACACTGGTGATTCCAACCCATCAACCTCTCCTCCATTGCCTAGGTCCAATGGGCGACCCAGATCCAACTGACCTGATTAATGCAGAGGCAAATCGTATTCCCTTCAAATCTCAAAATTTCTCTTTGAATCTGTGGAAAGACACGTTCCGTTCTTGGCCCAAACCCACCAAAGGGTGGAAAAACTGGTTCTTGAGGGTCAACAGATCAATGCAAGTGTTCTGGGCAGAACAGAAGATAGATCAGTGTATCAGGCTATCCATTGCCGATATACAAAAGAATGAATCCATGATGATAGCTGCCGCTCAATTTTGGTCAGACACCACCAACACCTTCATGTTTGGTCATGGCCCATGTGCCCCTACTCTTGCCGATGTATATATGCTCACAGGCTTGGACATCTCAACTGTCGATGAAGGCCATATTTTTGGCAGAAAAGCTGAATACAGAGTAAATACACGCAACATCGGCAGCTGGACGGGATACATCCAAGAGTACCAAAAGACTGGTACCGTCAATCAAAGGGAACACGCCACATTCCTGAACATGTGGCTGGAGAAGTTTATTTTCTATGGCCGATCGGTAGGACCAACCAACGCTTTCCTCCCAGCAGCAGAACTCTTAGCCAACGGTGTCAGATTCTCACTTGGCCGATATCTCCTGAGCTCAACCTACCACCTTCTCCACCAAGTATCCCAGAAGCTTATACTTGGTGAACCCATCGGCAATCTGGGAGTCCCATGGTGGTTCATCAATATGTGGTTAAACGCTCACATGCACAAGCGTTTACAGTGGGATCTCTTTGCTCAGGAATTCCCACAAGAGATTCCCGAAGACTACGTCCTTAGAGACGATGAATCGGCAACACGCCCCCCTCTCAACTTCGGCGAAGCCATAATTGTCCTTCCCGGAACAGAAGCCAATGAGGACCAAATCGGTAGATTTTTTCAGACTTTCTACCATGGCCTCCCTCGTGACCTCAGGGCTTGGGTACCTTACATAGATGAGGATAACAAGTTCCCTCTCCTCTTCAATTTCGCCGATAGTGATCTGAACCAAGACAATGATCTTATGATGGCCATTATCACCCCCAGAGCAATCCCAGTCAACACATTTGGTAGCGGGAAAGCTTCCCATATTACTTATGAATTCTACAATCCATCGGCAGTATCTCGCCAGCTGGCCTTTGGGCAACTGCCAATCAAGCTATGCTATGCCGATGTGATTAAGCCCAGAGAAATCATTACCGCTGGAACTGAATGGAGCAGGATAGTAAGACTTGCTCCCGATGCCGATATCTCAAATGTCGATCTCTCCGCCTGGTCACCAGCATCTTTCATAACAGAGTCATATAAGCAATGGTGGCAAGAGTGGAAAGAACAGCTATTTTCAACATCTGTTCACATATATCGGCATATGATCGATCCCGATTATGCCATTCCTGACAATGCAGTAAGTTCCTTTTAACTTCTGTCTCTTTCCTTCCTTTTATATGCATATCGGTAGCTAACCTTCCTTGAAACAGGCCGATGATCCAGTTCCACCAATAAGCAAAAGTGGAAAACCCTTCAACCTCCATCCAGCCTCTCCAGTCTCAGTAATCGGCTACAACGCCCCCACCTTAGAGGCCTTGACCTTCCAGAGGACCCGCGCCAAAACCATCACTTCCAGACCAAGACTGGGAACATCCAGGGCTTCTCCAAAGGCTGCTGCTTCAAGCCTAATCAAGGCTTTTAAGGTAATAACCTTGCTTACTCTGTTTTCTGCCGATACACTCTACATTAACACACAACTATCAGGGTGTGCAAGCTGCAGCTGGATCGTCATCGGCAACTTTACCAAGCACCACGACCTCTACCCCTCCTTCAGAGGTATTCTCTTATTTTTACATTTTTCTCTGTTAAATATCCAATCTTATACCCGTTTTTGCAGCAACAAACGGGCATATCGGCAAGCACGCCAAGCATGCAGGTTCCCCAACCAACAGATGTCGATGCCCCCAGCCAATTGTCGTTGAAGCCCAAACAAAGCATAAAGCTTTGACCGATGCTGAAACTCAACAAAAACGACAGAAATCTACACCAGCCCCTGCGTCTGCTCCAACACCTGTTAGTCAACCCACCGATGTAACTGAACAAGCTGCTCCTTCTGCACAAGATACATCATCGGCAATTATACCCCAAGGGCCGACTACCGATGTGATCATAGAAGACATACCATCGGCATCCTCTACCGATCCTTCGTATGATCCTCTACAAGCCGCTTCCTCAAGCCAAGCTCAAGAAATCACCCTGAAGCAGGTAAATCAATTAATTATTTAGTTTATAATATCCCCAGATATCACAGATAGGATTTCTAATTCTCTTTATTTCACAGGAACAAGATTCTCCCGATAGCTTATTCTCTTTTGCTATCGATGTCTCCGATGATGACGGAGAAGAGGCGAGTTCTTCCCTGGCATTGGGAACAATATCGTCAGACACCTATGGCAAGCTAGAAGCCCTCCTAAATCTGCTGCAGCAAGACACTACCCAATTGGTGATCGACTCGGACCCTGCGAGGACTATCTTCAAAACGATCCGCGGCCAAGTCCCTGCCAATATTGAAGAAACCATCTTTCCAGCAGTCCATCTAGAGAGCAGACAACTTCAATATCAAAGGGCCATTCATCGTATTGCTGACAGAGCAGCTCAGGCTCAACTTAAAGAAGAAATGCTGCAGCTGAAGCAAACTGCCGATGAGAAGCACAAGAATATCAACAACTTGCAAGCCTCCAGTGCCGATCTTAGGCAGAAAATCTTGGATCTATCAGCAAAGAAGGCAACCCTTCTAGCTGAATTGGAAAAGGTTGAGACAACTCTGACTCAAGCTAAATAAGAAGAAGACCAGCTTCCCGACGCCATCAAGGCCCTTCAACAGGAACGAGATGCTCAAGCTCGCAAGGCCTTGATCCTCAAAAAGAAACTCAAGCCTGTGGAGGGAAGTGCCGATGAAGACGCTAAGGAATTGAAAGAAGCCGATGAAATTCGCCTACGTGCGATATCAGCTATCCAGACTTTGTTAAATTAGCGCATCGGCAACAATTGATACTTTGTTTTAACTCCAGCCGATAGGATTGTTATCGGCAACTATACTCTTATGCGTCTATCCAGATACTAGGGTAATATTTCTTTAAATATTTTCCATTTAATGCTCTGGGAAATACAACTCCTTCGAGAGTTTCAAGAATATACGCATTACCAGGAACATATTGATTTATCCGATATGGACCTTCCCAATTAGGTGACCATTTGCCAAACTTAGAACTTTTAGTCCCAATCGGTAAAATCAATTTCCAGACCAATTCCCCATCGACAAATTTCTTTACCTTCACTTTCTTGTCATACCATCTAGCTACCCTTTTCTTATTCTCCTCGATGCTAACTAAAGCTTTTAACCGATGACCTGCTACATCTTCCAACTCATCTTTCATAAGAATATCATAATCATCGGCTGTCAGTTGATCTTGAAAGCGCATTCGCCTAGAGCCAATCTTAATCTCCCAAGGTAATACCGCATCGTGTCCATACACCAATTGATAAGGTGATACCTTGGTTGCACCATGACATGCCATCCGATATGACCACAAAGCTTCATTTAATATTGTATGCCACTTTTTAGGATACTCTTTAATCTTGCGCTTAATGAGTTTGATAATTCCTTTATTAGATGCTTCAGCCTGGCCATTAGCTTGGGCATAATACGGTGAAGAATTCAAAACTTTAATTCCCATACTTATAGCAAACTCATCAAATTCACCCGATGTAAACATAGTGCCCTGATCGGTAGTAATGGTTTGAGGGATGCCAAATCGGTAGACAATATGCTCCTTCACAAAATCAACCATGTTAGCCGATGTCACCTTTTTTAAAGGAATTGCTTCAACCCACTTTGTGAAATAATCGGTAGCAACCAGAATAAACTTATGCCCTTTACTCGATGGTGGATAAATCTGACCGATGAGATCGATAGCCCAACCCCGAAACGGCCAAGACTTAATTATAGGGTTCATAGCCGATGCGGGTGCCCTTTGAATATTACCAAATTTTTGACATTCCTGACATCCTTTAAAATATTTAAAACAATCCTCAAGAATAGTCGGCCAATAATATCCATTTCTTCTGATCATCCATTTCATCTTGAAAGCTGACTGATGAGCCCCACATACTCCTTCATGAATTTCACTCATCAGGCTTTTTGATTCCTCTATGCTAACACACCTGAGTAAAACTCCATCTATGGTACGGTAATACAATTCATCATCGAGGAGTACATACTTGGTCGCTTGGAACCTTATACGTCTTTCAACCTTTTTAGATGGATTCTTTAAATAATCAATAATTTCCTTTCTCCAGTCATCGGTATCAGCCACTGATATCAATGCTTCTTGAACAGGTTGATATCCTGAAGCATGCTGAGCCAACCGGTTAGCCTCTTCATTATGCATCCGAAAAATATGCTCCAGATGAAAACTCCTAAACCCTTTTAACAATTCCAAACACTTTTCATGATATGAAATTAGAATTTCACTTCGGCATTCATAAACCCCAATCAACTGATTTATAACTAGCATAGAATCACCAAAGACTTCAACAGCATCAGCCTGTACTTCTTTAAGCAATTCTAACCCTTTTATCAGGGCTTGATACTCAGCTTGATTGTTTGTTGATGTAGCAACGATCGGCAATGAGAACTCATACTTCTTCCCCTGAGGGGAAATTAACACGATGCCGATGCCTGCCCCTTCACCACAAGTAGACCCATCAAAGAAAAGTGTCCACGGAGCAACTTCTAGAGAATCCACCGTGTTGCAATGTTGAGTAACAAAATCGGCCATAACCTGTCCTTTAACTGCCTTGGCCGATTCATAACGTAGGTCAAACTCTGATAACGCTAAAATCCATTTACCAATCCTACCATTTAATATCGGCATAGATAGCATATATTTGACCACATCATCTTTGCATATGACAGTACATTCAGCCGATAGTAAATAATGCCTCAACTTAATACAAGAGAAATATAAGCATAAGCATAATTTCTCAATGGCCGAATACCTGGTTTCAGCATCTATTAACCGCCTGCTCAAATAATAAATAACACGCTCCTTCCCTTCAAATTCTTGAATAAGAGCTGAACCGATAACAGTATCTTCAGTTGATAAATACAATCTGAAATGTTTTCCATGCTGGGGTGGAACTAACACTGGAGGATTTGTTAAATAACTCTTAATCTGATCTAAAGCTAATTGCTGTTCATCCCCCCATTTAAATTCCTGATCGGCTTTCAATTTCAATAATGGACTGAAAGCCTTGATCTTACCTGACAGATTAGATATAAACCTTCTGATGAAATTAATCTTACCGATCAAGGACTGTAATTCAGTTTTATCGGCAGGAGCAACAACCTTGTTGATTGCCTCAATAGATTTTCTACTAATTTCAATGCCCCGCTGATGCACCATAAAACCTAAGAATTGTCCTCCCGATACACCAAATGCACATTTATTGGGATTCATCTTTAATCCATGTTTTCTTGTGCACTCCAGTATCTTCCGTAGATCGGTTAAATGCTTTGTGATGTCTCCAGACTTAATCACTATGTCATCAATGTAGATTTCTACCAACGTGCCGATATATTCATGGAAAATAAAGTTCATAGCTCTTTGATAAGTAGCACCGGCATTTTTCAAACCAAATGTCATAACTATCCACTCAAATAATCCCACATGACCTGGACACCTAAAAGCAGTCTTGGAAATATCTTCTTCAGCCATGAATATTTGATTATAACCCGCATTACCATCCATGAAACTAATAATCTGATGCCCTGCTGCAGCATCAATCAACAAATCAGCAATCGGCATTGGGTAACCATCCATTGGTGTAGCCTTATTGAGATTCCTGAAATCAATACAAACACGAAGTTTTCCATTTTTCTTATATACAGGAACCACATTAGAAATCCACTCTGCATATCGACACTGCCAAATAAACTTTGCCTCAATTAATTTGGTTATTTCGGCCTTAATATCAGAAAGTATATTAGGATTGCATCGGCGAGCCGGCTGCTGATATGGCCGAAATCCAGATTTAATAGGCAACCGATGTTCAACTATAGATCGGTCTAATCCAGGCATTTCAGTATAATCCCAAGCAAAACAATCTTTATATTCCTTTAACAAATCAACTAGTTGCTGTTTACACTTGGAATTTAACTTAGAGCTAATAAAAGTGGGCCTTGGCCTATCGCCTTCACCGATATCTACTTCTATTAAATCATCTGCCGATGTAAATCCTTGACCTAATTTTCCATCATCGGCAAATCTATCCATTAAAACTGTTCTTCAGAACCGACTGCTTGGATCGGTAGAATTTCGTAATCGGCAATCTTGAGGAACTCTTTTTCCCAGGCTTCTCCCGATATGCACTTGGTTCGCTCATAAGTGTCTGATTTTGCCGATGCGATGATATAAGAAGAGTCACCAGGAACAACTTCAATTTTATCTCCAATCCATTGTACCAGACATTGATGCATTGTAGAAGGAACACAACAATTAGCATGAATCCAATCCCTTCCCAAGAGCAGATTATATGCACCCTTGCCATTAATAACAAAGAAAGTTGTCGGTAAGGTTTTACTACCGATGGTCAACTCAACACATATTGCCCCTTTAGCTGGTGATACATTGCCTTCAAAATCCTTTAGCATCATATCGGTCTTAGTTAAGTCTTGATCTCCCTTACCAAGCTTCCGATACATCACATAAGGCATAATATTAATTGCAGCTCCTCCATCAATAAGTATTTTAGATACAGGCTGCCCATCAACTCTGCCTTTTACAAACAAAGCCTTGAGGTGTTGTCTCTCATCATCGGCAGGCTTCTCAAAAATGGCCATCATTGGATCTAGCGTTAATTGAGCTATTTGGTCAGAGAAAACAGCCTCTTCTTCGCTATCAGACAGAGCCAAAAATTCCATCGGCAACATAAACACCATATTGACATCTGCCGATGGACCTTTATTCTTGTGCCTTATCTGCCACTGCTGGTTACCAGATCTCTCATTGGAGGGACTTTCTTCTTGATACAAATCTTTTTGACGCTCTCGCTGCATTTTTCTCTTCTGTGTCTTTGTCAAACCCTCTGGACACCATTGAGGAAGCTTAGTTTTCCATACTGGCTGATAAGTCCTAGTTGTCTCCACACGACGTATATTAGGATCCCTATAAAATATTTCTTCATCAGGAACTCTTGCATTTGCCATCTCTTCAAGTTCCTCTTGGTTTCTCGGAAAATATGCAACGCGTTTACCAAGCCTTTCATGTACACTGAGCCTGCCCCCCAGCCGATCATGTACTGATGCTCTCCCTCTGATCGGCTCATTAATGTGCAAACCTTGATTTCTTACAGGATGATTAACTCCATAATAACCATTGCACTCTGGACAATCTCCAACAGTAGGTAACTTAATACCTTCCTCCCAACAATGAATAAAAAACGGACAATTCTAATGATCCTTATGCCGATTCCACTCTTCTTGACGCCTTTCCTCTTGTTGTCGTCGATACCGATCCCTTCGCTGACGCCAGCCTTCCTGTTGTCTTCGATGAGTAATCACGATGCCAGATCGAGGAGGCCTCCCAGAACCGCCACTTTCCGTCAATAGCCCCTTGCCTTTTGCATCATCGGTAGTTATCCGATGTTGGGGATCTACTGATGCATTCTTTTCAGCAGCTTCCGATGTCAACACCTTAATTTTCCCTTCAGCATCCAACATATTTGCTGGAAAAGGATGTTGATCAATTTTCATCGGCTTTTGAATCTTGAATTGCCAAATTTTATTCTGCCAGACTCAATAGCTAACTGCAACTGTTGTCTAAATACTTTGCACTCATTGGTACTGTGTGAAGTTGCATTATGCCACTTGCAATACAGCATATGCTTCAACTCTTCTGCCGATGGGATCACATGATTAGGTGACAATTTAATCTGGCCCTCCTGAAGCAAAAGATCAAATATCTTATCGGCTTTGGTAACATCAAAAGTAAACTTTTCTGGCTCTTTGTGACCAAAGGGACAAGATATCGGCTTCTTATTCTTAACCCACTCCGCCAAACCGATAACTGGTTCATTATCTGAATCAGAATCTTCCGCCTCTTCAACAAATGAAACTTTCTTGTTCCAATTTCTTTTAGGTTCAAAAACCCTAGTGTCTTGATCAGAAATCCTTTGCACTAAATGACTTAGGCTTTCGAACTCCTGAGAAGCATATCTGTCCTTAAGATGTGGTAACAATCCCTGAAAGGCTAAATCGGCAAGCTGCCGATCATCCAATACTAGGCTATAACATTTGTTCTTTACATCTCGTAGCCTTTGTACAAAACCTTCTACACCGATTCATCATTGCGCTGTTTCATCTTTACCAAATCGGTAAGCTTCTTTTCATGAACTCAAGCAAAGAAATACTTATGAAATTGCTTTTCCAGATCAGCCCAGGTGATAATAGAATTTGGCGGTAGTGAAATAAACCATGTAAATGCTGATCCAGATAGAGATGATGAGAACAGATGAACTCTCAATTCATCTCTACAAGCTGCCTCTCCACATTGAATAATAAAACGATTAACATGCTCCATGGTTGATGTATCGTCTTGCCCAGAAAACTTAGTGAAGTCTGGCACCTTGTAACGATTTGGGAGAGGAATTAAATCATATGCCGGAGGATACGGAGTCCGATAAGAATAGGTATTAACTTTGGGCTTGATCCCAAACTGATCCCTCATAATTTCTGCTATCTTATCGGCCCAAAAAGCATCGACATCTTGCTGACGATATGGTTGAATCTCTGGTGGAGGTATTTGTTGATACCCTTCTGCATACCTTTGTGGCCCACGATCTCCAGCAATTGGCATATTTGCTACTATCTGTGGTCCATTAACCTGCTGAAAAGGGTTCATCGGCTGAGCTGCCGATGCTTGATTCTGAAAACCAGCATGCATGTGACCTTGATGAACTCCTGTGGCTTGCTGATTTGACTGAACTGTATGTTGAGTGGGAAACTGCCCTGACCAATTATTAGTATTCATCGGCACAAAGTTTGCCGATGGCTGGTAGCTTATTGGCATTGCTGGATAATTACATCCAACTTGAGGCATAACCTGGACTCCAGGTTGACTGGCAATAGGAGCCTTCTGCTGCATCGGTAACAAATTTGCCGATGGACTTGAACTAGATGTTTGACCCAGAGACGCCTGAAAACCTCCTAGACTCGGTTGTACAGTAGTTGTAGTATATTGAGGCGCTTGAGCTATCGGCAAACCAGCCGATGGCATAGGAGTTTTTCCCGCTGCATCAAACACTTGAGATAATCCATGATTGAAAGTAGATGGCTCCGGAGACATACCATATCCCCACCAATTAGCAGGAGTTTGATTATTCTGTGGTACAGGACCTGATAAAGCTGATGCTGATAGATCTGTACCAAGCTGAACTCGTCCTGATAATGCTGAATCCAGACGCACCGGAGTAGACTGTACGTTAGATAAACTTGCTGATACTAGAGGAGAAGAAATCTCTATACCCGCAACGGCTGGGGGAGCCGATGGAGCAACAGCAGATGCTGCTTCTGGTTGATGATAAGCAGGCCCAACGTAACGAGGTGACGCTTGCCCTTCTTTGAAAGTTCGAATCACAGCATTATGAACAGTATTGGACAACACATTGGAGTGATTAATTAAAGCATGATTCACCGCAGAATTAACCATCTCTTGAAGTTTACCCGGATTAGGATCAAAGGTAACCTGCCGAGGCGACGGCAAGTCCTGCTTCTGGATGACTTGTCCACTTTTGTTCAAGCTGAATGACTTCAAGCAAAGCTGTCTGTATTCTTCAATAGCCCTCTCCATAGCCTGCTTCTGATCGTCCTTAAGATCTTCTTCTGTTACTGCGATGATATTCCCAGCATCGATCTCATGATTAGGCATCTTGACTAGATCTGTCCCACCAGGCGTGCCAAAAGATGTGTTGATGCAAAAGTAAATCTGCAAACACAAAGGGCTAATACCCAAAGTCGATATCCAAAGCGTGCCAGTCGATTTGACCTGTTAATCGACAAGGATGAAGATACGAGCACTTTGGTCCTGACAACAGCGATACGCCCGGATGTCACGGCCAAGAGGTACTCATGCGGAACTCGAGGATCGTCGAAGATTGCACTTAGAGCAATGCAACTCGCCGAATCGATGAGAACTCGTAAAAAGGAAAAATATGCAAATTGACGAAGTCACCGAAAGTAGATGTAAATAAGAGTAAAAGCTGTTTTTTGATGTATTGATTGATCCCCTATTACATTGCCCTTCACTCTATATTTATATCCTAATCTATAGAAACGTAACCAAATACGACTAGGACATTAAATCCAAATCTAAGGAAAACATGACTTTGATACAACTCAGACTCTACTAAACGTAAACAAGGAAATTAACTCCTATTTTACTCCATAGTCCGCCTCAATCACGATGGTATTCTCATCGACCTCCTTTTCAACGGCACAGTCCCTGTTCCATCGGCAGCAGCCTTCGAGTTCCTTCCATCGGTACATTCCCTATTTCATCGGCAGTAGTCTTCATACCCTCCTTCATCGGTACATTCCCTGTCTCATCGGCAGCAGTCTCCAAACCCTCTTTCATCGGCATCGGCAATAATATCCTTAACCTCATCGGCAACACTTCAAATTAAATCTATACGCTGCCACCACTCAAAAACAAACTTATTCTCCTTGGCTATCAATCTACACAGTAATCTTTCCTCTGTTGATTAGCCCTTCCTGATCATCTTGACACGTGCTAAAAACGATGTCAACAGACCGGTATTGCTTTTGATCTACCATGTTGCCACTAGCATCAACACCCAATTGATCATTTGTGCCCATTGGTGTACTCATTTGCTTAGCATCTTGCAATCCAAACTTCTTGATCATGTCCTTGATGTACTTGCCTTGACTTACAAAAGTGCCATTCTTCATTTGCTTGATTTGAAGTCCGAGGAAGTAACTTAGCTCTCCAATCATAGACATCTCAAACTCATTTGCCATCATTTTTCCAAACTCTTCACAAAAATCTTGATTGGTTGATCCAAAAATGATATCATCCACATAGATTTGCAACACAAACAAGTCATTTCCAAGCTTCTTGGTGAAGAGAGTGGTGTCAACCTTTCCCATCTTGAACCCTTTAGAGAGAAGAAAGTCCCTCAATCTCTCATACCATGCTCTAAGTGCTTGCTTCAAACCAAACAATGCCTTTTTGAGCTTGTAAACATGGTCGGGCTTCTTATCATCTTCAAAACCGGGAGGTTGCTCAACATAAACTTCTTCATTGATGTAGCCATTGAGAAATGCACTTTTGACATCCATTTGATAGAGCTTGATGTTTTTTTTTGATGAAACAGGAGGGGAGAACCCCTACTGGACTTTTATTAAAAGCTGAAGGTAAAGCTAAAATACAAAAAGCCTCTTAAGAAACAAAAAACGATAAAAAGAAAATAAGGTAAATTACAAATGAGAATGTAGCCATAAATCTAAACTTGGAAGAAGATCTGTCTTTGCTCTCAGCATAACCAGAGCAAACTCTTTTCTGAAAACTTCTTTACACCGCCGAAGGGAGTGTGGGAGGCCTCTGAAAATTGCATCATTTCGCATCATCCAAATTGACCAGCACATGGTGATGATTATTTCCATATAAAAAGGCACATGGAGCTGAACCTTGAGATCCTGAACTAACACAGCAATGTCAGAAGTACCCGGTATCACCACTGATAGAACATTCCAACAGGCAGCAGCAAAGGGACAGTGAAAGATTAAATGGGCAAGGTCTTCATCTACATTCAGCTGACAGAGAACACAAGTGTAGCTTGGGAGATGCATGTGACGACGCCGGAGTAAGGACCTTGTACTAAGCCGGTCTTGCAAGACAAGCCAGAAAAAACCTTTCTTTTGTTCTGACAAGCAGACTTCCATAACCACTTAAAAACTAGGGATGTATCATGCTGCCCGATGAGCCTTTTATAAAATTTATGCGGAGAGAAAGAAGAACCCCAGTCATAGGCCCAAATATCTGGGGATTGGTGAAGCTGAAGATCTTGAAAGGTTAAGGAGAAATCAATGAACTCTAAATAAGCCTCGACAGACAGAGGCAAATGGAAAAGAGAATGCAGAAGAGTAGTAGAGGCAGTGTGGGAAACTGAAATCATTGTATCTTTTGCATATGAATATAGATGAGGAAATTTGTCTTTCAGATTTTGAGAGCACCAAGGATCATGCCACAGGAAACAAGTTGAGCCATTCTGTATTGAGATCACTGATAAGCTTTTGAAATGGGGGATGAGTTTAAGAAGGTCTTTCCACCAAAATGACCCTCTGAAATTGGGTCCAAAGAAAGGCAATCTGTTCCTTGAATAATACTTTTCCCACACTAATTGCACCCAGGGAATTGGGGCTTTATTGTAGAACTTATGAAGGTGTTTTAGAAGCAGGCTTTCATTTTGTTTGGTGATGTCAAGCACTCCCAATCCCCCTTCTTCTTTAGGTAGGCAAACCATAGGCCAGGCAGCTTTGGATGGCTTTTTACTAGTGAGGTCAGAGCCTCTCCACAGACAATGCCTTCGATATTTGTCAATTTGACTGATCACAGTTTTAGGCAGAAGGAAGCTACACATAGCAAAAGTAGGTAAAGCTGTAAGGACTGCATTAGTGAGCTGAAGTCTACCAGCCTCTGTCAAGAAAGATGAGAAGGCCACCAATCTTCTCTCACACTTGGATACTAAAGGCCAGAAATCTGCAACATTAGGCTTTGAGGAGCTTAAAGGTAAACCCAGGTAAGTAAAAGGTAGGGAACCTATGGAGCAACCAAAGGAGGATGCAAGAATCTCCATTCTCTCTTCAGATATATTGATGGGTATCATCATGGATTTTGCATAATTGACCTTAAGACCAGAGGTTTCTGCATATCTTGAGAGGATGTCCTTCAGATTACTTAGCTCATTGAGGTCGCCATTCAAGAAAATTAAAGTATCATCTGCATATTGTAGTATTGGGAAGTCTGAATCACAATTGAGATGAAGAGGTAAGGTAATCTGACCAATATCTTTAGCATGATTGAGGATTGACTGTAAAAAATCTGCAGCAAGCACAAATAACAGTGGTGAAAGAGGGTCTCCCTGCCTCACACCTCTTCTACAGTGGAAAATTTTCCCAGGGGTACCATTCAAGAGTACAGCTGAAGTACCAGAGGAAAAAATGGATTCTATCCAATGCATCCATTTAGAGGGAAAGCCTTTTGATTCCATAATTTTCAGCATATATCCATGTTCCACTTTGTCGAAGGCCTTCTCAAAATCAAGCTTCAGGATTAAGATCTCTTTTTTAGAGGAGTGACACATATGTAAATATTCTAAAGCCCAGGCTAAACAATCTTGTATGGTTCTGTTTCTAATAAACCCATACTGGTTCTTGTGGAGCAAAGAAGGCAAGACATTCTGAAGCCTATTAGCTAAGAGCTTGGTGATAATCTTCACTGATGTGTTGAGTAGAGAGATTGGCCTGAAATCTAAAATTTTTTGTGCATCATCCTTTTTAGGCACTAGAGTGATATAAGACCCATTAATGCTTCGTAGGCAAATTTTATGATGGAAAAATCCCTCACATAAAGAGTAATAATCATCTTTAACCAATGGCCAACAATGCTTAATAAAATCTGTGTTGAAGCCATCTGGCCCAGGAGATTTGTCTCTAGGGAGGCTTTTAACAATTATATCAATCTCATCAGTTGAGAAAGGTGAAATGAGAGAAGAAAGATCAGGAGCACTGGTGAAGTAAGAGTTTAGATCAAAACCCATAGATGCAAAAGAACTAGCACCAAGCCTTTCCTTGAAGGATTCCCATATCAGAGCAGCCTTGTCACCATGTTCTACAAGGACAGTGCCGTTCTCAGTTTGGAGTTGAGCAATAAAATTCCTTCTATGTTTCACTGTGGCTTGTGCATGAAAGAACTTTGTGCCTGCATCACCCAAAGTTACCCACTTAAGATTGCCTCTTTGTTTCCAGTAGGTCCTTTGTTGCTGCAATAAACTAATAAGTTTTCCTTCCAAGAGTTTTCTGAAATTCCACTCAATTAGGCTTAAATCTCTGAATTCTTCAATGATATTCAGGAAGGATAAGACTAATTTGACATTTCTAATATTTTCCTTCATACCTGAAAGATTTTGATTCCATCTTTTCAGGACACCTCTCAAATTTTTGCATTTAGCAGTGATCTTCTTTGCTGGATCTTGGATGTGTGAGGGTGCTATCCAACCTTGCTGAACTTGGGTTGTAAACCTTTCATGATGCAACCAAAAATTTTCAAAACGAAAGAGGTGACTCTTGGGAATATTAGTGGAAACAGTTACCACACAAGGAACATGATCTGAACTCTCCATGATCATGGTGGAAACAAAGGAATTGGGGTAGAAGTTTGTCCAATTTGAGGAGGTAAAAAACCAATCTAGACGCTCCAAGAGTGGAGGTTGCTGCTTGTTGGTCCAAGTGAAACGCTGACCTCTTAAAGGTAATTCAACCAAGCCCAAAGCACTAATGGCATTATTGAAAAGAAGCATCTCCGCAGTATCTGCTCCAGGTCTATTCCTATCCTCAGGATTACGGTAAAGATTAAAGTCGCCAACAAGAAGCCAAGCAACATCATCAGGCATAGTAATATTCTTGAACCACAGAATAAAGGCACGTTTACTAGAAGACGTGCAAGGGGCATAAACGTTAGTCAAGATCCAAGAACTGTTATTATGAGCAGAGCAGAAGAGAATTGAGGTTGCATAATCATTTTGAAAAATGAGGGAGCCAGAGAAGATTGAGCTCTTCCAGATTACTATGGACCCTCCGGAAGCACCGTTGGAGGGCAGGTACTCAAAGGAATCGAATTGGGGGGGACAGAAGGCACGAATGAAGGCAAGATCAAAAGAAGCACGCTTAGTCTCCTGGAGACACACAACATCACAAAGGCAATCAGAGATTCTATCTCGTATGGAGTTCCATTTTTTTTCTGCATTAATCCCATGAACGTTCCAACTTAAAATTTTCCAATTTCTTACAGCCATAAAACCAAGATAATAGACAAAATAAACTATCTTAGATGGATAAGATAGGAGAGCAAGAAGCAGAAAACATCAGTGGTTGCCCTTCTTGGGCTGATAGAGCTTGATGTTGTGTGCACAAGCATATGCTAATAAGATTCTAATAGCTTCCAATCTTGCAATCGGTGCATATGTCTCTCCAAAATCAAGACCCTCAACTTGAGTGTATCCTTGTGCTACTAATCTTGCTTTGTTCCTCACAACCATGCCATCTTGATCTTGCTTGTTTCTAAAGACCCACTTAGTACCAATTACATTGTAGTTCTTTGGCCTCTCAACAAGTTCCCAAACTTGATTTCTAGCAAAGTTGTTTAGTTCTTCATGCATGGCATTTACCCAATCGGAATCCTTCAAAGCATCTTCTATTTTCTTAGGTTCTTCAAGTGACACAAATGAGTAGTGCTCACAAAAGGATGCTAATCTTGATCTAGTTTGAACACCACTTTGAATTCCACCAATGATTTGGTCTAATGGATAATCTCTTGCAATGCTAGTAGGTTGGAGTATTGGGAGTTGATTGCTTCCACTTGTTTGACCTTGAACTTGAGCTTCATCATGAGTACCACTAGAGCTTGCTTGATTTGTATCAATTTGCACACTTTGGTTGATCACATGAGAATCATCATCATCATCAACTTGCCTTGGCCTAACATCACCAATATCCATGTTCTTCATTGCTTTTGCCAATTGATCTTCTCTCACATCATCAAGATTTTGATTTTCATTTTGAGACCCTTGGGTTTCATCAAACTCAACATCATGAACTTCTTCCAAGGTGCCATTTGTGAGATTCCAAACTCTATATGCTTTGCTTGTGGTAGAATAACCAAGTAAGAACCCTTCATCACATTTCTTGTCAAACTTGCTCAATCTAGTGCCTTTCTTGAGAATATAGCATTTACAACCAAACACTCGAAAGTATGCAATGTTGGGCTTTCTTCCATTCAATAGCTCATATGGTGTCTTCCCAAGTTTCCCATGGCAATAGAGACGGTTGCTACAATAGCAAGCCGTATTGATGGCTTCACTCCAAAATAAATGACTCATATTGTATTCACTAAGCATTGATCTAGCCATGTCAATCAAAGTTCTATTTTTCCTTTCAACTACACCATTGGATTGAGGAGTGTATGTTGGAGAGAATTGATGTCCAATACCAAGATCATCACATAAAGCTTCAATTCTTGTGTTCTTGAACTCACTACCATTGTCACTTCTAATCTTCTTGATGGTAGTCTCAAACTCATTTTGCACTCTCTTGACAAAAGACTTGAATAGATCATAAACATCACTCTTGTCATAGAGAAAGAACACCCAAGTGTATCTAGTGTAGTCATCAACAATCACAAAACCATACTTGTTTCCACCAATGCTAGTGTATGTTGTTGGCCCAAACAAGTCCATGTGCAATAGCTCAAATGCCTTTGATGTGCTCATTTCACTCTTACTAGGATGTGTATTTCCAACTTGTTTGCCGGCTTGACACGCACTACATAGTTTATCCTTTTCAAAAGTCACATCTTTCAAGCCTCTAACTAAGTCATGCCTCAAAAGTTTGTTCAATTGTTTCATTCCAACATGACCAAGCCTTCTATGCCACAACCATCCCATACTAGATTTGCTAAGCAAGCATGATGTCAATTGTGTCTCACTATCATTGAAGTCAACCAAGTATAAACTACCATGTCTAAATCCTTTGAATATCAAATTTGATCCATCAACACTTATGACTTCAACATCATCACTACCAAATATGCACTTGAAGCCAAGATCACAAAGTTGTGCCACCGACAAAAGATTGAAATCCAAGCTCTCAACTAGCAACACATTAGATATGCTCATGTCATTTGAGATAGCAATTTTACCAAGCCCCTTGACCTTGCCTTTCTTGTTGTTGCCGAAAGTGATAGCATCAAAACCACTATTTTGACTTGTATCAATAGATTTGAACATACAAGAATCCCCGGTCATATGTTGAGTGCACCCACTATCAAGCACCCAATGCCTTCCTCCGGCTTTGTAATTGACCTACAAGATAAGATCAATTTTTTTAGGTACCCAAACTTGTTTGGGTCCTCCAAGGTTAGTGACCAAGCTCTTTGGTACCCAAATAGCTTTCTTCTTTGAGCCCATCCATGGTGCACCAATGAACTTAGCATGAACACCATTTGTACCCTTGGTAAGTATATAGAAAGAATCAAACTTAATTGAGGATACATTAGCATTGGATTTCTTGTTCATGCAATGTTGCTCTAAGTGACCAACTTGCTTGCACACTTTGCAATAGCTACCATTGTTCTTCACAAAACGAGTCTTGTGAGGAGCAAAAGCGGCCTTGCCTTTCTTGGGGTTATAGCCCAATCCCTCTTTGTAGAGAGAAGCTCTTTGGCTACCCAAGCACATAAGCAAGCGGTCCTCACCACCATAAGCCTTAGCTAATGTGTGATTGAGCTCTTTTACTTCCTTCTTAAGATTCTCATTCTCAACTATTAGTGTGGAGTCACAAGTGAAACCGTCACTACTAGATGAGGATGATGTAGATGCGCTACATGAAGGGTTAGTAGGAGCAACAACAATAGGCTTATGAAAAGATTCATCAATTATATCACATGATATGCCTATGTTGCAATGTTTTAGCTTTCTCAACATTAGTTAGCATGTTTTCACATTTTTCAACTAGAGAGGAATGAGCTTCTTCAAGCTTAGTGTGAGACTCTTGAAGCTTCTTATGGTCTACCTTTAGACTCTCATAAGATGCTCTAAGCTCATCAAGTTCTTGCATAAGGTTTTTCTTTTCCTTAAGCAAGCCCTTGCACTCCTTTCTAGATTCTTTAAAATGTTGAGTGCAATCTTCTAGCATAGTGATTAGTTCATCTTTAGTAAATTCTTCTTCATCACTATCACTATCACTATCATTATCATGATCACTCTCATCGTCGGATGATACCTTAGCGGCCTTAGCCATGAAGCACGATGGAGTGTCGAAGAGGGAGACCTTCTCTTGGATGGCAATGCTAGCATGCCCCTTCTTCTTGCTCTTGTTGTCATCCTCATCATCACTTGAGGAATCATCACTATTCCATGTAGCAACATGAGAATCATTCTTCTTTTTATGAGAGCTCTCCTTCTTTTCTTGCTTCTTCTTTTGCTTCTTCCTCTCCTTTTTGATAGCATCTTCATCATCACTATCATAAGGACACTTTGCAATGAGATGGTCCTTGCTATGACATCTAAAGCATCTCATGGTATGCTCATTCTTCTTAGATGAGTTCTTCCTCCTCCTTGCACGATAGCCCTTCTTCTTCATGAATTTGCCAAATTACTTGACAAAGAGAGCCATCTTCTCATCAATGTCATCACTATCACAAGAGCTTGAGTCTTCCTCACTTGATGATTCGATCTTGGATTTGCCCTTGGATGTGGTGGCTTTGAATGCCACACTCTTCTTCTTCTCATCATCTTTCTTCTCATTTTCCTTCTTCTTCTTCTTGACCAACTCATCCTTCTCATCATCTTCTCTATATGAATCATCAGTCATCACTTCTTGAAATATTTGTTGAGGAGTTGAATCCTTCAATGTAGTCCTCACTAGCACGGTGATCAATGTATCAAATCTCTTGGGCAAGATTCTCAAGAACTTCATAGAGAATTGGTTGTCCTTGACCTCCTCACCAAGTGCCTTGAGCTCATTGACAATGACTTGCAATCTATGAAACATCTCTGGTACACTCTCATCATCTTGCATCTTGAAGCTTGAAAATTTTTCTTGCAAGATATATGCTTTAGCGGTCTTTGTGCCTTCGGTGCCCTCAAATGTTTCTTCTAGCTTGGCCCAAGCATCATGTGCAACTTCTATGTTCTTCACTTGCTCAAATGTCTTGTCATCTAATGCCTCATGAAGAGCACTAATGGCAATGTCATTGCATTGAAGCTTCTTCTCCTCCACCGGTGTAGGTGCTTCCGGATTAGCAACCTCAAATTTTGTTTCGGTGACCTTCCACACTTCTCTATTGATTGACTTGAGGTGTGCGGTCATCTTAACCTTCCAATATGCATAATTTGTCCCATCAAAGTGAGGTGCCTTCTTGGTGTTGTTGATGTGCAAGCTTAATTGAGCCATTTCTTTTTCACCGTAGGTTGTTAAGCCTCAAAAAAACGGTGCCTCGGCTCTGATACCACTTGTAAGGTCCAAATGGCTAGAGGGGGGTGAATAGCCTATTTAAAATTCTACAAGCTTCACTAAACAAACACGTTAGTATAAAAGATGGCTAAGCTAATTCTAGCACTAGCTCAACTACACTATGCAAGCCACCTATACAATTCTAGTGAAGCAAGGCTATGATCTCTAGTACACACCAACAAGGCTAAGTCACTAAGCTACTTACTCCTATGTGATAAAAGCTACGCTAAGCAAACTACACTAGAACTAGTACAAGAAAGTAAAGAGTAAGTGACTTGATTCTTATACCAACGATGTAGAGAAGTAATGCAATCGAAGAATCAATCACAATGATCAACCACAAGAGAAATCCTTGGCAAAGAGATGACACAAGATTTTTACCGAGGTTCACTTGTTTCCCGGCAAGCTACTCCTCGTTGTGGCGATGCACCCACTTGTCGGTTCGCGAGCTAATCAACTATCAAGAGTCGAGCCCTCGGCGGGCGCCGCACAACCGCACACAAGATGGGGATCCTCCAAGCCACGAGCTTCACTAGAGTATCCAATTTGCGAACTCCCGCGGGGAAGGATCAAGAACCCCTTACAACACTTGGTGAGGGCTCCAACAATCTCCAATTGCGAGCTCAATCACCTCCGCTGCTCCAAGCCGTCTACCGTGTCGGAAAACACGGAAGAGTAACAAGAAATCCGCAGCAACTCGAAGATCAAGTGCCTCTAGAATGCAACTCTCAAGCAATGCACTTGAATCTCACTCAATCTCACTCAAGATGTGCAACCAAGCAAAGAGATGAGTGGAGGGGTTGTTCTCTAGCTCAAAGGATGTCTCTAGGTCTCAAAATGTGCAAGAGTTGCCCTCAAACCCAGGACACCCTCTATTTATAGCGAAGGGGTACGCAACTAGCCGTTACGAATGACACAGTTGAAATCGCGCTGACCGGACGCACCGGTCAGGGTGACCGGACACGTCCGGTCACTACAGGACACGTGAAAACAGTGCGCGTTAGAACTAGCCATTGCCGTGACCGGACGCACTCAACCGTTTGACCGGACGCGACAGTGCCAGCGTCCGGTCGCGTTCCAGTAAGCTCCCGTCGAGACCGGACGCGTCCGATCACACGTGACCGGACGCGCCGTGCGTCCGATCGGAGTCCAGTAACGGTCCACACATGACAGGACGCGTCCGGTCGAGCGTGACCGGACGCGCCACCACGTCCGATCGCGTCTACCCTTCGTGCTGAGCTCCTAGGTGCATGACCGGACGCTCCGGTTCCGCGAGGGACCAGACGCGCCGGTCCGCGACCCTCTCACGCGCGCGCCTGTCTATGGTTTGAACTGACCGGACGCGCCAGCCGCGTCCGGTCACTTCGACCACAGCGTCCGGTCACTGTTTTTCAGTGAAAAACAGTTTGGACTTTCGCCACCTTTTCTCGACTCCGGCGCAATAGAAAATAGGCATTTCATTTCCTCGAAAACGCCTGAATCCCGCGCTCGCAAGCTCGGCGGAAGGGAGAGCGAACCCCAAACCCCTTACTACCGCTCAAACACCACCGCCTTCGCAAATGTGCTAACACCACCGAGTGTACAACACCATGTGCATGTGTGTTAGCATTTCATAAACATTTTTCAAGGCGTTATGTTAGCTCTCAACTAGATCCTAATGCATATGCTCAAGACATTGATCTAGTGGCACTTGATTCCCGAGCTAACCGTGATTGCCCCTCTTGATAGTCGGCTATGTATCCTAAACCCGGTCAATCACTTCTCTACTCAACTTAGACCGGCAAAAGGAAAACCCTATGGTTATACCTTTGCCTTGCGCTCTTAGATCCTTCTCCTCCACTTGATCATCATGTCCATCATATTATGTGCATCTCCACCATGATTGATATTTCATGTTCATGCACCATTTCTTTGTGATCTTGTGGCCACCACTCCTTGCCACGTACACCTTCATCACATGTGTTGCTTATGCCTAACTCAAAACACTTAACGCATGGCATTAGCAACTTGGTGTCATTAATTACCAAAACCAAACTTGGGCTTTCAATAAGGCTACTATTTGGTCGTAAAACTAGATCTACTTTTGCAACATCCAGATGAAACACTTGCAACATACATTCGAAACAACTAAAATACTTGCAACGTACGTCTGAAACACCAGAAAAACACGTGTGTAGCCATTGCAAAATATTTGCAACATCCAGATGAAACACTTGGAACATACGTTTGATGCAACTGAAAACACTTAAAAACATAATCTTGCAACCATTCATATATATGCAACATTCAGATCTACTTTTGCAACATGCAGATGAAATATTTGCAACCTGAAATAGATGAAACAATCAAAATATACACTTGAAATATACGTTACAAGTGTTTATGGGTGATTTTTTTAGAAACCACACTGCTGTTCATCAGTCTTTTTTTTCTTTTCTACACAAATGTGCATGTACGTTGTAACATAATGTACTTCTTATTTCATCACGTGTCACCATACCTAGACAATTTGCGGCTTGGAGATTTGTCCAACAATCGTGTCATTTGTTTCAATACATATTAGAGCCGCTATGCTAGCCCAAATCATAATCTTCACGACCAACTTGGATTTGGTTCTCTCGCGAAAACCCGGAGCAAGAGTATCCAGGCCTTGCGGTTCTCGCCCCTTTGCCTTAGGATTCGTTAATTCTCTTTCTTGATGGGATGGGGAAGGGATGTATCAAAAAAAAAAGTCAAAGCGACTTATAATTTGGGATGGAGGGAGTAATACTGAATCTTGATGCTTTTGCTTGGAATCATACTTAATTTGTAACATTGCTATATATGGTTTGTGAGCCCGGGTCCCTCGTAGACACCACCAGCGTCCAACGAGAAAGGGGTCCAGGTGGATAATGGAAGGCATGGCGAAGCTGCGTCTGTGATTTGAACGCCAAAAACGTAGTAGGATGGACACCGGGAGGGAAAAGCTAAACCCTAAAGCAACGTCAGTTTGGGTTAGTTAAGTGCAACAGATCAGTGTTTTTTTTAGCTTGTGTTGTGCTGAGTGCTGATTGGCAGGCTGGGCCTATAAATTGAGAAGGCCTCCCCTCTCCTGCTCTGCAAACTACCACAGCAGAGTGATAAGCAAGCAAGCTTCTCACTCATCAGCACAGCACCTGGCGTTACTGAAGCTAGTAGCCATGAATTTAGAGCGCGACCTCCACATGAGCCGGGGCGACGGCGAGGACAGCTACGCCTCCAACTCCAGGCTTCAGGTACACTGTGCCTGTGCTTCTTCTTCTACATCATGCATGTCGTCTCAGCCAATCTGCTCATGTTGCATGCGCGCATGTGTGGACCTGTATGTATGCATGGCCGCATGCATATGCATGCTCGTACGTCTCAACACTACATGTTCCTCAGGAGAAGTCCATACTGAAGACGAGGCTGGTGCTGCACAAGGCCGTGGCGGCGGCGCACGCGTCGTCGCTCTCCTCCGGTGGCGGCGCCATGGTCGTCGCGGACCTCGGCTGCTCGTCGGGGCCCAACACGCTGCTCGTCGTCTCCGAGGTGCTCGGAGCCGTCGCTGATCGCCGAGACGAACTGGCGACGATGGCCGCCGCCGGCGCTCAACCGCAGCACGTGCAGTTCTTCCTGAACGACCTCCCCGGGAACGACTTCAACCTCGTGTTCCAGTCGCTGGAGCTGTTCAAGAAGCTGGCTGCCAAGGACAACGGGGACGCGCTGCCGCCATACTACGTCGCCGGGCTGCCGGGCTCCTTCTACACCCGGCTGTTCCCGGACCTCTGCGTCCACCTCTTCCACTCCTCCTACTGCCTCATGTGGCGCTCCAAGGTCCCCGACGAGCTCGCCGAGGGTGCCGTCCTCAACGAGGGCGACATGTACATCTGGGAGACCACGCCGCCGGCGGTGGTGGCGCTGTACCGGAGGCAGTTCCAGGAGGACTTCTCGCTGTTCCTCAGGCTGCGCCACAGGGAGCTCGTGTCCGGTGGCCAGATGGTGCTGGCGTTCCTCGGCAGGAAGAACATGGACGTGCTCCGTGGCGAGGTCAGCTACATGTGGGGGCTACTCGCGCAGGCTCTTCAGTCCCTCGTCAAAGAGGTCTGCTTGTTCTGTTGTTTTCTGTTCTCTTGTGCAACATCATCCATCAATGAAACTCCTGAACTGAGCTGATGAACCCTAGCTACTGCCAGCTTCCTAGCTGATGCATTTGCATGCATGGCACCATGGCAGGGCCGTGTGGAGAAGGAGAAGCTGGACTCCTTCAACCTGCCGTTCTACGCGCCGTCGGTGGACGAGGTGAGGGACGTGATCAGGCAGAGCCAGGCGTTCGACGTCACCCACATCCAGCTCTTCGAGTCCAACTGGGATCCGCACGACGACATGGAGGACGACGACGGCGACCTCGTGCTCGACGGCGTCCAGAGCGGCGTCAACGTCGCCAAGTCCATCAGGGCCGTGATCGGGCCGCTCATCGCGCACCACTTCGGCGAGCACGTACTTGACGACCTCTTCGAGCTGTATGCCAAGAACGTCGCGGTGCACCTCCAGAAAGTGAAGACCAAGTACCCTGTCATCGTCGTTTCCCTCAAGGCAATTAGTCGCGCGCCCAAGCAACAAGCTAATGACAAGTATTAAAAAAAAAGTATTATTGAGGTTTCACGGACGCCCAGTTTATTACTATGGCTGTGTTCAGTTGAGAAAAATGGGGTGAAAAGTTACTGTAGCACTTTTCGTTGTTATTTGGTAAAATTTGTCCAACCATAGATTAATTAGACTCAAAAGATTCGTCTCAAACTTTACAGACAAACTATGCAATTAGTTAGTTTTTTTATCTACATTTAATACTCCATGCATGCGTTTAAAGATTCGATGTGATGGGTGGAAGAGGAAATATTTTGGATTTGCATGCCAACTAAACAGGGCCTATGTGCATGCAGAATTAGTCTCAGAAGTACAGTAGTTCAGGTACTGTTAGTGGCAGAACGAACATTTAGTTTCCTTCAGTACTACTTTGCTTTGGGTGTTGTAGCATACAGGCCCAATGTTTCCACAAGCCGATCGATCTGGTTAATTATGTACTGTAATGGTAATGATAAATTGAAAGCAGATTGTTTTGGATAAATGAAGATACTACTCCCTCCGTCCTAAATACAACTATTCAGAGTTCAAAGTTCTATATAAGGTATTCTGCATTGTCAATTCGGACCTAAGCAAATTAAGCCCAGTCTAGCCCGCGGACCTGGCCTGAGTCCGCTGCGTTATGGCCCGCGGACCGGGGGAGCTACGGGCTCGGCCGACCCTGTATGCGCGCGAGCTGCAGCCATAGAGGAGAGAGAGCGGCGCGGCAAGAGAAGAGGGGCTAGCGCCGCATCTAGATCCAGTCGGCCAGTTTCTCGTTCTCCCCCGTTGAGATCCACTAGAATAGGAGCGTGACAGAGAGGGGAGCAGGCATATTAGGCTCCGCAGGCCCACCTCCGGAGCGACTGACGGCCTGAGGAGAGCATTACCGTTGTTTTATAGACATTTAATTTTACGACTCATATAGAGTTGTTAATCATGCCAAAAAAGTTTTATCTAGATGAAAGTCACTTCTACTCTATTTTGTTAAAGATGTTGCCATGTCGTAAACATGACTATGTGACAGCCTATTGAATGCAAATAAAACCCATATGAAGCTCCACACTGTGACTGGTATAAGAAAACGAGATGTTAAGGTAATTATTTTTACTAAGTCTATTATGCAATAATCATCCATGCTTGCAAAGATCTGCAACTCTGCCTTCTCCGACATATACGACAAAGGGCACCTAGTTCTCTTAGATTGGTGATGAATGGAGGACAACCGAGTTTATCGTGATGTCACATCGGTTATTTAGATACTTATTAGAAAGACTAAACATGAACCTAATTAGGCTTAATAGATTCATCGCGTAAATTCAGTCTCAATCTGTGCAATTAGTTTTATAATTAATCTACATTTAATATTCCATGCATGTGTCTAAACATTCAATGTGACAGGAACTAAATTTTAGCAAAAACCAAACATAGCACCTTCTTGTACGACGACTACACAGATGCTCCCATGACAGGTACTATACTCTAATTTTCACCAGCTGCTGCTGCAGCAGCATCGGAGAGAGACGTCGTACGCGAGCTATGCTGTTGCTGCTGTGTCATTCTCACCGGCGTAATGGCGCTCACGGCATCGACGACTCATCAGTGAATGGAACATCTGTTTTTGTCTCTTGCAAGCTATTAACACCCTGTTCGTTTGAACTTATTAGCTAGAATCAGTCAGTCATTCAGTAGTATTTTTCTCTCACAACAAATCAGTATCAGGATTAGCACCAGCACCCGCCATCATCCAGTGAACAGGGCCTCCGTTGCATATTATAATTCATTTGACTTTTTTCTCCCCCAAGTTTGACCACTCGTATTATTCAAAATTTTGTGTAAAATATCACTTCTTTTGCTATGACTTTTATTAACAAAATTTGTTCAAGAATGACTTAAATTTGACTTTATTTACACAAATTTTTTGAAGAAGATGCGTTAACAAACTTAGGGTAAAAAAAAAGTTAAATGAAATATAATTTACAACGGAGGGAGTAGCTCTTTATCTCGTTGTTTTGATCGATTATGAGTGAAGCATAGCATCATCCGTGAATGAAACATCTCTCTTGTTTTGAATGTTTTTTTTACTTCTGTTGTTTTGAATGATTTGATAGCGCGTGAAACATTATATTTGTCGTTAGCACGACCGCGTGGACGCCACATGTAATGTACCTACTGAGAGGGATAAGTAAACACGACAGACGACAGCAGTATGTAGGAGTAATAAAGGGATACTGACGGGATCGGATCGGATGGGATCTAGACCGTCGTACGCGCGTTTCCATCGGCCGCCCGGGCTGGATATTACTGCATGCCTCTCGTGTGCGTACAGTACGTGCTCGTGAGGCCGCGTCATTTTGCTGGCGTTGCAGCGGTGACGACGGCAGCCGCATCGTGCATACTATCATCATCGTGTACGTGCATCAGACACACACACGACCAGCAGACCGACGGGCAAGTAGGTCCAAGTACTAGGTCGTCGCACGCTGCACGACTATTTTTATTAAAGAATGCAATTAATTAGCGCCGCCGCCGCATGCTTAAAACGTCGTAGGACGAGGACATGGACGTCGCAGGTACAGCGTACGGTCGGCCGGCGCCGGCCTCCGTCGTCCGCAGACACGCTGGAAGGCTAGCTGCCTGTTGGAAGGCTAGCTGCCTGTACAGAAAGCGGCTGGGTTGGGTGCCTGATGTTGCGTGTCTGCTATTGGAGTACCTACGACTACGACAAGGTTGGTTGGTGATCTGAGCTACTAGCTAGGAGTATATATACAGTATATATACACGGTGCCGCTCACGCTCGTCATCAGTCCGTGTCAAGCAAAGCAACCACACGTACGGCTCACAGATAATTAAATGCATGATTAACACCCTACCGACGAAAGGGACGGCTGGTGCATACTGCTGCAAAACTCAAAATTCAAATTTAAAATTCTCAAGTTACTATTTATGATACTATTCAAATTCAGCTGTTACTATTTAAATTATGGCACTATTCAAAATACTTGATACCATTCAAATTCGGAATATAAACAGTGCACGAGCACTCACTCGAGAGTGGCTTAGGCATCTAAATCCTTGCCTACTATTCAGGCAGTATGCGGAGTACTTGGTGGGCGGATGGTGGATACAGGATGAATATGTGCATGATTAATATGTGCGTGATTAGTGAATATGCGGATTATGTATACGTGTAATTCTCAGGATCTTTTGCAGGCTGGCGAGACCAAAGCTTCAGCCGGTCGTGCAACTATATTTGTGTCAGTCCTACTCGGTATTCACCGTATGCATTACTGGCTCGCTTTAGAACCAGGCTAACCCGTTCTTCTCCCTCGCTATCCTGAGCCACGCACACACAGGACTCAGGCTCTATCGTCTCCCTAGGCAGTTCTACCCAAAGGGAATACTTCTCTATGTAAACAGGGTTCTCTACAAACGTCGTTACCAGGGCTAACATGAGAACAACACACGCAAATGTTTCTCCTCTAGAGTCCGTAGCATAGAGACATCACTCCATATAAACGAGCTTAATTCATTTCCATAGACTAAGCTTATATACGGCTTTTCCTTTCGGAAAACCCCAAACACCTAACACAAACCTTAGGAATTACCTTACAAGCGCGGGAAGATCACGAGAACTTCCTTTATTCTCTAATTTATAATGGTGGTGGAGTAATACAACGGTAGTGGAGGATTACTATTAGTGATGGACGAACTAAGAGTGCTCCTGAGATCGTGGTCTTCATGGTGTATGTGGGAGAGTAGAGCGGTGGCTTCAGTGGAGGTATTGCTGGTTGTTGGTTCTTCTGCTTGTGTCTCGTCTCTGGTGGTGAATGCATGCGCCTGGCTTCTCCTCTTATAAAGCAGGAAGAGCCTTCTGGAGTGTACTTCATGCTTATCTTCTATAGTGCCTTCAAGGCGAAGTCTTTAATTATTTTCTTTTACTGTTGTCTGAACAGCTGGACGGTACCACTGTCTGCAATAATTGTCCTGACTACAATAGAGTCACTGTATATTCCTTTTGCGCTGTCCTCTGATGCGCGTTGTCTTCACATGTATTTTTTTTGGATTTTCCTCTGGGTATGGTCTTCCACGCCCGAATAATTAATGTTGCAAACATCAATCCAAGAATACTGGCATGTAGTATAATCTTCCCTCGGCCGAATTGTTGATAATTCCTTATGGACACAGGAAAATATTTCTTGTATAAAGCATATGTATATTATATTGAACTGAGACAGTATTGACTCTTCTTATTAATCCTCAATATTATCTTCGTTGTCCACTTCTTCAGGTTGCCATATTTCATACTAGGACATTCTTTGCCCTAGCTAGGCTTTATTAGTCTTCCAACTTCTCTTTGTGTTATACTATATCTTCCATAGTATTCTCGTAAGAATATTTTTATTATTTTATTTTGGTACATCATATAATATTCAGGATCAAATTTGGTATTTCATTCTAATTCTTTTGCTTCACTAAAGATTTTCCAATTATCATGGTTCGTATCTTTAGCAAATAATTCTTCATAATTTATCCAAGAGTCTAAAGACAATGTAGTTGGGAATTTGTATGAACCCTTTGTGATATATATATCATGGTTGGCTGGCCGTATTGGTTGTGTAAATTTTAGTGGATTAGAACAAAACTTAATTTTATATCTCCCTTGAATCCAGGCTAACTTCTTACATGCTTCTTTAATAGCCTTTTCAAGGTCAGATTGAAAAATTTCTTCAAGTGTACCATAAATATCATGAATTAATCCATGATCAATAATAGTTTGTAGAGAGATATCATCTACAATATTTCTTTCTATATTTCTGAAATATTTTAAATTTATGTCAGCCTTGAGTATTATAATTTTTTGATGAGGCTTGACAATAAATTTATCATCAAGATGCAGTAAGGGAAAATATTTTCATTAACAATTATTCATATATGTTTTTCTTTACCTTGATATATCTTTATGAAATAATTCTGTATATCATCAAAGGTTTTGTAATGCCTTTCAGCATATTTCTTTCAAATTAAATCTATAATATCTCTAGTAAAATATGACATAGTTTGATCAGTCTTAAACCTTAATCTAGGAATGAGGAACTCTTGTGGAGTATTATTTAAATATTTGCTCTATTTTTTCTCTATAATTACTTCTTCTTCTGATTGTACTTTATTTTCCTCATATATTATTTTAACTTCTGACTCATTTTTCATACCATTCTGTTGTTTTAAACATGACATACATGCTTGTCTTAAATATAACCTACATGTTGCTCTTTTTCCCGGATCTAGATAATATATGCAAAACACACATTTTATATTAGAATCACCTTTTTTGTGATCCCACTTGTGTTCGTAATTTATTTGATCCATCATTTCTATCTTTAATCCAGCTACCACATCAATTAAATCTATCTCTTCTTCACTTGATTCTTTTTCTTCATCATATTCTATTTCATTTGTCTATATAATTGAGTATATCGATTCATTATCCATTATATCATCATCACAGGCTAAAATGTTTTCATTCACACTATCTATTATTTGAACTTTTTCTTATTCTTCTTGCTTATTAGAATGCATTTTCTTGTATTTATTAAGACATGTTTTGCTTAAATGATCCGGTGAGATGCAAATAAAGCATCTGCATGTACTATCATAATTCTTCCTAGGATTATATCTTCTTATATTTCTTTTGTGTAAGAAAGGAGCTTTATTATCTAATCTTCGTAGGAAATAATGTTTCTTAGTTCTTACGTTTCTTTTTTTATAATTCTTAGGATATTTTTTATTTCTATATCTCTTTTCTCCTTATGTCAATGGTATTTGAACTATTTTATTGCAAAAATTATAATCTGATTGTTTCATTGATCTTTGGGCTTGTATGTTTGTGCATATTTTTCTTAACTGTTTAAAAACAAATGTTATAGTCTGAGAGATATTATATTTCTTACCATTAGTTTCTTTTTTATATTCTTCAAATATCATAGAACCTAAAGGATATGGTAATTTATTAAAATATCTTTCAACTATACCTTGGTTATAGCCTTGCTTGACAGTCGTAGCATTATACAAATAGTGTTGAGAGAATTCTTTTATTCCTTTCTAACTTGTTAGTGACAATTTTTCTATTTCCTTTAATCTTTTATTTTGTAAAATAGTGTATCCTAATTCACGATCTTCAACTATTACAATGCTTGATATAATATTTGCAAAATTATATGGGTTACTACTAGCCCCTTTTAATTGTTCATAATGATTAGGGAAAGCTTCTACCCATTGTTCCCATAAAACTTTGACTAATTCTCCTAAAAATGTCTCTAAATATATAATCATATCTTCTACTCTATTTCCAATATATTATATTGATTTTGTATATACTTTTGGACTATCAATCCTTTCCATATGCTAATTATATTTGCCCAATCTATAGGATCATGTGCTGCTAAATTTAATATAGCACTATCACTTCTATAATTCTGGAATTGAACTGTCTTTTCAAATTCTCTTCTTTTTGAACCCATATGCTTTATATTGTCCAGGTATATATATCTATATGAAGGTTCTTCTTTTTCCGGTGGCCAAGTTCCTGGCTTTCTAGATGGTCTCTCTTTTTCTCCTTCTATCTTTATTTCGGGACCTCGTCTTCTTTTTGATGAACTTGGATCTATTTCCATTGCTTCTATCTGCATTATTTTTATGCAACTCTTTATTTTCTAAGGAGTTTATAAGAGTTACTGAGTTATTACTACATATCTCAATTGCATCTTCATCTTCTTCTTCATAAGTTTGAGTGGCTGGGGATAGCAAGGCAGAAGACCGGGTTAGCCTAGTTCTGAAGCGAGCCAGTGATGCATACGGTGAGTACCGAGTAGGACTGACACGAGCATAGTCGCACGATCGGCTGAAGCTTTGGTCTCGTCAGCTTGCAAAAGATCCTGAGAATTACACGTATACATAATCCGCATATTCACTAATCACGCATATGTTCATCATGTATCCATCCACCAAGTGCTTCGCATAGTGCCTGAATAGTAGGCAAGGATTTGAGTGCTTGAGCCACTCCCGGGTGAGTGCTCGTGCACTCTTTATATTCCGAATTTGAATAGTAGTGAGTATTTTAAATAGTACCACGAATTTAAATAGTAACCACTGAATTTGAATAGTGTCATGAATAGTAACTTGAGAATTTTAAATTTGAATTTCGCGTTCGAGTTTGTTGCAGCAGTTAGTCTATCTAGTACTCCCGTACGCAGCTTTCGCGTGTGTAACCGAATGGTCCCGGCTACTAATATTACCTGTTCATCTATTCGTACATGCTTCCACACATGGTCTTACTAGTCTCTTAGACAAGTATGGTCCTGTTCGGCAGGCTGTTTTTTTGGCTTATAAGCCGGCTGTGACTGATTTGCTGTGAGAGAAAAACACTGTTCCACGACTGATAAGCCGTGCTGATAAGCTCAGCCGAACAGGGGTATACAAGTTCGTGTTTAGTACGTACATACTTAACCGATCTACCTATTCGCTTCACTGAAAAGTACTGTTGGCTAATTTGTTGTAAGAGAACCATGGCTGATAAGTTCAAATGAACATGACATTAATTTTTTTTTTGTCTTTGTGGTCTCTTCCATTGTTCATTCTATGACATAGTATTTATAGACTATCAAACATGTCCATGTGTTATAATTTGTTGTGTGATCTAGCTCACCTAGACAACTTGTGCTTGGGAGATTTATTTATTTAACGATCATGTCATGTGTTTCGATTAGTCCAGGGATCACCTAGTTATGATGAATTTATCATGTACTCTAGTACATGCTTTTTAATATTCCAACCATATCCATGTTTCTTTTATACCTCTGCATGGTACCTCCATTGGCCTTCAATAAGATGCATTAATTGGCCATTAGCTAGCTTAAGCTACAATATCTAGCTGTTGGTGAATTGCATTCATAACATCACGAATCTTGGTTTTGAATTTGTTAGTTACTATAAATTTTGTATATGCATGATAAGTTGAAACCCTTGTACTTATTGTACCTTTTACTCAAACTCCTTTTCCATTTTATAAAAAATAAGGCTATTATTTGGTCATAAATAAGTACTAGCATGTTATAAATATCCATTTAAGTCTATGCCACACCACTCAAGATTGGTGGTGGAGTTTGAAGTGAGATCTTGGAGGGGCTAACAATGGTAGCCTTAAGAGGGAATTAATATTGACTCTTTATATCGTTGTGTTTACTCCAAGTTTTTTCTAAAAAAAGGGAGGCTGTAGCTATCTTTGGTCAATGCTAACCACCTCCGCAGCTCAAGATTTTGAATTTCCTCTAACAAAGAAGTATATGTGTAGTAGTACTTTTTACAAAAAAATAGGGTATCAATATAGATGTGTAAATATATTTAGTCAAAATGCATAAATTTTATACAATAACTATCAATGCGGGACCCACAGAGTTCCCCAACGATGTGACTACAAGTCGTGGGCCCTGGCCTGGCCCACAAACTAGAGTAAGGAGAGGTGCAGCATCCACTACGCCGAATCCGAGCAGAATAGGCCAGACTAGCCGGATTCCTATAGAAAGTAACTTCTATATCTAGTTTAGGACACCTTCTTTGGATCCGACTAGGATTGTAACCGTACCATAACCTTCTCTATCGATATAAAGAGAGGGCTTGGGCATCCCTGTAACAAGAGACAAGATAACATAATCAATCCAACGCAATAGCTAACGCTGACTGGACGTAAGGCTATTACTCGATCACGATCGAGGGCCCGAACTAGTATAAATCGATTGTCTCTGCGTTCACCATCGAGTTCTAGCATATGCCGAAGTCTGAACAACTATCCTGGGTACCCCCGTGGCAAGCTATTGGTGGTCAAACACCGACAGCTGGCGCGCTAGGTAGGGGATTTTAGCGCAATCGTGATCAAGAGCTCTACGGATTTCGACAACATGATCTTCCCAATAGGATCAATCTTCATCTTTGGATCATAGGTTTGCGAGGCAGACGATAAGGGCAACCTCCGAGGATGTCTCGTCGAAGCTCTAGAAGCCCGTGAGGGACTCACTCTTCCGACGAGGCCTACCGAAAATCTCGCTGAATGACTTTCAGGCCCTACGGTGTCCGAATCGACTTGGGCCCCGACGATAACCAGTCTCGACTTGACATCCGGGTCGGATTCCCCCTCAGAGTCCTATCTGGGTTTTTTAAAGACAAGCCAAGTCCTTTTCCAATTGGACTCCAGAACATGGCATCAATCCTTCAAAACATCAATTCAAACCTACTTCAGGTTTCTCCCAAAAAATTGAGTCACATCCCAACCGGACTTAACAATGTGGCAAGGGCGTATCAAGACTTACTCTGAAATACGGTCGGTCCAGCGCGGAGGCGACATCTTACCAGGGCACAGAAAGGTCTTGTACTAACCGTAACATCTAAAGATTGCCTAGTCCACTGGCCGGGTACTTGTCACCAGAACAACAATGCCCGACTAGTTGAAGAAGCTATCACTCTATCCTACCAAGAAGGTAGTGCGCTCTGTGATGCCAACACTCCAACTGAAGTCGTCAGCAACTACAGCAAGGCAAGCCTGGCACCAGGCCGAGAAGCCTTCATGATTCGGCGCCACTACCGATGTCGCCAACTGCACCCGATGTCAGATCTTCAGATGAATCAGCATATTGCCCAACGCTCCTAAATACGATGGCAAATCTGAGGGCCAGAGATGAGCTAGAGAAAGAAGAAACAAACTAAAAGAAGGCCACAGACGCCGTGCTAGGCAACGAAAAGAAGCACAAGACACGTACAATATAGAGCTAGCCGAATACCACAAGAGGAAATTAGAGAAAGAAGCCGAAGAAAAGCGCGCAACCAGAGTACACGGAGCCCCTTACGACAAGATACGGGAAGCACTAGAAGAACTCGAAGCAATCTCGCATCCCAACGAAGAATAAGAACAACTCCGAGAAGTTCTTCGGACAACAGCCCTAAAGGCACATGGCGGAAGAACTCCTTCTAGGCTTCCCGCTAGGACAACATCGCATGAACAAGATGCGCAAAGTCAAAGGTGGTCTGCCTTCGAAAGACTAGGACCAAACGGGAGCTAGAATCGAGAGAAAAGAAGAGACCACGCTCAGAGTAATCAAGTCAAGCGTCCGAGAGAAGAAAGGAGCAGGGCATCTTACTAATCCCCACAATTTATTCCTAGGCTAAATGACAGCTGGCAGGAAGAGGGAGCTGAGTCAGAACACAGAGAAGCCAGAACGCACGATAGGTACAACTACCTCATAAGTTCAAGCCGTCAAACCACTCCAATTATGACGGGAAGATCGAACCAAAGCAGTAGCTCAGGATCTACTCACAATCAATCGAACTAGCCGACGGAAATGACGATATCAAGACATTATTCTTTCCCATGGCCCTAGAAAATATGCCCCTCCAATGGTTTGATAAATTAAACCCGGGGTCAATCAGAAGGTGGGAGGACTTGCAAAAAGCCTTCTGCGAAAATTTCGCGAGCATCATTATGCACCCCATCACACATGCAGAGCTAAAAGGACTCAAGCAAAAGGGAGACGAAAGCCTCAGAGATTATTATCGATGTTTTGGTGAATTACATGCCCAAGTACATGACATCATCGAACGAGAAGTGATTGAAGCCTTTTCCCATGGAATCATGGCTAAATGACAATTTTAAGATTTTTGCAAAGAAAACCTAAGGAATAATGAATAATTCAGACGCGCGGTAGAAATAATGATTATGGCTGAAGAAAAGACGAGGGAAAGATTTTCAGACAAAAACAACTGAGAAAACAACAGAGACAACTCGGACCAGAGAATGTTTCCAAACATGGGGCATCCGGACAGGAAGCGCGGACCAGACAACACCGTCGCCATGACCGACAAGACGAAAAAATTCTCAAAATTTAGGAGGTTCGAAGACATCGAGAATATGTACTGTATATGGCACCCACAAGGAAACCACACAATAGGAGACTGCCGAATCTTCATTGATCGGTATGCAAGAAAAGGAAAAAATAAGGATAAACAAGAAGAAAGACGAAGACAACACGAAAGACAGAGGATTCCAGCAGCCAAAGGGAACAGTTGCAGTAATCTTCTCTAGAGTTCCAGGTTCTAGAAGCAAGCACTAAGACAAGCTGGCTCTCCGCAGCATCATGGCAACCAACCAACCATCCCAAGGTACCTAAATTGGTCATAGTACCCAATCCAATTTTCAAGAGAAGATCAATGGACTAGTGTTGGAAATGCCAGCTTATATCCACTAGTTCTAGATCCAACTATAGCAGGGATGACGATCACCAAAGTTTTGATCGATGGGGGAGATGGACTCAACATCATATTTTTAGAAACGCTAAGGAAGATGGGGCTAGACTTCGTCGGGTTGATTACCCCAATAGGAATACCATTCTATGGAATAGTACCCGGCAAAGCTACCATGCCGCTCGGGCAAATCACTCTACCAGTCACATTTGGAACACAAGCAAATTACCGAACTGAATTCATTCAGTTTAAAGTTGTGGACTTTGAGACATCATATCATGCCATCCTTGGAAGACCAGCACTTGCAAAGTTCATGGCTATACCTCACTACCCATACCTCCTGCTCAAGATGCCAGGACCTCACGGAATACTCTCCCTTCAGGGCAACCAGAAGCGCGCTTTCGATTGTGACATTCAAGCAATCCAAATCACAGCCAAAGCACAGGCAGCCGACGACAGAGAAGAAATTACCACAGTCGCTGCACAAATGAACCCAGAAGAGCTAGAGATCCTAGCTAAGAAACCTTGCATCCTTGCACCACAAAAAGAAGCCGATGTAAAGAAAATTGACCTGGGTACTAGTGACCCTGAGAAGACAGCGACTCTCAGCTAAATAGGAACTCACGCTCACCAACTTTCTTCGGGACAACAAAGATATCTTCGCTTGGAAGCTGGCTGACATGCCAGGTATCCCAAGAGAGTTGGTTGAGTACAGAATTGATGTCAATGAAGGCTCCAAACCAATCAAGAAATGACTAAGAAGATTTTCACCAGACAAAAAGGAAGCAATCAAGAAGGAGATTACAAAATTAATGGCAGCCAAATTTATAAGAGAAATTCTTCATCCAGATTGGCTAGCAAATCCTGTTCTAGTACAGAAAAAGAACACGACAGAATGGTGCATGTGCGTCTATTACACGGATCTCAACAAACATTGGCCAAAGGACCCGTTCGGGTTATTGTGAATTGATCAAATTGTCGATTCAATAGCAGGATCCACCCTGCTATCTTTCCTCGATTGTTATTCAGGCTATCATCAGATTGCACTAAAAGAAGAAGACCAGAGGAAGACATCTTTCATCACTCCGTTCGGCGCCTATTGCTATAAAACCATATCCTTTGGACTCAAGAACGCCGGCTGTCGGTGTTCTAGAACAGGGGAGTGTCTAGAGACGAGACAAGTTTATGATGCTGCGCGTCGGAGCCTCCGATGGTGTGCAAGGTGGACACAAGATTTATACTGGTTTGGGCTGAATGTCCCTACTTGCAGTGCTCACTTCTGCTCGTGTTGCTTTGCACCGAAGTGCTTGTAGTAGGGGGATACAAGCTGGTCGAGAGAGAGATGGCTCCTAGGTCTCTTTGTGTGGGTGTGTTTGAGTGTTTGAGTGTATGCTTAGTACATTGCCATTGCTGAACGTTGTCCAACCTGTTTTATCAGGGGTCCCTCTCTCCCCTTGTATAGTATGCAAAGGGAGGGGTCGGGTTACAGTATCTAGATGTACGAAAATAGAAAGAAAAGGCCCTAAGGTGCTCCCTATTCATAGCTTTCCTCTCAGTTCGTGCATTCGCACAGTCGTGGTGGTGGTGGTGGCATGCCATGGCTGTAGATGTATCACAGTTGACGCGGCGAGGCCATACCCTAACACGGTGTCATGATGAAAAAGATTTCGTGGCCATGAAGCTGCACCAGCGAAAAGGTGGGGGCCTGGACGGCCATTGCTCCCCGTCCTGTTGAGGTGGACATGGTAGAGTGCGGCGTAGCGTAGCTTCTCCCTGTTACTGCTGTGGGGGGCAAGAAAGAACCATGGAAGTCTTGACCAGATTATGAATCAGGTGTTACAAGTTCCCAGGCAATCCTGCACGACGCGGGAGCTCCTGTTCCTTAGCAGTAAAAGGTAGGGCCCCGTGTGTGCCCGTGGCAGTGCGTTACAGTAGGGGGGTCGAGCGAAGCAGTAGCTGTGCAAAGGGGTCGAGCGCCTTGATGACATCACAGGGCTCGGGCGCCTGGATGACGTCATGGGGATCGGACAAGGTGGAGAGGGGTCGGACGAAGCGAAGGAGTGCTGGGGGGCTCGGGCGCTTGTCCTTTGGCTTTGGTTTTGAGCGGAGTTAGGCCTGGGCCGACTGTGATGGGCCGCGGGCCGTAATATTTGTCTTGGTGGGTGGTTTTACGATGAAAATGGGGTACCCTATTTTGTTGGTACCCGACAGTAGCCCCTGAGCCTTTGGAGGAATAAGTTTTATTCTTTCAGAGGCTTAGAGACGAGCGAGCGATTTGTTTCGTGTTCTTGAGGATTTTTTCGGTGGGTGTGTGTGTTGATGCAAAAGTGGATCTGCAAATACAAAGGGCTAATACCCGGAATCGATATCCAAAGCGTGCCAGTCGATTTGACTTGTTAATCAACAAGGATGAAGATATGAGCACTTTGGTCCTGACAACAGCGATACGCCCGGAAGTCACGGCCAAGAGGTACTCACGCGGAACTCGAGGATCGTCGAAGGTCGCACTGAAGCGATGCAGCTCGTCGGATCGATGAGAACTCGTGAAAAGGAAAAATATACGAATTGACGAAGTCGCTGAAAAGTAAATAGATGCGAATAAGAGTAAAAGCTGGTTTTGATATTGATTGATTGATCCTCATTATATTGCCCTTCACTCTATATTTATACCCTGATCTACAGAAACATAACCAAATACGACTAGGACACTAAGTCCAAATCTAAGGAAACACATGACTCTTATACAAATCAGACTCTAACAAACATAGAAAAGGAAATTAATTCCTATCTATTCCCTTGTCCGCCTTAATTACGATAGAATTCCCATCGACCTCCTTTCCATCGGCACACTCCCTGTTTCATCGGCAGCAGTCTTCAAGCCTCCTTTCATCAGCATACTTCCTGTTTCATCAGCAGCAGTCTTCAAGCCTCCCTTCATCGGCATCGGCAATAACATCCTTAACCTTATCGGCAATGCCTCAATCCAAATTAACTTCTCCATACACCATCACCATTCATCGGCAGCCTTCTTCACAAGCTGATTTTCATCGGCTATCAACGTACACAGTGACTTTTCTTCTGCTGATTAACCCACTCTGACCATCTTGACACGTGCCAAAAAATGGTGTCAACACATGCCCCCCAATTTCGGAGTATAAAACATTGATGCTCCAAAATTTACTCCAGATAATGCTTGCCTTTACTTGTTTTTCTCAACCCATTCTCTAAGCATAACATAATCTGTTACTGAATCTAATCAAATCTAGTTCTGATTCCCGCATCTCAGTAAATATCGCACAATTTCTAACTATTCTCGCCCCAATTACGGTTGAGATACCGAAATAATAACCCATCGGCAAGATCTTAACATAATAACACCATCATTTTAGAACTGAAAGATTCTGTACCGAGATCTCTTCCAAGTCATGATTACTTGCCATCAAATCTTCTGTACAATCCCTTAATTATCGTGCGGACAGTTACCATATCTATCTGAACCACCTCGACCCACACGCGCACGGCATAGAGATAAGTCTAGAATACCCCTACTCCAAGCGGCCTATAAATAGATTTCTCCAGAACGCTCGTCTTCTACCCTCAGACTCTAACCTTTGGCATTCTCTCTCTTCGGCGGCGACCCCGACGAACAACCGCGCAACCTCAACCAACAAGAGCTCCTTCCAGCGTCAACCTCAAGTCCCCAGCCTATGCCCTCATCCTTCTCAGAGCAATGGCGATCAACTTCGACGTTCCTGTGGTTCGTTCTACTTCCATTACTTTTATCTTGATTCCTTTGGTCTTTGCGAGTTCATACAGTTGGTAATTTTCCCTCTTTTTCCATTCTTTTGATCCTCCAAACTTAGGAATTATGCAACAAACTGGTTATCCCAACCGATCAACCACACTTCCAATGCCTAGGTCCAATGGTGACCCAGATCCAACTGATTTAATCAATGCAGAAGTTAACAGAATTCCTTTCAAAGCCTAGAATTTTTCTTTGAATCTATGGAAAGACACGTTCCGATCCTGGCCCAAACCCACCAAAGGATGGAAAGATTGGTATTTGAGGGTTAACAGGTCGATGCAGGTGTACTGGGCAGAACGGAAAATAGATCAATGCATTAGGCTATCTATTGCCGATATGTAGAAAAATGAATCCATGATGATTGCTGCTGCTTATTTCTGGTCAGATACGACAAACACCTTCATGTTTGGTCATGGTCCAGCCGCCCCTACTCTTGCCGATGTATACATGCTTACTGGCTTGGACATCTCGACTGTCGATGAGGGTTCCATCTATGGCAGGAGAGCTGAACATAGAGTGAATACACGCAACATCGGCGGCTGGACAGGATACATCCAGGAATACCAAAGAACTGGAACCGTTAACCAGAGGGAACACACCATATTCTTGAATATGTGGTTGGAAAAATTTATCTTCTGCGGTCGATCGGTAGGACCAACCAACGCCTTCCTTCCTACGGCTGAACTCTTGGCCAATGGTGTAAGGTTCCCGCTTGGTCGATACCTTCTGAGCTTCACCTATCACCTCCTCCACCAAGTGTCCCAGAAGCTTTTACTTGGTGAACCCATCGGCAATTTGGGAGGCCCATGGTGGTTTATCAATATGTGGCTAAATGTCCATATGCACAAACGTCTGCAGTGGGATTTCTTCGCCCAAGAATTCCCACGAGAAATCACCGAATATTACGTTCTTGGGGATGAGGAATCGGCAACACGCCCCCCTCTCAACTTCGGTGAAGCCATAATTGTCCTCCCTAGAACAGAAGCCAATGAAGACCAGATCGGCAGATTCTTCCAGAACTTCTATAATGGTCTCCCTCGCGATCATAGGGCTTGGGTACCCTATATCGATGAAGAGAACAAGTTCCCCCTTCTCTTCAACTTTGCCGATGACGAGCTAAACCAAGACAATGAGCTCATGAAGGCCATTATTACCCCCAGGGCGATCCCAGTGAATACATTTGGTAGCGGGAAAAATACCAATACCACCTATGAGTTTTACAATCCATCGGCAGTATCTTCGTCAATTGGCTTTTGGGCAACTGCCAATCAAACTCTGCTTTGCCGATGTGATCAAGCCCAGAGAAACAATCACCAGCGGAACAGAATGGAGCAGGGTAGTGAGACTTGCCCCCGATGCCGATATCTCAGACGTTGATCTTTCCATCTGGTCACCAGCATCTTTTATGACCGAGTCATATAAGCAATGGTGGCGAGAATGGAAGGAACAACTATTTGCAACATCTGCCCATACATATCGGCACATGATCGATCCCGAATACGCCATTCCCGATGATGCAGTAAGTTTCTTTTAACTCCCTTCTATTTTTTTCTGTTTCATATATCGGCAGCTAATCTTTCTTGTGATAGGCCGATGACCCAGTACCATCCATAAGCAAGAGTGGGAAACCTTTCAACCTCCAACCTATTTCCCCAATATCACCGATCGGCTACAACGCCCCCACCCTAGCTGCTTTGACTTTCCAGAGGACCCGTGCTAAGACCATCACCTCCAGATCAAAGCTGGCAACAGCTAGGGCTACTCCGTTGGCTGCCGCTACAAGCCTAATCAAGGCTTTTAAGGTAATAACCTCGTTTATTTTTACTCATGCCGATACAAACTATATTAACATGTAACCATCAGGGTGTAAGAGCCGCTGCTGGATCATCATCGACAACTCCTCCAACACCAAGCACCACTACCTCCAACTAGCCTTCAAAGGTATTCTTTTAACTTTACATTTTATCTGTTAAACATCCAATCTTACACTTGTTTTGCAGCAACAAATGGGCACATCGGCAAGCATACCAGGCGCTCAAGATCCACAATCAACAAGTGCCGATGCCCCCCAGCCAACTGTCGCTGAGACCCAAGTAAAGCGTAAAGCTTTAACTGATGCCGAGGCTCAGCAAAAACGATAGAAATCCATGCCAGTCCCCGCATCTGCCCCAACATCTGCAAGCCAGCCAACCGATGTAGCTGAACAAGTTGACCCTTCTGCACAAAATGTACCATCGGCCATCATACCCCAAGGGCCAACCATTGATGAAGTCATAGAAGACATCTCATCGGCAAGCTCTGCCGATCCTTCACATGGCCCCCTTCAAGCTGCTCCTTCCAGCCAAGCCCAGGAAATCACCTTGAAGCAGGTAAATCGATTGACCTAGTCGATTTATAATATTCATATCTATCCTTAGGTAGGATCTCTGACTTCCTTTCCTCTCCCCAGGAACAAGATTCTCCCAATAGCTTATTTTCTTTTGCTATCGACATTTCCAATGATGATGGAGAAGAAGCAAGTTCTTCCCTGGCACTGGGGACGATATCGGCATAAATTTATGCCAAGCTAGAAGCCCTTCTGGATCTGTTACAACAAGATACTGCTCAGTTGGTGAACGATTCAGATCCTGCAAAGGCCATCTTCAAAACAATCCGTGGCCAAGTTCCTGCCGATATCGAAGAAACTCTCTTCCCAGCAGTTCATCTAGAGAGCCGACAACTACAATATCAACGGGCTGCTCACCGTATCACCGATAGAGCAGCTCAAGCCCAGCTCAAGGAAGAGATGCTGCAGCTAAAACAGACTGCCAATGAGAAGCACAAGAGCATAAGCAACTTGCAGACCTCGGGTGCCGATCTTAAGCAGAAAATTCTGGATCTATCGGCAAAGAGGACAGCTCTTCTAGCTGAATTGGAAGAAGTTGAAACAGCCCTAGCTCACGCCAGGCAAGAAGAAAATCAGCTCCCTGACGTCATCAAAGCCCTTCAGCAAGAACGGGACGTCCAAGCTCGCAAGGCCTTAGCCTTGAAGAAGAAACTCAAGCCTGTGGAGGGGGTTGCCGATGAAGATGTTAAAGAATTGAAGGAAGCCGATGAGATTCGCCTGCGCGCAATATCGACTATCCAATCTTTGTTAAACCTGTAATTCTTATTTAGCGCATCGGCAATTTATGAGACATCGATATTTTGTATAACTCTAGCCGATAGGACTGTTATCGGCAATTATACTTTTATGCATCTATCCAGATACTAGGGTAATATTTCTTTAAATATTTTCTATTTAATGCTCTGGGAAACACAACCCCTTCGAGGGTTTCGAGAATATATGCATTACCAGGAACAGACTAATTTATCCGATATGGACCCTCCCAATTAGGCGACCATTTTTCAAACTTTGAACTTTTAGTCCCAATCGGTAAAATCAACTTCCAGACCAAATCCCCATCGGCAAACTCCTTTATCTTCACCTTCCTGTCATACCATCTGGCTACTCTTTTCTTATTCTCTTCGATGCTAACTAAAGCCTTTAACCGATGACCTGCCACATCTTCTAACTCATCCTTCATAAGAGTATCATAGTCATCGGCTGTCAGTTGATCTTGAGAATGTATTCGCCTAGAGCCAGTTTTAATCTCCCAAGGCAACACTGCGTCGTGTCCATATACCAACTGATAAGGTGTTACCTTGGTTGCACCATGACACGACATCCAATATGACCACAAGGCTTCATTTAATACCATATGCCACCTCTTAGGATTTTCTTTAATTTTACGCTTAATGAGCTTGATAATTCCTTTGTTAGAAGCCTCAGCCTGACCGTTAGGTTGAGCATAATATGGGGAAGAATTTAAAACTTTAATTCCCATACTTACAGCAAACTCATCAAATTCTCTCGATGTAAACATGGTACCCTGATCGGTAGTGATGGTTTGAGGAATACCAAATCGGTAAACAATATGCTCTTTCACAAAATCAATCATATTAGCCGATGTCACCTTTTTCAAAGGAATTACTTCAACCCATTTTGTGAAATAATCGGTAGCAACCAGAATAAATTTATGCCCCTTGCTCGATGGCGGATAAATCTGACCGATGAGATCAATAGCTCAACTCCGGAACGGCCAAGGCTTAATTATAGGGTTCATAGCCGATGCGGACGCTCTTTGAATATTACCAAATTTTTGACATTCCTGACATCCTTTAAAATATTTAAAACAATCTTCGAGAATAGTCGGCCAATAATATCCATTTCTCCTGATCATCCACTTCATCTTGAAAGCCGATTGATGAGTTCCTCATACTCCTTCATGAATCTCACCCATCAAGCTTTTTGATTCATCACTGCTAACACACCTGAGTAAAACTCCATCTATGGTTCGATAATATAATTCATCATCAAGGAGTACATACTTGGTAGCTTGGAATCTTATACGTCTTTCAACCTTTTTAGATGAATCCTTTAAATAATCAACAATTTCCTTTCTCCAGTCATCGGTATCGACTGCCGATGTTAATACTTCTTGAATAGGCTGATACCCTGAGGCATGCTGAGCTAATCGATTAGCCTCTTCATTATGCAATCGAGAAACATGTTCTAGATGAAAATTCCTAAATCCTTTCAACAATTGTAGACATCTCTCATAATATAAAATTAAAACTTCACTTCGGCATTCATACCCAGCCAATTGATTTATAACTAGCATAGAATCACCAAAGATTTTAACAACATCGGCACGTATCTTCTTAAGCAATTCTAACCCTTTTATCAAAGCTTGGTATTCAGCCTGATTGTTTATCGATGTAGCAACAATCGGCAATGAAAACTCATACTTCCTTCCTTGAGGAGAAATTAACACAATGCCGATACCTGCTCCTTCACTGCATGTAGACCCATCAAAAAAAAGTGTCCAAGGAGCAATCTCCAGAGAGTCCACTGTATTGCAATGTTGAGTGACAAAATCAGCCATAACCTGCCCCTTAACTGCCTTAGCCGATTTATAACGTAGGTCAAATTCTGATAACGCTAAAATCCACTTGCCGATTCTACCACTTAATATCGGCATCGACAACATATATTTGACCACGTCGTCTTTGCATATGACAGTACACTCAGCCGATAGCAAGTAATGTCTCAACTTAATACAAGAAAAGTATAAACACAGACATAATTTCTCAATAGCCGAATACCTGGTCTCAGCATCCACTAACCTTCTGCTCAAATAATAAATAACATGTTCTTTCCCCTCAAATTCTTGAATAAGAGCTGAATCAATAATAGTATCATCAGTTGACAAATACAATCTAAAAGGTTTCCCGTGTTGAGGTGGAACTAGCACTGGAGGATTTGTTAAGTATCTCTTAATTTCATCTAGAGCTAACTGCTGCTCATCTCCCCATCTAAATTCCTGATCGGCTTTTAATTTAAGTAATGGACTGAAAGCCTTGATCTTACCCGACAAATTAGATATGAATCTTCTAATGAAATTAATCTTACCGATCAAATAATGCAATTCAGTTTTATTGGCAGGAGCAACCACCTTGTTGATTGCCTTAATAGACTTCCTACTAATTTCAATGCCCCACTGATGCACCATAAAACCCAAGAATTGTCCTGTCGATATACCAAATGCACATTTATTAGGATTCATCTTTAGTCCATGCTTCCTTGTGCACTCCAGTATCTTTCGTAGATCGGTTAGATGCATTGTGATATCTCCAGACTTAATCACTATGTCATCGATGTAGATCTCTACTAATGTGCCAATGTATTCATGAAAAATAAAGTTCATAGCTCTTTGATAAGTAGCACCGGCATTTTTCAAACCAAACGTCATAACTATCCATTCAAATAATCCCACATGACCTGGACATCTAAAAGCAGTCTTGGGAATATCTTCTTCAGCCATGAATATTTGATTGTAGCCTGCATTACCATCCATGAAGCTGATAATTTGATGTCCGGCTGTAGCAACAATTAACAAATCAGCAATCGGCATTAGATAACCATCCATCGGTGTGGCTTTATTGAGATTCCTGAAATCAATACAAACACGAAGTTTCCCATTTTTCTTATAAACAGGAACCACATTAGAAATCCACTCTGCATATCGACACTGCCGAATAAATTTTGCCTCAATTAATTTAGTTATTTTGGCCTTAATATCATGAAGTATATTAGGATTGCATCGGCGCGCTGGCTGCTGATGTGGCCGAAATCTGGACTTAATAGGTAACCGATGTTCAACTATCGATCGGTCTAATCTAGGCATTTCAGTATAATCCCAAGCAAAACAATCTTTATACTCTTTTAATAAATTGACTAATTGCTGTTTACACTTGGAATCTAACTTAGCACTAATAAAAGTAGGTCTTGGCCTATCACCATCACCAATATCTACTTCTACTAAATCATCAGCCGATGTAAACCCTTGACCTAATTTTCCATCATCGGCAAACCTATCCATTAAAATTCTTCTTCAGAACCGACTGCTTGGATCAGTGGAATTTCATAATCGGCAACCTTGAGGAACTCTTTTTCCCAAACTTCTCCTGATATGCATTTGGTTCGTTCATAAGTATCTGATTCTGCCGATGCGATGATGTAAGAAGAATTACTAGGAACAACTTCAATTTTATCCCCAATCCATTGTACGAGGCACTGATGCATTGTAGAAGGAACACAATAATTAGCATGAATCCAGTCCCTCCCTAGAAGCAGATTATATGCACCCTTGCCATTAATAACAAAGAATGTCGTCGGTAAGGTTTTGCTGCCGATGGTCAACTCAACACACACTGCCCCTTTAGCCGGTGACACATTGCCTTCAAAATCCTTTAGCATCATATCGGTTTTGGTTAAGTCTTGATCTCCCTTACCAAGTTTCCGATACATCACATAAGGCATAATATTAATCGCAGCTCCTCCATCATTAAGTATCTTGGATACAGACTGCCCATCAACTCTGCCTTTTACAAACAAAGCCTTGAGATGCTGTCTCTCATCATCGGTAGGTTTCTAAAAAACAGCCATCATTGGATCTAGCGTCAACTGAGCTATTTGGTCAGAGAAAACAACTTCTTCCTCATTATCAGATAGTGCCAAAAATTCCATCGGCAACATAAATACCATATTGACATCTACCGATGGGCCCTTATTTTTGTGCTTCACTTGCCACTGCTGACTGCCAGATCTCTCATTGGAGGAATTTTCCTCTCGGTATAAGTCCTCTTGACGCTCCCGCTGCATCCTCCTTTTCTGTGTCTTTGTCAAACCTTCTGGGCACCATTGAGGAAGCTTAGTTTTTCAAACTGGCTGATAATAGGTCCTAATTGACTCTACGCAACGTATATTAGGATCCCTGTAAAATATTTCTTCATCGGGAACTCTTGCGTTTGCCATCTCTTCAAGCTCCTCTTGATTCCTTGGAAAATATGCAGCGCGTTTACCAAGCCTCTCATGTACACTAAGCTTGCCTCCAGCCAATCATGTACTGATGCCTTACCTCTGATCGGCTCATTGATAAACAAACCCTGATTGCCAGGTTGAAACCTCCTTTCTGACCGATTAACTTTATAATAACCATTGCACTCTGGGCAATTTTCAACAGTAGGCAATTTAATACCTTCTTCCCAACAATGAATAAAAAACGGACACCTCCAATGATCCTTATGCTGATTCCACTCTTCTCGATGTCTCTCTTCTTGCTACTGTCGATATCGGTCCCTTCGCTGACGCCAGCCCTCCTGCTGCCTTCGATGGGTAATCACAATGCCAGATCGAGGAGGTTTTTCGGAACTGCTACTTTCTCCCAGTAGCCCCTTGCTTTTTGCATCATCGGTAGTTATCCGATGTTGGGGATCCACTGATGCGCTTTTCTCAGCAACTTCTGATGTCAACACCTTGGTCTTTCCTTCAGCATCCAACATATTTGCTGGGAAAGGATGTTGATCAATTTTCATCGGCTTCTGGATCTTGGAATTACCAAATTTAATTCTCCCAGATTCAATAGCTAATTGTATCTATTGCCTAAATACTTTGCACTCATTTGTACTGTGTGAAGTTGCATTGTTCCATTTACAATACAAAATTTTCTTCAACTCTTCTGCCGATGGGATCACATGATTAGGTGACAACTTAATCTGGCCCTCTTGAAGCAGAAGATCAAATATCTTGTCGGCCTTGGTGATATCAAAAGTAAACTTCTCTGGCTCTTTTTGACCAAAGGGACAAGATATCGGCTTTTTATTTTTAACATACTCAGCTAAACCGATAAATGGCTCTTCATCTGAATCAGAATCTTCTACTTCTCCAACAAACGAAACATTCTTGCTCCAATTCTTTTTAGGTTCAAAAACCCTAGTATCCTGATCAGAGATCCTTTGCACGAGATGACTCAAGCTTTCAAACTCTTGAGAAGCATATCTGTCCTTAAGGTGCGGCAATAATCCTTGGAAAGCCAAATCGGCAAGTTGCCGATCATCCAATACCAAGCTATAGCACTTATTCTTCACATCACGTAGCCGCCTTTGCACAAAGCCTTCCACCGATTCATCATTACGTTGTCTCAATTTTACCAAATCGGTAAGCTTCTTTTCATGAACTCCAGCAAAGAAATATTTATGAAATTGCTTTTCTAGATCAGCCCAAGTAATAATAGAATTTGGCGGTAATGAAATAAACCATGTGAATGCTGATCCAGACAAAGATGATGAAAACAAACGAACTCTTAATTCATCTCTGCTAGCTGCCTCTCCACATTGAATAATGAAGCGATTAACATGTTCCATGGTTGATGTATCATCTTGCCCAGAGAACTTAGTGAAATCTGGTACCTTGTACCGATTTGGGAGAGAAATTAAATCATATGCCGGAGGGTATGGAGTCCGATAAGAATAAGTGTTGACCTTGGGTTTTATCCCAAACTGATCCTTCATAATTTCTACTATCTTATCGGCCCAAAAAGCATCAGCCTCTTGTTGACGATATGGCTAAATTTCTACAGGAGGTACTTGCTGATATCCCTCTGCATATCTTTGTGGCCCACGATCTCCAGCAATCGGCATATTTGCCATTACTTATGGTCCATTAACCTGCTGGAAAGGATTCATCGGCTGAGCTGCCGATGCTTGATTCTGAAAACCAGCTTGCATATGACTTTGATGAATCCCTGTAACCTGCTGATTTTGCTGAACTGTATGTTGAGTAGGAAACTGCCCTGACCAATTATTATTAGAATTCATCGGTACAAAATTTGCCGATGGCTAGTAATTTGCTGATATTGCTGGATAATTATAACCAGCTTGAGGCATGAACTGGACTCCAGGTTGACTCATAGCAGGAGCCTTCTGCTGCATCGGTAGCAAGCTTGCCGATGGACTTGAATTAGATGTTTGACCCAAAGGCATCTGGAAACTTCATGGAGTTGGTTGCACAGTAGTTGCTGTAGTATATTGAGGCACTTGAGCTATCGGCGAACCAGCCGATGGCATAGGAGCTTTTCCTGCTGCATCAAACACTTGAGATAACCCAGGGTTAAAAGCAGATGACTCTGGAGGCATACCGTATCCCCACCAATTAGCAGGAATCTAGTTATTCTGTGACACAGGGCCTGATAAAGCCGATGCCGATAGATCTGTATTAAGCTAAACTCGTCCTCCTGGTAATACTGAGTCTGATCGCATCAGTGTGGATTGCACGTTAGGTAAGCCTGCTGATACTGGAGGGGAAGAAATTTCTGTACCCACAACGGCTGAGGGAGCCGATGGAGTATTAACAGATGCTGGCTCTGGTTGATGATAGGCGGGCCCAACGTAATGCGGTGACGCTTGCCCTTCTTTGAAAGTTCGAACCACAGCATTATGAACAGTATTGGACAGCACATTGGAGTGATTAATTAAAGCATGATTTACTGCAGAATTAACCATCTCTTGAAGTTTACCCGGATTGGAGTCAAAGGTAACTTGCCGAGGCAACGATAAATCTTGCTTCTGGATGACTTGTCCACTCTTGTTCATGCTGAATGATTTCAAGCAAAGCTGTCTGTATTCTTCTATAGCCTTTTCCATAGCCTGCTTCTGCTCTTCCTTAAGATCTTCTTCTGATACTGCGATGATGTTCCCCACATCGATCTCAGAATTAAACATATTGATCAGATTGGTCCCACTGGGCGTGCCAAAAGATGTGTTAATGCAAAAGTGGATCTGCAAACACAAAGGGCTAATACCCAAAATTGATATCCAAAGCGTGCCAGTCGATTTGACCTGTTAATCGACAAGGATGAAGATACGAGCACTTTGGTCCTGACAACAGTGATACGCCCGGAAGTCACGACCAAGAGGTACTCACACGGAACTCGAGGATCATCGAAGGTCGCACTGAAGCGATGCAGCTCGCCGGATCGATGAGAACTCGTGAAAAAGAAAAATATACGAATTGACGAAGTCACCGAAAAGTAAATAGATGCGAATAAGAGTAAAAGCTGGTTTTGATATTGATTGATTGATCCTCATTACATTGCCCTTCAATCTATATTTATACCCTGATCTACAGAAACATAACCAAATACGACTAGGACACTAAGTCCAAATCTAAGGAAACACATGACTCTTATACAAATCAGACTCTAACAAACATAGAAAAGGAAATTAATTCCTATCTATTCCCTTGTCCGCCTTAATTACAATAGAATTCCCATCGACCTCCTTTCCATCGGCACACTCCGTGTTTCATCGGCAGCAGTCTTCAAGCCTTCTTTCATCGGCATACTTTCTGTTTCATCAGCAGCAGTCTTCAAGCCTCCCTTCATCGGCATCGGCAATAACATCCTTAACCTTATCGGCAATGCCTCAATCCAAATTAACTTCTCCATACACCGTCACCATTCATCGGCAGCCTTCTTCACAAGCTGATTTTCATCGGCTATCAACGTACACAGTAACTTTTCTTTTGTTGATTATCCCACTCTGACCATCTTGACACGTGCCAAAAAACGGTGTCAACAGCGTGCGAGCGCACCCACCAGGTGTAGCCCCCGAGGCCTTAGAGGGGTAGTGTACCCCTTCAAGGGCTGAAATTCGAGCGTGTGATCATAGAGTTGTGGGCAACCTTGGCCGTTCACTAGGCTGACAAGGTGGGGTCAGCCCTCGAGCCTTTGCTCTATGGAAGTTGGAATGCTTCAGAGAATAGGCGTCCTTGACCAGCCATTGGCTGGTCATGGTTGGGTCCGCCCCTAAGCCTCTTTTCTTTGTAATGGTTCTTCATGCCAAGTCCTTCGATTTCCTCCAGAGGCCTCTGGAACTTGGCTTGAAGTATGTGGGCCGTCCCAATCACCGTCCGCCGACTCTTGGTACAGTTTTGTTGTATTCGGTTAGGCCCAAAGAAGGCCTTTCTGAGTGAGTCTTGGTGAAAGGTGTTTTTCCTTTTACCGCAGCCCATGGTTAGCCCATGGACGCGCCGGTGATCAGTTGTGTGGAAAGGAAGGTGAAAGCGTGCAGTGGTGGTTTTTGTTAGAGGTAATTGAGTGCGGTTTTGATGTGCCGTGGCTTGGTTGGTGGAAAAAGTGGGCGACGGTTTCGTGATTTGGAGCTTCATGGTCTTGGTGAGAGGAGAGGACGGCGGTTCGTGAATTGAGACCACATTGATCGCCTCGGGAGGCCGTGGAACCGAATGGTTGCTTGGGGTCTATTTATACCCGGCTCGGAGCCCGACCCTTTCACTATCCTTGTCTTCCTCCTCCTATTTCCTCTCCTACTTAGCTCAACCTTGATGGAGCGCGGTGACTCATCGAGGGGGTCTCAGGCGTCCGAGGAGGTGGATGGCCCCCGAAGGCGTAGCGCCGCCGTACTGATGACCGGGCCTTTACCGGGTCAGACCGCGTGCTAAACACCGGCGGCCCCTTTCGCATTGTTGCCATGGCTCAAGCTGGCCCGTCTGAGCCGGTGGTGAAGGAGGTGGAGAAGCGGGTGCTGGCAGGCACTGTGGCCACGGACGTCGAGGAGAGGGCGGACGCCCTCATCAAGCAGCTTGAGGACGCCGATCGCCATGGCGTTCGTACGTTCTCTATTCTTCCTCTTGCTTCTAGTTTCTTTTGTACTTTCATCTGATTGGGGTTTTTCATCAGAGGCGATGGCAGACCTAGAGCGTCTTCGTGCAGCGGCGAACGCATTCCTCAACTTCCTAGGGGTTGCGCCAGGCGCCCGGGAGGAGCGCCTCTGGCACACGCGCCGCCATGTCCTTGATGCCATCGAGAGCGGCATCCGTCGTGGCACTGGGGTTGCCCTGGCCATGGCGGAGGTGTCAGTGGAGGCGGACCTAACCAGAGCCAGTGGCTTCCCTGCGGGGGAGGAACTCCGCTACCACGAGGACCTAGTAGCGCGCTATGGCCCGGCGAGGGAGGCGGTGGCCGCCCATGTCCCTATTGCGCAGGTGCTGGCGAGGCTCCCCCTTATTAGGTTTTTTTTGTATTTTGCTTTGCTTGTGGCGCATTGACGCCTTTCAATTTGTAATGGACTTTTTGTGATGAATTAATCGGTGTTTAGTTTTATCGCTTTTATTTACATTTTTGGGTTAGCATGTGGTTAGTATAAAACGTCGCCGGAGCATCACCGGTGGCGAGTTTTGGCGAGGTTCCCTGTGAGGAAGGAACCGTTGTTGGGTGCGCGTAGCATATTAGGGTCGATGTGGCTACTGCCACTGCCGCGTCCCGAGATGGGGTCGGTGTCCCTTAATGCCGATGCATGAAAGGGACAGCCACCAGCCAAACTTTTTTACCCTCGGGCGCTTTCAGACTTTGGGCGATGGCCCAGGTCGACATCATACTTGTACATGGGCCTCGATGGGCCTTTGAAATGATAAAGTAGTTATGCGTATGAATCTGGGCCTCCAAAAATCTCCACCTGTGCATCGATCTGGTCAGGAGGCCCAATGCATTCCACTCGTTCTTCTTCTTCGCAAAGAAGGAGGGGTTGGACAGCGGCACGTCATCCCTCTCGCCTAGGGTCAAAACATGGTGCACGTTTGAGTTGCTAACGGGTTTTTTAGTTTGAGCGGGGCCCCGGTTCCCATTCGATAGGGATGCAATGGAGGTAGCTACTGACCGACCCCAAACTCTTGACGACTGGTTCAGTAGGATAACTAGGGTCGTTTGACCGTCCCCAGCGGCTCATTGCCTTTTTCCAATAAAATACCCTGGACCAGTGTTCATCAACACTCGAACATGGATCGAAGAGTCCCATATGGTGCTCGGTGCAACTGGGTACTGGCCGCTAGTGTGCCACTCCTCATTCCATCCCTCACTCTGTTAGCTTAGAGCGATTGTCGAAACCCCTCCGTAGGGCCAGCCTACGAACTCCAGAGCCGGATTCGAACCATGTGTGTTGACGGTCCTTAAGTATCAATTATAATTATCAAATAAATAGAGAAAAGGATCCAAATGAAACCAACACCTAGACTTAGGGTTTTATCTGACAGAATTCCACGAGTTTTGCTGTTTATCTATTTCTGCAGGGGGTTATCAGGAAATACGGAAGAAAGGCCCACATGTCGGATTAATGACGGGATATTAACCGAACACGTAATTATCTTACATCTAGAAGAGTCCAGAAGCCACGAGAACGAACGGGAGGCGTAACAGAGCCGGGGACAGGGCGCCCGCCCTAGTCCCTAGGGCGCCCACCCTGCTGGTTCAGCCAATCAGGCTCCGTCTCGAGGATTATGCTCCACCGACCTAGAGGATCAAGGAAAACCGCACGATCAATGTCGGTTTGATCCAACGGCCCAGATTCATCCGAAAGGGCTATATAAGCAAGGCCCCTGCCCCTGGAGGAGAGGCCCTCGTCTCATACTTCAAACCCTAATTCAGGAGGAGAGCCTCTGATCAAGCCCTAGAGCCACCACATCAACTAGATCTCTAGTTAGCATAGCTACATAGGATTAGAACTAGAAGGAGTCAATCTTCGATTGGTTCCCGGATCTGTCAAGAGGATTCTTGGTAATTCCTCTATTATTCTTCAATTGTTCATCTTTGTTCTTCAATATTATGAATATGACTTTGTTCTATTTCAATATATTGGTTATGACTTTGCTCTACTTGATTATATTTGCAATTATATTGTTCTTAGTTTATCATAGTTATATGCTTGGCTTAGTTAGATTGGAATTATATACATGCCTAGGATCGTATAGCGTTTATCCATGTGTACAGTGGGTGAATGATAATTATTGTGTAGACGTGGTGTCTATACCGTATTTATCTGCGATTGCACCCTATATGCCGGATTGTGGGGTAGTTCGCGATAGTGACAGCTTCGTTGATTCTTATATAGTCCCCCTCTCGTGTATAGGGCAGGCAGAGCAACACTATTACAGGGGAGTGATTGCTATGTTCTTCATCTTCCTTGCTAATATTCACTATGCATGGATATAGTCTTTTCTCACCATGATTGCCAAGTATAATTGCACTAACTATGATATGCTAGACTTTATAGTTAATAATAACTTAGGGAATATCTTTGTAGTTCATCCTAATTCCATGCTAATGACTTGCTAGAATATCTGTTGAGGTGCTTATCATTATTATATGTGGCTAGCTGATCAGATTAATTATCTTTGTCACCATTATCACTTACCTTTACTTAATGTGACATTTATACCTGTATAAAGAGATTGATAAATACTCTCGGTTATACATGCAATGATGTGTACTCAGTTCCATATTCTCATTCCATTATCAACCATGATACTTAGAAATCCCTTCCCATTGGTAAAAATATAAATAACGATACCTAGAATACTTCCCGGTTAAAATGCTACATCGGTATTAATCTGTGCGCTTGCAGATCCCTTTTATTATTTATCTTGATGAGCAAATGCATATTTCAATACCGCGTCTCTCATGTCATGCTGGGGATGACAACTTGGCTTAAGTGGCATGAGGGATAGGTTTGGCATTTTTGGCGCCGTTATCAGAATTAGAAAACTAAGTCTACTTTTGGTAGTGACGTTAAGAATGCCCAACAATGTGCAAATGATGCAGCATGATGCTTGTATGACCATGATGCATATGATGACTTTGTATATACAACATTGCAAGGGATATGAAGAGCAACTTAAAGGAAGATTTTTAAGAGCAGCTTAATAGCGGTATTAATAATGAAAACAATGGGAGGTGGGCTCGGCGATTGTTTTACCAACTTTTGTCTAGGGGCCTAGTTGTTCCCTTTATGGCCATGAAAGCTCATGGCCGTCAAAGCGATCAACGAAGTCATCATTGCATGGCTCGTCATCGAGGAGGTAGTTGCTGATGTGCAAAAAACGTTGCATCTCTCGAAGCCTGGTGAAGCCGGTGCTGCCTTTGTCGTCGTTGTCGTTGTCAGAGTCGAGGAAGTCAGAGTCAGAGCTTGTCTTGGTTGATGCCAGGACATCGGCGATGGAGCGCATGAGTTGTGGGGGTAGATCCTCCAGTACGTCTCCTACCTCTAGATTGAGAAGATAGATGTTTGTTGACGATTTACGAACCGTCTTGTCATGGCAGGGCTGGCCGACTCGTGGTACGCTAGGGTAGCTGAACTTGTTGGGCCATGTGCCCTTCAATTCGTCAGAGCAGAGTCGTAGGTTGGCCGCCAGCTCGGAGAAGCTAGCAGGTTCGCCGGTCAGTGGAAGGAGGTCAAGGTCGTAGCCCTCCCCGACGATGACATATTCAAGGCTCCCAAACCAGATGTGGGAGCTTGGAGCAAAGTTGATGTCGTTTCTAGCCATCTAAGACTTGGTGGAGTAGAACGTGATGCGCAAAGTCCCCCTACCTGGCGCGCCAACTGCCAATGTTCTAGAATAGGGGGGTGTCTAGAGACGAGACAAGTGAATGATGTTGCGCGTCAGAGCCTTCGATGGTGTGCAAGGCAAAGACAAGGTTTATACTGGTTCAAGCTGAATGTCCCTACTTCCTGTGCTCGCTGCTGCTCGTGTTGCTTTGCACCGAAGTGCTTGTAGTAGGAGAATACAAGCTGGTCGAGAGAGGGATAGCTCCCAGGTCTCTGCCTGTGGGTGTGTTCGAGTGTTTGAGTGTATGCTTAGTACATTGTCGTTGCTGGGCGTTGTCCAACTTATTTTGTCGAGGGTTCCTCCCTCCCCTTTTATAGCAAAGGGAGGGGTCAGGTTACAGTATCTGGATGTACAAAAATAGAAAGAAAAGGCTCTAAGGTGCTCTCTATTCCTAGCTTTCCTCTCAGTTCATGCATTCACATAGTCATGGTGGTGGTGGTGGCATGCCGTGGCTGTAGATGTATCATAGTTGACGCGGTGAGGCCATACCCTGACACGGTGTCATGATGAAGAAGATTTTATGGCCCTGAAGCTGCACCGGTGAAAAGATGGGGGGCCTACACGGTCGTTGCTCCCCGTCCCGTTGAGGTGGACATGGTAGGGTGCAGCGTAGCATAGCTTCTCCCTGTTACTACCGTGGGGGGCGAGAAAGAACCATGGAAGTCTTGACCAGATTATGAATCAGGTGTTACAAGTTCCCAGACAATCCTGCACGACGTGGCGAGCTCCTGTTCCTTAGCAGGAAAAGGTAGGGGCCCGTGTGTGCCCGTGGCAGTGAGTTATAGTAGGGGGGTTGAGTGAAGCAGTAGCTGTGTAAAGGGGTCGAGCGCCTTGATGACATCATAGGGCTCGGGCGCCTGGATGACGTCATAGGGATCGGATGAGACGGAGAGGGGTCAGACGAAGCGGAGGAGCGCTGGGGGGCTCAAGCGCTTGTCCTTTGGCTTTGGTTTTGAGCGGAGTAAGGCCTAGGTCGGTTGTGATGGGCCGCGGGCCGTAATATGTCTTGGTGGGTGGTTTTACGATGAAAATAGGGTACCCTGTTTTGCTGGTACCTGACATCGGCGCCACCTATCAAAGAGCTTTTCAAACATGTCTCAGTGAACAGATTGGTGACAACGTGGAAGCTTATGTCGATGACGTAGTAGTAAAGATAAAAAATCCAGACATGTTAATTGATGACTTGAAGCAGACTTTTGAAAATCAAAAAGTGGAAGTGGAAATTGAACCCAAACAAGTGTGTTTTTGGGGTACCATCAGGACAACTACTCGGATTCCTGGTCAGTAATCGAGGAATAGAAGCAAGCACTAAGCAGATTTGAGCCATGACTGAAATGACACCCCCACGCTATGTAAAAGATGTGCAGCAACTGACAGGAAGCATGGCAGCCCTCAATCACTTCATCTCACGACTCGATGAAAAAGAACTCCCTTTCTTGAAGCTATTAAAAAAGATAGACAAGTTTGAATGGACAGAGGAAGCCAAGGAGGCTTTTGAAAGCCTTAAGGTATACCTCACCTCATCACCCATACTCACACCACCTAAGAAGCACGAAGACATGATGTTATACATATCGGCAACATCTACTGTGGTCAATGCAGCAATTGTGGTGGAAAGAGAAGAAGGGTATGTATACAAAGTACAACGGCCAGTATACTACATCAGCGAGGTTCTGACAGACTCAAAAATACAGTATCCGCATGTACAAAAACTACTCTACGCCCTCCTAATCACTTTCCGCAAGCTACGACACTACTTCGAAGGCCACAAGATTACCGTAGTAACATATTTCCTACTCGGAGACATCATGCGTAATAGAGATGCGACATGATGCATATCAAAGTGGGCAGTGGAACTCAGAGCTCAAAATATCGATTTCTCTCCTCGAAAAGCAATAAAATCACAAGCACTCGCAGACTTCGTAGCCAAATGGACAGAAATCCAACAACCCGCGCCAGATGCCTTCCTCGACCATTGAAAGATGTACTTTGATGGATCACTCAAGTTAGGCGGAGCTGGCGCAGGTGTTCTTTTCATATCCCCAGAAGGAAAATAGCTTAAATACGTACTCCAGATACTATGGCAAGACACAAATAATAAAGCAAAATATGAAGCACTCATCCATGGGCTAAGGATCGCGACTTCTCACGGAATCAAATGGTTACTTGTCTATGGCGATTCAGCTGTGGTCATCAATCAAGTCAACAAAGACTAGGACTACACAAAAAACAACATGGCCGCCTATTGTGCTGAAGTACAAAAACTAGAGAAAATTTTCTAAGGACTAGAAATCATGCATGTTCTAACGTTGCAACAGAGTTCTCGCCAAGCTGGGATCGGATAGAGCGAAGGTCCCGCTAGGTGTGTTTGTAGAGGAGTTGCCATCACCCTCCATAAAACAACCCGGTGGGATAACCTCTGAGCCACCAGCACCAACAATCCAGATTATGGTAATCACTAGATCATGGACACAAGACGTCATCGACTATATCAAAGAAAATAAGCTACCATCTAATAAGGAAGGGGCCACCAGGATAATCAAAAGAAACAAGAACTATGTCCTTGTAGGCGAAAACCTGTACAGAAGAGTCGCGTCATCAGGAGTACTTCTTAAATATATCTCAAGAGAAGAAGGAAAAGAAATCCTAGAAGAAATCCACTCAGGTTGCTGCGGCAACCACGCAGCCTCAAGGACTCTGGTGGGCAAAACTTTCCGCATCAGTTTCTATTGACCAGCAGCTTTGAAAGATCAGAAGAACTAGTCAGACAGTGCAAAGGGTGCCAAATGCTTGTAAGGCAAGCTCATGTACTAGCTCATGACCTAATTTACATCCCTCCTGCCTGGCTGTTTGCATGCTAGGGGCTGGATCAAGTAGGACCACTCAAAAAGGCCAAAGGTGGATTTGAGTACATCTTCGTCGCAATTGACAAATTCACCAAGTGGATCGAATACAAGCCGCTCATAAAATACAGCATAGCAAAAGCAGTCGAGTTCATCCAAGACATTATGCACCGCTCTGCGTCATCATAGATTTGGGTTCCCCTTTTACAGCTATCGAGTTTAGAAATTGGGCATAAGACTGCAGCATCAGTATAGATTATATGTCAGTTGCACTCCCTGAAGCCAACGAACAAGTACAAAGAGCCAATGGACTTATACTAGCTAGATTGAAACCAAGATTATATGAAGAACTAGAAGATTACGGCTCTAAATAGATTGAAGAATTACCCAAAGTAGTATGGGGGCTACACACTCAAGTAAGCAGAGCGACTGGATACTCACCTTTCTTTCTAGTATATGGATCAGAAGTCGTGCTACCAGCAGATTTGATCTGGACATCCCTAAAAATCAAACAGTATGAGGAGGGAGAAGGAGAACACACCCGAAGATTGGAACTTGATAGTACAGAAGAAGTTAGGGTAAATGCTACCCTTTAGTCAGCTCGATACCTCCAAGGTTTAAGGCGCCACAACAACAAATGTACTCAACAAAGCTCAGTGCAAGTCAGAGACCTAGTACTATGAAGAGTACAAAAAACTGATGGACGCCATAAACTACTCAGCCCATGGGAAGGTTCTTTTATTGTCGCAAAAGTCTCCGGACCATGCACATACAAGTTAATGACTGAAGATGGAATAGAAGTAAGGAATACGTGGCATATCAGTCAGCTAAGAAGATTCTACGCTTGAAGAACTCAAGACAAAATTTATGTAGCAACAAAGCAATGTGTAATCAGGATTCATGGCCAATGAAATAAAGATGATATTCCTCATCAACATTTGTCTTATTATGATCTATCCCGAGTTGTTGTCATAACCGGGTGAGAGCAAAAGAGCTGAAAAGATGCTTGAGCTCGCAATCCTAAGTCTTTTCAAGCTTGGATGAGAGTAAGGCTAATAAGCTAACACTCGAACCTATCCTGGGTTGTTTTCATAGCCTGGATGACAGCCAGAGGTGCTCGCCTGATCTCAAGTTGTTTTCACAACCAGATGAGAGCAAAAGAGCTGAAAAGATGCTTGAGCTCACAATCCCAAGTCTTTTCAGGCTTGGATGAGAGTAAGGCTGACAAGCTGACACTCAAACCTATCCTAGGTTATTTTCATAGCTTGGATGAGAGCCAGAGGTGCTCACCCGATCCCAAGTTGTTTTCACAACCGGATAAGAGCAAAAGAGCTGAAAAGATGCTTGAGCTCGCAATCCCAAGTCTTTTTAGGCTTGGATGAGAGTAAGGCTGGTAAGCCGACACTTGAACCTATCCTAGGTTATTTTCATAGTTTGGATGAGAGCCAGAGGTGCTCGCCCGATCCTGAGTTGTTTTCACAACCAGATGAGAGCAAAAGAGCTGAAAAGATGCTTGAGCTTGTAATCCCAAGTCTTTTCATGCTTGGATGAGAGTAAGGCTGATAAGCTGACACTCGAACCTATCCTAGGCTGTTCTCATAGCCTGGATGAGAGGCAGAGGTGCTCGCCCTATCCCAGGTTGATTTCACAATCGGATGAGAGCAAAAGAGCTGAAAAGACGCTTGAACTCGCAATTCACAAATCAAGAGCAAAAAAGCTGAAATAATGCTTGAGCTCACCTTGTCCCAAGTCTTTTCAGGCTTGGATGAAAGTAAGAAGGCTGAAAAGCCAACACTTGACCTATCCTAGGTTGTTCTCATGGCTTGGATGAGAGCCAGACAGTGCTCACCCTATCCCGGAGTTGTTCAACACCGGAAACAAGCCAACTGATCCAGTGCCTATGCTCGACAAGACTCATGAAGATATAAAAAACAAGAGCAAGACCAGCTGGAGAGACACAACTCAAAGGAACCTGGATACGCCTACAAAGACTAAGGCTTATATCCAGCACACATTCAAGGAAAATTCCAAAGTCTGGGAAAACAACTCGGAAAGGTCACTCGAATGATTCAAGAAAAATAGTCAAGATAAATCGAGAGAACTAGAATTTCTTTACAAGGCCCAATACAAAGTATATCTTTACAAAAGGAAGGCGCTCAGGCACTACAAAGCCTAACCATCAGCTTCATCATCAGAACAAAGGAGCTGAATATAAAGCTTTTTAGCAATGAAAGTGGCCAGATCTTCAACTTCAGGTTCAGCCTTCTCAATGAAATCCAAATAATTGTCATCATCGACTTCTTCCCTAAATTTTTCTAAAGAGACCGATAGAGCAAGAATACGGATATGAGCTAAAACATTCTTGACACACGTCTGGACCCCATTCTTCATGAAGCTCTGAAGACGCTCAGGAATCAGCGGGATGAAGTCACACCAGGTCCTTTCATCATCTTCAGAAGTAACCAGCTTCTTGGACAAACCCTCAACGGTTTTTATCCTCTGCATAAGATCCCAGTCAGCACCAAGTCTAATCATCTGGGCACGAGCGAGCTCTTCTTCGGCACGAGCCTTTTACCTCCTCGGCCCTATTGTGATTAGACCGAATCGATATCTTCATATCTTCAACATCTGTCAAGAGCGTCTGCTTATCTTTTTGAAGGGCTGATCAAGACAATAAAAGAAAATCAGGCAAATAAGGAGCAAAAAATAAGAAAAAAGAGGAAACAAAGCATAAAAGAACTCAGAATACCATCGCACTCTTTCTTCATAGCCTTCACCTTCTTCAAGGCTTACTGGACCACAACATCCCTCCGCTCCTTCGCCTTAATCACCTGAGCACGGAGTGCCCTTGCCTCCCTCTAGTGCGTCTGACGCTTGGCCTCCATCTCAGCCCAACAGAGGTCTAGCTCTGTCTTCAAAGCATTAATTTCGGAGGACAACTTTTTCTCGGTCTCAGTCAAAATGAAGAAGTCGGCATGGTCCTGAGAGAAAGACTGATCAAACAACACAAAGAGAGAGAGAGAGACAAGGCACAAGAACCTAAGAGGCTGAGCAAAATAATAACTTAAGGAAAACTTACCTGGAGTTTTTTTCCCAAAAGAAGCAACACCGGCCTCTAGGATTCCCCAGTCCGTAGTCAGCTCCGACAAACGACGGGTGGCATCGAATTCCCACACCACATCCTCATCTAGACGCTGACTACTAGTACCAAGAGCAACATGAGGAGAAACTGACTGATGCGAAGACGACAAGACCAATGCCACAACTTGGGCAGTAGAAGCCCCAGCTACCTCCTTAGATGGACCTCCCACCACGGTCACCATCATCTCTGGAGTTGGTGACTCTGTGGCAGCATGATCATCAGGGGGCCAACGTCTCCCTCACAGCATCCTCGCTGACCGTGCATTCCAAGTCCTGAGACTTAGTACGCACGGCCGCACCAGCGGACTGAGAAGAAGCCGATCAGGGGTTGGGGGAAGGCGAGGGTGAAGGCCTGCAAAATGATGGACAACCTCAACGATACGAAGATGAACCAGGAAAAGGGAAAACAGAAGCAAACAACCTAATCGGGATTCACTTACTTGGCCATCTTTCTCTTCATACTAAAACCCCCAAGCCGAACTGAAGGTTTCGGTGGAGGCATGGCGGCAAAAAAACATCATCACCACCCCGCGCTAGGGATGGCGCGATTGACACCTGAGCCCCAGAAGAACTCAGGCTTGACGACCACTTACTCCAATGGACAAGGACAAGTCAAAAGAAGCGCTCAAGAATAACAGCAAGAAAACAAAAATACAACGACAACTCACCGACAAGTGTCAAGGGCCACATCATCATCCTCATCCTCCTCGCCCTCGAGCAACTCAACCACAGTACCATCTAAGAAAAGAGAAAGTACTCGGTTATGCACGCAAATAAACAACAAAGGGGATAAAACAAATTGATGTGCTCACCTAGTAGCATGCTACCTACAACTTGAGTACCTAGAAGAGTACCTGGTTGACGAGGCTTCTTGGTGGCAGACGCGCTGGCGGAAGCATCATCCGCCCGTGCCCTCTTTTTGATGGAACGAGGAACCTAAGGAACTGAGCATGGCACATATTCAACATATTGGACTAGTTCATTGCAAGAAGCACCAGGAAGAACTGTGAATACTAGAGACTTACTAGCCGGAGCCGCTATGGCTAGACATGCTCTGGCCCCCTCCCCAGCTGGGTTATCATCAGTGGAAACCGGATCAACAAAGTTATGCCTCAATTCCTACAAAATGACCAAAGGAGAAGGAATAAGTAGAAAATTAAAGACAGAAAGTACCAACAACAAAAGAGATATAAAGAAAAGTACTCACAAAAGTAAAACAACTCACAGTAGGGGGCGGATTATCTCCACTATATTTGGGAACTGCATGGGGAACAATGATCACCCCTTCAGAACCTTCTTTAGGCCCTCCAGTACCTCTTCTTCAGTCAACTCAAGGGCAGGAACCATCTGAGATGGGTCCTTAGCCCCAAAATACTTAAAGCTGAGATGCTCCCTCTCCTTCAGGGGTTGAACTCGGCAACGCATGTAGCTGCCAATGATCCCAAAACTGATCAAACCTTGCTGCTTCAGAGTTCGGATTCTCTCAAGAAGTGGCTTGATGGCCTAGAGCTCATCGCTTGTCAAGGGGTTCTTCTCCCGACGATCATTAACCGAGGGACCAGAATCAGAATGAACAGCAAGGGGAGGAATCATGTTCGCAGTATAAAACCACTCGGAACGCCAGTCCTAAACAGAATCAACAGGATCATAATCAAAAAATAGGGTTTTCTTCCCCTGACAGAATTGGATGTCACAACCACCCAACGGAGAAGTACTGTCACTCCGAGGATGTGGCTTCAAACAGAAAAAGAAACAAAATAGAGAGATTGAAGGAACGATGCCAATAAAAGCTTCACAAAGATGGATGAACATTGACAAATGAAGGACAGCGTTCGGAGTCAACTGGTTCAGAGAAATGCCAAAATAATGAAGGAAACGATGAAGAAAAACAGAAGCAGGCAAGCAGAGGCCAGCTCGAACGAAAGGGATAAACAGGATGATCTCACCGGGACCAGGAGTAGGAACCCGATGCTGGCCTAGGACCTTCCAATCAGCAAAATCCTTCTCCTGGATTAGGCCGTCGCTGACCAAATCACGCAGCTGATCCTCCATTGTAGTCGGAATTGACCAGAGCCTCTCTGCAGCCCTCATGGCGATGAATTCTTGATTCTTAATGACCAAGAACAACGCCTCCTCATCCACCAAGACCTCCTTCGACTTGCTTGATGACTTCTTGCCCATACAATGACAAGGATCTAGGGTCGGCAGCAAAAGTTCGACGGTGGCGACGACAACGCGGTGGAACTTTGGAGGCTAGGGTTTCGCAAAGGCCAAATGCTAAAGGACCAAGGTAGGGTAAGAAAGAAGAAGAAGGAGGGCCCTAAAATAGATTTACAACGGTAAAAATGTGTGTAAGGTCCAAATAGGCTAGAGGGGGGGTGAATAGCCTAATAAAAACTTCTACAAAAATTACTTAACCACAAGTTAGTACAAAAAGTGGCGGAGCAAAATGCACTAGCTCTAACTAATTAAGCAAGCCACCTACACAAGTCTAGTACAAGGCTATCCACTAAACACAACAACAAGCTAGATACAAGATGTAAAACGAGAGAAGAGCTTCGAGTGATTATACCGCCATGTAGAGATGAGAAGTACCAATCAATCAATCACACAAGAGAAATCCTCGGGAAGAGAATGACACAAGAATTTATCCCGAGGTTCACTTGCTTCCCGGCAAGCTACTCCTCGTTGTGGCGATGCACCCACTTGTCGGTTCGCGAGCTAATCAACTATCAAGAGTTGAGCCCTCGGCGGGCGCCGCACAACCGCACACAAGATGGGGATCCTCCAAGCCACGAGCTCCACTAGAGTATCCAATTCGCGAACTCCCGCGGGGAAGGATCAAGAACCCCTTACAACACTTGGTGAAGGCTCCAACAATCTCCAATTGTGAGCTCAATCACCTACGCTGCTCCAAGCCGTCTACCGTGTCGGGAAACACGGAAGAGTAACAAGAAATCCGCAGCAACTCGAAGAACAAGTGCCTCTAGAAGCAACTCTCAAGCAATGCACTTGAATCTCACTCAATCTCACTCAAGATGTGCAATCAATCAAAGAGATGAGTGGAGGGGTTGTTCTCTAGCTCAAAGTATGTCTCTAGGTCTCAAAATGTGCAAGAGTTCCCCTCAAAACCCGTCCACCATCTATTTATAACGAAGGGGTACGCAGCTAGCCGTTACCGCGCGAACCAGTTCAAATCGTACTCACCGGACGCGCCGGTCAGGGTGACCGGACGCGTCCGGTCACTACGCGACAAACAAAATCGCGCGGGTCAGAACTAGCCGTTGCAACCACCGGACGCGCTGGACCGAGCCATCGGACGCGCTGGTGACGACCGGACGCGCCGGTCCCGTGACCCACCGGACGCGCCGGTCAGCACCGAGCCGCGCACCGCGAAACAACCACCGGACGCGCCGAAGGACCCACCGGACGCCACAGTGCCCGCGTCCGGTGCGAGTCCAGTAAGCTCCCGACGCGACCGGACGCGTCCGGTGGTACGTGACCGGACGCGCCCCGCGTCCGGTGCACGAACCCTAGCAGCACCCGCGCCGCGAAGAACTGACCGGACGCGCCCCGCGTCCGATGCAGCGTCCGGTGCTGCGTCCGGTGCACGCAGTGACCTCCGTTCGCCTCCGTTTCTTTTCCAACTTTCGGCGCAAAAGAAAATAGGCATTTCACTTCTCTAAAAAGCGCCGAATCCCGCCTCGCAAGCTCGGCGGGAGGGAGAGAGGAACCCAAACCCCTCTCTACCGCTTAAACTCCACCGCCTTCACAAATGTGCCAACACCAACAAGTGATCACCACCTTGTGCATGTGTGTTAGCATTTCACAAACATTTTTCAAGGCGTTATGTTAGCTCTTTACTAGATCCTAAATGCATATGCTCAAGACATTGATCTAGTGGCACTTGATTCCCGAGTTAACCGTGATTGCCCCTCTTGATAGTCGGCTATGAATCCTAAACCCGGTCAATCACTTCTCTACTCATCTTAGACCGGCAAAAGGAAAACCCTATGGTTATACCTTTGCCTTGCGCTCATAGATCCTTCTCCCTCACTTGATCATCATGTCCATCATTTCAAGTGCATCTCCACCATGATCTTGCTCATCATTTCATGCACCAAATCATGTGGTCTTGTGGCCATCTCTCCATGCCATTTCCACCTCCATCACATGTGTTGCTTATGCCTAGCTTAATCACACTTGATACAATAGCATTAGCAACTTGGTGTCATTAATTACCAAAACCAAACTTGGGCTTTCAATCTCCCCCTTTTTGGTAATTGATGACAACCATCACAAAGATATGAAATGAAATTAATTTTCAATTTCGATAGTACTAGCTCCCCCTACATATGTGCTTCCATGAGTTTGGTTCAATTGTGCACATATGTATGGATTATGAAATTTGGGAGAGATACTACTATCAAGTTGATGCTAAGGTATATAGAATGGACCTTTGAAGCGTGATACCAATCGGAGTTGCCTTTATATACCATCCTTAGCATCGATGTAGCTAGACACCACTTGTAATCCATCACTTGTAAAGATCACAAACACTAAAGTACCCCGTGAGATCAACATTATAAGCAAAAGGTGTCTAGATACCACTTAAAAAGCTATTCTTAACAAAACATCATTCAAGTTCTAATTTTAGCAATCACCAAACAAACATGAATATGAATTTAAGCTTTGCAATGCAACAATTCATCATGTTAATGCGCATACAAATGCAACAAATAATTCATGAGCTTGCTCCCCCTACTTGTGTGCTCAAAAATTAATTGATTCCTTTCCAAAGTCTTATCTTATGCTTTCTCTCCCCCTTAGTAACTTTTTCTTTTTGTGACTTTTCTCTCCCCTCTTATTATATCTTTCTCCCCCTTTGTGACTTTTCTATCTTTGTGACTTTTCTCTCCCCCTTTGTCAACAATCACCAAAAAGGTGCCAATTTTAGTGAGAGTTAAGTCAATCAATATGAGGGAGTCCAAATTATGGTTCAATCTAGATCACTTGCCTAGAATATGTAATTCGGTTTGATCCAAGGACAAGCTTCTTCACACCTCATAAAGTATAAGGGTTATCTTGACCATGTTGAATTACACATCATGAGCTCATTTTCTAGATTCAACACTAGGTTTGCAAGCCCACAAACATGTCATATGCTACCACTAGATCAATCAAAACATAGAAGCAATAGTGGTACCATATATACATTAAACTCATTTGATTTTCATGAATGAGCCTATTTGTCATGCAAATATGTCTAAATGTTCTAAACATGTCCTTAGCAAAGTATGGATGATATGTCAAACAACTTTACCTTGCTATGTCGGAGGAGAGGCATGTCATATAATAATGTGGGGTTGCACTCATCTCAAGTTGGAGAAGTCAAGTATGTTCAATTCATTTTTCAACTTGTAAAATCTTTTCTCATCAAGTGGCTTTGTGAATATGTCGGCTAGTTGATCTTCGGTGCCAATGCTCTCAATGCTAATATCACCCTTTTGTTGATGGTCTCTTATGAAGTGATGTCTAATATCAATGTGCTTCGTTCTTGAATGTTGAACCGGATTTTGTGTCATCTTGATAGCACTTTCATTGTCACAAAACAATGGTACATTCTTGAACTTGATTCCAAAGTCATTCAAAGTGGCCTTCATCCAAAGCAATTGTGCACAACAACTACCGGCACTAATGTATTCGGCCTCGGCGGTAGATAGTGCAACACTATTTTGTTTCTTTGATGACCATGAAACAAGAGACCTTCCAAGCAATTGACAAGTGCCACTTGTGCTCATTCTATCAATCTTACATCCACCATAGTCGGAGTCCGAATATCCAATCAACTTAAAATTTGACCCCTTTGGAAACCATAATCCAATATTATGAGTGCCCTTAAGATATCTCAATATCCTCTTTGTTGCTTTCAAGTGACTTTCTCTAGGTGAAGCTTGATATCTTGCACACTTGCACACACTAAACATCACATCCGGCCTAGAAGCGGTGACATAGAGCAAACTTCCAATCATAGACCGGTATTGCTTTTGATCTACCATGTTACCATTATCATCAATACCCAATTGATCATTTGTGCCCATTGGTGTACTCATTGACTTAGCATCTTGCAATCCAAACTTCTTGATCATGTCCTTGATGTACTTGCCTTGACTTACAAAAGTGCCATTCTTCATTTGCTTGATTTGAAGTCCGAGGAAGTAACTAAGCTCTCCAATCATAGACATCTCAAACTCATTTGCCATCATATTTCCAAATTCTTCACAAAAATCTTGATTGGTTGATCCAAAGATAATGTCATCCACATAGATTTGCAATACAAACAAGTCATTTCCAATTTTCTTGGTGAAGAGAGTGGTGTCAACCTTTCCCATCTTGAACCCTTTAGAGAGAAGAAAGTCCCTCAATCTCTCATACCATGCTCTAGGTGCTTGTTTCAAACCATACAATGCCTTCTTGAGCTTGTAAACATGGTTGGGCTTCTTGTCATCTTCAAAACCGGGAGGTTGCTCAACATAAACTTCTTCATTGATGTAACCATTAAGAAATGCACTCTTGACATCCATTTGATAGAGCTTGATGTTGTGTGCACACGCATATGCTAATAAGATTCTAATAGCCTCCAATCTTGCAACCGGTGCATATGTTTCTCCAAAGTCAAGACCCTCAACTTGAGTGTATCCTTGTGCTACTAATCTTGCTTTGTTCCTCACAACCATGCCATCTTGATCTTGCTTATTTTTAAAGACCCACTTGGTGCCAATTACATTGTAGTTCTTTGGTCTTTCCACAAGTTTCCAAACTTGATTTCTAGCAAAGTTGTTTAGTTCTTCATGCATGGCGTTTACCCAATCGGAATCCTTCAAAGCATCTTCTATTTTCTTAGGTTCTTCAAGTGACACGAATGAGTAGTGCTCACAAAAGGATGCTAATCTTGATCTAGTTTGAACACCACTTTGAATTCCACCAATGATTTGATCCAATGGATGATCTCTTGCAATACTAGTAGGTTGGAGTATTGGGAGTTGATTGCTTCCACTAGCTTGACCTTGATCTTGCACTTCATCATGAGAACCACTAGAGCTTGCTTGATTTGTATCAATTTGCACACTTTGGTTGATCACATGAATATCATCATCATCAACTTGTCTTGGCCTAATATCACCAATATCCATGTTCTTCATTGCATTTGACAATTGGTTTCCTCTCACATCATCAAGATTTTGATCTTCATTTTGAGACCCTTGTGTTTCATCAAACTCAACATCATGAACTTCTTCCAAGGTGCCATTTGTGAGATTCCAAACTCTATATGCTTTGCTCGTGGTAGAATAACCAAGTAAGAACCCTTCATCACATTTCTTTTCAAACTTGCTCAATCTAGTGCCTTTCTTGAGAATATAGCATTTGCAACCAAACACTCTAAAGTATGCAATGTTGGGCTTTCTTCCATTCAATAGCTCATATGGTGTCTTTCCAAGCTTCCCATGGCAATAGAGACGGTTGCTACAATAGCAAGCCGTGTTGATAGCTTCACTCCAAAATGAATGACTCACATTGTATTCACTAAGCATTGATCTAGCCATGTCAATCAAAGTTCTATTCTTCCTTTCAACTACACCATTAGATTGAGGAGTGTATGTTGGAGAGAATTGATGTTCAGTACCGAGATCATCACATAATTCCTCAATTCTTGTATTCTTAAACTCACTACCATTGTCACTTCTAATCTTCTTGATGATAGTCTCAAACTCATTTTGCACTCTCTTGACAAAAGATTTGAATAGATCATGTACATCACTCTTGTCATAAAGAAAGAACACCCAAGTGTATCTAGTGTAGTCATCAACAATCACAAAACCATACTTGTTGCCACCAATGCTAGTGTATGTTGTTGGCCCAAACAAGTCCATGTGCAATAGCTCAAATGCCTTTGATGTGCTCATTTCACTCTTACTAGGATGTTTATTTCCAACTTGTTTGCCGGCTTGACAAGCACTACAAGGTTTATCCTTCTCAAAGGTGACATCCTTCAAGCCTCTAACTAAGTCATGCCTCAAAAGTTTGTTCAATTGTTTCATTCCAACATGACCAAGCCTTCTATGCCATAACCATCCCATACTAGATTTGCTAAGCAAGCATGATGTCAAATGTGTCTCACTATCATTGAAGTCAACCAAGTACAAGCTACCATGTCTAAATCCTTTGAATATCAAATTTGATCCATCAACACTAATGACTTCAACATCATCACTACCAAATATGCACTTGAAGCCAAGATCACAAAGTTGTGCCACCGACAAAAGATTGAAGTCCAAGCTCTCAACTAGCAACACATTAGATATGCCCATGTCATTTGAGATAGCAATTTTACCGAGCCCCTTGACCTTGCCTTTCTTGTTATTGCCGAAAGTGATAGCATCAAAACCACCATTTTGACTTGTATCAATTGATTTGAACATACAAGAATCCCCGGTCATATGTTGAGTGCACCCACTATCAAGCACCCAATGCCTTCCTCCGGCTTTGTAATTGACCTACACGATAAGATCAATTCTTTTTAGGTACCCAAACTTGTTTGGGTCCTCCAAGGTTAGTGACTAGGCTCTTTGGTACCCAAATGGCTTTCTTCTTTGAGCCCATCCATGGTGCACCAATGAACTTAGCATGAACACCATTTGTACCCTTGGTAAGTATATAGAAAGAATCAAACTTAATTGAGGATACATTAGCATTGGATTTCTTGTTCATGCAATGTGGCTCTATGTGACCAACTTGCTTGCACCTTTTGCAATAGCTACCATTGTTCTTCACAAAACGAGTCTTGTGAGGAGCAAAAGCGGCCTTGCCTTTCTTGGGGTTATAGCCCAATCCCTCTTTGTAGAGAGAAGCTCTTTGGCTACCCAAGCACATAAGCAAGCGGTCCTCACCACCATAAGCCTTAGCTAAGGTGTGATTGAGCTCTTTTACCTCCTTCTTGAGATTTTCATTCTCAACTATAAGTGTGGAGTCACAAGTGAAACCATCACTATTAGATGAGGATGATGTAGATGAGCTACATGAAGGGTTAGTGGGAGCAACAACAATAGGCTTATGACAAGATTCATCAATTATATCACAAGATATGCCTATGTTGCAAGTTTTAGCTTTCTCAACATTAGTTGGCATGTTTTCACATTTTTCAACTAGAGAGGAATGAGCTTCTTCAAGCTTAGTGTGAGACTTTTGAAGCTTCTTATGGTCTTCCTTTAGACTCTCATAAGATGCCCTAAGCTCATCAAGTTCTTGCATAAGATTTTTCTTTTCCTTAAGCAAGCCCTTGCATTCCTTTCTAGATTCTTTATAATGTTGAGTGCAATCTTCTAGCATAGTGATTAGTTCATCTTTAGTGAATTCTTCTTCATCACTATCACTATCACTAGCATTATCATGATCACTCTCATCATCGGATGATACCTTAGCGGCCTTAGCCATGAAGCACGATGGAGTGTCGAAGAGGGAGACCTTCTCTTGGATAGCAATGCTAGCATGTCCCTTCTTCTTGCTCTTGTAGTCATCCTCATCATCACTTGAGGAATCATCACTATCCCATGTAGCAACATGAGAATCATTCTTCTTCTTATGAGAGCTCTCTTTCTTTTCTTGCTTCTTCTTTTGCTTCTTTCTCTCCTTCTTGATAGCATCTTCATCATCACTATCATAAGGACATTTGGCAATGAGATGGTCCTTGCTATGGCATCTAAAGCATCTCATGGCATGCTCATTCTTCTTAGATGTGTTCTTCTTCCTCCTAGCACGATAGCCCTTCTTTTTCATGAATTTGCCAAATTGCTTGACAAAGAGAGCCATCTTCTCATCAATGTCATCACTATCACAAGAGCTTGAGTCTTCTTCACTTGATGATTCAATCTTGGATTTGCCCTTGGATGTGGTGGCTTTGAATGCCACACTCTTCTTCTTTTCATCATCTTTCTTCTCATTCTCCTTCTTCTTCTTCTTGACCAACTCATCCTTCTCATCATCTTCTCTATATGAATCATCGGTCATCACTTCTTGAAATATTTGTTGAGGAGTTGAATCCTTCAATGTAGTCCTCACTAGCACGGTGATCAATGTATCAAATCTCTTGGGCAAGCTTCTCAAGAACTTCATAGAGAATTGGTTGTCCTTGACCTCCTCACCAAGTGCCTTGAGCTCATTTACAATGACTTGCAATCTATGAAACATCTCCGGTACACTCTCATCATCTTGCATCTTGAAGCTTGAAAATTTTTCTTGCAAGATATATGCTTTAGCGGTCTTTGTGCCTTCGGTGCCCTCAAATGTTTCTTCTAGCTTGACCCAAGCATCATGTGCAACTTCTATGTTCTTCACTTGCTCAAAGGTCTTGTCATCTAGTGCCTCATGAAGAGCACTAATGGCAATGTCATTGCATTGGAGCTTCTTCTCTTCCACCGGTGTAGGTGCTTCCGGATTAGCAACCTCAAATTTTGTCTCGGTGACCTTCCACACTTCTCTATTGATTGATTTTAGGTGTGCGGTCATCTTAACCTTCCAATATGCATAATTTGTGCCATCAAAGTGAGGTGCCTTCTTGGTGTTGTTGATGTGCAAACTTAATTGAGCCATTTCTTCTTCACCGTGGGTTGTTAAGCCTCAAATAAACGGTGCCTCGGCTCCGATACCACTTGTAAGGTCCAAATAGGCTAGAGGGGGGGTGAATAGCCTAATAAAAACTTCTACAAAAATTACTTAACCACAAGTTAGTACAAAAAGTGGCGGAGCAAAATGCACTAGCTCTAACTAATTAAGCAAGCCACCTACACAAGTCTAGTACAAGGCTATCCACTAAACACAACAACAAGCTAGATACAAGATGTAAAACGAGAGAAGAGCTTCGAGTGATTATACCGCCATGTAGAGATGAGAAGTACCAATCAATCAATCACACAAGAGAAATCCTCGGGAAGAGAATGACACAAGAATTTATCCCGAGGTTCACTTGCTTCCCGGCAAGCTACTCCTCGTTGTGGCGATGCACCCACTTGTCGGTTCGCGAGCTAATCAACTATCAAGAGTTGAGCCCTCGGCGGGCGCCGCACAACCGCACACAAGATGGGGATCCTCCAAGCCACGAGCTCCACTAGAGTATCCAATTCGCGAACTCCCGCGGGGAAGGATCAAGAACCCCTTACAACACTTGGTGAAGGCTCCAACAATCTCCAATTGTGAGCTCAATCACCTCCGCTGCTCCAAGCCGTCTACCGTGTCGGGAAACACGGAAGAGTAACAAGAAATCCGCAGCAACTCGAAGAACAAGTGCCTCTAGAAGCAACTCTCAAGCAATGCACTTGAATCTCACTCAATCTCACTCAAGATGTGCAATCAATCAAAGAGATGAGTGGAGGGGTTGTTCTCTAGCTCAAAGTATGTCTCTAGGTCTCAAAATGTGCAAGAGTTCCCCTCAAAACCCGTCCACCATCTATTTATAACGAAGGGGTACGCAGCTAGCCGTTACCGCGCGAACCAGTTCAAATCGTACTCACCGGACGCGCCGGTCAGGGTGACCGGACGCGTCCGGTCACTACGCGACAAACAAAATCGCGCGGGTCAGAACTAGCCGTTGCAACCACCGGACGCGCTGGACCGAGCCATCGGACGCGCTGGTGACGACCGGACGCGCCGGTCCCGTGACCCACCGGACGCGCCGGTCAGCACCGAGCCGCGCACCGCGAAACAACCACCGGACGCGCCGAAGGACCCACCGGACGCCACAGTGCCCGCGTCCGGTGCGAGTCCAGTAAGCTCCCGACGCGACCGGACGCGTCCGGTGGTACGTGACCGGACGCGCCCCGCGTCCGGTGCACGAACCCTAGCAGCACCCGCGCCGCGAAGAACTGACCGGACGCGCCCCGCGTCCGATGCAGCGTCCGGTGCTGCGTCCGGTGCACGCAGTGACCTCCGTTCGCCTCCGTTTCTTTTCCAACTTTCGGCGCAAAAGAAAATAGGCATTTCACTTCTCTAAAAAGCGCCGAATCCCGCCTCGCAAGCTCGGCGGGAGGGAGAGAGGAACCCAAACCCCTCTCTACCGCTTAAACTCCACCGCCTTCACAAATGTGCCAACACCAACAAGTGATCACCACCTTGTGCATGTGTGTTAGCATTTCACAAACATTTTTCAAGGCGTTATGTTAGCTCTTTACTAGATCCTAAATGCATATGCTCAAGACATTGATCTAGTGGCACTTGATTCCCGAGTTAACCGTGATTGCCCCTCTTGATAGTCGGCTATGAATCCTAAACCCGGTCAATCACTTCTCTACTCATCTTAGACCGGCAAAAGGAAAACCCTATGGTTATACCTTTGCCTTGCGCTCATAGATCCTTCTCCCTCACTTGATCATCATGTCCATCATTTCAAGTGCATCTCCACCATGATCTTGCTCATCATTTCATGCACCAAATCATGTGGTCTTGTGGCCATCTCTCCATGCCATTTCCACCTCCATCACATGTGTTGCTTATGCCTAGCTTAATCACACTTGATACAATAGCATTAGCAACTTGGTGTCATTAATTACCAAAACCAAACTTGGGCTTTCAATGTGGCCCACCAGACCCGCTTAACGCGACATGGAAACGCAACGGTCTATTTCTTGCCATAACAAACATGACCAAAATGACGGACAACACAACTTTTCACAACGGTACAGTGCAACGGGCAAATTTCAGACTTATCCGTTCACACTGCGCCATTGCCGAATTATTACAGATCGCACAACTCAGAAAGAACTTGTCATTCACAAGATTCACAGAAGATGTTACAGTACACCGTCAGAGAACCCAGATACCCCAGAAACAACCCTGATGATACTCAAAAGCACTCAGACAACAAAAAAGGAGACAACAACTGAGAAAGAAAGATTTTTTTATTACAAATATCATCAAAGGGTATAAGGTTACAGATATTACAAGACCCAACGAACTCGGTACTATGACGAGCAAGATAGCAATAAAGAGCCCAGGCAGAACTCAGCTCTGGAAATGACTACGTGCTCCTAGCCACAGCACGGCAGAAGACAACCAACTCGGATACACTGTTTTCTTCAAAGGAAGGACGCAGTGCATCCAAGACGGATATCAGCAGCACAGCGGGACAACTCGGACCAGGCGAGGCTCACAAACATAAGTCTATCCAAGCCCGATGTGATCCTAGATTAGACGCTGATCTGCACCGGACATTCGCAAGGCAGTGTGGAAGGATCAAATTGAAGCTACTGGATGATGAAACGTATCCCACATCACAAGATTTCTTTCACCTGCCACCACGTACTACCTGGTACAATGCTGTTGCGAGATTAGTCTACCTCTAATCTTGATCACAAGACTTCTTTCATTCGCTACAAAACTTACAAGACTCACAACTTACGTCCGGGGGCTGCTCTACTTCACAAACTATCATATTCATGGCTATGGAGGCTTCGGACTATACAACAAGACACTTGATGAATCGAAGCAGCACACCAGGAGGAAATTAATAGGCCAAAGAGTGGCGTACATAGACTGGGAGCACCGATAGAACAAGCCTGATAAAAGTCTCAATGAAAAGATAGAAAGCACTAAGAAGAGGACACGCGCGTGAAGAAACAATACTCAAAGAAAAGCATATTCGAAAGAATATACCAACACAATACACCTCGTGACTACAGAGAATTCAATTCAACCGCTAACCTCCACCAACTTTGGACATAAAGCTGGCTACCTAAGAAGACAATAGAAGACCCTCTATCCAAGTTCTTAACGATTAAAAAGAACTCAGAAAGATGCTCGGGGGCTGTAGGGTACATATCCTCAGAAGAGTTTTTCAGTTTTTTCAACAATCGAAATTCAAGACCCTCCAACTTTTTGTTCCAAATAGCAAGAGGCTCGGGGGCTACACTCAGTAAGTGCGCTTTTTCTTTAAAAAAAGCGCACGTCACTTGAACGACTTCTTCAAGACAGGACCACTTCAAGGCTTCAAGTCGAAAGGACCCGGAACAAGCTTGATTCATCAGGCATAGCCAGAGAAACAAGAAAGTCTTCAAGTTTAACCATGAAATGCTCGGGGGCTTATCAATGCGGGACCCATAGGGTTCCCCAATGATGTGACCACAAGTCGTGGGCCCTAGCCTGACCCACAAACTGGAGCAAGGAGAGGTGCAGCATCCACTACACCGAATCCGAGCAGAATAGGCCATACAAGCCGGATTCCTATAGAAAGTAACTTTTGTATCTAGTTTAGGACACCTTCTTTGGATCCGACTAGGATTGTAACCGCACCATAACCTTCTCTATCGATATAAAGAGAGGGCTTGGGCACCCCTGTACCAAGAGACAAGATAACACAATCAATCTAACGCAACAGGCTAACGCCGACTGGACGTAAGGCTATTACTTGATCACGATCGATTGCCCAAACCAGTATAAATCGACTGTCTCTGCGTTCACCGTCGAGCTCTAGCATACGCCGAAGTCCGAACAACTATCCCGGGTACACCCGTGGCAGGCTATCGGTGGTCAAACACTACAATAACAACTTACATAATTATTGTTATGGATATTAATTAATTTTAAATAAATTGGTAGTGTTACTGGTATATGAGTTATTAAGGAAGATTTTTCATGATTATTCAAACGTATAGAGACATGTATAGGTGGGCGATGGCCGACAGGCGGTGATGCCTATTGGGCGGTGGGCGGCAGACAAGGCACTGAGGTGGGTAGGCGGCAATCAGTGCCTCATTGGGGAGGGACACGCCACAGAGAGATAGACACATAGAGGAGGGCGAGGGCTCTTGGTGACTGGCGTCTAGCACAGTGCTCGAGTGCCCTTCGCGGCTGCGCGCCTGGTCCAGAGTGCGCGACAGCCGTCAGGTGCCGGGTTGGGTGAGGGTCATGAGGGAGAGGGATTGAGGTGTGAGGTTTATATTCCTAGGGTCATTGATGGGCCTAGTGGGCCAAATTGTTTCAGGGCCTGATGGTGATCCGCGGGTGAAATCGAAAATCCACTCCAAAACCGCTAACTTGTAGGTATCCGAACTCAAAAATCCATGGGCGAAAATCAGACTTCGAAACCAAAACCACTAGACCCGAAATCCACTGATATTCGACCCAAACTGGCCCCATTGCCATCCTTATTCCTCACCCTTTAGGCCCCTTTGGAATGGGGGAGACGCTAGCGCCCGGACGTCCGACCCCAAGAGGCGTCCGGACGTAGCTCCTACCTAGTCTGTAAAGTTATCTGGTTCCACCCGTAACTCTCACCCAGCCAGTAAACCATAACAGAGGGGACAACCCGTGCTCTGCTGCACGCACAAGCGGGGACCAGCCGTGCCACTGTTGCCATCCCTCTCCGCTTCCCATCTCTCTACTTCCCACGCGCATGCATGACGACATTTGGATCACATTGCAACATGTGTCGTAACACCAGATCTACTTTTGCAACATGCAGGTGAAACACTTGCAATATACATTTGAAACAACTAAAACACTTGCAACATACGTCTGAAACACCAGAAAAACACATGTGTAGCCATTGCAAAATATTTGTAACATCCAGATGAAACACTTGAAACATACATTTGAAACAACTGAAAACACTTAAAAACATAATCTTGCAACCATGCATATATATGCAACATCCAGATCTACTTTTGCAACATCCAGATGAAATATTTGCAACATGAAATAGATGAAACAGTCAGAACATACACTTGAAACATACGTTACAACATGTGCAACATTTCGATATATTGTTGCAACACCGATATAAAACACTTGCAACATACCTCTGAAACATTAGAAGCACTTGAAACATACATTTGCAACACACGCTTTTAGCGTAATATCTCTTTGCTATTTGGCAATAGAGGCTCATCAACGCGTGGAGTTCACCGATGTAGAGCTCGCCGGTGGCGCGGAGCTCACCGTTCTAGTGGAGAAGGACGCGACAAGTTCGGCGGAGAAGGCCGCGATGGGCCACGTGCTCTAGAAGGTCGCATCGTGTGAGAGGAGTGGTGGAGAGGGAGGAAGACGGGCTGTTGCGCTCCTGGTGTGGTGGAGATGCTGGTTGGAGGAGTGGAGGGGCGGTGGAGGGGAGGGGCTGTGGAGAGTGCGGTCGCCGAGGCGGTGCGGGCACATGGGAGAGCATAGTCCCTCTCTCTCTTGCATGCAGCTGAAGTCTCCCTCACATTGGGGCACGCACGTTGCGCTCCCTCTCTCTCGTATGCAGCTGGACGGGCCCATGCACATGCTCTCTTGGACAGACACAATGGCAAGAGAAGGCGCGTGGTGCAGTAACATGCACGGGCACCCGAACTCGTGTGTCCATTCTGAACATCCAGACGCTAGCATGGACCAACAAGAATACGAATACATACACAGAAAATAGGCGGGCACGTAGCCGCAAGCGCGCTTGTATAAGAATACAAATACATAGGCAGAATAAGAATACGAACAAATGCTAGACGCGTCGGACGTGTCCCCAGCCTACTTGGGCTGGGCTCTCGTTGCCTGGGACGTTGGGAAGGCCTTGGGTTTGGGCCCCTCTTTAGTGTTTGACCTCGTGGAGACCCACGAAATAACATGCTTCCCACAAGAGGCCCGATAGACGACGGTGATGGTAACGTTGATGGCCCGCGTAGCAAGACAAGAGGCTTTGCTCGAAAAAAAAAAAGCAAGACAAGAGGCAACGTCGTCCTCCTCTCGTGCTCTGGAGTTGGATTGGCTTGTCGAGCAGCACTGGACTATTGCTCTTTGTCAATTGACATCTTCCGCCGTAGCCGATTGCGTGCCTCTTCCTTCTACTATATACTTTGCTTCCATGTTTATTTGCAGAGTTGGAGTTGGCAGCGTCTACGAGCGAATTCGTTTGTAACGTGTTTTTTTTCCAGGAAAAAGGTTTTTTTTCTTGTCCAGATCTGTTTCCTGTGAGCAGTATTTATCTTTCATAAAAAAACAAAACAACCTGTTAAAAAGCGAAACTAATAAAGCGAGATTTTTTTAATAAGCCAGGGGATCCCCCGCCTATATATATTGCACTTGCACTAGAGTGGTAATATAAATTATCGCTCAAAGAAGATACAACATAGTTTCATGGCCTTATAACACACAGCATTGCCAAAAACACATGCGATGACAGAGGACAACCACAAATCACCTCTACGGTCATTTCTCAACGGAGAGTTTCTTCATGTGGTTGTTATCAAGATATTACCACATCATAGAAAATGAAATAAATCTTGGATGAACCACCTATCCTCAATGCATAGTTTCATTTTATTGTTTCATAGAAATTTAATTTCATGATTCATATTGAGTTGGTGGTAATCGTGCTAAAAGAGTTTCATCTCACTTCTTCTCTATTTTCTTAAAGATGTTGCCATGTCGTAAAAAATGACTATGTGACAGTCTATTGAATACAAATAAAACTCATATGAAGCTTCCACTAAGACTCGTCTAAGAAAACGAGATGTTAAAGTAGTTATTATTACTAAGGGGATGTTTAGTTTCTGGGGCGTGAAAATTTTTGAGGTGTCACATCAGATGTTTAATGGGATGTTGGAAGGGGTGTTCGGATACTAATAAAAAAACTAATTACATAACTCGTCTGGAAACCGCGAGACGAATTTATTAAGCCTAATTAATCCATCATTAGCACATGTTACTGTAGCACGACATTGTCAAATCATGGATTAATTAGGCTTAAAAAATTCGTCTCGTAAATTTATTGCAATCTATGTAATTAGTTATTTTTTCGTCTATATTTAATACTCCGATCCATGCATGTGTCCAAACTTCCGATGTGATGGGGTGAAAAATTTTTAGGGAGGAACTAAACACCCCCTAAGTCTATTATGCAATAATCATCCATGGCCTTGTTTAGATTGCAACTTTTTGCAACCTGGGCTACTGTAGCACTTTCGTTTGTATTAGCTCAAAAGATTCGTCTCGCAAATTACAGACAAACTGTGTAATTACTAATTAGTTATTTTTTTACCTATATTTAGTACTCCATGCATGCGTCTGAAGATTGATATGACAGAGAGAGTGTAAAAATTTGGAATTTGAAAGGTAGCTAAACGAGGCCAATGCTTGCAAAGCTCTGCAACTCTGCCTTCTCCAATCATACGACTGACGAAGAGCACCTAGCTCTTAGATTAGATTGGTGATGAATGAAGGACCTAGCTGATCCGCTGTACCTACGGAGTATGTATTACCACTTCTTGTATGACGACTACACAGAGGCTCCATCCCATGGTACGTACTCTAATTTTCACGTTGAGTTGAGTTGAGTTGGTGTTGGCGAAGCAAGATCCAATTCATCAATGCAATACTAATAATAATATAACAGGTCCAGCTGACCCAGCCGGCCGGAGAGAGACGTCGTACGCGATCGAGACGAGCTGTGCTCTGCTCTGAAAAAAAAAGTTACGGCTGTCCAATAAACCCGTAACATTTAGATCTTCAGTTGCGATTTTCCTTCTCCTCCTCCGTGCGTCGTCATTTGAGTGGGCGGCCGCACAGTGCCGTGTGCAGGAGTTCCGTACCCAATTTTTTCCCGCTCTGCTCTCTGCTGCGTCATTCTCGTTGGCGTAACGGCGCTCACGGCATCGACGACTTGTCAGTGAATGAAACATGTGTTTTTGTCTCCGGCATCGACGACTTGTCAGTGAATGAAACATGTGTTTTTGTCTCTTGCATGCTGGCTCTTTCTCATCTCGTTGTTTTGATTGATTTGGGCCTTGTTTACTTCCCTTCTAAGTTCCAAATTTTTACACTCTCTATTACATCAATCTTTAGACGCATGAATGGAGTATTTAATATAGGTAAAAGAAATAACTAATTACACAGTTTGGTTGTAAATCACGAGACGAATCTTTTGAGTTTAATTAGGTCATGATTGGACACTAATTGCCAAATACAAACGAAAGTGCTACAGTAGCAAAATTTCCCAAAAAAAAATTTTGCATCAAAACACCCCCTTGATAGTGAGTGAAACATTATATTTGTTGGTTGCACGAGACCGCATGGACGACGCGTGTATATATAGCAGATAGATAAATAAACACCTTTAATTCAGTACGACAGACGACGACAGCAGCAGGGGTAATAAAGGGTTACTGACGGGATCGGATGGTGGATCTGGATCCAGACCGTACGCGCGTTTCCATCGGCCGGCCGGGCTAGCTGGGCATGTTTAGTTGGCAAAAAAAAATTTGCAAAATTTTTTAGATTCTCCGTCACATCGAATCTTTAACACAGATACGAAGCATTAAATATAGATAAAAAATAAAACTAATTACACAGTTTAGACGAAATTCACGAGACGAATCTTTTAAACCTAGTTAGTCTATGATTGGATAATATTTGTCAAATAATAACGAAATTTGCTACAGTAGCATTTTTCAAAAATTTTCGGAAACTAAACGGGCCCACCTCTCATTGATTTCGCCGGGCGAGCTGAGGCCGCGCGCGTCATTTTGCTGGCGTTGCAGCGATGACGATGGCATCCGCATCATGCATATGCGTCCGGCCGGCGTCTCCTTCACTTCAAAGCGCTGTGTTTACTTCACTAAATTTGGAGTGTCAAATTTACTATAGCGACACTGCAGCATTTCGTTTGTATTTAGTAATAATTATCCAACCGTTGACTAATTAGGCTCAAAACGTTCGTCTCGCAAAGTACAATCAAACTGTGCAATTAATTTTTTATTTTATTTATATTTAGTACTCTATGCATATATCACAAGTTTAATATGACGAGGAATATTCTTTTTACATAGTGCATTTTTTTAACTAAACTGAGCCTATATATCGTGTTCGTGTACGTGCATCAGACTACAGACAAGCCAATTAACAATATTAATTGGCCGACGGGCAAGTAGATAGGTCGTCGCACGCCACGCTGCAGGACTACTGTTCATTAAAGAATGCAATTAACAATATTAATTAGCGCCAGTCTAATGATGCTGCTGCGCACGCGCCGAGGACGAGGACGTCGCAGGTACAGCGTGCGGGGTCGCCGGTCTCCGTCGTCCGCAGCCACGCTGGCAGGCTACCTACCTGCTGCCCGGAGCACAGAAAGCGGTGGCTATTAAATGCATGATTAAACCCTTACCGATATATACCGACCGAGTACGTATACTAGTACTATTACCACAACGTACGTAGTACACCCGTTCCGTTCATGCATCGCCAGTAGCCCAGCATACATGTACTAGTACTCCCGTATAGTACGTAGATTTCGCGTGTGTAACCAAATGGTCCCGGCTACTAGTATTACCTGTTTTCCACACGTGGTCTTACTAGTCTCTTAGACAAGTATATACTACAAGTTCGTATTTATTACATACTCCCTCCATATCGGATTTAGAAGTCGTTTAGGACAGCGACACGGTCTCCAAAACACAATTTTGACCTCTTGTTTTTATAAAAAATATTTATGGAAAAGTGATATATGTATACTTTTTTGAAAGTATTTTTCAAGACAAATTTATTCATATAATTTTTACATTTGCAAACTCAACAACTTAAAAGTTATTGATGATTTATATTTCCAATGTTTGACCCAAACTTTGTCTAAAACGACTTCTAAATCCAATACGGAGGGAGTACGTACATACTTAACCGATTATCTAATTATTTGTCTTTGTGGTCTCTTCCTTTGTTCATTTTATAACACAGTATTTATATTATAGACGATCAAACACGTCCATGTGTTATAATTTGTTGTGTTATCTAGCTCACATATAGACTACTTGTGGTTGGGAGATTTATTTATTCAACGATCATGTCACGTGTTTCGACTGGCCGGGATCACCTAGTTATGATGAATTTATCATGTACTCTAATACATGCTTTTAATATTCCATCCATACCCATGTTTCTTTTATCCCTCTGCATGCTACCTGCATTGGCCTTCAATAAGATGCATTTAGTTGGCCCTTAGCTAGCTTAAGGTACAATATATATCTAGCTGTTGGTGAGTTGCATTCTTAACATCACGAATCTTGGTTTTGAATTTGTTAGTTACTATAAATTTTGTATCTGCATGATAAGTTGAAACCCTTGTGCTTATTGTACCTTTTTATTCAAACTCCTTTTCCATTTTATAAAAAAGAAGACTATTATTAGGTCATAAATTAGTATTAGCAATGTTATAAATATTCACTTAAGGATTTAAGTCTATGCCACACCACTCAAGATTGGTGGTGGAGTTTCAAGTGAGATCTCGGAGGGGCTAATATAACAATGCTAGCCTTAAGAGGGAATTAATTAATATTGATGCCTAATAATCGTTGTGTTTACTCCAAGTTTTTTATTAAAAAAAGGAGGTCATAGCCATCTTTCGTAAACACAAAACCTCCTCCGCAGCTCAAGATTTTGAATTTCCTCTAACAAAGAAGTATATGTGTAGTAGTACTTTTTACAAAAAAAAAGTAGGATATCAATATAGATGTGTAATAATGTTTAGTCAAAATGCATAAATTTTATCCAACAACAACTTACATAATTATTGTCATAGATATTAATTGATTTCAATAAATCGGAAGTGTTATTGGTATATGAGTTATTAAGGCAATATTTGTCATGATTATTTGAAACGTATAGAGATATGTATATTCGTTGCCCATACAAATGTATACTTGATTTGCATGAAGTCACAACGTGAATGCTTGCTTTAAGTTAGTTTTCTATACATTAACTGAAGGACTAAACAGGTGACCTGAGAGAGGTGAATAGAAGTTTTTTTTTTGCTGAGCAAACAAGTGATATGTGGGCTATATATGTCCCAACGATCAATCCAATCCCTCTCTTTTAGTTCCCGCCAAGATCATGCAGTCATGACATATTACTGACTTTATGGAATGAGACTAGTAAAATGGAGAGCCAAACAAGAAAAGAAGGATTCTCAAAAGATATTTTTTCATAGAATCCCGGCCAAGTCAGAGAACATAAACCCGACTTAACCAGTATTAGCCCATGGTGAAGGTTTTCCCAAGAGATTTTGAAAAAAAAAAGATGTGGGCTTCACCAAAAAATCTGAAATCCCTCTTGGAAATTGAAGTTTTGTCAAGATTTCTCACAAGACACTATTTTGCTTCTTCTAAATGAAAGGACACCATTGTCCTCATCCTCTTGCCCCACATGGCTTCTTGCACTCTCCATGTGCATGATGCGGATCTATCATGGATCCTTAGGGCAGATGGTCCCTTTGGCACCAAGCTCAATTCATCCTTCACTAATGCATGGTCCATATATACAGTATGTGCCAATCCTCCTACTTGCCCTACACCACTGCATGTGCAGTCGGCGCCATGCCTAGCCAATCCTAGATCACTTAGCCGTTGGCTGCCATATGTCGCATCCATAACCTATACATCGTGAGCCAAGAGACATATTCCACCAATACCTTCCTATTAGCTAAAGCATAATCATGAGCACACAACATTCTATGCTCCACCAAAAGATCCAAACATCTCAACACATGCGTGTCAAGCACTCACCACACATATATAGACCAGACCTATGTATATCTTAACTTGGTTTCTCACTAACAATGATAGAAGATATAGGCTCAATTAGTGGTAACTAGACCTTTTCACATAGCAGACATGGTAATTTAGATGTAGATTGAAGAGATTTTTTTATATAATTTCAAAAGTGGATAATTTAGATGCAAAATTGAAGTGGTTACTTAGACTGACTATGGTATATGTGGGTATTTTTTTAGAAAACAGAATAAAACTAACAGCTATTATTCTTGCTCTATGGTGATTAACATCTATGGAATTGATGATGACAATATCTTTCTAATGTTTTTTTCTCGAATACACAAAAAATTTGCGTATCATTGTAATTAAGAAGAAGAGTTTAACGATACAAACAATATGCTTCTGATGAGCGCCCTGGGTACTCAATTGTACTCACTGAGCCCACCAGGAGGTTTCCACACAAGTGTCAGCTCCATAACCACCTATTGCCTGCAACAGAGTAGAAAAACCCTGAGTACTCAATTGTACTCCACAAGACTTACCCGTCGGGAGGAAAGAAAAGACTCCAAGGATATAAAAGGCTATCTGGCTTATGAGTTATTACAACTGCCGGAAGCATTAATTAGCAGTCATCATTAGTTCATCAACCAACCATTCTATGTAAGCACTTATGCTACTTTTCAGTAAGGGTTGAGTAATTAGAACTATTTTATCATCTTCCATGTTCCAGTTCTTACTATGGTGCTAGACCATAGCCAAAGTCGTTACCATCCCAAAAACGGTGATTCATGAATCAATGTATCCTAGCTGGGTACCCCGAAACACACGCCTTATCTGTATCCCGGGCACAGACAAGACCAACCCGCTCAGCTCTTGTCAAGGGGTCCAGGTCCCCGTCCAAACTTGGACTCCAAGCCCCCAAAACCTGAGGCCTGGCCTTAGTGCGGTGCTTAGACCTTCACCCATAATCCACCACTAAAAGTCGGTCTAGAAAGAGTCAAAACCCATGACAAGAGAGTAACAAGTCTTCCCGCTCCAATAAGCAAGTATGTGCTCAGGATAATAAGTCTGTGACCTCACTACCATCCACAGCAACGGACGGTCCTCAATCGACACAGGCAGAACGAACGCAACCCAAGCCTCGCTTGGTTGCCCAACCAAGTCCAAATCCAAATCCAAAGTACCATCCAGCCCGATCTCCAATTATTATCCATATATATTCCATGTGATAGTAATATGATAATAGTAATAATAATATATTTCCTATCTCTCGCGAGTGATAGGTAATCACTCGACTTCTACTGGGGTCCTATATGCAAGTAGGTTTCATTCAACTCCTTTAAACTTAATGTACAAACATAAAATAAAGTGCAGAATAATAGGGGTTATGCACCGGGGCTTGCATGAGTAAGATATAACCAAAGTTAGCATTTCATCATAGTGGCATGATCCTCCAAACACCATCCTTTCCGATACTCCAGATGACTTCACGATCCATCGTTGTTCCTATTATGGTACACATGGATGCAATGTAGAGACGTAAATAACCAACGGCAACCGTGACTCATAAAATACGATCTACGCCTCTCAAGCTAACGAGCTAGTTCTAACGACGACCGTACTTAGGCTATGAATCCACATTGTCGAATAAGACATTATTTCCCAATAAGTGTTTTAGTTATACAAACCCAAGGTGTTTTTTTATTTATTCATTGATTAACATATGTATTGAACTAGGGCTCATTGACTACCTTATCAAGTAATTATTCTGAAGCTATCAAAATAACAGTGAGCACATAATAATACGGTGAAGCTACTATAAAATTTCCAATGCTAACACTATCACCATTTTCTCACAGGCACTCCAACAAGTTATATTTAAGCATCTCAAGTTAATTAAAGAATCCCTGAAAATATTACCAACTATGCGAACAGGATACACTAGCAGATAGATTATGGTTTTCGGAACCTAACAAAATTAGTTTTGCAATTTTTGGATTCCTACATAATTTTATATTAAATCCGCAAGTTTAGGTCAGAAACTGAATTAGAAATCGCTTTAGAAATTGAAAAGGGCATGCGGCAAACCATCCAGCCCAGCAACACATTGCGGCCTGCGCGGGGTGCGGCCGCGCGTAGCGGGCCGGCCCAAGTGGCCCGTCCGGACGTGGGCTGCGCCTTTTGCAGAAAAGACCCCCGCTTTAAGCTAAACTAACCTGTAGTACTACGTACTACTATTCATCTGATTCTAGCGTTTCGCATTTGGACCCAAGCAAAATTTCAATTTCTATTTCTTACCCTCTCTTGCTCTTCTCGATGGAAACAGAGCAGGGGACGGCTCGGGCTCGGCCGATTCCCGCTCGTGGCTGACCGGTGACTGCAACTGAGGACCGCGCACCCATCTCAGGACTGGCACAGCCCACGGGAGCTCGCGGCCAGGCCGAGCATGGCCTGCAGTCGTCTGGCCACAGGCGCCGGCGGCCATGGCGACGACAGCCTGACAGTGGAGGCGCTTCGGCGGTGAGGGAGCGAGCCGGCGGCAAGGGGCGATGCTCGGGCATGCCTGGTCCAGCGCGCACCCGCAGAGGGGCGGGGCACGCCTAGTGTCGGACCATGGCGGCCTGGCCACGGCAGTCGGAAGGTCAGCGGCGGCGGCGGCGGCCGTGGAAGCGAGGTCGGCGGCGCAGAGGGGCCATTGGGGCGAAGCGCGTCGGACGTGGCTTGGTGCGAACGATGAGCTGGAGTGGCCAGCTGGGGTTGAAGAGAGTAGGGAGCGGCGGTGGCGGTGGCGCTCTGCTCTGCGCCCATGGCGCTCGTGCGCGCGGCGAGAGAGAGCGACAGAAAGACTGAGAGAGCAGAGGGAGCGGCCGAGTGCCTCGTGATAAGGACTGGATGAGGGAGCAGCGCGGCAAGGACGCAGCAAGCAGGGGCGCACATGGAGTGGCGGAGGCACAGCGTGGCGAGGACGGCGAAGCAGGGAGAAGTCAAGGTCCACAGTTGCGGCGCGTTCGCGTCGCAATGAAGGTGCGTGTTGGGCAGCGGGGCAGCAAGCGCAGAACGGCAGCCGCAGCTCAGCGGGCAGCGGACGTAGGCAGGGCAGCCAAGGCACTCCTGTGCGCACACAGGCGCAGCGAGGACAGAGCAGGGCCGAGGCGAGGCGGCCATCAGCGGCGCGTGGTGGGACAGCAAGAGGCAGCGGCATGTGCCACAGTGGCTCGGCGTGACCGCGTGCACGCACTTCAGCGCGGAGTGGCGTGGCATGCGCTAGCGACAGCAGCGGCAGCCGACGCAGGCGTAGGCGTACGCGAGCGCTGCAATGCGCGCCACCAGCAGAGCGTACAGCGACACAGGGAGGCAGCAGCGCTAGCAGCGGCCAGGCGCGGCGCACGTGTGGCAGAGCGTGCTCAGCGGCCGCGTCGCGACAAGCGGCACGCTGATCACGGCCACAAGGCCAAAAAGACCGAAACCGTGCGCTGCACGCATTTAAAGCGCGCCACAACTCAAAACTAGCTCGGTTAAGACTAAACCAACTCGACAGAGCTCAAGAGAGCATTAAGGGCTACAACATCTATTAGGGCATTGCTAGCATTTGAGCAACAGGAAGGGAATAATATCGGCGCCAATTTGGGTTTGTCCTTGGGCGTGCCAGTTCAAGAACAGATGCCAAACAGCACGCTCTAAAGAAGTTTAGGCAATTTTTGAAACGCCAACACAAAATCGAACTAGTCCATGAACTATAACATGCTAGGGTACACACTATGGTGCAACCAACAGTGCAGAAACATGGATCTAATGTTTAAGAAATTTAATCAAAATTTAAATGTCAAAACTGCATTGTCCTTAGGTTTTCAGACTTGAGTCATTTTAGTTCTAGAAGCTGAAACTGAATCCCAAATTCAATTCTTGAGCTATCAAAAATACTATTGAACAACATTTATTCACCAAAACAGAAGTTGCATTTTCATCTACTAAGCTTGTACCTCAATTTTCATTTAAACCCCAAACACATGTTCTATATTATTTTTGCTTCATAAAAATTGCTTTTCAAGCCAAACCATTGTTTTGCAATAATAACTTAAGAACTAGGTTTTGCATTTTTCATTCCCTTTTTGCACTAATTTTTACACTAACAAACATCACATCAACACTTGAAACAAATGTACTAACACATTCTCGACATCCGTATCTTGACGATGGCATAATTATTCTAGTCATTTTCATATCATTTAAGTTCTCAAAATTCAGTTTCCAAGCTTACTATTTATATAAAAACAAACATTATCTTAGAGCACTAAGGTAGATGGACTTGCGTTATTCATTTGATTTCTTTTAATCCCAAAAGTGAGGTATATACGGTCTGCTTCGTCATTTCAAGTGCAAATTAAGTTTAAAACCCAAAGAAGCTCGAATATTTTTTAGGTCCTAATCCGGGTGCTAAGCGAGTTCGTAACACCACGATACCCCACATGAAGGACAACATGTACTAGCAACGGAATCATCCATCACCCTGGCACAGTCACAGTCACTAGCTAGCACAGTACCCATGGTTGCTGGGAAGCACCATTCAATCCTTTTCTTTTTCCCTTCCTGTGGGTGTCATCACTCACACCATGCACTAGAGTCTAATTTTGCTTTATCGGGAGGAAATCGACTGATGCAACGGCTGTCCAATAACTACACTCTCAACAGTGAATTCCTGCAAGAGGTTGAGAGTCTGCTACTGTTCAGTATACTGTTCAATATATACTGCTAGCCGTGAGCAAATTTAACCGAGAACCGAAAATCGAATCGAAAGAACCAGAACCGAAACCGAAGGAACCAGAACCGAAAAAATCGATTCCTTATTCGGTTCCTGATATTGAGGAATCGAAATAACCGAAGACTACTATTGGTTAACCGAATTAACCGAAAGAACCGATTACATGAATTATACTTCACTTACTTGTATTTTGTAAGATTATGTTTGGTTTATGTGTAGTGCTTTATATTTGAACTGCTATATATTTGTGTTACTATATTGCTATTGTTTTCATATAAATTATTATTATTAAAAATGAATATAGTGTTGCATAAATTTGCCTTAGAACACGTAATCTTGAGGTCTTCTGAAAAATTTGGTTAGTTCGGTTAGAACCAAAACCAAACCGAAATAACTAATAACCGAAATACTCGGCTCCTAAAAATTTTTCGAACCGATCGGTTCCCATTTTCTAGGAACCGAATTTCATTAATAACCGAGGGAACCGAACCGAAACCGCCCAACATTCAATCCTTTTCTTTTTTTCCCTTCTTGTGGATGTGTCACCACTCACACCATGCACTAGAGTCTAATTTTGCTTTATCGGGAGGGAATCGACTAATGCAACAGCTGTCCAATAACTACACTCTCAACAATGAATTCCTGCAAGAGGTTGAGTCTGCTACTGTTTACTATACTGTTCAATGTATTGACATTATTGTTCACAAGTGTTGTTCAAGCGTTTTTCATGGTTGTTTACTATTTAGGTTAAAAAATATGTTGTTCAAGTGTTTTTAGGCGTGTTATTCACCGTTTAGTGAAAAAACACACACGTCCACTCTCAATGCATCTGAAATTCCAAGAAGCTGAGAGCCTTTGCTACCGTTCAATATGTATTCCTATCATTCAATATACTGTTACAGGTAGAAACCACAGCTGTTCATCAGTCTTTTTTTTCTTTTCTACAGAAATGTGCATGTACGTTGTAACATAATGTACTTCTTATTTCATCACGTGTCACCGTACCTAGACGATTTGCGGCTTGGAAATTTGTCCAACAATCGTGTCATTTGTTTCAATACATATTAGAGCCGCTATGCTAGCCTAAATCATAATCTTCACGACCAACTTGGATTTGGTTCTCTCACGAAAACCTAGAGGAAGAGTAGCCAGGCCTTGCAGTTCTCGCTCCTTTGCCTTATAATTCGTTAATTCTCTTTCTCGACGGGATGGGGAAGGGATGTACTAAAAAAAAGTCAAAGCGACTTATAATTGGGATGGAGTAATACTGAATCTTGATGCTTTTGCTTCGAATCATACTTAATTTGTAACATTGTTATATATGCTTTGTGAGCCCGGGTCCCTAAGGGATCGTAGAAAGGGACGTAAGGGCATTATGGTAAGTAAAGAAAATGCACTTGAAAAGAAAATCGCTTCTCTGTTTAACATCTGCATCACAGCACCACTTTATATCTAATTATAAGTGGTTCAGATTGGTCGCCCGATTATGGTCAATCCTAAAGGACCAATGCCATTTCCTGTTCACACACGGCGTTGCGACATGTACATTTCCTATATATACAACGGCAAGGAACTGCAAATTAAACACGCGTGTGTGGATTCTATTGATCATCATATATAAAATAATTTTGAATTTGTGCCTAATATGCACATGCTGGTGAACAATATAATAATGATATATGCTGGTTAATTTTTAGCTTGTGTTGTGCTGAGTGCTGATTGGCAGGCTGGGCCTATAAATTGACATGCCCTCCCCTCTCCTGCGCTCTGCAAACTACCACAGCAGAGTGATAAGCAAGCAAGCTTCTCACTCATCAGCACAGCACCTGGCGTTACTGAAGCTAGTAGCCATGAAGGTAGAGCGCGACCTCCACATGAGCCGGGGCGACGGCGAGGACAGCTACGCCTCCAACTCCAGGCTTCAGGTACACTGTGTACCTGTGCTTCTTCTTCTACATCATGCATGTCGTCTCAGCCGATCTGCACATGTTGCATGCGCGCATGTGTGGACCTGTATGTATGCATGGCCGCATATGCATGCTCGTACGTCTCAACAATACATGTTCCTCAGGAGAAGTCCATACTGAAGACGAGGCCGGTGCTGCACAAGGCCGTGGCGGCGGCGCATGCGTCGTCGCTGTCCTCCGGCGGCGGCGCCATGGTCGTCGCGGACCTCGGCTGCTCGTCGGGGCCCAACACGCTGCTTGTCGTCTCCGAGGTGCTCGGAGCGGTGGCCGACCGCCGAGACGAGCTGACAACGATGGCCGCCGCCCAACCGCCGGCGATGCACGTGCAGTTCTTCCTGAACGACCTGCCCGGCAACGACTTCAACCTCGTGTTCCAGTCGCTGGAGCTGTTCAAGAAGCTGGCCGCCAAGGACAAGGGGGACGCGCTGCCGCCGTACTACGTCGCCGGGCTGCCGGGCTCCTTCTACACCCGGCTGTTCCCGGGCCGCTGCGTCCACCTCTTCCACTCCTCCTACTGCCTCATGTGGCGCTCCAAGGTCCCCGACGAGCTCGCCGGGGGCGCCGTCCTCAACGAGGGCAACATGTACATCTGGGAGACCACGCCGCCGGCGGTGGTGGCGCTGTACCGGAGGCAGTTCCAGGAGGACTTCTCGCTGTTCCTCAGGCTGCGCCACATGGAGCTCGTGTCCGGTGGCCAGATGGTGCTGGCGTTCCTGGGCAGGAAGAACAAGGACGTGCTCCGTGGCGAGGTCAGCTACATGTGGGGCCTCCTCGCGCAGGCTCTTCAGTCCCTCGTCAAAGAGGTCTGCTTGTTCTGTTGTTTTCTGTTCTCTTGTGCAACATCATCCATCAATGAAATTCCTGAACTGAGCTGATGAACCCTAGCAAGCTAGCTTCCTGATGCATTTGCATGCATGGCGCCATGGCACAGGGCCGTGTGGAGAAGGAGCAGCTGGACTCCTTCAACCTGCCGTTCTACGCGCCGTCGGTGGACGAGGTGAGGGACGTGATCAGGCAGAGCCAGGCGTTCGACGTCACCCACATCCAGCTCTTCGAGTCCAACTGGGATCCGCACGACGACACGGAGGACGACGACGGCGACCTCGTGCTCGACGGCGTCCAGAGCGGCGTCAACGTCGCCAAGTCCATCAGGGCCGTGATCGGGCCGCTCATCGCGCACCACTTCGGCGAGCACGTACTTGACGACCTCTTCGAGCTGTATGCCAAGAACGTCGCGGTGCACCTCCAGAAAGTGAAGACCAAGTACCCTGTCATCGAGATTTATGAGTACTCTAAATAGGTATGCCAAGAGTCGTGTTCATCCTGAGAGAAGCATGGCGCAATGCTATTCTACTGAGGAGGTGGTCGACTGGTGCCTCACTTACATTGACCCCACTAATCCAATTGGCATCTCCAAGTCTTGCCATGAGGGAAGGCTAGCGGGGAGAGGGTGTGTTGGGGAGAAGCAAATTACTCCAGATTCAGATGACTTTGAACAAGCCCACTTTTTAGTGTTACGACACACAGCAGAAGTGGACCCTTACATTGAAGAGCATATGTTGATCTTGAGGCAACAAAATCCGCATCGGGGCGAAGCTTGGTTAGCGAGGGCATATATGAGTGAGTTCAATAATTGGTTTAAATGCCGACTACGCAGTTCAAACTCTTGCCCAGACAAAAGGCTTCGACAGCTGGCAAAGGGCCCCTTCTTCACAGTCACAACTTATCAAGGCTGACATAAATGGCTACACCTTTTACACCATTAATCAAGACAAGAAAAGCGTGTACCAGAACAGTGCTGTTCGTATAGATGCAATTGACAACAATATGCAGAAGGCAGCGTACTATGGTCAAATTGAAGAGATATGGGAACTCCCATATGCTGGCTTCAAGGTGCCCATTTTTCGTTGCCGATGGGTTTAGGGAAGACAGGGTGTGATGAAAGACAGGTATGGCTTCATAACCGTTGACCTTGAACAAGTTGGGTACATGGAAGAGCCATTTGTACTCGCAAGTCAGGTTTCTCAAGTCTTCTATGTGCGTGACACTAGAAACAAGAGACGACAAGTGGTTCTCCCCGGGAAAAAACGGGTTGTCGGAGTTCAAAATCAAGTGGACGAGGAAGAGTTCAAACAATCCGATGAAATTCCTCCTTTCGGTACTTCCATCCTCCCTGTGATTTCGCCGAGTGAGCTAACACCATACCTAAGAGATGGTCACAAGGAGGATGCCCCCATGGCAAAAAGACGCCGAAAACGGGAAGTACGCACAAAATAATGCTCAAGTGAGTTTTTGAACATAGTTGTGATTTTTTAGAACAAGGTGATTCAGCAAACTGATTAACTTGTTTATTTATGCAGGTATATATAGGAGCTCCTCCTCAACTGCTTAACTTGCTGGTGCCGAACTTCGAGCATGAATCTAATTTACTTGCATTGGTAGAGATATATTGGAGCTAGCATGTTTAAATGTTTAGCAGTTTAGTTGGCTGCTTTTCTGGTGTAATATATATATATTGTCATAAAGATACTCTATTGTCAAAACTACTCCCTCCGTCCCGAAATAAACGTCGTTCTAGCATCCGAAAGCTGTCCCAGAAAGAGTGTCGTCGGAGGCATCGGTCCCACACTGCTCCCTATAACCGCACCTAGGCTGCATCGCCCTGAGCCATCCGCTCGTCCCCTCCAATCTCGGCGTCTCTCTCTCTCTCTCTCTCTCTCCTGCACTGGCACCCCCCTCCCCTTCTCCTCCGCCGGTAGAAGGCCAGCGCCCGCCCTGCTCATCTCCTCCACCGGCGACGGTAGGTGGCTGAGATCCAGCCCCTCCCTCATTTGCTCCACCGCGCGAGGCGACGGGTAGACGAGATCCAGCCGGCCGAGATCCAAGCAGCCAAGATCCATCCGGCCCCCAACCTCCGTTGGCTTCTCTTCTCCTTCGTCGGTGCCACCTTCCCCTTCTGCTCCATTGACGGCGGGGAGACGCCGCTGCTTGGCTTGGAGGCCGAGATCCGCCCCGTCCCCCATCCGCAACGCCCCGATGCGGAGCGGTCGCGGATGGCGCTGCCTTTGCCCATGGTGCCCGACGCGGAGGAGCCAGAGATGGGGTCTCGGAGGAACCGGAGATGGGGGCTGACGCAGCATGGGGAGGGCAACAGCGACTGGACATCCATGGCGAGGAAGGCAGAGATGACCATGTGCGCGACAGAGAAGAGTAGGGGCACGTATGTCTTTTTCCTTTGGCCTTGGTCCGCGTGAGAACTCCTACAACGACAGTTTTTATGGGACGGAGGGAGTACTTTGTAACTTAGTACTCTAGAGATAATGCGACGAACTCTATTTAAATGCCGATGAAATGTAGTTCGATCACCTTACTTATGCAACAGATAACACTTTTTTTTGGAAGAATCAGAATTCTCATATATGCAACAAATAATACATTTTTTGGAAGAATCAGGAGGAGCCAGAGGCTCCTACAGCAAATGCATTAAAGAAACAAATAAGGAACAAAAAGTGCAGCTACAAACAAGCTAGCTAAGAAAGAGAGGAGGAAGGAAAAGAACAGCAAGGGTTAAGGTACAGCAAAGGAGAGAAAGAAATGCCAGAGGACTACAATAGGAATTCTCAGGTTCCATCCCCGTTGTGGACATATGATTTTTGCATTTTTTTTCTTATTACAAACACATCTTTTTTTCACATTATTGGAAACAAATACTTACTAATTGAGCCTAAATTAGCATGTGATTCAACTAATCAAAATGTGAATACAAAATTTAAATAGTTTATTAATCTGGCCTAAAAATCATTGATTCGATCTCGTAAGTCGTAATGTGATGTAATTTTAGAAACCATTGATGAAAATGATTTATAAAAATCCTTGAGTGTAATTTCAAAATATATTTCTCCAGTTTCATATGTGACTATTTTGTGATGTTTATTTGATATCTAGTCACATTTGAAATTGTTGGTGTCCATTTTAAGGAGCCGCATTTCCTCTCTTATCTTTTTATGTCCTTTTGTTCACTATCGATAGTACCGATAATCACCAGTAGTTCCAATAATTTGTGCAGCGCCTCGCAGAGCCCTACGCTGGTATAGTACCAATCGGTTGTCCGGTAGTACCAGTAATTTGCGAAGCGCCAGCGCTGGTAGTACCGATCTCCTCCAGTACTATCGCTAGCGTGCGGTGCCAGCCTCCTGGAGTCCGCGGCCTGGTCCATCTAACCCTATAGCTGGTCACTCTGCACTAGCGCCGCATCCCCCTCTCACCGCATCGCGAGCGCCGCCGCATCGCCTCGCTCGCCCTCGCTCCTGTCCGCCACGCCGCTCCGTCCCGGTCACCCGCTCTGCCGTGCGCCTCGGCTGCCGGGCTGCGCTGCCCTCGCCCGGCGTCCGGCCCTCCTCGCCGCCCTTGCTCGGGAGGTCGTGCGGCCGCGCGGTGGAAGATCCTCCTGGCCATGGATTGAAGATCCTCCTGCTGTTGGCCGTGTAGGGACTCGATCGGGATTCAAGTTTCCTTTCCCCGTACTGGGTCTTTCTTGAGGTAAAATTGCCAAATCGGTTCCATCTCCCAATGCAGTTCGTTCTATAGTTCGATTCCTGGCCAGCTTCCCTCTTGCTCCTATCTCTTTGCTGCTCTCTCCTCATCTGAATCCTATCTCGTGCTCTTATTTATCAGTCATATGTCAACCACTGGAAATGCCACGGAGGAAGCAGCCCGTGGTGACCGTGGCTCAGATGCCGCTGCGGAGCAGAGTTCTCCTCGTCAACAGCATGAAGCTCGCTCCAAAGCCCTTAATGATCATGGCAGTGGCAACAGGAAGAACCCGCCTCGCGGTGCCTGTGGCCAGGGTGACCGTGGTTCAGATGCAGCTGGGAAGCGCTGTTCTCCCCGTCACCAGCATGAAGCTCGCTTCAAGGCCCTTCATGATCAGGGCAATGGTAAGAAGAAGAACCCGCCTCGTGGTGCCCGTGGCCTGCAGGGTGACCGTGGTTCAGCTGAGCAGACCCATCCTGCCCGGGGCCGTGGCTCCAATCCACGTGGCCGTGGCTCTAATAAACGTGGCCGTGGTACCGCTAGCAGTTCTGGTCAGCAGCCTGCTCAACAAACTTGGTATTTGGAAGATTATGATGAGGTCCCTGTCTTGACCGATAAGGAGATTGAGCTCACTATTCATGGCAGAGTCATTGATCACACAATATGTCCCGACACTCCTCCTAGCATTCGTTTTTTTGCTTCTCATCAGTTGAAGTGGATGAATGATTCCAAGCCCTGGGTTCGCATGCCTGAGCATGGTCCTGGTACCTTTGTTCCCCATCTCGCACAGTGAAAGTCCTATGTTTGGTGTTGGTAATTAGTGACAATGCCTAAGTACTAATCCTATGCCTAAGTTGTATGTAGCATATGAGGATTAGTACATTCCAAGGTTGGTGGCAAGATGGACATGGTGATCATGATGACCACACTTGGATTTGGACGCAACTCTATGTGATCAAGGCAAAGGTATATGCTTAAGGGTTGTGTTTTAGTAACCAAGACACCTAGTGGGTGTGGTTACATTATAGGATAGATAGCCGTACTATAAAGAGGGGAATGACGCGGCTATTGAACTCCTAAGTGCCTCTAGGTGTGCATTTCATAATTATATGCATTTGGATAGAACTAATAACGCCTCGAAAAATGTTTGTGAAAATGCTAACACACTCGCACATGACGTGATCACTTGGTGGTGTTAGCTCATTTGCGAAGGCGGTGGAGTTTGAGCGGTAGAGAGGGTTTGGGGTCCTCTCTCCCTCCCGCCGAGCTTGCGAGGCGAGATTCAAGCGTTTTTGAGGAATTGAAACGCCTATTTTCCACTACGCCGGAAGTCAAAAATCAAACGGAGGCAAACGGAGGTCACAGTGGTGACCGGACGCTGGACCGGACGCGGTCTCTGTTTGACCGGACGCGTCCGATCAGCGTTCAGTGTCTGCGCGTGTTTCGGTTGTTTGATCGGACGCGGTGGTGCGTCCGGTCACAGTCGACCGGATGCGTCTGGTCGATCAGGGAGCTTACTGGACTCCAACCGGACGCTGACACTGTGGCGTCCGGTCAGTTCTGCAGCGCGTCCGGTCGCTGTTTCGTTGTGCACTGCCCAGGCTTGACCAGCGCGTCCGGTCCGTCACGGGACCAGCGCGTTCGGTCGAGCTTCGCGCGTCCGGTCGTTGCGTGCAGCGCGTCTGGTCAGTGGTTTGCAAAAGTAGCCGTTGTGCGATCGGCGTGTCCGGTCAGTTTGACCAGCGCGTCCGGTCAGCGCGACTTCGGCTGTTTCAAGTGCGTAACGGCTATATTCGAAGGGGTACGTCTATAAATACTCGTTGGCCGGCTCAAAGCTCTATCTCTTGGACATTTGACATACTTGTGAGCACTTTGAGCTAAGCAACTCCCCTCCCACTCATCTCTCTTGCTTCTTTGCATATTCGAAGTGAGATTGAGTGATCCAAGTGCATTTGCATTGTGAGATAGCATCTAGTTGGCACTTGGTGGTTGATTTACTGCGGGATTCTTGTTTCTCTTGGTGGTTGCCGCCACCTAGATGGCTTGGAGCAGCTTGGAGGCGTTGGCAAGAGTTGGTGATTGTTCTTGGCCACCTCCGGTGATTGTGAGGGGTTTGTGCCTACCTCGGCGAAGCGCCAAAGGCAACATTAGTAAATTGCTCGTGTCATTGCAACCTTTTGCCATTTGGTAGGTTCTTGTGGCGCCTTTTGAGAGGCTCGGTGTGAGACTGATTAGCCACCGAACCACGTGGTGAAGAGGGACACAACGGGGACTAGCGTGCCGGCAAGCACGTGAACCTCGGGATAAATCTTGTGTCATTACTTTTCATATTGTGATTGATTGATCCCGGTGTTCGGTTGTCTTGGTATTCATTGTTGATCATATTGGTTGGCTCAATACTTCGCCCCTCGGTGAAACCCTCCTAACTCAACTCCGCATTACTTTCTTAGTTATCTTTGCTAGCTAGTTAGCTTTGCTAGAGTAGCCCTTTTGTGTAGCTTGCTAGTTGTAGTTGTAGTTACCTTCTCGGTTTGACTTGTGCGGTTGAGTGCCATTATACAAGAATTGTGAATTGGATAGGTGGCTTGCAAACACCCCGTAGGCTAAGCAAAACTCGCTTCTCACTATTTGTTGTATTGATAAACTTGTTTAGCGTGTCTTTGTAGAAAATTTTAAAAGGCTATTCACCCCCCCTCTAGCCATCAAGACCTTTCACACAGGACTACAGGCATCGAGTTGAGGACATGAGAAAACTGCGTAATGAAAATCCTTATGTTTGGCATAAGAATGTTACTTTGGAACGTCACTTTTGGACAAAGTTTCAGTTTGATTACTACTACTTTTTCATCTATAAAGGCGCTGACTCTAAGGAGCCTCCTCCAGTCATTCGTGTCAAGCAAATTGATGTTCTGCATCTCCAGCGTCATGACCACCCCGAGATCCAGCAGCTTGTTAAGGATCTTGATAACTGTAAGCTACTCAATCTCCTTGGCTTCAACTACAATTGGAATACCGAGATTATTTGTCAGTTTTATGCCACCTTCTGGATGGACATTGAAAATGATCGCATGCACTGGATGACGGAAGGAGTGCATTACAACGTGGACTATGTCACCTTCTCAAGGCTGCTTGGGTTTGGCAAAGAGGACCGCGACGCCCCTTCCCTTTTTCATGATAGAGTACATTTGGTTCTGCAAGACATTCAGCACATGTATCTTCCCAACAAGACTGCGGATTTCAAGACTACGTGGCTCCGGCCCTACTACTTTGTCCTCAATAATACGCTCCGGGCCACTCTCTATCCTAAGATTGGTGAAACCACTAATTTGCTGAAGGAGACTCCGAAGGTGCTTAACAAGATTCGTGATGGCCAAGTTCATTTCTCTATAAGCCATTACATGTGGACCAAAATCTACATAGCTGTAAGGGATCCCAAAGTGCATTATCCCTATGCTCCCTACATCATGCATATCATTGAGCAAGTCACTGGGAAAGAATTTCTCAAGGATGTCAAGCATAAGCCTCTCCGAATCAGAAACCCATATTCTCCTGCTGCCAAGGCTGAGTTTGAGAAAGGTGCCATGTCTTCTGCTACTCCTTCTGCTAGTGTTACTCTTGGTGGTCATCACTCTTGTGGCCCGTCTGTCACTGCAGCTGCCCCTTCGGTCGACCCTCGTTCCTCCAGTGCACACCGTGGTCATGGTGGAAGCATTAAGTATGCTTTCTCCAAGTTCTTTGAGGCCTTTTGCTACAAGATGAAGCGTGATGATCATCGTCTCCAAAGGATTGAGCAGAAATTGAACATTGATCCTCCTTCTCCTCTTCGTGAGTTCTGTGATCCCTTTGTGCTTTATCGTGAGGAGCGTGCTGCTGCTAAGGCTGCTGCTAGGGCTGCTCGGGCTCCTCCTGTTGATGAGTCTGGTCCTTCGTCATACCTGCATGGCAAGTGGGCCAGTCCTATTGCTCACCTCGATGTCGACGACGAGGACACCACTGAGGATGAGTACGAGGATGATGACGACGGTGAAGATGATGATGATGGTGATGACTTCGAGGCTTAAGATTGTTCTCTCACATGGCCAACCCTTTTTAGCACTTAACTTGATGCCAAAGGGGGAGTGTTAGGCTTAAATCATGCCTTAATAAGTCAGTTGTTCTTTTGTGTCTATCTTATAGTTGGACCTAGTGGTGGCAAGACCTTTTATATCTTAGATTGGTAGCATGTAATGAACCTTAATCTCGTGTGGTGGCTCTTGTTAATGGATATGGACACGTGTGTGATGGTTTGATTGTAGGCAATCTCTAGAACTTATTTTGTCGCTTGTGATGATGGTTGTTATTTGTGAATGGTCTTGTGTTGTTTAAGATTTCTATGATCTTGTATCTTGACCATTCTTTCTTCTTTTGTTTGTGATTATGCCATGTCATCTTTGCATCACCTCTGATTGCTATGTTCACACACTCATTTAGGCACTAAATGTCTCGATGACATTTTTTTTCTAAGTGAAGAATGTGTGAAACTAAATGTCTCTTTTTTACCTTTTGGCATTGCGCTGTTTCGAAACTGCGGTACCTTTTACCTTTGTATGATGCAAAATTAGAGCCTGTGTTTAACTGATATACCTATATATTGTACATAGAAACACCATTTCTCTTCGAGTTCATGAGAAACACGTACATGTTACATAACAGTCCAATATTAATTGTTCAAACAAATCAAATGAAACATGCGCATCAGCATGAGTAGAGACTAATTAATCTAGTATGTACCATTGTTACCACTCTCCTGTTCACTAAATAATGACCTTAGTGTATTGTGTACTAAATTTGTACCCTCAGGCACATAAAAGCTGCAACAGCATGGTACAAACACAAACGCATATCCTTCGGTCCCCGGCCAAGCGAACCTCAACATGCTCCCATCACCTGCGCCATCAATAAGTGACAATTTTCAAATTTTTGGCATTTCCCGTCACCTCACTTCGTCCATGCATCGATCTTCTTTAAGGAGTTGTACTGACTGCTGGCTATTTCATGAAGTGGCTCAATTGGACTAGGGCAAAACATGCCTTAATAATGTTCTTGCTGTCATGCTTTTGTGTTAATGGCAACAAATGTTCCTTAAATTACAAACACAGACCAAATTACCATCAACAACCATTGATATAGCATTAGCATCATCAACAGGTTCCTTAAAGTACATATACAACAAAGTCACAGTTTGCATCACCTGCCAAACTGACATTCACAACCTCACTACTACTAACAGAGAAGCATCATGCCACATTACACAAAATGCCAGCCAGGGTGTCCAGCAAAAGCACCCATACTAACATATATGCCTCACCTGCATACTAATACTACCACCTTCAAAAGCCTGGTCTTCATGCCATCTATCCATTCAACATAATGACCACCAAGGTGATCAGCAGGATCAAACACAGCACAACTAAAATGTCAATGCAACTATTCTTCTGATTGATCTGTGCTTGCAATGCCTGCATTAATTCAGCCTTGGTCTGCAGCTCCTGTTGCTTGTCCTGCACCTCCTTCTGCTTTCCCTCCATTTCCTTCTGCAATGCGAGCAACTGCATATCCTTGACGTCCACTAGTGCTTCCTTCTTCCCCAGCTCTTTCTTCAGTCCCCAAACAGCATCACGCAGGTCCCTCAGCAACTCCTTCAGGAAATCCGATGACTCCTCGTCGAGCCAACGGAAGAAGGCGCAGTCCTCTGCAGTCTGCATCTTGAACAAACATTTCATTCATATCAGATATCACACCACACAAACCAAACAATAGGGGGAGGAGGGGGTAGAGATTGGATGGTGGCAAGCAATCAAGAGAAAAAAAGGAATCGTCTACGGCTTAGAGCATGGTGGTTAACATTTCAATCTTGTTCCTTTAGAGGCCATGATGAGACACCTCAGTTCAAAAATAGAGGGAACTTTCTTGAAATATTAAAACTTCTTGCTGAGTTTAATCCTGAAATTGCAAGTGTTGTGTTAGCCACAATGTTGCAAAAAGAGAGCAAATGACAATTGTTTTCAGATTTGTGGATAATGATGATATTGTACAAGAACGGTTCTTTGACTTGATACATGTGAAGAACACCAAAGCACTAACATTGAAGAAGGAATCATCTTATGTATTGTCCAGCTATGGCTCTGATGTGCAGAACATTCGAGGTCAAGGTTATGATGGCGCTAGCAAAATGAAGGGAGAGTTAAATGGGCTACAAGCACTTTTTCTCAAAGAATGCCCTTATGCATATCATTACTGATTTTCGGGATTTGAAGAAAAGAAAAGTGGACTTTTTAACAAGTGCTAGTTCTATGGGTTACTTGTCTTTTGGTACATATATGCATACCAGTATGATACTGTAATGGGTATCCTAGGGACAATAGACCATGGTCACTTGTGTTTTGTTAATTGTGACCTAATGTAGTAGTATAGAATATAGAACTACTACTTATGTCATCACAACACAGAAACCAAGCAATTGGGGGGGGGGGCAGATTGGATGATTCTTACAGAAGCCTTGCTGCATAGGTAGTACCGCCGTCCTGGCTGCTCATCGCCCCATGAAACCCATCTGCACGCCTTTATCTTGCAGCCGCATTCCACCGCCGGCTTGTACGCGAGAGGCCCAATGCGGTACGGCACGGGCGAATCTTGCCCATCGTACTCACCGCCGCCACCTTGCCTGCTTGCTGACCAACGCGAGCTGGAGTAAGACATTGCACCGGAGGCGGCGCCACACTCCCGCTTCAGCCCACCGCCGGCGCCGCGCGACCAAATCGCCTGAACCCTAACTTTTGTGCTGCTGCGGGAGCCCTCGGGCGGAGAGCGCCGGAGGAAACAGGGGAGACAGGGGAGGGGAAGCGAATTGAAGGCGTATTAATTTTGACGATCGACCTGGACCGGGGGGTGGTCGTGACTGCTAGTATACTGCAATGCAGTTGCGGCATCTCAGCCATCCAAAGTGACCACAGATGGCTAGGATCAAAGCCCCTTTTCTCTCTCATTTTTTTCTCCACCACGTGCTATCGTATCTGTTTTTTTGAGGGAAAGAACAGTGAGCACACAAGAGTACACTATTTTGCCTTCGAGGATTGCTCATCACGTACGTGTGATGGTGTGAGTCACCAACAGCTCCAGATTCGAGTATATGAAAACTAAAATTATAATATCACGGAGCATATATGTTGAAAATCATGAAAATATGTGAAAACTAAAAAAATTATAGTATTCCGGAGTATATATGTTGAAATTACGAAAATATATCTGCAACACTAAATCTAAAAAACATTATACCTAATATTAAAGAGTCAAAATCCCACCTCCATTTTTTTCCATTCAATCTGATCTAAACCGTTCGGCCCATCTTAGCGCCGTCGCTGTACGCGGGACTGGAGCAGCGATGACGCTACACGCGCGTGAGACGGAAAAAAAGCGGTGGCGCTGCGCGCAGGACAAGAGCAACGGCAGTGTAGCCTGTGGGACGGTGACGCTGGACAGAAGCAACAACGGCGTAGGATACGGTGCAACGGGGCCGGAAGGTGGACACTTTTTTTATTAGAGCAACGTGAGGTGGAGAGATGTGAGCTGAGCTGGATGCGAGTGGATGGGCCGAATGGTTTGGTCAGATTGAAGGAAAAAAAATAGAGGTGGGATTTTAGTTGTCTAATATTAGCTATATATTTATCAGATTTAGTGGATTTAGATATATTTTTGCAATTTTCACATATACTAGAAAGACTGGCGTGGCCTTGCCACGCCCTCCAAGGATGGCCTGCCTGGATGTACAAATACAGATTATGATCATGGCATTGAGACCGGTCTCAGTGGAGTCAGCGATCCAGCCCTTGGAAATGTGCTTATTTTTGTTGCTGGTTGTAAAAATAGCTCTTTCCTTATACTAATCACTCCTAGGCTAATACAACCTAGAGCTTGTTGGCAACTCTAAATTGCTACCAAATTTTCTCCAGTGCTAGTATTTTCATGTGGCTGCATACTGTGATCCTTGATCAATCAAAAAAAATATTAGTCTAGCAATGAGAATTGCTCAAATATTGTGCAAAAACAGAGATTTACCAGCCTTTTCTTCCAACGGATTAAGATCATTATGAATTTTGGCAATCTACAATAATCAAATAAATTGTAGTATGCGAGTGATCTCAAATAGATGGCCTCGTATCTTAACTCCAACTCTATCTCCTCTGAATTAAAGGAATAATTGGACCTGTAATATCAAGTTGCATCCGTTTGCAAAACGACACAACAATTTCTAAAAAAATGAGAAACCACTAATCAACAGCAAGAAGCTAAACAATTATTTCACATATTGAAAATCACTGTATGTTTGGTACGACTCCATGACTTACTAAAATGTAGCCAAAAAAATCAGGGGCGCTGGGGATCGAACCCGGCCCTTAGGCAACAAAGCAGACACCACCCTTAAAACTTTTTCCTTTTTCATTTTCCACGCCCTTTTTTTCCTAAGGCGCAGCCTGGCCAAAACGTGCGCGCTTCGGCCCGTCCTTCGCCATCCACCCCGCCAGCCCGCGGCGCCGTCACCTAGCCTTTAGGGTTTCAAGGCGCCGTGGCATCCACGTGCCATAGTACGTCAGCCTTCGTCTCCGCCGCATCCGCACGCCACAGCCTCCGTCTCCGCCTCTCCATCCTCGAGCCTCCGACGCCGTCCGCCGAGGAGGTCAGATCTGGCCTCGGCGACCTGCCGGTGGAGGACCAGCCCAGCGTCCGACCCCCTCTTGAAGCCCTCCCGACCTCGACCTCTTCGCCTGCTGGGACTCCGCCGTTGGGTGCCCCACCACCGCTCCAAGCTAGCTAGCTCGTCGCTATGCGGGCCTAGTGTGGAAACAACGCCCGCCGCCAGTACTTCAAGGTTACCCAACTTTCGTTTTTTTTTCAAATATATCTCTTGAGTTTGTTTCTTTTAGGTCTGTGTGTTGTCTTTAGCAATATAGTGGGTAGCTAGTGTAGTGTAGTTTCAGTGTTTTGATAAATGTAGTGTGCTTAATTAGTTTAAGTGTTTTTAAATATATTTTTCATGTTTAATAAATACCAAAATGGTTTGAGTAATTCGTTGAACTAGATGATGCCCCACGCGTTGCTGCGGGCATTATGTAGGAAGATTTGTGGATAGTTCTTCTAGATTAGACCTGAAGTGTCAACAATTAGTATAACTAATTAAGTTATTATATACATTAAAAATATAATAATTCTTTTGTAGGGTAAAAAATGGATAGGATCCTCGAAAACGGGATAAATTATACTAAAAAAGGATATGTCATTGGATTAGTGTGATAGAATAGAAGTATCAATGACATTTCTTCTTTAGTAACCAATAATATTTTTAAGTACTAAAAATATAATGTTACTTTTGTAGATTACAGAAATATAGAGATAGGATCCATCCAAAAAAACTATAAATTATATTCACAAAGATACATGTTTGCCGCTAAATAAACTTGTCCAGTGGATGGCAGTAGTAACCAACATGCGTGTGTTTCATGTTCCCTTTGAGTAATTAATGTTCAGTAGCTGGTAATTGTGGTTTGTGATCCATGTAATTAGTTAGTCATGCATAATCTTGTGAATGGACCAAGTGAGAATTGAACATGTGTGCTGAAATGGCTGCATAAGCAGTTTCTGTTGAGTGGTTGTTTCCGTGGTGCAAATCATGTTTCCTGTGAATGTGCAAAATCATGCTTTGTGAGCTTTATTTTTATAATGCACATCACAATACTACAAGTAGCAGTTCACCATTTAACTGAAACTAATAAAATAGTATAGCAGTGACTACTAGTAGGAGTAGAGGCATTCTACATTTCTATTGCTGCTAGGTGCTAGCTTGTACCCCTATTACGACTGAGAAGAATTAATAATAAAAAACTATATTTAGCTTTAGGAAACATCTTTTTCATGAGTTAGCTATTGGTGATAACTTATCTTTGAGTGATTCTTTATAATTCCAGCTCGAATCATATGAAAAGGTGCTATATATATCTGCTCTACTAAAATACTTTTTGTTGTCTGTATATATCTTGAGATTGCACTAATATTAGTAAAATTATTATTATATATTTTTTTTAGAATTTTAGGGACGTGCCCCGTCTATTAACCAAGGTCAATAGACTCCAACAAACACTAGGAAGCAAAACGACTCCAACAGAGAGCTAAAAATGTTTGAACAACCATACTGTACACTGCAGTCACCAGAAAACTTCAGCTTGGTTCTTCATGTGAATGAGAACTTCAGTCTTGTGTCAGGCTCGCACACTGTTTTCCTCCCAGCAGCGCTCAGGGTTTACTTCTTATATAGATAGCTATATTGTGCTTTCAATGGCATCACAATATTTTGACTGATCCTATAGACAGTTTGGCTTTGCTATTAGATTTACCCTATAATGAAGTTAAGCTGTTGTTATCAAATTAAGTTCAGATTCCTATGATCGAAATGTTCCTGGTTTATTTAGATAGTAAAACAGCTGAATTAATAACTTTGGTGGGGGAATGGATGAACTACTAAGTACTAACTGAAAGCATATAAATTTTTTTGTTAGTTTGTGTAGCATATCTGCTTATATTGGTTAGCCTAGGAAAATTCTATTCTAGTTCTTGGCACAAATTGTCTATTTATAGGACACAGGTGGACAAGTTATTTTGTTTTACCAAGTAGTACCATTGTTTTTACAACTAAGTTAATTATTTTGCTTGCTATTTCTAGGAATCTGGCAAAGAACAAAGGCGCCGGTCATTGGTGTTAGTGGTAGCTGTTGGCTACGCACAGATCCCTTTATGAATGGTAAGCGTTAGCTTTGTGATATACGTAGCTACGTACTGTTACATATGGCATGGCTGTATCATGGTCCATAATAACCTTACTAAATTTCTTTTATAGGAATCAGATAATATTCGTGCATCATCATCTACCAACGAAGTATCTAATTACAGTGCATCAGATGAGGGAGAGAGTGATGCTAATGCAGAGGACCAACATGAATATGATACTGAGCAAGAGATAGAGGTGCAGGCATCTCAACCTCCTGGTCGCCGCCGGAGAAATAGGAAAGTCGCACTGTGGCCAAATGATCAGATGGTTGTCACAGAGCTCACGGTGGAAGGGATGCCCATTGAGAAGAAGGCCTAGATAAGAATGAGGAAGCTTGCTGGTTTGATTGCTAGACAAAGGTTGTCCTTGCTCATGCCTTCATTCACTGAGCTAACTAAAGAAGACAAGCAGCAAATATTTGATGATTGTGTTGAGCCTTCATTGGAGTTTGCAGATGCGTTGAAGGATACGGCGTAAGGTGATGATGAGGATGGTAAACAAAAGTTGGAGAACCCACAAAAGCTATCTAGTACGTTCTTTTGTTAGGAAAGGGTTGGATGCCAGGGAGAAACACCCATACATTCCGCGTGATGATTAGGAATATTTTGTGACTCTACAGGGGAGCGACGAAGCAAAGGAAAAAAGTGAGAGATACAAGAAGCTTCGGGAGAGGAACAAGCATAACCATTGCCTAGGGACAACAGGGTATGCTGGGAAAGCCGAAAAGTGGGAGCAAGAGGATAGGGAATTAGCGGCTGAAGGCATCAATAATCCTTGGAACAGATATCCTGAGGGTCGCTCTAGGAATTTTCTGCGTGCACGGAGTAAGTTGGTTAAGTCAGAAGGTTGTGCTCAGATTGTTTGGGCGTCAAAGTCAGATGAACTTGTCTCTCAGCAAATTTTAGAGAAGCAAGCAGAGCTGGAGTCTTCAGGGCTCATGGACACTTTGGTCAGGGATAAAGATGTGCTCACACAGGTCTTGGGCCAACCAGAACAGACAGGGCGCGTGTGCGGTGTGTCTAGTTACCATGGTTGGAAGCATTGGCCGAATTGCTCCAGCATGTATAGAAAGAGGAAGCATTCAGATGATGTGGATGTGGAAGCCCTTAAAGATGAACTTCGCGAAGAACTTCGCGTGGAGCTCACTCAAGATATCACATGGCCAAGCTACGTGAACAAGGAATGAATTTGGTCCCATCTTCCAACACCCTTTCCTGTGTAGGTGGTATGAAGAGCAGTTGTGCCTCTGCCCCGGATGAAGATTGCAATGTATATTTGGACGGACATCCAAATCCTTTGAACCTTCTTACAAAGCCAACATTGTGTACACTTGTGATCAACCCTAGAGGTTATCAGGTGGAGGTAGGAAGGGGTAAAGTATTCCCACAGCAAACTCATATATATTCAGTTCCTTTACTGGATGGATATGTCGTTGTACTTGTTGAATTTGTATATCCGCAACATGAGGGCTTTGTGCTGACTCTGCCCGCAAGTGCTGAGATAACAACTCTTGGAAAGGCTATGTTCAAGAGGGTCCAGTGGAGGAAGAGTGGCACTGTGGTATCACGGACGGTGCTCTCTACCAAAAGCTCATTGGAACCTACACTACCACTAGGCACCAAAAGCAGTTTGAAGGACGTTGTGGTATCCAATGTTTCTTCCTCACGAGATGAGAAAGTGAATAGTGCCCCTATTGTAGGAAATTGTGCTTCCAAGGAGCATGCAAAAGGCAAGAAACGAACTAATAAGTCCACACATGCTCCTGCTGGCTGTCCCCTAGCCCCTAGAGCACCCAACAAGAGGGACACCAAACAAGACCAGTAGGAGGCGGAACCGACCAAATCATCTAAGAGTACCCCTCTGCCTTCTGTATGGATACGGCCCAACTCCAAGTTCAAGTTTGGACAGCCAATGCTATCAGCAAAAGAAGTCGAGAAGGCAGGACCAGGGTGTGTTGCTATTCATGCCTACTACATGAAAGCATGTGGAGAATAGAAACACCGGGATAGTAGGTAGAGTGGAGCACCAATATTTTTGGCGTGAGTTAGAATCTGAGCCTCTCACCGTGGGATTTGAAGACTTGTTTGACCTCCTCACACTTGATGCATTGGATGTAGCAATTCTTCGCGTGTTGACACTGTACGTACAATTTCTTCTCTTTTAGACTTGTTCATTTTTTAGCTAGTGATGCTCTTCATATATTTGCATTGCTTGCTAAATTGTTTTTGTATATGCTTCTTTATTCCTAGATGCCTCATTGTAGAAGCTAGGGGCAAATCTGTGCCGGTGGCCCTTCTTGATCCAGATGCCTTGTCAATAAAATCCTTGAGAAGTAATAGAGGTTACAGCGTGGCGTATTTGGAAAGATGCCTAAGGAAATATGCCCAGAAAAAATATGTGATGTTTGCGCATAACTGTGGTGGCCACTGGATTGCTGTCATCATTGTTCCCAACTGGCACAAGGTGTTGTACCTCGACTCCATTAGAGGCAGGAATACAGATCTGAATGGGTTAAAATCTGTGATAGATGAGTGAGTTTTCATAACCTACTATTAACACATTCTTAATTACGTTACTGAGTCAAACAAATGTGGTAACAACTCATGTATGTGTAGGGCTTATGGCAATATCCAACCCAAGGCGAAGAAAGGGCAGAAAAATGTGAAGTTGATTCATGCCACCAAAATTCGAGTAAGTAATGCTTCACTTCCAGTTTTGAAGTAGTGTTTCAATTATATTATTAACCATGTTCGATCATATGATCGCAGTGCCTGCAGCAAGGTTTGGACAACACATGTGGTTTCTATGTGGCCCACAACTTGATGCTTGCGATGACACAGACCAATGTGGATAATTCAGAGGTATGGCAGATCTATTTACTATTATTAGTTGTTGTTTGCACTTGAATGCGATACTTGTGCAATATGCTGAAAACCCCAAGGTTCAGCATCCTGTCTTGTGGCTGGATCCTGTGCCAGATGTGGATGGTAGATTCTTATATATAGTAAGTAACTTGTTAATTAGCCTTACTAGCTAGTATAGTGCCCGCTGCATTTCAGATTTACACATGAAACAACTAAATGGGAAAAATATGTTTATTTGCAAATTGTGATTGATCCGTTATACATAATTTGGCTAATAATGTTCCTGATCTATTGGCGCTACCTGCTTAGTTCTACTGTTTGACATTTCCTCGTTCCTCAAATCCAATGAATGCTAGTGGTTCTCCTCTTGTCCTCAGATCCTCATTAGTCTCTTGAAAACATATGCAAGACAAAATCATATTGTGAGTCAAGAAGAATTTGATGGTGGTGGTGCTGCTACTAAACATTTGGTCATCAGAAGCAATTAAGATGCGTCAGAAGATCCTGCAGCCTTTTCTACTCGCTGTTTCCATGAATACAGAACCCACAATAGGTCAGTAGAGTGTGTGCTTGCGAGACAACAGTGTGATACTATTTGTTTCCAACAAGAGATCACAAATTAGAATGAACAAATACTAGTTCATGAGGGCTATGTACAGAAAATTTAATCACAGATTAGAATCACATATTAGAACCCACAATAGGTCAGTAGAGTGTGTATTAGTTCTCAAGTCAGCACCACTAGGCTCTCACAAATGACCACACCATGTACAGAAAATTTAATCAAAAATTCTCCTTTGGTCATAACCTACCAGCTGCTACATGCCTTAATCTAAACAAGATCTCTGTCACAGCCCCAACGCAATAAATTCTATATGGTAAGCAACTGAATCTGGAAGTCCAACACACCACCACGCTTCTGGTAAAGCCAATGTATATACGTGCACCTGAAACGTTTAGGAAATTGTAAGAACCAGACATATAACATGCCATGTTGAAACCACACAGGATCAAAATTTAGAAGTCACAGGATCAAGTAGTGTTAGCACTCAATATTACTTTTTTCATATAGCCAATAACGCTATCTAGATCAGAGGGGATGCTAGGGCCCACCATGAGGTGCATGATTTTCAGCATCAGTTGTATCACATGAAACTAACAGCTTCCTTCCTCTTATAGAATGCTTGTTGGAAGTGACACCAACTGCATGGTAACAACATAATCGTACCTATCAGATCCAGTCACTGCTCCCATCCTAATAGTAAAAAAAATCATCTTAGCAATAGAACATTCAGAAGTAACACTTTAGCACAAAAGCATATATTTGCAAAGAGAGGCAGCAGTAACACCTCCCACAATTCAATGATGAGTAAAAACCACCCCACTGATCAGCTCCCTGGTAATCAGTGATTGCGGCAAACTCAGGGGCCAAAAGGCTGCTTCCTCGTCTTGCTCCTTAGCTTCCTCTAGGTCTCTGTAGAAGAACAGATCAACCTGCAAACAACATTATCATATAAGAATGCAAAGGTTACCGAAAAATCTGGACTCATCACATCTCCTGGATCTCCAATGTCATTTTGTACAGCATCACTAGTGAAAGGTCTTGATGGCTAGAGGGGGGGGTGAATAGCCTTTTAAAAAATTCTACAATGACAAGCTAAACAAGTTTATCAATACAACAAATAGCGAGATGCAAGTTTTGCTTAGCCTACGGGGTGTTTGCAAGCCACCTATCCAATTCACAATTCTAGTATATTTGCACTCAACCGCACAAGTCAAACCGAGGAGGTAACTACCACTACAACTAGCGAGCTACACGAAAGAGCTACTCTAGCAAAGCTAACTAGCTAGCAAAGATAACTAAGAAAGTAATACAAGTGAGAGTTAGGAGGGTATCACCGAGGGGCGAAGTATTGAGCCAACCAATATGATCAACAATGAATACCAAGATAACCGAACACCGGGATCAATCAATCACAATATGAAAGTGATGACACGAAGATTTATCCCGAGGTTCATGTGCTTGCCGGCACGCTAGTCCCCGTTGTGTCCCTTTTCACCACGTGGTTCGGTGGCTAATCGGTCTCACACCGAGCCTCTCAAAAGGCGCCACAAGAACCTACCAAATGGCAAAAGGTTGCAAATGACACGAGCAATCCACTAATGTTGCCTTTGGCGCTTCGCCGAGGTAGGCACAAACCCCTTACAATCACTGGAGGTGGCCAAGAACAATCACCAACTCTTGCCAACGCCTCCAAGCTGCTCCAAGCCGTCTAGGTGGCGGCAACCACCAAGAGAAACAAGAATCCCGCAGCAAATCAACCACCAAGTGCCAACTAGATGCAATCTCACAATGCAAATGCACTTGGATCACTCAATCTCACTTCGAATAAGCAAGGAAGCAAGAGAGATGAGTGGGAGGGGAGTTGCTTAGCTTAAAGTGCTCACAAGTATGTCAAATGTTCAAGAGTTAAAGCCTTGAGCCGGCCAACGAGTATTTATAGACGTACCCCTTCGAATATAGCCGTTAGAAACTTGAAACAGCCGAAATCGCGTTGACCGGACGCGCTGGTCGCGTGGACCGGACGCGCCGATCGCGCAACGGTTCTTTTTCGAAACACCGACCGGACGCGCCGGTCGCAACGACCGGACGCGCTGGTCACGACCGGACGCTCCGGTCCCGTGACTGACTGGACGCGCCGGTCAACACTAAGTCGCGCAAAACGAACCATCGACCGGACGCGCTGAAGAACTGACCGGACGCCACAGTGCCCGCGTCCGGTCGGAGTCCAGTAAGCTCCCTGGACGACCGGACGCGTCCGGTCGCCTGTGACCGGACGCGCCTCGCGTCCGATCAAACAACTGAAAAACGCGCAGACACTGGACACTGACCGGACGCGTCCGGTCAAACAGTGACCGCGTCCGGTGCAGCGTCCGGTGCAGCGTCCGGTCACCACTGTGACCTCCGTTTGATTTCCGATCGATTTCCGACTTCCGGCGTAGTGGAAAATAGGCATTTCATTTCCCCGAAATCGCCTGAATCCCGCGCTCGTACGCTCGGCGGGAGGGAGAGAGGAACCCAAACCCTCTCTACCGCTTAAACTTCAACGCCGTCGCAAACGTGCTAACACCACCAAGTGATCAAGTTATGTGCGAGTGTGTTAGCATTTTCACAATCATTTTTTCGAGGCGTTATTAGTTCTATCCAAATGCATATGATCATGAAATGCACACCTAGAGGCACTTAGGAGTTCAATAGCCGCGTCATTCCCCTCTTTATAGTACGGCTATCTATCCTATAATGTAACCACACCCACTAGGTGTCTTGGTTACTAAAACACAACACTTAAGCATATACCTTTGCCTTGATCATGTAGGGTTGCGTCCAAATCCAAGTGTGGCCATCATGATCACCATGTCCATCTTGCCACCAACCTTGGAATGTACTAATCCTCATATGCTACATACAACTTAGGCATAGGATTAGCACTTAGGCATTGTCACTAATTACCAACACCAAACATAGGACTTTCAATCTCCCCCTTGTTGGTAATTGGTGACAACCCTTTCACAAAGATATTATGATAAAAATTTTGATTGAACCCATGTCACATTGTCCAAGTATATTACCATGTGTAAGAATTATGGACATGTGATCATGAATTCAAATTGATAGCAATGGCTCCCCCTACATGTATGCTATATGTTTGGATTTAGGAAGCATACACGCTTAGATAGGAAAATATAGGAGCATTGACTATCAATAAGTGCTAAGTGTTTTAGATTATAGACCTTTGAAGCGTGATACCATCGGAGTAGCGATAAACACCATCTTAGCACCTTGTGTAGTTAGATACCACTTGGAAAAACACAAACATAACTAGAAACCTCGTGAGATTAACATTATAAGCAAGGTTCTAGTACCACTTTGAAAACATGAAGCAAGAAAAATCTAACTACTTCCTATTCATGCTAGTACTTCAATACACCATTCAAATTATACTAGCAAATCACCACACAAGCAAAGTATCAGAGAAAAAGAAATGCATAACTATGCATCATACATATGAAGTGCACATAGAAATGCAACATTCATGTTTAAGAGCTTGCTCCCCCTACTTGTGTGCTCAAAATTTTAGTTGATCCCCTTCTTTTATCAATTCTCCCTTTTTAGGATCTATCTTTGTGAACAACACATTTGTTTCCCCCTTTGTGCTTTGAGTTCTATCTTTGTGAACAACATTTTCTCCCCCTTTGGCACCAATGACCACAAGGGACCAATTTTAGATAGATTATCATGTTGAATTATGGGGTGAGGATCAAGTTTGTGGTTCAACCTAGATGGCTTGCATAAATAAAATGCTTCGGTTTGATCCAAGGGCAAGCTTCTTCACACCTCACTAGAAGGGTTATCATGCACCATGTTGAAGCAAATATTTAGACAAGTGATCTAGATGAAACACTTAGGATCACAAGCTACTTAAACAAGTTATATGCTACCACTAGATCATACAAGACAAGGAAGCAATAGTGGCACCATATAAACTTCAAAGTCATTTGATTTTCATGAATGAGCCTAGAACATAAGAAATCATGACTAGATGCACTAAACATGTCCTTAGTATAGAATGTATGACATGTCAACCAATTATACCTTGGGGGTCGAAGGAGAGGCATGTCATATATGGGGTGCATCAACTCATGTTGAAGAAGTCAATTATGTTCAACTCATTCTTTAGCTTATGAAATCTCTTCTCATCAAGTGGCTTGGTAAATAGATCGGCTAGTTGATCTTCGGTGCCCACACTCTCAATTGCAATGTCACCCTTTTGTTGATGATCTCTAATAAAATGATGACGAACATCAATATGCTTTGTTCTTTGATGTTGAACCGGATTGTTGGTTAGCTTCACAGCACTTTCATTGTCACATAGCAATGGCACATTCTTGAAATTGATTCCAAAATCCTTCAATGTTGCCTTCATCCACAAGATCTGTGCACAACAACTACCCGCGGCGATGTATTCGGCTTCGGCGGTAGATAGTGCAATACTATTTTGCTTCTTGGATGACCATGAGACAAGTGATCTTCCCAACAATTGACAAGTCCCGGAAGTGCTCTTTCTCTCCACTTTGTCACCGGCATAGTCGGAATCCGAATATCCAACTAGCTCAAAGCTTGCACCTTTGGGATACCATAATCCAACATCTTGTGTATGCTTCAAATACCTCAATATTCTCTTTGTTGCCTTCAAATGACTTTCTCTTGGTGAGGCTTGAAATCTTGCACACATGCATACACTAAACATCACATCGGGTCTTGATGCCGTCACATAGAGTAGGCTACCAATCATTGATCTATAAAGCTTTTGATCCACCATGTTGCCACTCTTGTCACTATCCAAACTTCCACTAGTGCCCATTGGGGTTGTAATGCCCTTTGCATCTTCCATGCCAAACTTCTTGAGCATATCTTTGATGTACTTGGTTTGGCTCACAAATGTTCCTTCCTTCATTTGTTTGATTTGAAGTCCAAGAAAGAAACTAAGTTCACCAATCATTGACATTTCAAATTCCTTTGCCATCATTTTTCCAAACTCATCACAATACTCTTGATTGGTTGAACCGAAGATGATATCATCAACATATATTTGCAACACAAACAAGTCTTTCCCAATCTTCTTGGTGAAAAGAGTAGTATCCACTTTGCCCATGACAAATCCTTTGGATAGCAAGAAGTCCCTTAATCTTTCATACCATGCTCTAGGTGCTTGCTTCAATCCATACAAAGCTTTCCTTAACTCATATACATGGTTGGGTTTCTTATCATCTTCAAAACCGGGAGGTTGCTCCACATACACCTCTTCTTGAATGTACCCATTGAGAAATGCACTCTTTACATCCATTTGATATAGCTTGATATTATGAGCACAAGCATAGGCAAGTAAGATCCTAATTGCTTCCAATCTTGCAACCGGGGCATAAGTTTCACCAAAGTCAAGACCCTCTATTTGTGTGTAACCTTGAGCCACTAGTCTTGCTTTGTTCCTTACTACTATCCCATCTTGATCTTGCTTGTTGCGAAAGACCCATCTTGTTCCAATGACATTGTGATCCTTAGGCCTCTCAACTAGTTCCCATACTCCATTTCTTTTGAAGTTGTTGAGCTCTTCATGCATTGCATTTACCCAATCCGGATCTCTCAATGCTTTATCAATGTCCTTGGGTTCTTCCATTGACACAAAAGAAGAGTGAGCACAAAATTATGCCAATCTTGATCTAGTTTGAACTCCCCTTTGTATGTCACCAATGATGGAATCTAATGGATGGTCTCTAGCAATGTTGGTTGGTTGAAGCACTTGCACTTGATTGCTTGGATGTTGATGTTGATCATGAGTTGGAGATGATGAACTAGCCACTTGTTGATCTTGTTGCACTTGAGATGATGTACTAGCTTGATTTTGCATTAGAGGCCCACTAGCTTGTGTAATTGGACTTTGGAGCACTTGATCTTTGTTATCATCCACATCAATCACTTGCTTTGGCCTAATATCACCAATATCCATCTCTTTCATAGCATTGGTCAATTGAGTTCCTCTCACATCATCCAAGTTATTTTCCTCATCTTGAGAGCCATTTGTTTCATCAAACTCAACATCATGAACTTCCTCAAGTAAACCACTAGCCAAATTCCAAACTCTATAAGCTTTGCTAGTAGTGGAGTAACCAAGTAAGAAACCTTCATCACATTTCTTCTCAAACTTGCTCAATCTAGTGCCCTTCTTCAAGATGTAGCATTTGCAACCAAATACTCGAAAGTATGCAATGTTGGGCTTTCTTCCATTTAAGATCTCATATGGTGTTTTCTCTAAGAACTTGTGGCAATAGAGGAGGTTGCTATAGAAGCAAGCCGTGTTGATTGCTTCGGCCCAAAATGAATGACTCACATTATACTCATTCAACATTGATCTTGCCATATCAATCAAAGTTCTATTCTTCCTCTCAACTAGGCCATTGGATTGAGGTGTATACTTGGCCGAAAATTGATGCTTGATTCCAAGCTCCTCACATAGCTCATCAACTCTTGTGTTTCTAAACTCACTTCCATTGTCACTTCTTACTTTCTTGATTGTGGTCTCAAACTCATTTTGCACTCTCTTGATGAACTTCTTGAATATGTCAAATACATCACTCTTGTCCACAAGAAAGAATACCCATGTATATCTAGTGAAATCATCCACAATCACAAACCCATACTTGTTGCCACCAATGCTTGTGTATGTAGTTGGTCCAAATAGATCCATGTGCAACAACTCAAAAGCCTTGGAAGTACTCATGATGCTTTTCAATGGATGAGTGTTGCCTACTTGCTTTCCGGCTTGACATGCACTACATAGCTTATCTTTCTCAAATGTGACATCCTTCAAGCCTCTAACTAAGTCATGCTTCACTAACTTGTTCAATTGCTTCATGCCAACATGACCAAGTCTTCTATGCCATAACCAACCCATACTTGATTTGGTGAGCAAGCATGTTGAGAGTTGAGTGTCACTAGCATTGAAATCAACCAAGTATAGATTCTCATATCTAAAGCCTTTGAAGATCAAATTAGAGCCATCAACACTAATTATCTCCACATCATCAACACCAAATATGCACTTGAAACTGAGATCACACAATTGAGCAGCCGAGAGAAGATTGAAGTTCAACTTTTCAACTAAGAGCACATTGGAAATGCTATGATCATTTGAGATTGCAATCCTTCCAAGAGCCTTCACATCACCCTTACTATTGTCACCAAATGTGATACTATCAATGCCACTATCATTTGATTTGAGAGAGTTGAACATTCTTGAATCACCGGTCATATGTTGAGAGCACCCACTATCAAGCACCCAATGCCTTCCTCCGGCCTTGTAATTTACCTACAAAATAAATTAATGTTTCTTAGGTACCCATACTTGTTTGGGTCCTTGGAGGTTAGTAACTAAGCTCTTTGGTACCCAAATGGCCTTCTTCTTTGGACCCACAATTGGTGTACCAACAAACCTAGCATGCACACCTTTCTCACCCTTGGTAAGCACATAACAAGAATCAAAAGGAATGTAATCCATTTTAGCATGAAACTTGTTGTTGTTCTTGTTCATTTTATTACAATTAATCTCTAGATGCCCAACTTGCTTGCATCTATTGCAATAACGATCATTGCTCTTCACAAAGCGAGACTTTGGAGTAGCAAAGGCCGCCTTGCCCTTCTTGGGAGTATAGCCCAAACCCTCTTTGTTAAGAGAGAACCTTTGGCTACCCAAGCATTTTAGCAAGCGGGCATCCCCACCATAGGCATTGCCTAATGCGCGGGTGAGATCATCCACCTCTCTCTTGAGAGTCTCATTCTCAACCACAAGCGATGCATCACTAGTAGTAGAGGTAGAGTTGGTTGTGGTGGATGATGATGAGCTACATGAAGCATTAGTAGGACTAACAAATAAAGAATCATCAATAATATCACATGTTAGTCCAATATCACAAGTGACAATCACTTGCTCCTTCTTAGCTTCCTTCATGAACTTCTCCAACTTGAGGTCCTTTTCCTTGATGAGCTCAAGTAGAGTGGAGTGGGCTTCCTTAAGCCTAGTGTGAGCAACTTCAAGGTCCTCATGGTCTTCCTTTAGACACTCACGAGAAGCCTCTAGCTCATCAAAGGATTTCCTAAGAGTTTTGAGCTCTTGTTCAATTCCTTTGCACTCCTTACTCTTTTTGAGAGCAACAAGCTCCTCCATCAAGGCATCATTTTCATTGCTCTTGGCAATAAGCTCTTGCTCCAAGATTTTGCACTTCTTGGTTGTCCTCTTGTAGCCCTTGCTCATTTGATCTATTATGCCCAATAGATCATCCTTGGAGTAGTCCTCATCCTCCTCATCATCACTCCTACAATCATCACTAGCACAAGAATCATCATCACTATCATCATATCTTACCTTGGTAGGCTTGGCCATAAGGCATGTCGATGTAGTGTCGAAGATGGATGGCTTGTTGGAGAGGGTGATGCTTGCAATGGCTCGCCGAGTGGTCCTCTCATAATCACTAGAGCTATCATCATCACTATCGGAGTTATCACTATCCCAAGTGACCACATAGCCACCACCCTTCTTCTTCTTGTTGATAGTGAAGCTCTTCTTCTCTTTCTTCTCCTTCTTGTCCTTCTTGTTCTTCTTCAACTTCAACTCCCCATCATGATATCTTTTGTCTTCATAGGGGCACTTTGCCACTATATGATCGGGGCTATTGCAATTGTAGCAAAGCACCTCCTTTGCCTTCATGAAGTCCCTTCTCTTTCTTGCACCATATCCTTTCTTCTTCATGAACCTCCCCATCTTGTGCACTAGGAGGGCCATGGTCTCATCATCAAATGGATCATCATCATCGCTCTCCACCTTGCTCTTGCCCTTAGAGGATGAAGCCTTGAATGCAATGGGCTTCTCTTGCTTGACCTTGATCTCCTTCTTCTCATCTTCATCTTCATCATCATCATATTGAGCATCGGTCATAACATCTCCAAGCACTTGGTTTGGAGTCACCTTGTCCAAACCCTCTCTTTGGATCATCTTCCTCAAGATAGCAAACTTCTTAGGTAAGTTCATCAAGAACTTATGTGAGAAGTCCTTGTCCTTGACATCTTCTCCTAGGCTCTTGAGATCATTGACAATAACTTGTAGCCTATAGAACATCTCCGGTATGGACTCATCATCCTTCATCTTGAAGCTTGCAAACTTATCCTTGAGCATATAGAGCTTGGCACTCTTTACCGTTGAAGTGCCCTCATATGTTTCCTCTAATCTTGTCCACACTTCACTTGCCATCTCAAGATCCTTGATTTGCTCAAAGACCTTTGCATCAATCCCATTGTAGAGAGTGTTGAGAGCCATAGTGTTGCATTGGTTGTTGATGCGGTCATTGTTGGTGAGGTTGTCGGGATCAATGATAGCATAATCATGATGTGTCACCTCCCAAACCTTCTCATTGATAGAGCCAAGATATTGCTTCATCTTTCTTTTCCAATGATCAAAAGAAGAGACACCATCAAAGAATGGAGGCTTGCCCCCAACGTGGTTGAACACAACTTGAGCCATCTTACACCGAGGTTGTTAAGCCTTACAAACGGTGACCACGGCTCCGATACCACTTGAAAGGTCTTGATGGCTAGAGGGGGGTGAATAGCCTTTTAAAAAATTCTACAATGACAAGCTAAACAAGTTTATCAATACAACAAATAGCGAGATGCAAGTTTTGCTTAGCCTACGGGGTGTTTGCAAGCCACCTATCCAATTCACAATTCTAGTATATTTGCACTCAACCGCACAAGTCAAACGAGGAGGTAACTACCACTACAACTAGCGAGCTACACGAAAGAGCTACTCTAGCAAAGCTAACTAGCTAGCAAAGATAACTAAGAAAGTAATACAAGTGAGAGTTAGGAGGGTATCACCGAGGGGCGAAGTATTGAGCCAACCAATATGATCAACAATGAATACCAAGATAACCGAACACCGGGATCAATCAATCACAATATGAAAGTGATGACACGAAGATTTATCCCGAGGTTCATGTGCTTGCCGGCACGCTAGTCCCCGTTGTGTCCCTTTTCACCACGTGGTTCGGTGGCTAATCGGTCTCACACCGAGCCTCTCAAAAGGCGCCACAAGAACCTACCAAATGGCAAAAGGTTGCAAATGACACGAGCAATCCACTAATGTTGCCTTTGGCGCTTCGCCGAGGTAGGCACAAACCCCTTACAATCACTGGAGGTGGCCAAGAACAATCACCAACTCTTGCCAACGCCTCCAAGCTGCTCCAAGCCGTCTAGGTGGCGGCAACCACCAAGAGAAACAAGAATCCCGCAGCAAATCAACCACCAAGTGCCAACTAGATGCAATCTCACAATGCAAATGCACTTGGATCACTCAATCTCACTTCGAATAAGCAAGGAAGCAAGAGAGATGAGTGGGAGGGGAGTTGCTTAGCTTAAAGTGCTCACAAGTATGTCAAATGTTCAAGAGTTAAAGCCTTGAGCCGGCCAACGAGTATTTATAGACGTACCCCTTCGAATATAGCCGTTAGAAACTTGAAACAGCCGAAATCGCGTTGACCGGACGCGCTGGTCGCGTGGACCGGACGCGCCGATCGCGCAACGGTTCTTTTTCGAAACACCGACCGGACGCGCCGGTCGCAACGACCGGACGCGCTGGTCACGACCGGACGCTCCGGTCCCGTGACTGACCGGACGCGCCGGTCAACACTAAGTCGCGCAAAACGAACCATCGACCGGACGCGCTGAAGAACTGACCGGACGCCACAGTGCCCGCGTCCGGTCGGAGTCCAGTAAGCTCCCTGGACGACCGGACGCGTCCGGTCGCCTGTGACCGGACGCGCCTCGCGTCCGATCAAACAACTGAAAAACGCGCAGACACTGGACACTGACCGGACGCGTCCGGTCAAACAGTGACCGCGTCCGGTGCAGCGTCCGGTGCAGCGTCCGGTCACCACTGTGACCTCCGTTTGATTTCCGATCGATTTCCGACTTCCGGCGTAGTGGAAAATAGGCATTTCATTTCCCCGAAATCGCCTGAATCCCGCGCTCGCACGCTCGGCGGGAGGGAGAGAGGAACCCAAACCCTCTCTACCGCTTAAACTTCAACGCCGTCGCAAACGTGCTAACACCACCAAGTGATCAAGTTATGTGCGAGTGTGTTAGCATTTTCACAATCATTTTTTCGAGGCGTTATTAGTTCTATCCAAATGCATATGATCATGAAATGCACACCTAGAGGCACTTAGGAGTTCAATAGCCGCGTCATTCCCCTCTTTATAGTACGGCTATCTATCCTATAATGTAACCACACCCACTAGGTGTCTTGGTTACTAAAACACAACACTTAAGCATATACCTTTGCCTTGATCATGTAGGGTTGCGTCCAAATCCAAGTGTGGCCATCATGATCACCATGTCCATCTTGCCACCAACCTTGGAATGTACTAATCCTCATATGCTACATACAACTTAGGCATAGAATTAGCACTTAGGCATTGTCACTAATTACCAACACCAAACATAGGACTTTCAACTAGCTAGCATACCCTAAAGTAGAAACCAAATTAATTCGGGGAAAATCATATCCTAGAAATTGGTTTATAGGAGGACTTTTTTCCTAGAAACATGAAGCAAAAGGCAAAGGGAGAAATAACCCCCAGATTCACAGTTAAGAAATAGCACAGAGCTAAAGATTCAGAAATCATGAAGGAAAAAAAAACTACATTTTGGTTGAACCTTTGATGTGCTATTAAGCCGCAACCTGGCTGGAGTCCGCGCAGCTGGCCACACCTCCTGTAAAAAAAATAGAAGTTGTTTTACAGGTTGCAATATCACAGTTTGCACTTTTTCATCAGTAGAGATAAATTGGCCAATTTAAAAAACCTTGCAATGATCAGGGTGCAGATTTATTACCAGACAAGCACCAAAGTATTGAGTTCTCAGATTCAGGATATATACACCTTTTTTGTGCAACCTGCTGTATGAGTTTGTTGCCTACTGTTTCAAGTATCTGCAAAAAGGTCTGCAAGGGTACCATATAAGGAGATCCACGTCCATTGACGTGTGTTTCATTAAGAGGATAATACACCAGAGTGCTTCAGAGATAAGTGTACCATAGGTTTATGGAAGATAATTAAGAAAAGACAGTAGATAAGTGGCTGACATTGTGCAGAAAAGAAAAGGAGGCTGGACAACATTCCATATTAGGCTAGTACCCTATAGCCTAAATGTCTATAAAATGAGAATAATTATATAGTTGAATATCCACTACATATTTAGCACATATTACAGAAATATGACATTTTCATGGTTATTGTTGGCCTGATGCAACATACAGAATTCTATAGTATTTTTCTTTTTCTTTTTTCTGCGGTACTACCTTGAGTTACCTTCCAGGTTCCTTAGCCAGCCTGTCCACTTTGTCCATAGTGTGCAGCTGCGGATTAGTATCTAGCCTTTCATACCTCTTTTCTTCTTGCTGAGGGCAAGTAGTTCTCTGCAATGCTTGGACTTGATCGATGTCCATCCTTTGTCTCCATAATGCTTTCTGGAGCAATGTTAGCATTATTCTATATTTCCACATCAATAATACTTCCTTGAGTGTTGAGTTATCATCAGTGATGAAAATCTCCGGAGATTGAGTAACAGTCACCTTGTTGCTATATGGTGCTTTCCATGATTTTATCAGGGAGAATGAACTAGGGATTTTTATGTTGTTGCATTTCTGTAGGATCCAATATTCTTAAACCAAATTGCTTGGATGACTGTCCTGTCTCACCATAATTAGACTGACCGTACATTCATCCTATATTCAATTTATGCACCTTGCTTTGAAAGAGTCACTGTCAGATTCAGATGACTCAAGAGTTGGTATATAAACTTTCTCGTTATCATTAATTATCATTCCCGTGCCTTTTGTAAGACTTTGAGCACCTGTCATAAACATGATTGATGCATATAGTATATAGTCACACTATTATTAGCCTTATATATGATTGATGTAAGTACTGTACTGTGTAGCTGAAACCATATTTAATAACTGGCTTACCTGTATTGCCACTTGAACTTGTTGTTCAAGCTGGCTGAGCCTGATCGATCCTAGCTACTCTCGTCTCTAACTGTTGGATATATAAGAATGAAGAACAAGAGATGTATCAATCCATATGGTACATTTGACGGTGTACTTCTAACATTCCTTAAAATGATGGGTAGATAGTTTGAAGGTATTTTCAGCATACTTTTATTGAGTGCTAAGGAGATATTTTAGAAGGAAAGCTTTTGAACTAACGCATAATCCAACTATTGAATCAAATTTGTAAATCTCTGACTATATAATTGGTAGCCAGCTATAGCCTCATTTAGCTCCACCATTAGCTTATAATTTGTTGGACACGCGCCCTTTGCTAAAACATTGTGTTTGCCCAGATTTGAGAAATGAAACAAATAATTAGATGGGCCACTGAAATTTAACTATGGTTGTATATATATACATATAAAAACAAAACCATGAGGTACTGAAAAAAAACATGAGCTTTTTGGAAACTGAAAAAACATGAGCTTTTTGGAAAGTGATATTTTTTTAGGTGCATATATCCTAAAGCACATGTAAGGCCAAGGGGACAGAACCAAAAAACTGTTACATCACAAAATTTCATTTAATCAACATGCTGACACTTTCAGTCCCAAAAAAAAATGCTAACACTTGAGACTTCAATAGGAAAAACAGCAAGCAGTTTAAAATGTGTGTGTACTGCATAAATGAAAAAAATACATTAACATATATGTTTTCTGCATATATATTTGTATTTATGGTTGGGAGGATATATATGCCATATAAATGTTTTGTTTGTTCCTTGAACTCTACATAATTGTACAGTATGTGTCTTAGTTGAGACACTCCTGCTTCTTCCCTAATTAAGCCGGCCCTGCTCTAGCTGCTATTTCCTTGCTATCTCCTGTCTGCCCACCACTGCACATTGTTCTTGTGTCTTGGGTGGAGAAGTTGCCATTGGGCAGCGCATGCTTTTGATTAATTAATTGTTGTTGTTTTTTATCGTGTCATCCTGGTTTAGAGATTAATTGCTGACTCTCTTGTCGAAATCCACCACTACTGCTGTCACTGTATTGGGCATGCATGTAGCTGGTAGCGCCTTACTTTGATGCATGTCTCAAAGCTGTTTGAAATGCAATGCAATTAAGTATAAGTATATATGCAGATTTAATTTATCTCTTTGGCTACCGCTATTTTTTACCGGCACATGCTGTTTAACAGGAATTTGAAGTGCTAAGCAAGCCAATCAGCTTGCAGGATATTAGAGAGAAATTGCCTTGTTCATTCTGTCGCAGATCATGGACCAAAAAGGCGAGTTTCATGACCCAAATAAACAAGATGATGAAGATTTGATGAATGGGATTGATGAGCTGCTGCTTGAGACCGGCTAGTTTGGATCATTATATATGCCGTGAGTTTTTGGAGGTACACAGTACATATGGTGCATTGATTAAATAAACGATGTATCGATGTGTGTTGTAAATCATTTTGCTAGACCCGCGGGCTAGCAAGTCGATTTGTACCCTGAGTTTTAATTTGGAGCTACATATTCGGGTAATTTAACTTAATTGGATTTGGTGTACGTTGTTGTTTGTATTAAAGCAGTGTACTGCTGATGTAATTATGTCATTCAGTGCAAATGTGTGATAATTAATACTGCAGACGCGTCTGTGTAATGCGCGTCTGCATCTTAATTCCGATTGCAGACGCGTCTTTTACGAGCGTCTGTAGCTTAGATCTTAAGACAGACACTCCTCAGAACACGTGTCTGTAGCTTAACTCCTACTACAGACCCTTGTCGCGAAGAAGCGTCTGTAGTACATATTATTACACAGACGCGTCTTGTGGATGTCACAGACGCTTGATGCCAGAAGGCATCTGTGATAAGGTCTTATCACAGACGCGCATAATTGTGGATGTCACAGATGCTTGGTGCCAGAAGGCGTCTGTGATAATGACTTATTACAGACGCGCATAAGAGCGTCTATGATAAGACCTTATCAGAGACGCCTTGTTACAGACGCGTGGAGGCATGTCACTGATGATACTGAAGGCACGTCTGTAATAAGCTTTTTTTTGGTGATAAGATTTCCATCCAAATCGGTGTTCGGTTCGGGTTCGGGTTTCGACTTCGGGTTTTAGTTTTGGGTACACGGAGATTCCACCCGATCCGAACCCGACCCGTTGTCATCCTTAGTAATTAGTTATTTTTTTTACCTATATTTAGTACTCCATGCACGTGTCTAAAAATTAATATGATAGAGAGAGTGTAACTCTGCCTTCTCCAATCATACGACTGACGAAGAGCACCTAGCTCTTAGATTAGATTGGTGATGAATGAAGGACCGAGCTGATCCGCTGTACCTACGGAGCAGGTATTACCACCTTCTTGTACTTGTACGACTACACAGAGGCTCCATCCCATGGCACGTACTCTAATTTTCACGTTGAGTTGAGTTGAGTTGGTGTCGGCTAAGTAAGATCCAATTCATCAATGCAATACTAATAATAATGTAACAGGTCCAGCTGACCCAGCCGGCCGGAGAGAGACGTCGTACGCGATCGCGACGAGCTGTGCTCTGCTCTGGAAAAAAAGTTACGGCTGTCCAATAAACCCGCGACATTTGGATCATCAGTTGTGATTTTCCTTCTCCTCCACGGGTTGTCATTTGAGTGGGTAGCCGCACGGTGCCGTGTGCGGGAGTCTCATATCCAATTTTTTCCAGCTCTGCTCTCTGCTCTCTGCTCTCTGCTGCGTCATTCTCATTGACGTAACGGCGCTCACAGCATCGACGACTCGTCAGTGAATGAAACATGTGTTTTTGTCTCTTGCATGTTGGCTCTTTCTCATCTTGTTGTTTTGATTGATTTGGGCCTTGTTTACTTCCCTTCTAAATTTTAAATTTTTACACTCTTTCTATTACATCAATTTTTAGACGCATACATGGAGTATTTAATGTAGGTAAAAGAAATAACTAATTACATAGTTTGGTTGTAAATCACGAGACGAATCTTTTGAGTATAATTAGGTCATGATTGGACACTAATTGCCAAATACAAACGAAAGTGCTACAGTAATAAAATTCTAAAATTTTTTAATCTAAACACCCCCTTGATAGTGAGTGAAACATTATATTTGTTGGTTGCACGAGATCGCGTGGACGACGCGTGTATATATAGCAAGGCTACGTAGTTGTTTGTACTGGTAGATAGATAAATAAACACCTTTAATTTAGTACGTACGACAGACGACGACAGCAGCAGGGGTAATAAAGGGTTACTGACGGGATCGGATGGTGGATCTGGATCCAGACCGTACGCGCGTTTCCATCGGCCGGCCGGGCTAGTTAGGGCATGTTTAGTTGCCAAAAAATTTTGCAAAATTTTTCAGATTTCCCGTCACATCGAATCTTTGACACATGCATGAAGCATTAAATATAGATAAAAAATAAAACTAATTACACAGTTTAGACGAAATTCACCAGACGAATCTTTTAAGCCTAATTAGTCTATGATTGGATAATATTTGTCAAATATACAATAGCATTTTTTAAAATTTTTCGGAAACTAAACAGGCCCACCTCTCATTGATTTCGCCGGGCGAGCTGAGGCCGCGCGCGTCATTTTGCTGGCGTTGCAGCGATGACGACGGCATCCGCATCATGCATATGCGTCCGGCCGGCGTCTCGTTCGTTTCAAAGCTGGCTATGGCTTGTTTACTTCGTTAAATTTGGAGTGTCAAATTTACTATAGCGACACTGCAGCATTTCATTTGTATTTGGTAATAATTGTTCAACCGTTGACTAATTAGGCTCAAAACGTTTGTCTTGCAAAGTACAATCAAGCTGTGCAATTAACTTTTTATTTCATCTACATTTAGTAATCTATGCATGTATCGCAAATTTGATGTGACGAAGAATCTTCTTTTTTGCATAGTGCATTTTTTTTAACTAAACACAGCCTATATATCGTGTTCGTGTACGTGCATCAGACTACAGACAAGCCAATTAACAATATTAATTGGCCGACGGGCAAGTAGATAGGTCGTCGCACGCCACGCTGCAGGACTACTGTTCATTAAAGAATGCAATTAACAATATTAATTAGCGCCAGTCTAATGATGCTGCTGCGCACGCGCCGTACTAATGATGCTGCTGCGCACGCGCCGAGGACGAGGACGTCGCAGGTACAGCGTGCGGGGTCGCCGGTCTCCGTCGTCCGCAGCCACGCTGGAAGCAGGCTACCTACCTGCTGCCCGGAGCACAGAAAGCGGTGGCTATTAAATGCATGATTAAACCCTTACCGATATATACCGACCGAGTACGTATACTAGTACTATTACCACAACGTACGTACACCCGTTCATGCATCGCCAGTAGCCCAGCATACATGTACTAGTACTCCCGTATAGTACGTAGCTTTCGCGTGTGTACCAAATGATCCCGGCTACTAGTATTACCTGTTCATCCATCCGTACATGCTTCCACACGCGGTCTTACTAGTCTCTTAGACAAGTATATACTACAAGTTCGTATTTATTACGTTCGTACATACTTAACCGATTATCTAATTATTTGTCTTTGTGGTCTCTTCCTTTGTTCATTTTATAACATGGTATTTATATTATAGAACAAGATACTTGATGAATCGAAGCAGCACACCAGGAGGAAATTAATAGGCCAAAGAGTGGCGTACATAGACTGGGAGCACCGATAGAACAAGCCTGATAAAAGTCTCAATGAAAAGATAGAAAGCACTAAGAAGTGGACACGCGCGTGAAGAAACAATACTCAAAGAAAAGCATATTCGAAAAGAATATGCCAACACTATACACCTCGTGACTACAGAGAATTCAATTCAACCGCCAACCTCCACCAACTTCGGACATAAAGCTGGCTACCTAAGAAGACAATAGAAGACCCTCTATCCAAGTTCTTAACGATTAAAAAGAACTCAGAAAGATGCTCGGGGGCTGTAGGGTACATATCCTCAGAAGAGTTTTTCAGTTTTTTCAACAATCGAAGTTCAAGACCCTCCAACTTTTTATTCCAAATAGCAAGAGGCTCGGGGGCTACACTCAGTAAGTGCGCTTTTTCTTTAAAAAAGCGCACGTCACTTGAACGACTTCTTCAAGACAGGACCACTTCAAGGCTTCAAGTCGAAAGGACCCGGAACAAGCTTGATTCATCAGGCATAGCCAGAGAAACAAGAAAGTCTTCAAGTTTAACCATGAAATGCTCGGGGGCTTATCAATGCGGGACCCATAGGGTTCCCCAATGATGTGACCACAAGTCGTGGGCCCTGGCCTGACCCACAAACTAGAGCAAGGAGAGGTGCAGCATCCACTACACCGAATCCGAGCAGAATAGGCCATACAAGCCGGATTCCTATAGAAAGTAACTTTTGTATCTAGTTTAGGACACCTTCTTCGGATCTGACTAGGATTGTAACCGCACCACAACCTTCTCTATCGATATAAAGAGAGGGCTTGGGCACCCCTATACCAAGAGACAAGATAACACAATCAATCCAACGCAACAGGCTAACGCCGACTGGACATAAGGCTATTACTTGATCACGATCGATTGCCCAAACCAGTATAAATCGATTGTCTCTGCGTTCACCGTCGAGCTCTAGCATACGCCGAAGTCCGAACAACTATCCCGGGTACACCCGTGGCAGGCTATCGGTGGTCAAACACTACAATAACAACTTACATAATTATTGTTATGGATATTAATTAATTTTAAATAAATTGGTAGTGTTACTGGTATATGAGTTATTAAGGAAGATTTTTCATGATTATTCAAACGTATAGAGACATGTATAGGTGGGCGATGGCCGATAGGCGGTGCTGCCTGTTGGGCGGTGGGCGGCAGACAAGGCACTGAGGTGGGTAGGCGGCAATCAGTGCCTCATTGGGGAGGGACACGCCACAGAGAGATAGACACATAGAGGAGGGCGAGGGCTCTTGGTGACTGGCGTCTAGCACAGTGCTCGAGTGCCCTTCGCGGCTGCGCGCCTGGTCCAGAGTGCGCGGCAGCCGTCAGGTGCCGGGTTGGGTGAGGGTCATGAGGGAGAGGGATTGAGGTGTGAGGTTTATATTCCTAGGGTCATTGATGGGCCTAGTGGGCCAAATTGTTTCAGGGCTTGATGTTGATCCGCGGGTGAAATCGAAAATCCACTCCAAAACCGCTAACTTGTAGGTATCCGAACTCAAAAATCCATGGGCAAAAATCAGACTTCGAAACCAAAACCACTAGACCCGAAATCCACTGATATTCGACCCAAACTGGCCCCATTGCCATCCTTATTCCTCACCCTTTAGGCCCCTTTGGAATGGGGGAGACGCTAGCGCCCGGACGTCCGACCCCAAGAGGCGTCCGGACGTAGCTCCTACCTAGTCTGTAAAGTTATCTGGTTCCACCCGTAACTCTCACCTAGCCAGTAAACCATAACAGAGGGGACAGCCCGTGCTCTGCTGCACGCACAAGCGGGGACCAGCCGTGCCACTGTTGCCATCCCTCTCCGCTTCCCATCTCTCTACTTCCCACGCGCATGCATGACGACATTTGGATCACATTGCAACATGTGTCGTAACACCAGATCTACTTTTGCAACATGCAGGTGAAACACTTGCAATATACATTTGAAACAACTAAAACACTTGCAACATACGTCTGAAACACCAGAAAAACACATGTGTAGCCATTGCAAAATATTTGTAACATCCAGATGAAACACTTGAAACATACGTTTGAAACAACTGAAAACACTTAAAAACATAATCTTGCAACCATGCATATATATGCAACATCCAGATCTACTTTTGCAATATCCAGATGAAATATTTGCAACATGAAATAGATGAAACAGTCAGAACATACACTTGAAACATACGTTACAACATGTGCAACATTTCGATATATTGTTGCAACACCGATATAAAACACTTGCAACATACCTCTGAAACATTAGAAGCACTTGAAACATACATTTGCAACACACGCTTTTAGCGTAATATCTCTTTGCTATTTGGCAATAGAGGCTCATCAACGCGTGGAGTTCACCGATGTAGAGCTCGCCGGTGGCGCGGAGCTCACCGCTTTAGTGGAGAAGGACGCGACAAGTTCGGCGGAGAAGGCCGTGATGGGCCACGTGCTCTAGAAGGTCGCATCGTGTGAGAGGAGTGGTGGAGAGGGAGGAAGACGGGCTGTTGCGCTCCTGGTGTGGTGGAGATGTTGGTTGGAGGAGTGGAGGGGCGGTGGAGGGGAGGGGCTGTGGAGAGTGCGGTCGCCGAGGCGGTGCGGGCACATGGGAGAGCATAGTCCCTCTCTCTCTTACATGCAGCTGAAGTCTCCCTCGCATTGGGGCACGCGCGCTGCGCTCCCTCTCTCTCGCATGCAGCTGGACGGGCCCATGCACATGCTCTCTTGAACAAACACAACGGCAAGAGAAGGCGCGTGGTGCAGTAACATGCACGGGCACCCGAACTCGTGTGTCCATTCTGAACATCCAGACACTAGCATGGACCAAAAGAATACGAATACATACACAGAAAATAGGCGGGCACGTAGCCGCAAGCGCGCTTGTATAAGAATACAAATACATACGCAGAATAAGAATACGAACAAATGCTAGACGCGTCGGACGTGTCCCCAGCCTACTTGGGCTGGGCTCTCGTTGCCTGGGACGTTGGGAAGGCCTTGGGTTTGGGCCCCTCTTTAGTGTTTGACCTCGTGGAGACCCACGAAATAACATGCTTCCCACAAGAGGCCCGATAGACGACGGTGATGGTAACGTTGATGGCCCGCGTAGCAAGACAAGAGGCTTTGCTCGAAAAAAAAAAGCAAGACAAGAGGCAACGTCGTCCTCCTCTCGTGCTCTGGAGTTGGATTGGCTTGTCGAGCAGCACTGGACTATTGCTCTTTGTCAATTGACATCTTCCGCCGTAGCCGATTGCGTGCCTCTTCCTTCTACTATATACTTTGCTTCCATGTTTATTTGCAGAGTTGGAGTTAGCAGCGTCTACGAGCGAATTCGTTTGTAACGTGTTTTTTTTCCAGGAAAAATGTTTTTTTTCTTGTCCAGATCTGTTTCCTGTGAGCAGTATTTATCTTTCATAAAAAAACAAAACAACCTGTTAAAAAGCGAAACTAATAAAGCGAGATTTTTTTAATAAGCCAGGGGATCCCCCGCCTATATATATTGCACTTGCACTAGAGTGGTAATATAAATTATCGCTCAAAGAAGATACAACATAGTTTCATGGCCTTATAACACACAGCATTGCCAAAAACACATGCGATGACAGAGGACAACCACAAATCACCTCTACGGTCATTTCTCAACGGAGAGTTTCTTCATGTGGTTGTTATCAAGATATTACCACATCATAGAAAATGAAATAAATCTTGGATGAACCACCTATCCTCAATGCATAGTTTCATTTTATTGTTTCATAGAAATTTAATTTCATGATTCATATTGAGTTGGTGGTAATCGTGCTAAAAGAGTTTCATCTCACTTCTTCTCTATTTTCTTAAAGATGTTGCCATGTCGTAAAAAATGACTATGTGACAGTCTATTGAATACAAATAAAACTCATATGAAGCTTCCACTAAGACTCGTCTAAGAAAACGAGATGTTAAAGTAGTTATTATTACTAAGGGGATGTTTAGTTTCTGGGGCGTGAAAATTTTTGAGGTGTCACATCAGATGTTTAATGGGATGTTGGAAGGGGTGTTCGGATACTAATAAAAAAACTAATTACATAACTCGTCTGGAAACCGCGAGACGAATTTATTAAGCCTAATTAATCCATCATTAGCACATGTACTGTAGCACGACATTGTCAAATCATGGATTAATTAGGCTTAAAAAATTCGTCTCGTTAATTTATTGCAATCTATGTAATTAGTTATTTTTTCGTCTATATTTAATACTCCGATCCATGCATGTGTCCAAACTTCCGATGTGATGGGGTGAAAAATTTTTAGGGAGGAACTAAACACCCCCTAAGTCTATTATGCAATAATCATCCATGGCCTTGTTTAGATTGCAACTTTTTGCAACCTGGGCTACTGTAGCACTTTCGTTTGTATTAGCTCAAAAGATTCGTCTCGCAAATTACAGACAAACTGTGTAATTACTAATTAGTTATTTTTTTACCTATATTTAGTACTCCATGCATGCGTCTGAAGATTGATATGACAGAGAGAGTGTAAAAATTTGGAATTTGAAAGGTAGCTAAACGAGGCCAATGCTTGCAAAGCTCTGCAACTCTGCCTTCTCCAATCATACGACTGACGAAGAGCACCTAGCTCTTAGATTAGATTGGTGATGAATGAAGGACCTAGCTGATCCGCTGTACCTACGGAGTATGTATTACCACTTCTTGTATGACGACTACACAGAGGCTCCATCCCATGGTACGTACTCTAATTTTCACGTTGAGTTGAGTTGAGTTGGTGTTGGCGAAGCAAGATCCAATTCATCAATGCAATACTAATAATAATATAACAGGTCCAGCTGACCCAGCCGGCCGGAGAGAGACGTCGTACGCGATCGAGACGAGCTGTGCTCTGCTCTGAAAAAAAAAGTTACGGCTGTCCAATAAACCCGTAACATTTAGATCTTCAGTTGCGATTTTCCTTCTCCTCCTCCGTGCGTCGTCATTTGAGTGGGCGGCCGCACAGTGCCGTGTGCAGGAGTTCCGTACCCAATTTTTTCCCGCTCTGCTCTCTGCTGCGTCATTCTCGTTGGCGTAACGGCGCTCACGGCATCGACGACTTGTCAGTGAATGAAACATGTGTTTTTGTCTCCGGCATCGACGACTTGTCAGTGAATGAAACATGTGTTTTTGTCTCTTGCATGCTGGCTCTTTCTCATCTCGTTGTTTTGATTGATTTGGGCCTTGTTTACTTCCCTTCTAAGTTCCAAATTTTTACACTCTCTATTACATCAATCTTTAGACGCATGAATGGAGTATTTAATATAGGTAAAAGAAATAACTAATTACACAGTTTGGTTGTAAATCACGAGACGAATCTTTTGAGTTTAATTAGGTCATGATTGGACACTAATTGCCAAATACAAACGAAAGTGCTACAGTAGCAAAATTTCCCAAAAAAAAATTTTGCATCAAAACACCCCCTTGATAGTGAGTGAAACATTATATTTGTTGGTTGCACGAGACCGCATGGACGACGCGTGTATATATAGCAGATAGATAAATAAACACCTTTAATTCAGTACGACAGACGACGACAGCAGCAGGGGTAATAAAGGGTTACTGACGGGATCGGATGGTGGATCTGGATCCAGACCGTACGCGCGTTTCCATCGGCCGGCCGGGCTAGCTGGGCATGTTTAGTTGGCAAAAAAAAATTTGCAAAATTTTTTAGATTCTCCGTCACATCGAATCTTTAACACAGATACGAAGCATTAAATATAGATAAAAAATAAAACTAATTACACAGTTTAGACGAAATTCACGAGACGAATCTTTTAAACCTAGTTAGTCTATGATTGGATAATATTTGTCAAATAATAACGAAATTTGCTACAGTAGCATTTTCCAAAAATTTTCGGAAACTAAACGGGCCCACCTCTCATTGATTTCGCCGGGCGAGCTGAGGCCGCGCGCGTCATTTTGCTGGCGTTGCAGCGATGACGATGGCATCCGCATCATGCATATGCGTCCGGCCGGCGTCTCCTTCACTTCAAAGCGCTGTGTTTACTTCACTAAATTTGGAGTGTCAAATTTACTATAGCGACACTGCAGCATTTCGTTTGTATTTAGTAATAATTATCCAACCGTTGACTAATTAGGCTCAAAACGTTCGTCTCGCAAAGTACAATCAAACTGTGCAATTAATTTTTTATTTTATTTATATTTAGTACTCTATGCATATATCACAAGTTTAATATGACGAGGAATATTCTTTTTACATAGTGCATTTTTTTAACTAAACTGAGCCTATATATCGTGTTCGTGTACGTGCATCAGACTACAGACAAGCCAATTAACAATATTAATTGGCCGACGGGCAAGTAGATAGGTCGTCGCACGCCACGCTGCAGGACTACTGTTCATTAAAGAATGCAATTAACAATATTAATTAGCGCCAGTCTAATGATGCTGCTGCGCACGCGCCGAGGACGAGGACGTCGCAGGTACAGCGTGCGGGGTCGCCGGTCTCCGTCGTCCGCAGCCACGCTGGCAGGCTACCTACCTGCTGCCCGGAGCACAGAAAGCGGTGGCTATTAAATGCATGATTAAACCCTTACCGATATATACCGACCGAGTACGTATACTAGTACTATTACCACAACGTACGTAGTACACCCGTTCCGTTCATGCATCGCCAGTAGCCCAGCATACATGTACTAGTACTCCCGTATAGTACGTAGATTTCGCGTGTGTAACCAAATGGTCCCGGCTACTAGTATTACCTGATTTCCACACGTGGTCTTACTAGTCTCTAAGGCCTCGTTTAGATGCCAAATTTGGCAACCAAAATCTGCATAGTAAGTGTCCCGTCACACTGTAGCAATTTTGTTTTTATTTGGTAATAATTGTCCAAATATTGATTAATTAGGCTTAAAATATTCGTCTCGCAAAGTATAACAAAACTGTGCAATTAGTTTTTGATTTCATCTACATTTAGTACTCCATATATATGCCGACATTTTGATGTGATAGGGAATCTTCTTTTTGCATAGTGAAATTTGGGAATGAATTTGGGAATCTAAACAAGGCCTTAGACAAGTATATACTACAAGTTCGTATTTATTACGTACGTACATACTTAACCGATTACAGTATCTAATTATTTGTCTGTGGTCTCTTCCTTTGTTCATTTTATTACACGGTATTTATATTATAGACGATCAAACACGTCCGTGTGTTATAATTTGTTGTGTTATCTAGCTCACATATAGACTACTTGTGGTTGGGAGATTTATTTATTCAACGATCATGTCACGTGTTTCGACTGGCCGGGATCACCTAGTTATGATGAATTTATCATGTACTCTAATACATGCTTTTTAATATTCCATCCATACCCATGTTTCTTTTATCCCTCTGCATGCTACCTGCATTGGCCTTCAATAAGATGCATTTAGTTGGCCCTTAGCTAGCTTAAGGTACAATATATATCTAGCTGTTGGTGAGTTGCATTCTTAACATCACGAATCTTGGTTTTGAATTTGTTAGTTACTATAAATTTTGTATCTGCATGATAAGTTGAAACCCTTGTACTTATTGTACCTTTTACTCAAACTCCTTTTCCATTTTATAAAAAATAAGGCTATTATTTGGTCATAAATTAGTACTAGCATGTTATAAATACCCATTTAAGTCTATGCCACACCACCCAAGATTGGTGGTGGAGTTTGAAGTGAGATCTTGGAGGGGCTAACAATGGTAGCCTTAAGAGGGTATTAATATTGACGCTTAATATCGTTGTGTTTACTCCAAGTTTTTTCTAAAAAAAGGGAGGCCGTAGCTATCTTTGGTCAATGCTAACCACCTCCGCAGCTCAAGATTTTGAATTTCCTCTAACAAAGAAGTATATGTGTAGTAGTACTTTTTACAAAAAAAAAATAGGGTATCAATATAGATGTGTAAAAATGTTTAGTCAAAATGCATAAATTTTATCCAATAACAACTTACATAATTATTGTTATGGATATTAATTAATTTTAAAAAAATTGGTAGTGTTATTGGTATATGAGTTATTAAGGAAGATTTTTCATGATTATTGAAACGTATAGAGACATGTATAGGTGGGCGATGGCCGGCAGGCGGTGCTGCCTATTGTGCGGCGGGCGGCAGACAAGGCACAGAGGCGGGTAGGCGGCCATCGGTGCCTCGTTGGGGAGGGACGCGCCACAGAGAGATAGATACAGAGAGGACGGCGAGGGCTCTTGGTGACTGGCGTCCAGCGCAGTGCGCGAGTGGCCTTCGCGGCTGCGCGCTTGCTCCTGAGTGCGCGGCGGCCGTCGGGTGCCGGGTTGGGTGAGGGTCGTGAGGGAGAGGGATTGAGGTGTGAGGTTTAAATTCCTAGGGTCATTGATGGGCCTAGTGGGCCAAATTGTTTCGGGGCCTGATGGTGATCCGCGGGTGAAATCGAAAATCCGCTGACTTTCAGGTATCCGAACTCGAAAATCCATGGGCGAAAACCAGATTCCGAACCCAAAACCACTAGACCCGAAATCCGTGGATATCCAACCCGAACTGGCCCCACTGCCATGCTTATTCCACACCCTTTAGGTCCCTTTGGAATGGGGGAGACGCTAGCGCTCGGACGTCCGACTCCAAGAGGTGGTCGGACGTAGCTCCTACCTAGCCTATAAAATCATCTGGTTCCACCCGTAACTCTCACCCAGCCAGTAAACTGTTGTAACAAAGGGGACAGCCCGTGCCCTGCTGCACGCACAAGCGGGGACCAACAGTGCCACTGTTGCCATCCCCCTCCGCTTCCCATCCCTCTGCTTCCCACGCGCATGCATGACGACATTTGGGTCACATTGCAACATGTGTCGTAAAACCACATCTACTTTTGCAACATCCAGATGAAACACTTGTAACATACATTCGAAACAACTAAAACACTTGCAACATACGTCTGAAACACCAGAAAAACATGTGTGTAACCATTGCAAAATATTTGCAACATCTAGATGAAACACTTGAAACATACGTTTGAAGCAACTGAAAACACTTAAAAACATAATCTTGCAACCATGCATATATATGCAACATCCATATCTACTTTTGCAACATGCAGATGAAATATTTGCAACATGAAATTGATGAAACAGTCAGAACATACACTTGAAATATACGTTACAAGTGTTTACGAGTGATTTTTTTAGAAACCACACTGTTGTTCATCAGTATTTTTCTTTTCTTTTCTACACAAATGTGCATGTACGTCGTAACATAATGTACTTCTTATTTATTTCATCACGTGTCACCGTACCTAGATGATTTGCGCCTTGGAGATTTGTCCAACAATTGTGTCATTTGTTTCAATACATATTACAGCCGCTATGCTAGCCCAAATCATAATCTTCACGACCAACTTGAATTTGGTTCTCTCGTGAAAACCCGGAGCAAGAGTAGCCAGGCCTTGCGGTTCTCGCCCCTTTGCCTTAGGATTCGTTAATTCTCTTTCTCGATGGGATGGGGAAGGGATGTACCAAAAAAAGTCAAAGTGTTCAGATTGGTCGCTCGATTATGGTCAATCCTAAAGGACCAATGCCATTTCCTGTTCACACACGGTTCGTCAACGTTGCGACATGTACATTTCCTATATATACGGCGGCAAGGAACTGCAAATTAAACACGTGTGTGGATTCTATTGATCATCATATATAAAATAATTTTGAGTTTGTGCCTAATATGCACATGCTGCTGAATAATATGATAATGATATATGATAGGGTTGGAACAGGGACACCACCGACGTCCAACGAGAAAGGGGTCCAGGTGGATAATGGAAGGCATGACGAAGCTGCGTCTGTGATTTGAACGCCAAACACGTAGTAGGATGGACACCGGGAGGGAAAAGCTAAACCCTAAAGCAACGTCAGTTTGGGTTAGGCCCTGTTTAGTTGCAAAAAATTTTGCAAAATTTTTCAACATTTTCCGTCACACCGAATCTTTGGACGCATGCATGAAGCATTAAATATAGATAAAAAATAAAACTAATTACACAGTTTAGACGAAATGGACGAGACGAATCTTTTAAGCCTAATTAGATCATGATTGGACACTAATTGCCAAATAACAACGATATTTGCTACGGTGTCATTTTGCAAAAAAAATTGCAACTAAACCGGCCCTTAGTTAAGTGCAGCAGATCAGTGTTATGTTTTAGCTTGTGTTGTGCTGAGTGCTGATTGGCAGGCTGGGCCTATAAATTGAGAAGCCCTCCCCTCTCCTGCTCTGCAAACTACCACAGCAGAGTGATAAAGCAAGCAAGCTTCTCACTCTTCAGCAGCACGTGGCCATTAGCTAGCTAGCTAAGGTAGCCATGAAGGTAGAGCGCGACCTCCACATGAGCCGGGGCGACGGCGAGGACAGCTACGCCTCCAACTCCAGGCTTCAGGTACACTGTAGCTGTGCTTCTTCTTCTACATCATGCATGTCGTCTCAACCAATCTGCTCATGTTGCATACGCGCATGTGTGGACCTGTATGTATGCATAGCCGCATATGCATGCTCGTACGTCTCAACAATACATGTTCCTCAGGAGAAGTCCATACTGAAGACGAGGCCGGTGCTGCACAAGGCCGTGGCGGCGGCGCATGCGTCGTCGCTCTCCTCCGGCGGCGGCGCCATGGTCGTCGCGGACCTCGGCTGCTCGTCGGGGCCCAACACGCTGCTCGTCGTCTCCGAGGTGCTCGGAGCGGTGGCCGACCGCCGAGAAGAGCTGACAACGATGGCCGGCGCCCAACCGCCGGCGACGCACGTGCAGTTCTTCCTGAACGACCTCCCTGGGAACGACTTCAACCTCGTGTTCCAGTCGCTGGAGCTGTTCAAGAAGCTGGCCGCCAAGGACAAGGGGGACGCGCTGCCGCCGTACTACGTCGCCGGGCTGCCGGGCTCCTTCTACACCCGGCTGTTCCCGGGCCGCTGCGTCCACCTCTTCCACTCCTCCTACTGCCTCATGTGGCGCTCCAAGGTCCCCGACGAGCTCGCCGGCGGCGCCGTCCTCAACGAGGGCAACATGTACATCTGGGAGACCACGCCGCCGGCGGTGGTGGCGCTGTACCGGAGGCAGTTCCAGGAGGACTTTTCGCTGTTCCTCAGGCTGCGCCACATGGAGCTCGTGTCCGGTGGCCAGATGGTGCTGGCGTTCCTCGGCAGGAAGAACAAGGACGTGCTCCGTGGCGAGGTCAGCTACATGTGGGGCCTCCTCGCGCAGGCTCTTCAGTCCCTCGTCAAAGAGGTCTGCTTGTTCTGTTGTTTTCTGTTCTCTTGTGCAACATCATCCATCAATGAAACTCCTGAACTGAGCTGATGAACCCTAGCTACTGCTAGCTTCCTAGCTGATGCATTTGCATGCATGGCGCCATGGCAGGGCCGTGTGGAGAAGGAGAAGCTGGACTCCTTCAACCTGCCGTTCTACGCGCCGTCGGTGGACGAGGTGAGGGACGTGATCAGGCAGAGCCAGGCGTTCGACGTCACCCACATCCAGCTCTTCGAGTCCAACTGGGATCCGCACGACGACACTGAGGACGACGACGGCGACCTCGTGCTCGACGGCGTCCAGAGCGGCGTCAACGTCGCCAAGTCCATCAGGGCCGTGATCGGGCCGCTCATCGCGCACCACTTCGGCGAGCACGTACTTGACGACCTCTTCGAGCTGTATGCCAAGAACGTCGCGGTGCACCTCCAGAAAGTGAAGACCAAGTACCCTGTCATCGTCGTTTCCCTCAAGGCAATTAGTCGCGCGCCCAAGAACCAAGCTAATGACAAGTATTATTCAGGTTTCACGCACGCCCAGTTTATGTAGATCGAATGTGGCGTCAGTTAGTTATTACTATTTACTAGTGGGAGTATATGCATGCAGAATTAATCTCAGAAGTAAAGTTGTTCAGGTACTGTTAGTGGCAGAACGAACATTTAATTTCCTTCATTACTACTACTTTGCTTTGGGTGTTGTAGCATGCAGGTCCACTGTTTCCACAAGCCGACCTGGTTAATTATGTACTGTAATTATAATGGTAAATGGAAAGCAGATTGTTTGGACAAAGGAAGATACTACTCCCTCTGTCCTAAAATAAGGATTCAGAGTTCAAAGTTCTATATAACTATGAGGATACCCCACACGTTATTGCGAAGATTTTTAGATAATTTAAAAAGAAATTAGACTATTTATGTTTATAGTTATATGAATGAAACTATCTTAAATTAATTTCGGTGAATGGTTTAACACATCAATGTGGATAGCTAAATGCATGTTAGTGGATAAAGAGATAACTATCATAATTACATGTGCTAGTTGACTATAATTACAAGTTCTAGTGGATTATTGATGTGGATAGCTTGCATGTCGAGAGAAATCTCTAGTGGGATTTAGTTTTATAAGAGTACTAGTTGAATTCCCCGCGTGTTGCTGTGGGATTTTATAAAGAAATTCTAAACTTAAATCTGATGTAGAAAAGCACTTCCACTTTAGCACAAAACAAAAATACTTTGTAGCATCCTTTGTGATATTAATTGTCGTGGGTAGAGGAAGGGTAAGTGGGTTTCAACGTTTGGTTTTCCTTACTTCCATTGATGGTTCAGTGCATCATCAACACGGTGGGAGAGAAAAATTGAGGGTGTCAGTTTCTGATGATGTGGCTGCTTGGTGACCATTAAATGGCAATTGTGTTCTGATGACGTGGCTTAACATGAGAGCAGAAAAATCCTTAGTGGAGTTTTACTTTATAAGAGTATAAGATTAAGGTATTCTGCATTGTCAATTCGCACCTAAGCAAATTAAGCCCGGTCTAGCCCGTTGCGTTATGGCCTGCTTAGCACAAAACAAAAATACTTTGTAGCATCCTTTGTGATATTAATTGTCGTGGGTAGAGGAAGGGTAAGTGGGTTTCAACGTTTGGTTTTCCTTACTTCCATTGATGGTTGAGTGCATCATCAACACGGTGGGAGAGAAAAATTGAGGGTGTCAGTTTCTGATGATGTGGCTGCTTGGTGACCATTAAATGGCAATTGTGTTCTGATGACGTGGCTTAACATGAGAGCAGAAAAATCCTTAGTGGAGTTTTACTTTATAAGAGTATAAGATTAAGGTATTCTGCATTGTCAATTCGCACCTAAGCAAATTAAGCCCGGTCTAGCCCGTTGCGTTATGGCCTGCTTATGATCCTTAGTGGACAAGGCCTAGGCATAGATCCCGTTGTTTAAAAAAAATTCTAGATCTGAGCCTAGCATAAAATATTTATTTTAGCTATTTTACACTGTAAATTGCGCGTGCAGACCACCCAGGCCCGAGCTGGATGAAAATCAGGCCTGACTCGTCTTGTGGGGCAATCATAAGCGTGACTGTTTTGGCTCAAAAGAACCAGGCTTTTTCGAGATGCCCCTCTCTCTCCTTGGTCTTCGTTAGCAATAATAAATCCTGTCTTTTTTAGCAATATAAATACTAAGCCTTTTAAACTTGCCATCACTCAAATCAGTCGGCTGTTAATTAAATAAAATAAGGTAGAATAGCCATTTTGGTCCCTTAACTATTACTCATGGCTCAATTTCATCTCTAAACTTTCGAAAAGGCCGTTTAACTCTACTTTTAGGTTCAGTTTTATCCTAGAACTACGAACATGATCGTTTCAGTCATCAAACTTTGCATTTTTGGCTCAATTTCATTTATAAGCAATCAAAGTGTATTTTGTTCTTTAAACTTTTATTTTCAACTCAACTTTGTCTACGTTCTATGTGGAACGCTGCAGTGTTGCATACCACCTGCAGTTGGAGATAGAAAAATAATATTCATCCAAAAACTTTTTCGTGACCATTAACAATTCCAAGCTGTTATTTTTAATGTTACCTTATAATAGTACCATTTATACATATCCGACTAAATGATATTTGTGGGAGCAATTACAGTTGCATCAAATACTATTTATTCTTTAAGAATACATAATATATTAAAACAATAGCAGATCTATAATTTTGATAATTCATGGATGAAATTGTGCCTAAAATACAAAGTTTCTTTTTGAATAGACAAAATTGAGTTGAAAATAAAAGTTACATGCACTTTGATAGTTTATGGATGAAATTGAGCCCAAATGGCAAGTTTGAGGACTGAAACGATTATCTTCGCAGTCGTAGGATGAAATTGAGCGTAAAACTAAAGTTTGAGGATCTAAACAGTCGTTTTGAAAGTTTAAGGATGAAAATGAGCCACGATTAATAGTTGAGGGACCAAAATAGCTATTACATAGCCTGTTTAGTGAGAGGCAAGGTGGCCTTTTATCACGCTCCTTATTTTGTTTGAAAATCGCTTGGATACCTTGTATTTCAGAATGGATGAAGTATTAAACGAGAAGAATATTACATCAAGTTAACAAAGTATCTTGAAAAATCTTCCGGTCTCTGCACAGCAGGAAGTACACAGCCTGTTATACAAAAGAATTGAATGAGCACAGAACGATGACTGTCAATTCGTAGACTATATCTCACTCATATGGCTGAGAAACAAAATGTCTTGGCCACCCGCACCAATTGTTGAGATGTCATTACGACCATTATCATGAATCTAGAGCATAGCTCTAACTAGGTACATAGTCCAAAGGTCTACTTGTCAGGCCCGTCTAAGTCAACGGTGGAGCGACTTCTCCACTAACAAGCAACATGTATGTGTGGGGCCACTGTTGATAGCATCTCCTGATGTTTTGATGTCCTCGTCTAGCATCTCTTGATCCAATGGTGGAGCGACTCCCTCCATCAGGTATATACGTGTGGGGCTACCATCCACAACATCTCTTGATGTTGTGATGTCCCTATCTGGCCATCGTGCCTTCTCATTGTACTGTCATTTTTTCCTAATATGTGATGTTGTGAAGGGGATACTCCGGCGGCGAACCTCTTTCTCATTGATTTCGCAGATGAGGACACGCCTCACATGGAGAGAGAGAGAGAGAGTATATAGGGAGAATATACTCTATAGCTAGCTATAAAATACTAGTAAGTTATTTTGTAGCCACATCTATTTACGATAATTTTATATACTAATTTACGACAATGTCAGTATATATTTACGATAGTTGAATTACTATAACACATGGGGATATTTACCATAATGTTATAATAAATCACATAGTAAGGAGTTACTATAATCTTGTAAATTAGCATAGCAATTATCGTAAATTAGCCACTTTGAGTTACGATAATTGCTATGCTAATTTACGAGATTATAGTAACTCCTTACTACGTGATCTACTATAACATTATGGTAAATATCCTCATGTGTTATAGTAATTCAACTATCGTAAATATATACTGACATTGTCGTAAATTAGTATATAAAATTATCGTAAGTAGAGGTGGCTACAAAATAACTTATTTTGTAGCTATATATATATATATATATATATATATATATATATGTGTGTGTGTGTGTGTGTGTGTGTGTGTGTGTGTGTGTGTGTGTGTGTGTGTGTGTGTGAGGACGAGCTAGCAACCATCAAGACAATGGAGGAGGCGGTAGAGGAGGAAGAGCCCCCCAGGCATTGATATTGGCATCGGGCTCGATGGGCTCGCCATTGATGGGCATGATGACTTGTTAGGCTCAGCAGCGAGCTCTTTTTTTTTGTTCATTCCAAAAGCAGGCACTGTCTCCACATCATTTAATTCAGATTATCAGATGCCTCTTCCTAGAGGCAGGCGAGGACTGTTAGATGAAAACGGATTGGTCGAAAAATGACCGTGTATTGATCTGATGAACAGTAATATATATACAAGCCAATGGATGTCCAATGGCCAAAAGATGCCTATTGGTGCCGAAGGGGCTTAAAAGGTTGCATATGCTAGAACCGTCTTAGCAGTTGCTAATGATGGGATTTACAATAATTGATCAATAATTAATTAATCATAATTAATCTCAACACTCCCCCTTGATCAAGTGATCTTGTGTAGGCACCATTGTTTGTTCATCAGTAAATGTCTTGAAGCTTTAGAAAAACCCTGTGGAAAAAATCTAAAATATATCGATATACTAGGCAAAACTCTTTAAAACCTAGTGAAAAAATAAGGAGAAACACAATGATATATATAACTCCCAATGTTAATAGACCCTTTGGGTATTCCCAAAGACATAGTCTAAAACAATTTTGATCAAGAATCAATATGTCATATATTATCTTTGAAAAACCTCTGTGAGGAAAAATAGATAATATGACATTTACTATGTGTTACCATTACCTCATTAAAAACTTTATGTGAGAAAACTCCAGAAGAGTAAAACTCATATAAAGGAAAAAGAGTGTAATGCTATGTTGAATCAGGTTAAATTTCAAAGAGATTCTCTCCCTGATTCTTGCAAGTCTCTAAGTCTTTTCATACCAATACCATCAACACATTTACGAAATGCTGAGTATGGTAGAGACTTTGTGAATAAATCCGCTAGATTATCACATGACTTAGTCTACAAGATTTCAATTTCTCCATTTTTTGGAGTTCATGGGGGTAGAATAACTTAGGAATAATATGCTTAGTCATATTACTCTTAATATAACCTAATTCCATCTGAGTAACACATGCCGAATTATCCTCAAAGATAATTGTTGGTGTCTCAACCGCACCAATATCACATGATTGTATTATGTGGTTTATCATTTTGCGAAGCCATAAGCATTCGCGTGATGCTTCATATAAAGTTATTATTTCAGAATGATTGGTGGAGGTAGACACTAATGTCTGCTTTGAAGACTTCCAAGATATTGTTGTTCCACCTTGTAAGAATACAAAGCCTGTTTGTGATCTGCTATTGTGGGGATCTGATAAATAACCAGCATCTGTATAACCTAACAAAATTGGATCTTGATTTTTACTATAGAATAATTCAAGATCTCTAGTGCCGTTGAGGTATCTCAAAACTGTTTTGACTCCTACCCAATGACGTTTGGTAGGTGCAGTACTATGTCTTGCTAGCAGATTAACTACAAATTCAATATCCAGCCGGGTATTATTAGCAAGATACATTAGTGCTCCAACAGCACTTAGATATGGGACATGCGGTCCCAATATCTCTTCTCCTTCTTCCCGTGGTCTAAAAGGATCTTTCTCGACGTCTAAGGATCTTACTACCATGGGAGTCTTTGTTGGATATGACTTGTCCATATTGAATTTTTCCAATACCTTCTGGACATAGGTAGTTTGGTATACAAATATACCAGAAGGTAAATGCTCAAGTTGTAAACCTAAGCAGAATTTGGTTTGACTCAAATCTTTCATTTCAAACTCCGTCTTTAAATGATGACGTGCTTCATTAATATCGGGTTCTTTGCCAATGATATTAAGATCATCAACGTACACTGATATTATACAAAATCCTGTTGATGATTTCTTAATGAAGAACACGTGCAGTCATCATTGTTTGTATATCCCTTTTCTGTAAGAAAATTACTTAACCGATTGTACAACATTCGACCCGACTGCTTTAAGCCATATAATGACTTCTGCAACTTGACGCAATACATGTTGCGATTTGCCTTGGGATTCAGTATACTGATTTTATCTGGAACTTTCATGTATATATCCGAATCTAATGACCCATACAAGTATGCGGTCACTATGTCCATCAACTGCATAGATAGATGATTTTGTACTGCCAGTGATATTAAGTATCAGAACGTTATTCTGCTCATTACCGGAGAGTAAGTTTCGTTGAAATCAACGCTAGGTCTTTGCGTAAAACCTTGTGCCACGAGCCTTGCTTTTATGTCTCACCACTTTGTTGTTTTCGTTCCTTTTACGGACGAAAACCCATTTGTATCCAACAAGGAAGATACCAGAAGGTGTTGGCATTACAGCTGAGAACACCTTCCTTTTATTAAGCAAGGAAATCTCTGCTTCAATTGGTACTTTCCACTTATCCCAGTCCGAGCGCTTCTTGCACTCAGTCATAGACTTAGGATTTTGATCCGTTAGGAGGATATTAACAATTTGCTCAGAGAAGTAACAGTCGACTATTATGGACTTACGATTATAAGACTCTTTAGTCTCTACGAAATTTATAGCAATTTCTTCTACCCTTAAAGATTCATCATGATTTCCCAATATGATGGATCTAGCATCTTCCGATGTTCTAGCCTCAGTGTTTATGCGCATAACTGAGCTAGATTGTGGATCACATCTATCCACAGGACATTGTACGTCCATTAGGTGTCTTTCAACCAAAGGTTGAGTTGCATTTCCGGTCTTCTTTTGGTTGCCAGCAATCACATCTTGCTTCTTGGAAGTGTTTCTCCCCCTCTTTTTGCCAAGATGGGAGTGAGTGGTTTTGTTAGGTACCTCCACTCGTTCAGGCACATTCCTTACAGGCTGGAGAGACTTTGTAACACCTTTATAATCTGAGAAAGCGTCTGGCAGATTGTTTGCAATGTTTTGCAAATCAATAATTCTCTGAACTTGTAGTTTAGCTTCTGTAGTACGTGGATCAGAAAATGAAATGCCTTTTGCATTCCAATCGATTTCCTAGCATTCTTTTTGGTACAATTCTCCCCCTAATGCCGGGAAATGATCCTCATTAAAAATATAATCAGCAAACCGGGCAGTAAATAGATCCCCTGTCAGAGGTTCTAAATACTTAATGATCGACGGAGATGAATATCCCACGTAGATCCCCATTTTCCTGTGAGGACCCATCGAAGTCCGCTGAGGTGGTGAGATGGGTATGTAGACAGCGCACCCAAACTTATGCAAATGGAAAATACTCGGAGAATTTCCACGTACTAACTGCAATGGGGAGGTTTCGTGATATGCAGTTGGTCGTAGTTGGATTAGGTCGGCAGCGTGCAGAACTGCGTGACCCCAACACGACATAGGCAATTTGCAATTCATTAACATAGGTCTTGCAATGAGCTTGATTCTTTTAATCAACAATTCAGCCAAACCATTCTGAGTATGTACATATGGAACAGAATGCTGAACCTGAATTCCCAATGCCATACAATAGTCATTAAAAGCACGGAATGAGAATTCAGCAGCATTGTCCATTCGGATAGATTGAATCCGATGTTCAGGATAATGAGCCTTCAACTTAATTAGTTGGGCCATTATTTTGGCAAAAGTATGGTTGCATGTTGATAACAAAGACACGTGAGACCATCTAGTAGATGCGTCTATCAATACCATGAAGTACCTGAACGGCCCCGATAATGGTTGGATCGGACCACAAATATCTCCTTGAATTCTTTCAAGGAACTTTAGTGGTTCAGCTCTAATTTTAAGATATGATGGTCTTAAAATCAATTTCCCAGTTGCACAAGTTGTGCAACAAAAATCTTTATTTTGGGAAAATTTAGCGTTTTCCATAACATGAACTATGGAATTGCCGATGATTTTCCTCATTATCCCTATTCCGGGGTGCTCTAGTCGATCGTGCCAGTTACGGAATGAATCGACGTCTTGGAAAATTATCTTATAAGCAACATGTGCTATGGGCTTTATGTATGTAAAGTACAATCCAGTTTGGAGTTTTTCACAGATTTGTTTGTCAAATCCCGTAAGTTTAGTTAAGAGAAGAAATTCCCCTTTATTATCTTGGTGTGTTTCCACATGAAAACCTTTCTTACGGATGTCTCTATAACTTAGAAGGGTACGGGTCAAGTCAGGATACAATAATGCATCCTCCATCGTAATCTGCGTACCCATAGGGAGAGTAATAGTTGCTCGTCCTGAGCCAACTATTAACGCATCCCGACCAGCGATGGTCATAATATTTCATTCTCTTTTCTTAAGAGTCTGGAAATATTTCATCTCTCTAAGTATAGAGTTTGTGGTACATGAGTCTTGTTGACGGTAGATAAGTATCATTTTTAACCGTCAACATAGCATGAGAAATGATATAAATATAAAATACTATCTAGATATAGGGGTTACACTGACAAAATTCCACGAGTTTTGGTGAATATCTATTTCTACAGGAGGTTATCAGGAAAGAACCAAATGAGGTCCACATGTCAGATTTACATAGAGAAAAACCGACCATACTATGAAAAAAACATTCTAGAAGACTCGAGAAGATCATCCCCCGGAGGGGAGGGCCCACAGGCCAGGTAGGTGGGGTGGCCGCCCCTGAGCCTGGGCGCCCGCCCCCCCTAGTGTCCAATCAGGTGCCACCTCGTGGATCATGCCTCCACCGCCTTTGAGGATCAATAATAATCGTTCATCAAGGTCGGTTTGATCCAAGGGCTGTGGTGCTTCCTAGAGGGCTATATAAGCAAGGCCCCTGACCCCAGGAGGAACCTAATTCATTATTCATTCATCTCATTCAGAGAAGCACTAGAGCCACCATCTTAATCAGATCTCTAGTTTAGCATAGCTACGTAGGATTAGAACTAGAAGGAGCCAAGCATTGCTTGATTTCCGGATCTGTCAGGAGAATACTTGGTAATTCTCTCCTACTTTTATATTTGTTCTTATATTATTCATCTAGTTCATCATTTGTATGAATATGACTTTAGTCTATTCTATCATATTGGATATGACTTTGCTCTATTTGATTATGTTCACAATTATATTGTTCTTAGTCTACTTTGATTATATACTTGACATAGTTCGATCAAACTTATATTCAAGTATAGGATCGTGTAGCGCTTGCTCATTGATATCATGGGTGAGTGGTAAACATTGTGTAGGCATGGTGCCTATATCGTATTTACCTGCGATTGTACCCTATATTCCGAATCGTGTGGTAGATCGCGGGAGTGACAGCCCTGTTGAGTCCTCTGTAGTCCACCTCCCGAGTATAGGGCAGACAGAGCACAACTATTACATGGAAGTTATGGCTATGTTCCATATCTTCCTTAGTAATATCACTATGTGTAGATATAACATTTTCTTGCCATGATTGCCAAGTGTAATTGCACTAATCATCGTATGCTTTGACTTTATAGTTAGAATAACCTAGCATTTATCCCTATAGTTCGTCCTAATCCATGCTAGTGCTATATATCTAGAGTAGTCTATCGAGATGTTTATCATTATATGGCTATGTGCTTACCAGTTATCCTTTATTATTATTCATATATATTATTTATCTTGTGACACTTACCATGTACGAGAAGAGAGATAAAGACATGGTTATGCTCTCCATTAGCATATGCAGTGATGTTCATTACACATTATCCTTAGCATCCCTTCCCAGTGGTAAAAATATAAATAACGATACCTGGAATTACTCCCGGTTAAAATGCTACATCGGTATTATCTATGCGCTTGCGGATTTCATATTTATTTCAGAGGAGCATTTGCATATTTTAGTACCAGCACCTTTGGTGTCATGCTAAGAATGACAACCTAGCTTATGTGGCATTAGAGGTGTCAACAAGTCCACAAGGCATAGTTCTTCCTCCTTTGGATTGATATCAATAGACATCTATATGTAAAACAAGAATTATAACCAGAAATTTCAAGTAACATATAGAATTATACATACAATATATTGAATATCAAGTATAAGAGTATGATATTACAATATTTATGAGTTGAACAATAATATAAACAAATTTGTACAACTCGCAAGCGCACTAATTAATACTACCCAAACAACTATGTATGACTTAGACTATTACGACAAATATCGATTGTGATATCAAGTCTTGGACTGAGATTACTCTAAATCTCCAAACATGTCTCCAGAACTAAAGTCTAGGAGTATGTTATCCATTGATGGAAGGTTCTCTTCAATATTGAGAGAATTGTTGTTCACTAGTTCCTTAGGGGCCTGATTGGAACAACCTTCTCCAGAAATAGCCTCAGATGCAAGGTTAAAGTGTGCCTCAAATCTTTTATCTCCTGCTGGCTTGACCTCTTTCAAGGACTTTTGGTACAAAGCAACCAAATGCTTAGGTGCACGGTAATTCTTGGCAAAATGCGAAAAATCCCCACATCTATGACACTTCTTGTCATTTTTGGGTTTCGCATTGTCCTTGTTCCTCTTAGATGAATTATTTCTTTGTCTTCTATTGTGTTTGCGTTTACCAGTTTTGTTCTTTGGATCAGGTACATTGAACTTTTTCTTATTCCTATTACTTTTCTGTACATTATGAACCTCAGGCAGAGGCGCCGAACCAACAGGGCGCTTGTGATGATCTTCAGAAGAAGTTCATCATGTTTTTCTACTTGAGTCAATGTATGAATAAGCTAGGAATAAAGCTGGTAATTTTTAGCCCTGTATTGCTGTTGCAATACTCTATCGGACGGAAGCATAGTAGAGAGTGTTTTCTCTATCTTATCTGCATCCGTTGGCTCTTTCTCGTAAAACTTCAACTTAGAGCAAATTCTATGAACAACATGGTTATAGTCTGCTACAGATTTAAAATCTTGGAGACGTAAGTGATTCCTTTCATGGTTGGCCTTGGACAAAATAAGTTCTTTTTGCCGATCATATCGCTCTTTAAGAGCGACCCATAATTCGCGAGGTGATTCAATCATAAGATATTCTAATTTAAGATCCTTATGAATGTAATACCGTAACAAAGTCAAAGCAGTATAGGTTTGCTTATCTTGCAGGACAACCCCAGTTTAAGGTTCCTGAATTGTAGCCAAAATACTACGAGACACAAGTACTATCTTGATATCAGAAGCCCAAGTAGGGTAATTGCTACCATCTAACGCGAGTTCGTTGAACTCCTTAGTGGCCATGATCCTACGTGGACAGCCATGGATTAATTAATTTACCGCATGGTAAATTAAAATGAACATGGTAATGTTGTAATATTAAATGCAATATTCTGTATATTTATATCTTATCATAGTTTCGGATTATTGTAGGTAATCACAAATTGTGTAGACCGTACAACCAAATCATCATAAGTTTTGATATACACAAGACAAATAGTCTCTATATCATATATAAAGAGTAGATCTTTATAGTAGGCAAATATATTGCTGGCTAAGCACGGTCTTTGGACAGGATAATTCACAAAGAATTAAACGCAGCCTTTGCCTAGGACTCTACTATCTTGTGTAATAGCAAAACAATATGACGAAGATAGCAATCCAAAACCTTTATTTTGGGTAAAAACACGGTGTAGGTAGTCATCAAGTTTCAAAGAAACAAGATGTAAACCTCTCAGTAACAGGTGATGTGATCACTGCTATGGCACGGTCTCAGGGCAGGATAATCCACAAGTGGATTAAACGTAGACAATGCCATAGAATCCATTACCTTGTGTTAATTATCCAAAATAAACAAGATATTTATATTGCAATGTGAATTCTATAGATATTAAAGTTTTCTAATTCTATAGATGGCATAGTTAAATTGCAACTAAGTCTACTAGCAATTTTAATTTGTATGTGATGCAAAATTGTGGTTTGGGGCACCAACATACCCAATTCTATCATAGAATAACAAGTGTAATCTCTATGTTGATGCAAATCAGGGGGTTTGGGTGCATCAGCATAGAGCAAAACAATTATCAAAGTCACAAAAGCAATATGTATGTGGTACAAAGGGGATTTTTATGCACCACATACTCCAAAAATATGATAGAATCATAAGGCATTGTATAATAATATAATCAAACCACAAATTATATTTACAATGACAATTATCCAGCAGGTACAGAACAACAATCAATCCAAACTACTGATGTTCTTCCAGAAATTAAACTAGCAAAGCATATGCTAATTAACTTATACTACCGCTGATTGAAATAATAAAGAAAACTAATCTAGACAAAAAAAAATAGAAAAAGAAATAGGCCCAGACAAGCAGGCGGCCCAGCAGGCGGCCCAGCCAGGGGCGGTCCAGCCAAGCAATGGCAGCCCTAGGAGGGAAGGCGCGCGCGGGCCGGAAACCTGGGCCTGGTCGCCGATCGGCCCAGGTGGGCACCAGCGTCGCCGCCGCCTATAAAAGGCCGACGATTAGGGTTAGAAACCCTAACCGCCTGCCGAACCACCCCAACCACTGCCTTCGCTCGCCATGCCATCGCCATCCACCGCCACCGCCGCTTGTGCTGCCGCAGTCGAGCCTCCCGATGAAGATGACCGCCGTATAAAGCCATTGTCCTCCCCCCTCTTCCTCTCATGGTGGATCGGGGCCGAGGCCCTTTCTCCGGCCATGGAGGCTGGCCGGCGGGGCGCGTCCCGCTCGTCCCCGTCGAGCTCCGGCCACGAAGGCCGTCACAGCATGTCGGGAACGGCGGAGCTGCCCCCACCGACTCCTCCGAAGGGGTTTAGCAGGGGGGAACCACCTCCCCCTCGTTGGAGGAAGAGGCGAAACCTGCTCCAATGGCGTTTCCGGGCGGGAGGCGCTGCGTCGGGCGAGCGGCCGCCACATTGGCGTAAGAGCGGCCGCGGTTCAAAGGTGGCCCGATCGAAGGGAGGATGACGTCCAGATCGTAGCCGAAGCCGGTTGGCCACATCTCCGTGCCGGCGAGCGAAGAAGTGCCATGGCGCTCAGCCATGAGGCCACCGCCTCCGTTCCAAGGCATTGCGAGCAGGGACAGCGGGTTCGATGGTGGAGGCAGCAGCGTCATCGACGACCTTGGCGGTGAAGACGGCATCGGCGACATCTCCGACGGCACCCTCACGCGTCTGACAAACATGGCGTGGCCATGCGTCGAGCAGACGCCGGGGGCGAATTGTAGCCTCGACGAACGAGGCACTGGGCGCGGCGACGAACGAGCCTCAAAGCACGGCGACGACGGACGTCCACCACCAGGGCGCACTCCATTGAAGCGGCGAAGGGGAGTGCGGTGGTCGTGGATGTCCCGGAGGGCACAGCGGACAGTGCCCTAGAGCATGAAGCGACGAACGCCTCCGGGGTGGTCCAGGCCACGGGCGATGGCGGACTCCACAGCGTCGGTGATCGAGTCGACCATCGCGTTCATGGAGGGTACGGGAGTCGTCATTTTCTACCTTGAACTGGAGCGATGAAACTCCGGCGAAATTCCGGCAAACTCCTTCCTTCTCTTTCTACTAGTGACAGCGGAAGGCAGTGCTTGATAACGTGTTAGATAAAAATGGATTGGTCGAAAAATGACCGTGTATTGATCTAATAAACAGTGATGTATATATACAAGCCAATGGATGTCCAATGGCCAAAAGATGCCTATTGGTGCCGAAGGGGCCTAAACGGTTGCATATGCTAGAACTGTCATTAGCAGTTGCTAATGACAGGATTTACAATAATTGATCAATAATTAATTAATCCTAATTAATCTCAACAAGGACTAAGATTCTCCATGTAGGAGTTGTTTACTGATAGATTTTAATTCCCTAACTAGGGACCTTTTTATTTTTAGTGTCTCTTGACCAACTTGATGGTCCTAGGATCAATCTTATTATATATGATCACTTTCGTCCTAGACTTTAACCATGCAAGAGGTGAGTAGTTTTTCCATACCCTATCGTTATTTCTTCATTAAATTTTTAGATCGAGCCCAATTAACCCTCTTTTGGCCATTTGGTCATTTCAAATATACGGTTGGCGTGTTGAGAAGGCCTTTTCCTTGCAGCACGCGGAATGGTGTAGGAACCGGGCAATCCTTGAAACGGACTGTAGCTCAGTTGCACGGATGTTGACAACATACAAAATGGACGAAGATCACATATGCGGTTCATCGTGGAGGAGGCCATTGAGTTGGAAATAGGTCGTTACCTCCACACAAAGAGAAGAGTATAATCGTGTGGCCAATGAAATGTCAGCACTCGCGAAGCGTACTGGACATTTGACTGTTTGATGCATCAACTCGCCCGTTGTGTGTGGAGCAGATTATTCCTCGCGATTGTAGTCCAAGTTTTAGGTAATGAATAAAGGTCTCTTGCTCGCCAAAAAAAAAACCACAATGTACCGCACTAAAATTAAAATTTAGTCAGCTTCAGATTTGACTAGAAACAACGCGCGTGTTGCCGCGTGGCCGCGTAGGGGTGCAACCAGTTGTGTAGAAGCTGGATCTATTGTTGATTAATCTTTTACTTTTTGAGGATAAGTAGCATACAACAACGAATGTTATTGATATGTATTTTATTTTCTTTTTTTTGAAAATTTGAAAATTGGCAACAGCATTTATAGACGTGTGCATGGATTTTAATCGGTGGCAATAAACCTTTGCGTGATCTGGTTTCTCAAATATTATTATACAGATGCCAATAGAGATTTGGAGCATGAGTATCTGAAAGTAAATGATAAAAATACTTAAATATGTGAAATAGATATAGATGGAGGAATGAATCGTTAATGCTGTTAGCCGATTAGAACATAAAAGAAAAAGGAAAACCACCTGGGTCCCTGTACTTTTCCCTAATTAAACCGTGTTAAGTCATGAGATTTGCATTGGTAACCCTCGAAAAGCTTCTATTCTTTTTTCCTTACCCACAAGCGCTCAGCAGAGCAGAGCACGCTCCACGACAGAGGGTGAACACAGAAGAGTAGCCTGAGGTATCTTGTGATTGCGGTCCTTGGCAAATGTGGCAAAGCGTTCTAAACCTATGAGAAGCAAAGCTTTCCAGAAATGGTTTCAGTGCCTGGTGAATGATAGTTGGATGGTCAGTTCAAGGATTTGCTATGCAAGCATTAGATTTATGCATACGCCACTTACTGATGCAACTGGGGCTAAAATTTCAGGAACTTCATATGCCACTGTCAGCTGGTTTAGTAATGAAAAGGAAGATCATGTTTTAAGGAAACATATCACCTGAAGTTAAAAAACAAATGTCACAAATTCACAGGGCTGAATACTCACTTGTACTGTAGAAGAGGATGATCTTTTGGGGAAGAACCAGACAACACCTCTGCAACAAGCAAAATTGTTTACTTTTAACTTCTAGGGCGTCAAAGCTTCGAAAAAAGGCAAAGCACTCAAAACCACAGGCTACTCACAAAAATTATTGTACTAAACTCAATCAAGTGAAGAAAAATGTTGTTAGCTGTTATGAAATGGAAGTACTGAGGACTAATTTATGTATGCAATAGCTGCAGATTCTGTAATACTTACCTATTAGGAAGACCTTCAAGAGATCACCACTTGTTCGCTTGAACTTATCAGCCGTACTTTCTCAGCGAAGGAACAGTATTTTTCTCTCGCAACAAATCAGCGAACAATACTTTTCAGCTTGCCTTTTCAGCGAAGCGATGAATGTTCACATGTAAACTGATAGCAGCCTTGTAAAAGCAGATACTTAATGTCATGTTACGTGCAAGCCAAGAAAATTCTATATCCCACCCAAGGACCTCGTACTTCGGAGTCCACCGTGAATGATCAGGTTTATCTTCAAGGACCTGTAAAACTGAACAAACTTAATGTAGAACAGTATATGCAACGCCAAGCATTAGTAAAGGACGCACAATAACCATATTAACTAAAGCGGAGGGAAAACACACTGAAACCATATTGACAATGCCACAGGGGGCAACAAAAGCTATGCATGTGCCGTAATGAGCTACTGGGCAGGACTCTACAAAGATGAAGATAGGAAGATTCTGGAGGAGGGAGTCAATACCATGCTACGGATCGCCATCAAGCTGACAAGCAAGAAGTCTCCAGGCAACAAGCCGCTGCTGATACAGGATGAGGAAGATGATGAACAACAACATTAAGGGCAAGATGCTACTGATCGATGTAGCCTCTCCCTGGTCTTGGAGGAAGGGGGGGGAAAGTGATATGCTTCTTGCTGTCTTTTGTGTCTGTGATGGATAACATAGTACGGTCAGATGTGCTTTTTTGCGGTATGTGTAAGGGTAGTATCCTCTTAGAAAGTGTTATGTTTTCTGTTCTAGCCCTGATCTGGGATGTTAGTAAGGTTGGTAACATTAGTAAGGAACCTCCTGGGCCTGTCTGATCATGTCTAAAACTGTCCGAACAATTGTATTTCTGTTATCTTCTTAATGGAAATGGGGAATCCCCCTTGTCGAAAAAACAAGGGGCAACAAAAAAGAAACGAAGTCCAATACTGAGGCCAAGAGAAAGATCTATGCATCATACAGTTCAAGTAGATCTTGTAGTCTTCAAATAATACTAAATCTCTTTGCAATTTGTCAAGACAACAAATTCAAAAAAAGTATTTATTATTTTGAAATATTGCAAACAGGGAGGGGCGAAGCTTGCTTTGAGAGTAGGGGGTGCAAATACAACCTCCCTAGAAATGTTAAAACCGTGATTTTATCTAATTTTCACCATATATGCACCTCCTACATAACATGCATATGCACCCACAAGGTAAGAGAACCTCCCTCTAATTTGCTCTACAAACAGGGGTAGTATTTACTAAATCTTGACAATCCACAGAGGAATGGTTTCCCGTTCTGAGTAACACTGATAGGCCACCGAGCACAGAACATCAACTTCAAGTTCAGTGCTGTTCCGAAGATAACAATCAGTCACATAATCATAATTAGGGGAAAAAATGATGAATGAACTTCTTTGAAACGTTAAGCAGGTAAGTCCAGCAAGCTATTCACCGACGATGTTATTTGCTGAAGTTTTCAAATACAAGGAGACTCCAGTACGAGTGTACTGTCTGGGAAGATTTTTTTTAATCAAAACTCATGCATAACCCAGTACTCAGCAGTCACCTATAACTATAAAGCAGGGAACAGTGACATTTTCTCTGCACTTTGAATTCTGATCAGACTCAACATGGTCAGATTTATAAGCCTTGCATATTGCGAGTACATATCAACATCTATTGCATCTAGTTCTAGCTGCTTAGCATAATTACAGGGTTTTCTGGGTCACACATAAAAGAATCATCTACAACTTGGGCCCTACAAAATACAGCCTTATCCAATGCAAACCAGCATCTCTTGTGGCTGCCAAGAAATACTCATAAGTAGATTACACAAGTTATACACTCCTTATTTCCATGGACCACCGTTCGTAGATGTCAGTACTACATTTCACCCAAATTCCCAGTTTTGCCCAGTACTACATTTCACCCAAATTCATTGGACAACAATAATTTTGCTTCCCTTCAAGTAGACATTGGTTTCTTTTCTTTTCTTTTCTTTTCTTTTTGAAAGTTGTAGACATTGGTTTCTTGTTTACTAATCAGCAAGCAAAGTAGCTCAATCAGCTAGGGAAAAGGGGAGATTTCTCCAAGTGAATCAGTAGGTAGCAACAATGGGTGCCACAGGTCAAGCTAGGCTATACCAATTCAACCGAGAAACTAGGGCACTTTTTGGCACACCCTGGATCAGGCAGAACGAGAGGGAGGAAAGAAACGTACGTACACTCCTGCCAGTCAATGGCCACAGGAGAGAACAAGTCAGGCCTTGCGCTCGCTCTTGCTCTTGCCCTGCAGCTGACGCTGCTCGCCTTCCCCTCCCATCTTCGCCTCATCCCCCACCGGTTGCTGCCGACGCACAGCACCTTGCTCCGCGATGGCCTCAGGGCCAGTGACGGAGAGGACGGGGCGACCGCCTCGAAGCTCGCCTTCCAGGTGGTTGGGTCCGGCCGGGGACGGCCACGGCGGCGGTGCCTGGCCGGCCGGCGAGCTGCGCCGGGACCGCTCGGTCCCAGGGCCAGCCGTGGCTCGGCGGGAGGCAGGCCGTGGCCTTCTTGCCACGTGCACAGGCCCGGCTACAGCGGCGCAGCGCACGGCCACGACCGCGGCACGCCGCCGGGGTCACTGGGACCCCACCCGCCGAGAAGGCCGGGAACGCCACGGCCGTGGCGCCCGCACCCCGCCTGCATTGGGAGGAAGAGGGACGTGCGGGAGTCGCCTGCGAGCGGGTTCGGGAGGATTCGCAACGTCCGGGTCCATGGTTCAACGGGTAAGAGACCCAATACGACCCGTATCGGACGGACCCGATCGCATAAACGCTCGATCCAACGGCTAGCGAGTAAGCGGGTGACGTGGCACTATCGGGTGCCCGCTTTTGGTGCAGGATTCGTTTATAGAGAAGATGTGCCATGATGGGACGTCCGCGAGTTGGGCCTTGTTTAGTTCGCGTCAAAATGCAAAAAGTTTTCAAGATTCCCCGTCACATCAACCATGTCGGCATATGTATGGAGCATTAAATGTAGGTAAAAAAATAACTAATTGCACAGTTTGTCTGTAAATGTTAAGACGAATCTTTTAAGCCTAGTTAATTCATGATTGGACAAAGTTTGTCAAATACAAACGAAAAGTGCTACAATACTTTTTTTAAAAAGATTTTGTGACCTAAACATGGCCTTGGATGAAAAATATGTCACATCCACAGCGTGACAAAAGACATGAGAGATTAAAATAAGCTGTGCATTAGTGTGGTACTAGATTTACAGACGCAGGAAGTGTTGTTGAAATTAGTGGTGCTAGTAGTAAGATTTATTGCGAACTATATACGAGAGATTGCCTATCGTCGCATCCAGATGATATATAAGTTTTTTTATGAAGGATACCAGATTTTTTTTCGCCCCTTGGTACGCATTATGCATACAATTGTCTTTACAAAAAAAAAGATATAAAAGAATTTTGTGCACATGGGGTTGCACAACAATAACAACGAGAAGAAATTGACCAACGATATAAAAGCTATACGCCGTGGCCGAAGTCAACGATGCGGCACCCTGCGGTGGCTCTCTCGTGCACCACCTCCACGACGTCGGCGAACTCGTCGGCGCCGGTGATATCGGCCCAGTTGTTGACGTCGTCACTGGAGCGAAATCCACGCACGTCGACGTAGCGGTACCTGTAGAAGAACATGACGGTGCAGGGCTTGTACTGGAGGTGGCGTTGAAGTCCCGCAGCTCGTCGATGTCCACGGCGATGAGCGCCGCGACAGGCCCGACCCGCTCGGCCGTGGCAGCGATGGCGGCATCGAAGCGCGCGCAGTCGTCGTGGCCGCCGCGGCCGAACCGGACGACCGCTAGGTGGCTGCTCTCGCCATCGCGGTCGATGGCGTCGTTCACGGCCTCCGCCGAGTGCACGGAAATCTTCCCGTCCGAACGATCGGACAGGAGTCTTCTTTTTTTTTTTGCCAAAGAAATAACTTTATTAAAAATTAAGTAACATCCTTACAAGAGAGGGACACAACTCACTCTAGAAAACAAGAAAAAAAAAACACTGACACTCCCTAGACCTAGAAGCAAAACGTGTCAACTCATGCGCCATATTATTCTGATCCCTACTAATCTTAATAACCTCCAATTTGCATAACTGGCTGCCAACATCATGCATTTCTGCGAAGACATTCCATAGAGCAGAACGATCACAGCCCTTGATGTGAAACTTGACGACCACCGTTTGACAATCAGATTTCAAGATCATCGGAATTTCCGGTCATCTCAGCGCCATGTGAACACCCTCCAGGCATGCTAACGCCTCGGCCTCCTTAGCATCCCTACAATGAGATAAAAGTGTGCCGGGAGGTTAGTTTCAAGGAGCCCTGCCAATCTCGGATCACAATCCCCACTGCAGCATCTCCGGATACGGGATCAAAAGTAGCATCAACATTAATCTTGAAGGTACCCTGCGACAGTAACACCCAACACTTCCTCCTCTGAGTTGCAGTTTGCCTCTTAATATTACTATCCACAAGCTCTGCACGGTGTTTTCCTTTGGGATCCATATGATCAGGCTGTTGTCGGATATTATTCAGGGATGTCATATACCCGGTTAGGAAGGTGACCGAGCTGGCAATAAATGGGCAAGTATCCTCATGAATCACCTTTATTCGTATACTCCAAGTATGCCAAAAGAGCATGAAAACATTTGTCAATACCTCCCGAGTATTATTGTGAATCAGCATCATCAACCATTCTGGATCAGCCTTGGCTAAAATCTGCTCTGACGGTAATTCCCAGTGCTCCCTCATGGCATGCCGCAGGGCCACAGCATGTGGACAAGCCACCAAGGCATGGTAAACATCTTCAGCATGTTGCCCACATATCTGACATACATCCTGCTCCTCAAGATGGCGGTATTTCTTATTTACACGAGTTGGCAGACCATCATTAACAACCTTCATAGCAAACACGCTGACTTTGGATGGTACGTCAACCTGCCACAATTTCTTCCAACCGACCCGGCCTTGATCAGAACTGGAGCTGCTCCCAATGTTGCCGGCCCCGTAGAAATTCCGGACAGCTAGCCTGTAAGCACTACGAACCGAGAAGATGCCCGTTTTCTCATAATGCCAGGCCACAAAATCTTCAGTCTCCTGAACCGGCAACTTAATTTTAAAAATCTCAGCAACATCACAAGAGTAAAAATACCTCCGGATAGCCGTTTCGTCCCAAGATCCACTGTCATCAATGAGGTGATGAACCCATCTGAGCCGACAAGAGCGTCTAGGACCAATCGGTTTTAGTCCATATCCTCTTGGTAGCCAGTTATCTCGCCAAATCTGAGTGGATTTACCATTACCAATCCGATGGATGACACCCTGTTTTAGCAATTCCAAGCCATATTCAATAGCTCTCCATGTCTGTGATGCATCACCTGCTGGTGCCCGATCTAGCAGTCTACTGTTAGGGTAGTATTTAGCTTTTAGCACTCTTGCGCAGAGAGCCAGAGACTATCCGGAAAAGCCACAAGTCTCCAGGCTTGACGGGCAAGCAACGCCTGATTCATCAGGCGAAGATCCTTGAAACCCATACCGCCCAAACCCTTCGGCAGCACCAGTTTCTCCCATGGGATCCATTGCACCTTCCGACGACCCTTCTCAGCTCCCCACCAGAAAGCACGAATCTGCTTCATGAGTTCATCACACAGGGTTAGAGGAAGCTTAAAAACACTCATAATATAAACTGGCAGAGCCTGAGCAACCGATTTGATCAACACCTCCTTTCTTGTTGCAGATAAATATTTTTCCTTCCATGCAACCATTCTTTTGTGGAAGCGCTCCTCAAGAGGTTGGAACAGCCCTCTTCGAACCCGGCCATTTGGAGTTGGCAGGCCCAGATACTTGGCCTCAAAATCAACTCTCTCCACTCCCAAAACTGAGCGCACTTGGTCAGCGATCTCCTCATCCAGATCTTCATTTACCAGCAGGGAGCATTTGTTCGGGCTTAGTAATTGTCCCGAACACTTCTCAAAAGTAGAAATCACCGACTTGACAGCCTGGGCCTGGTCCACAGTTGTCTTGAAAAATAGTAAACTATCATCTGCAAATAAAAGATGAGACACACTCGGTGCCCTCCGGCAAACTCTTAGGCCATCAATTTCACCAAGCCCTTCATTATGCTTCAACAAAGTAGAGAGACCATCAGCTACTAACAAGAACAAATATGGTGAAAGCGGATCACCTTGTCGCAGACCACGTGATGGGGAGAAGGAGCGCGATGGCACCCCATTGAAGCGTACTGAGTAGCGTACAGTTGAAACACAGGTCATGATCCACTGCACCCACTGACTTTGAAAGCCCAGCTTCTCCAACAAATTTTTTAAAAATCCCCAATCAACCCGATCATACGCCTTCGATAAATCCAGCTTATACGCACAAAAAATCTTGCCACTGCCTCTCTGTATCGCATGAATGCATTCAAACGCAATCAAAGCATTATCCGTGATAAGCCTACCTGGAACAAAAGCACTTTGCTCCACTGATATGATACTGTCCAGTATGGGTCGAAGCCGATTCACCAAGCACTTTGAGATCACCTTATATATCACGTTGCACAAACTAATCGGCCTGAAGTCTTTGAGCTCCACTGGTTCTGATCCTTTAGGAATAAGCACAATAGTTGTATCATTGACTCCAGGGGGCATATAACCATCCCGAAAGAAGCCCTTGCACTGCTGCAACCACATCACCTTTAACCACATCCCAATGTCTCTGAAAGAAACGTGCTGGGAAACCATCAGGCCCCGGTGCTTTGAGCGGCCCCATCTGAAACAAGGCATCCGATATCTCTTCTGCTGAAAAAGGCCGACATAAATCCTCATTCATTTCTTCAGAAATTTTTGGCTCAATCAGGTGTATAAGATCATCTGGTTCCACACTCATATCAGCTGTATATAGATCAGTAAAAAATTCAGTCGCCATCTGCTGCATTTGCTTCGGATTATCACACCATTCTCCAGTTGAATCCTTCAACTTTTTAATTTGATTTTTGCGAGCACGCCAGACTGCCTGTCTATGAAAATAACTTGTGTTTTGGTCACCTTCCTTTAACCAGGCAATCCGGGAACGTTGTAACCACATCATCTCCTCTCTATACAACAGTTCGTCCATTCGATCAGTAATCTGACGCATATCAGATGAGCTACAGGATGGATCAGATTTTGCCTCTTCTAGCTTCACCCGCAACTCCTCCAATTCTGTGGTCACGCTGCCAAAAGTGTTCTTACTCCAGGAGCGTAGGGCAACTTGAACGCGCCTCAACGCAGCAACCACACCCCCCAGACCTTCTCTACTTGAGTCGGTGCACCAAGCTGTCTTGATTTCTACAGCAAGGGACTCGAGCCGCTCCCACATAATCTCGTACCTGAATATTCTTAGCTAATGGCGTTCCCAGCTCTCTTTACGAATTTCCAGAAAGAGAGGGCAGTGGTCCGATCGGGAAGAAACGAGATGATGAAGCACTGCATCACCAAATAGATCCCTCCAATCAGAACATGCTACTGCTCGATCCGATTATCATAAATATAAGGTAGGCCTGAGAACCCTAAGTCTGTAAGCCCACAGTCAGCCAAGGCGTCACGAAAGGCAGCCATCTGACGCTCTGGTCTGGGACACGCCGAGAAATGTTCAAAGCCCACATAGCCTCATTAAAGTCACCAATCGCCAGCCAAGGCTCTGATGATCTGCCATGTAAACGTCGCATCAATTCCCACATAACATGTCGCTGGTCAGTACGTGGTTCACCATACACAAACGTGATGCGCATCCTGACTGCCTCAGCATTTTCCTTCACATGAACATCAATATATCTCTGGTGTTTTTCAATCAGCGAGACATCAACAGATTCATGCCAGAAGAGCGCTAAACCACCACCTGAACCCACACTATCTACATACAGTAATGCAGTTTTTTAAGCCCAACCTCTATCTCAAATTTGCCACACGACTACCTTTCATACGTGTTTCAGAAAGGAAAACCAACATTGGACTTTTTGCTCTTACGAGAGCCACAAACTCTTGAACTGCCCGGGGAGTCCCAACCCCCGGCACTTCTAGCTGAAAAGATTCATGACTCCTGACGGGCCTCACCCTTAGGACCCGTCAGGTATATAGATAGCTGAACACCCTCCTCCTTACTGTACACAACATTATCATCCTGTACCTTCCTCCGCTTGCTAGAAGCTTTCAGTACTTCAGAGCTAGCACCGAGATCCTGGTTAACCACATTGATATCCAGGTGACGCCTTTTACCAAGAATTCCCAAGTCATGCTTTAACAGTATAGCATTATGTTGCACAATTTCTCGCAGCTCGGGCTCAAGGTAATCACCCCGACAAACTTTGACAAGTCGTTCTGCCTCACCACCTGACATCGTTGGGCATTCATCTCGTGCCCTTCTGACTTCCTCTGAGATCGAATGAAGGCCCATAGCAGCATGATTCATTGCTGCCACAGGCATCTGGGAGCCACGCGGGAATCATCGCCAAGCGCGGGAATCCGTGGCGCACGGCCGCACGGGGAAACTCGTACGAAGCGAAGGCTCGGCTGGGTAGGTACGGCAGTCATTTGTTTTCTTTTCTTTTTTTATTTTTTTATTTCTTTTCTATTTTCATGCTTTATTTTTTATTTATATATATTTTTTGTTTTATGTGATTTTTATTATCCTTTTCGTTTTCATTTTTTATTTTCCGTTTATTTCTTTTTTGTTTCCTTTTCTTTTCTTTCATTTTCTTTTTATTTTGTATTTCCTTTCTTCAATTTATTTTTTTTATTTTTGCTTATTTTTTCATTTAATGTGATTTTTTTATTATTCTTTTTATTCTTTTATATTCTTATATATTTATTTATTTTTCTTTTAGTATAGTTAATTATTATGTTTGTTTTATTTTATTTGTTTTTATGTTTTATTCTTTTTTGTATTTCTTTCTTTTTCATTTGCTCTTTTATCTTTATATTTTTCTATAGATTTTTTTATTTTCTATTTTTCTATTTTACCTTACTTAATTATTTTTCATGTTTAATTTTTATTTTTCTATATTTTAATGAAATGCTATATTCTATAGTATATGTGTGATGTTCTATGATGTTTTTTGCAATGTTCACATGGTATATCATTTCATGTTTTATGATGTTTTTTGTGATGTTCATATAATATACCTGTAATGTTCTATTTTTTTATGTTCATATGATGTTCTATGATGTATTTTTAATGTTCACGTGGTATACATGTGATGTTGATGCATTTTGTGATGTTCGCGTAGTATACATGTGATGTTCACGTAGCATACAATGATGTACTCTGTCATGTTTACATAGTATACATGTGATGTTCTATGATATTTTTTGTGATGTTCACATAATATATATGTGATGTCCTATGATGTATATTTTGATATTCTATTTCATTTTTTTACTTTCATGTTTGACTTTTATTTTTCTTTCATACATAAAATTTTATTAAATGTATCCATGTAGGGTCTTTTTTTGAAGAGTTTATTACAAGGAATACGATAGTGCAATCGGATTTTAATTTCGACACTTGGTTTAACAGTTATGACTTTTATATGTTCATGTAGTATACATGTGATTTTCTATTTTTTCTGACGTTCATGTGTTATACATGTGATGTTCTCTAATGAATTTTATGATGTTTTATGATAAATTTTATGATGTTCACGTAGTACACATGTAATTAAATGTATCCATGTGAGGTCTTATTTTGAAGAGTTTATTGTAAGGAATACGATGTTGCAATCGGATTTTAATTTGGACAAGCAGTTACGACTTTTTTTTACTTAAAAAGCGTTGCACATATGCCGATGTTAGCTTTTTTTTATTTCCTTGCATGCAGCGTGTGCTGGGTGTTTCGTGGGCCATTGCAGCGTGCGGCTCCCTGCCCACGCGCATGCTGTGCCATTGCGGCGTGGTCGGACTGTAGGACACCCCCCGAGAGCAGGTGCTCTGCTCAACGTGGTACGCCATTGCGGCGGCGGCGGAACGCGCGAGCGAGCAATGGAATAGCTTTGCGAAATAAATCTCACGCGGTGCACAACAACGAGGCCGGTCGGGTTGTTTTAAAGGGCTCGGTCGAAACTCGAATCCGGCTCGGGCCGAGACTCGATCGGATGCCGTGCATGACTCGATCTCAGAAAAAAAAGGTTCCGTCAACTCAACCGGCAGCGAGTACCCCTCGCCGGTTTTATCGCGGCAGTAGTATTAGTTTTGTATTTTTTAAAAAAAATCACACAAATAATTTTGCAAAAAAACGAATTAAAAAAAAACTGCAAGGGATGAGCTTGTGCATGGGCTCCTTAATCGACACTGTTGGGTCCATGGGCCAATAGAGACTGCTGTGGTAGCACAGACCATATGGCATCAGCACATAACGGACCATGGCCCATTGTAATTTTGTGCACATATATCCTCTTGCTCCAAAAAAAAAGTATTAATTTGCATTGGGCGTTACTAGCGCCCGAACATCCAAAGCTGCTCCAAAATATCGGCACCTCCGGTTCTTCAAGCGAGAGGCCTCACCCCATGCGAAAAGAACCCGCAGCGCCTGTTTTTGCGCGCCCCGTTGCGCGGACCCCACGTTGTGTGCCACCATACAATCGCACTCGCTCTGTTTCACCTGACCACCGCGCCCGCACGCAGGAACTCATGTGGGTCCAGTCACCTACCCTTGCCTGTGGATGCCGTGCCGCAAATGCATCTGCCAGCCTTAGGCGCCTGCATGCAGACCCATGGCGGTGCCCCAGCAACTGTAGCAGGTGGCTGCGGCATGTGAGCCTCGTTGCAACATGTGCAACACCAAATCTACTTTTGCAATATCCAGATGAAATATTTGCTACATACGTCTGAAAACAACTGAAACACTCGCAACATACGGTTGAAACACTTGCATAATACTAGAAAAAACTTGAAAACACGTGTGTAGCCATTGCAAACATATGCAACATACGTATAAAATAACTGAAACATTTGAAACATATGCTTGTAATATGCATGTATTTGCAACATCCAGATCTAATTTTTCAATATCCACATGAAACACTTTGCAACGTACGTGTGAAGCACATGAAACATTTGGAACACACACTTGAAACGTACGCGTATAGTTATTGCAACCTGTGCAACGTCACGATCTACTTTATGGACGACATTATCGCGCGAGACCCTATCATGTCTGCAGCGGCCTGCTTCTTCCCCTCTCCCGCCGTCGCCTTGGCCACGGGTGCCCTCGCCTCAACCTGGCTCGGCCACCTACTCCGCCGCCCGCTCTAGCGGCGTTTGAAAGCCCAAGTTTGGTTTTGGTAATTAATGACACCAAGTTGCTAATGCTATTGTATCAAGTGTGACTAAGCTAGGCATAAGCAACATGTGATGGAGGTGGAAATGGCATGGAGAGATGGCCACAAGACCACATGGTTTGGTGCATGAAATGATGAGCAAGATCATGAAGGAATGCACATAAAATGATGGACATGATGATCAAGTGAAGGAGAAGGATCTAAGAGCGCAAAGCAAAGGTATAACCATAGGGTTTTTCTTTTGCCGGTCTAAGATGAGTAGAGAAGTGATTGACCGGGTTTAGGATACATAGCCGACTATCAAGAGGGGCAATCACGGTTAGCTCGGGAATCAAGTGCCACTAGATCAATGTCTTGAGCATATGCATTAGGATCTAGTAGAGAGCTAACATAACGCCTTGATAAATGTTTATAAAATGCTAACACACATACACATGGTGATGTACACTTGGTGGTGTTAGCATATTTGCGAAGGCGATGGAGTTTGAGCGGTAGAGAGGGGTTTGGGTTCCTCTCTCCCTCCCGCCGAGCTTGCGAGGTGGGATTCGGCGCTTTTCGAGGAGTTGAAACAACTATTTTCCACTACGCCGGAAGTCGGAAAAGAAACGAAGGCGAACGGAGGTCACCAGGCTGATCGGACGCTGCACCGGACGCGGTCATGATTTGACCGGACGCGTCCGGTCAGTTCATCGTAGCAGTCAGGCGCGCGGGTGTTAGGGTTTGCAACCGGCGTGTCCGGTCCCTTACGGAACCGGAGTGTCCGGTCAGGCACCCAGAGGGGCAGAGCTGGACGTAGAGCCGATCGGACGCGTGGCGCGTCCGATCACGTGCGATTGGACGCGTCCGGTCGCGGTGGGAGCTCTCTGGACTCCGATCGGACGCCGGGTGCAGCGCGTCCGGTCAAACGCTGAAGCGCGTCCGGTCACGGCAACTGCTACTTCTGAAGCGCGCTGTTTTCGCTTGTCCTGTAGTGACCGGACGCGTCCGGTCACCCTGACTGATGCGTCCGGTCAGCACGTTTTGCACTGCGTCGTCCGGTAACGGCTATCTGCGTACCCCTTCGCTATAAATAGAAGTTGGCCGGGGTTTGGGATAAGCTCTTGCACATTTTGAGACCTTGAGATATCCTTTGAGCTAGAGAACAACCCCTCCACTCATCTCTTTGCTTGGATTGCACATCTTGAGTGAGATTGAGTGAGATTCAAGTGTATTACTTGAGAGTTACATTCTAGAGGCACTTGTTCTTCGAGTTGCTGCGGATTTCTTGTTACTCTTCCGTGTTTCCCGACGCGGTAGACGGCTTGGAGAAGCGGGGGTGATTGAGCTCGCAATTGGAGATTGTTGGAGCCCTCACCAAGTGTTGTAAGGGGTTCTTGATCCTTCCCCGCGGGAGTTCGCAAATTGGATACTCTAGTGGAGCTCGTGGCTTGGAGGATCCCCATCTTGTGTGCGGTTGTGCGGCGCCGCCGAGGGCTCGACTCTTGATAGTCGATTAGCTCGCGAATCGACAAGTGGGTGTATCGCTACAACGGGGAGTAGCTTGCCGGGAAGCAAGTGAATCTCGGGATAAATTCTTGTGTCATTCTCTTCCCGAGAATTTCTCTTGTGTGATTGATTGATTGGTTCTTCTCATCTCTACATGGCGGTATAATCACTAGAAGCTCTTCTCTCGTATTACTTCTTGTATCTAGCTTGTAGTTGTTGTTGTGTTTAGTGGATAGCCTTGTACTAGACTTGTGTAGGTGGCTTGCCTATTTAGTTAGAGCTAGTGCTTTTTGCTTCGCCACCTTTTATACTAACACTTGTGGTTAAGTAAATCTTGTAGAAGTTTTAATTAGACTATTCACCCCCTTCTAGTGTATTTAGACGTTACAGCGTTACCGCCGCTGTCTCTCCCGTTCCCACCGCCGAACCGACCTGCCTCCCCGAGATCCTTCTAACCTGGACATAGAGAAGAAGAGGGTCCGTCGCGGCGGCTGCGGTCGCGCTCTGATGAGCCAGTGCGACCGGAGGCGGGATAGAGTTTGCGAAAATTTATATATGTTACGAACTATAAAACTATACAAACATTAAGTACGCACTTGAGACCTCAGAGTCAGCAGTTGCTTGCCGCAGGTAAATAAACTCCCCCTCATGAGCACGGATAAATTTTGGCTAGGTTAGTACGCACTTCAGACCTCAGAGTCAGCAGTTGCTTGCCGCAGGTAAATAAACTTCCCCTCATGAGCACGGATAAATTTTGGCCAGGTTATCTAAACGTCGCTTGCACCGCTGCATCTCTCGCGTGAGCAGAAAAGACAGAAGAGGTGGACCATCCGTTGCTGACGATGGTGATTTGGCCCGTCCGTTCCGTCCTCACGCTGTCTCTGAAGTCTCTGAGCATCTACACCTCCTCTCCGGCCGCTCAGGCCTGCTATTCTAAGTTCTGACAACCTGACGACGTTCGTTTCGGACATTCTGCGACGCCAACTTTTCCTGCATCGCGTCGCTCTGAATCATCCGCCGGAAGCAGTGCTGGTTCCGAGGCGCAGGACCGGTGGCGCGTTCATCGTCCCAAGGAGGCCTTGCAGACCTGCATGCACAGCTGCATGCAATGATGCAAGCATGCCCGATCAAAGCGTCTGTCGAGGCGCTATGTACCGCAGGCAAGGCATGCATGGATTGTTCAGTTCATGGATGGTCCTGATCCTGATAGCCGCTCAGCAGTAATGACCTTTTCTCCTTCTCCTTCTTTTTTTTTCCTTTTTCATCAGAAGCTAGCAGAAGGATTCGGTTAAAGTTGTTCTTTGCCTTTACAATTTGTGGTCCTAATTTTAAGTAAAATGTGAATGGTCTAAGTCTAAGCTTCCCAAGCAGAATGACAACTGGAATGCACATTCAGGCACTCAACGCGCCTGCAGAAATGCATTATATACAAATAAGTCTGCAGGCCCTACTATAATGCTCCATAATTGTGGCCGATAGATTGGCAAATTACAAATTTTGATTATCTAAAGAAACGTCCAAGGCTGATAGGGCAATCATCATATATAGAGTTGGTAATCGAATCAGCCGAATCAGTCTTTTCCTCTAATTTGGTCCACTCGATCATGTAAGCATGCACGTTCAGTCAGAACACCATGAGGTTGGAGTTTTTGTTAGTGCTTCAGCCTTCAGACATCCTTTTTGCACTTGCAAATTTTGAACTGCTCTTTTGTATGTATGCTCTGTTTCTTTGTTGTTGGTGAATGCTACAAATCTCGAATATTTCTTTTTAAAAAATAAATCATCTGATTTTGTTCAGTTATTTTCTCTTAGTGGCCCTCCTAAACTCTTTTGCAAATGTAAACTACTCATCAAAGCAATAGAATAGCCGTGCATAATCACGCCCAACTGCAACTGATCAGCCTGCTTTGTGACCCACATAATAACCCACTCCCTGATCCAAAAATAGATTATTGCCCAGATGCATAAAAGCTGAAGACAGTGATGTGGGCGTTAAGCCAACAAAATCCTGAAAACCTGGGAGCACAAACCGTCGCCATCCACTAGGTCTGGCGCCTAGGGGACACTGAAGACAGTGACCCATTGCCCTGCACTGCACTGTAATCTTTATGCATTTCCATATGGCTTCTTCTGAACATCACATTGAGCAAGCAAGAGCAGGTCTTCGAGACACGCTTCAAAACAGAAAAGGGCAGGCAGGCATAGAAAATCGACATGACCGGCCTTGTGCTCCAAAGTGCATGACAAACCACTCTTTTCTTGGAAGTTTTTATAGGGAAAGAAAGAAACATGGAGTAGTGCCTCCTGAACTACCATGGTGGCAGTCCACATCCTGCTGATAGAAAGCGTGCTGGTGATCTTCATGGTTTCAATTTTGGGGATCCCTTTTAATCTTCAATTGTGTTCAGAGATAGATCAAGGTCTTTCCAATGAGGATCAGATCGAAGTTTGGATATGTATTCTGCAACAATTGCATTATGAGATTGCTCGTGCAAATTATGAATCATGATGGGCTCCTAATCCGCTTTGCGGCTAATCATCAGTGGCATTACCACGTGGAGAACAAAAAAGGAGTCACGAGAATTAGTTGAGATGTGTGTGTGGTTTGATCCTTAAACTTTGGCTTTCACTCAATATCTCATGGCCCATTCAGATCCCTTGCTTTGTCCTGCTGTGGTTGTATGTGGAGCTCCTAAATCTCCAAAAGTACTATGTCCAAATTGAAGCATTATTGCTTTTAGGAAATGTTCAAACATTATGTACATTAATTCTTCCTAGATATTCCGTTAAAGTTCCATAAGTTTGAGCTCAGTCTGTTCTTGTTCTTGTTGTGTCCTGACAAAAATTGAAGCTTGGGAACCATGGCAAGCTACCATCAGATCAGATAGACATAGACTGAGGCAGACAGAACACCACAACCTCAGCAATTTGGGGCAGTAGTTGCTAGGCCAGAAACCTTGGATTGCTGTCTCTACTCTCTAGTATCCCTTTAGGTATAGCACTTTGGAAGCAAGAAGTGACTGGGAAACCTTTACCTTTCTGCAGCTATCTTTAGCTGTTGCATTTTGTTAGTAGTAGAATGTACCTATCTTTACAGAGGTCACCACTCACCAGGGATAAATCAGTAAATGATAGTCTGTCTTTTGACTTAGAGATGTTTAGCTAGTACAATTTGGATCAGTTAGCTCTAGCATTTTAGGTGTATTAACTTGCAAACAAGAGATTCATGTCCATCAGCCACAGTAGTTCAGTACTGAAATATATATACTGGTACAACAGCGGTGCTCGGTACAACTGAAATTGACTGCATTTGTAAATATCTAGTAATTTGCCTTCTGACAGCAGTAGTACTGCTCGGCAAAGAACACGTTGGAGGAAGCGTCTAATGACAGGGTAATTAAATGTTAATCCTTCTTTCATCATTGTTTAACCTTCTGCAGCTTCTTTGCAGCAGAATGTTCTGAACTGACAGAGGCCACATTCGGTAAATGTAATACCCACAATCATAGCCTGCTTTTGATCACTGTACCTGCAGGAAACTCATCAACTGGATCTATCTATCTATCCAAGTACATAAACAGTTTGGCCATGTTCTGTGAAAATTTTAAATTACTACAGGATCAGATCAGATCTTGGCAGCAAGCATGGCTGGAAAATACTCTGGTGTCAGAGAACTAACGAAAGAATGAGATGTAAAAGAACATGCATTACAGCTAGAGCAAGGTACAAGTTTCAACTTATTTAAACTAGCGATAAGTCCTCCCTTATAACTTAACCATGTGTGCTCCATGTTGTGATCACATCACCACTAGGTCACAGCACCTTGATGGGATCTAAATCCAAAGCCGTCTCTGTATTCCCATGATGCTTCCATCCCTAATACTTAAACCTTGTGAGTCATGTGTGACACCTAACATGTCCCCTAACATGTTTGCCGTCGCTCATGTGATCGCATTTTTAACTTAATAAGGTTTCTATTTTTCATGCACTTGTGGTCTGTTTGTTGGATGACATTGACTTAGTACATACTACTACTTTTTTTTTTTGGAAAAACTAGCAGGAGCACTGCTATATCATATAAGACGGAAGCAAAACCAGTTACAACAATTTGGTTCTTACATTATTAAGACCACCCAAGCTCACAAACAGGGAGATAAGAAAGAGGATACTCATGGTGGTAACTCTAATTTCCCCAAAGCTTTACTGAAGAGACCCATCTCTTCCTTGATCAGCCCCAGTACTTGGGCCGGCGTTCTTGTTGTCCCCTCGAAAGGTCTCCGGTTGCGCTCTTTCCAGATATTCCAAGTCGAGTACATCAAGATGGCACATACTACTACTAACGCAAAGCTAATTTGAGATAATAAACTACAACGTATAGCAAAAAAGGAACCTTGGTTTTTTCAGTTTAGGTGACAAACGTATAAATTCAACTAGAACATATAGCAAAACGTTATCTTATTAACTCAGTAGTTCTAAGTTCTTTTTTTTTGGAAGTAAAATGGCAACTAGAACATAAAAGTTTCAGATTTTCACTAGCACCTAATCCTTTTTCTGTTACTTTCCAGCGGGGTTGCCACCCTTCTGCACGGTTAAGTTGGTAGTAATATTTTATTTTATCTTTCTATAGGTATTATACTAACCTACACTCCTTTACTGCATGTGCCCCTCCCCTAAGATTCCTGTCTTATTCTACCTCGCTCATTTTTCTTTAACCCGGACACTCCTCTGATGCCTATGATTGAGTTCACAGACAGTAATAAGAGTTTGCCGGTCCTTGTATTTTATTGGACTCCTTTCGGTTTCTCTGGAAAGTTAGGCATGTGATGCGAACATGCATGCTCTCTGAACTTGGAAATTAGTACCACACAGAAGGAGAAGGTGCAGAAACAGTAAATTGAGCATATGAATTTTTTTATTAATTTGCATATGGTTGATGTACCACTACCACCCTGTCTTGCAGTGTTTTAGTTCTCATCCATGTGAATTACTAATAGAGAGAAGCTTAGTGTGTGTGTGGCTAGTGGCTAGACTGCTAGACCTCCCAAAAGTTTAATCCTCTGTCCATGTGCAAGAGCACAATTCTCTTGTCGGATGATTGCAGTAATACTACTCAGTAGTTGAATTATATGACAGAAACACTTAAATTTTTGAGTATAACATGCTGCATGAGATTTTCTTAACACAGATAGGAACATTGCCTCAACGCAATATACGCACAGTACAACTACCTGTGGCAGACTGCTACCGTAAGTTTGTGCAGATCTGAGACAAGTGCAGGGAAAGATGAACGCAGGTTAGATCTAGAGGGATTGATTTTATACAGGAAATGTTAGCCAGATCATCGGTGTCAGAGAGGTTGCATTACCAAGATCACAGAGAGCATGTTCACCTGCAACACTACTGCATGATTTTTCTCTCATTGCAGTTGGCACTTATGTATCTTCTTTTCCATCGTCAGAAAGTAATACGCCGGCACAACAGTGAAGTTCAAGAAAAACATGCATTGAGGTGTAGATTTGATAAAGCTTGAGGGATGACGATCCAGCTTTGACTTTGATAAAAAAAAAAGAAGTGTGATTTGGTGTGGATATCATTTCTACTGCTGTCACAGTGCAACAAATTTATATTCTTTTTAAAGTTTTTTTTTTCACAGAAGCAGCTCTGAATCACTGCAGATGGACAGACCATCAGAAACATTTAGAAGGTAAACACCCAGAGCCCAGAGGAGAGCATGTGAATTAAGTAGTAAACAAACACCAGCAGCAGCCGCTGTCAACTTCTGAGTTCTGACCACCCTGCATTAGTGCAGTACAAAAGAACAAACTTTCACAGGCGCTAGAAACACTATACTTAACAAAGGATAAAGTTCAGAATTTCAGATTACCCAGGGAATTACGATTAGCATTTCCCAGAACCCATGAAGGGCAGGCCTGGTGCAATTGGTGAGTGCTAGCTCACCGAGTCACCAGGTCCTGGGTTCGAAGCCGTCTCTCTGTAGAATTTCTGCGGGGGTAAGACTTTGCTTCGGTTATTCCCTTCCCCAGACCCCACTCGTGTGGGAGCCTCTGGCACTGGGCCTGCCCCTTTTTATTTCCCAGAACCCGAGGAGGAAGAAATGTTCTCACTCACCTCCTCAACAGAGCACTGGGCACAGCAGCAAGCAATTAACAATTCAGGATCACCCAATGGCAATAATGAGTACATCAACTAGGGATAAACATATCCAAATGATGGCATCAGCTGGGCTCCATACATGCCATCTTCCTTCCATCTTCTTTCTTCCCCCACACTTCAATTGAAAATTGCCAATATTCCTTTCTGATCTGAAACTTCAAGAACCAAATTTTGGACATGTATTCCAAGTAGAAGTAGAAGAACCACTCACTCACACACATCACTGTATCTAGGAAATGCGAGACCATTTGCGCTATTGTCGCTGTTAAAACGGCCTCAAGATTTGTGCCAGAGTGAAACCACACTCGCTGATTTTGTGTGTTAGCAACCAAGCACAAATCTCAACGGTGTGTGCAGTAGGATCTATGGCTAAAGAGTAGAGAGTAGAGAGTGGAGATAGTACAAGTCACTGTACCTAATCAAATCTGTTGTTTATCTAAAAGAATATCCTGCAAAAGCTAAGCTGTTGTTTCATTATTTCATTTGGATCCAGATCTCTAAACCCTTTGTGTGCTATAAACAAATCCTGGGGTCTCCCGCTCTACAATCCCAAGGCAACGAGGAGGTGCCAGTACCACCACTCACCCCGCGGCCTCGGCCACTCTCTGCTCCACCAATGCCGCCACGCCTGCGCGCCACCGCCGCAGCGAGGCTGGTCGCGCTCCTCGTGTGCCTCTCCCCGGCGCTGCTCGCGCCGTGCCGCGCCGTCAATGAGCAAGGCCAGGCGCTGCTGCGATGGAAAGGGCCGGCGCGCGGCGCGCTGGACTCGTCGTGGCGCGCGGCGGACGCGACCCCGTGCCGGTGGCAGGGTGTGGGGTGCGACGCGCGCGGCAACGTCGTGTCGCTGACCATCAAGTCGGTCGACCTCGGCGGGACGCTCCCGGCGGGGCCGGAGCTGCGGCCGCTGAGGCCGTCACTCAAGACGCTGGTACTCTCCGGCACCAACCTCACCGGCGCGATCCCCAAGGAGCTCGGCGACCTCGCCGAGCTGACCACGCTTGACCTCAGCAAGAACCAGCTGTCCGGCGCGATCCCGCCCGAGCTGTGCCGGCTGACGAAGCTCCAGTCGCTGGCGCTCAATACCAACTCACTGCGGGGCGCCATCCCCGGCGACGTTGGCAACCTCACCAGCCTCACGTCGCTCACGCTCTACGACAACGAGCTCAGCGGCGCCATCCCGGCGAGCATCGGCAACCTGAAGAAACTGCAGGTGCTGCGCGCCGGAGGGAACCAGGCGCTCAAGGGCCCGCTGCCGCCTGAGATCGGCGGGTGCACCGACCTCACCATGCTCGGCCTCGCCGAGACCGGCCTCTCCGGGAGCCTGCCGGAGACGATCGGGCAGCTCAAGAAGATCCAGACGATCGCCATCTACACCGCGATGCTCACCGGCTCCATCCCCGAGAGCATCGGCAACTGCACCGAGCTCACCAGCCTCTACCTGTACCAGAACTCCCTCTCGGGCCCCATCCCGCCGCAGCTCGGCCAGCTGCGCAAGCTGCAGACGGTGCTGCTGTGGCAGAACGAGCTCGTCGGCACCATCCCGCCGGAGATCGCCAACTGCAAGGACCTCGTGCTCATCGACCTGTCGCTCAACTCGCTCACGGGGCCCATCCCGAGCAGCTTCGGCACGCTGCCCAACCTGCAGCAGCTGCAGCTCAGCACCAACAAGCTCACCGGCGCCATCCCGCCGGAGCTCTCCAACTGCACGTCGCTGACCGACATCGAGGTGGACAACAACGAGCTGTCCGGCGAGATCGGCATCGACTTCCCGCGGCTGCGCAACCTGACCCTGTTCTACGCGTGGCAGAACCGGCTGACCGGCCCCGTGCCGGCGGGCCTGGCCCAGTGCGAGGGCTTGCAGTCGCTGGACCTCTCGTACAACAACCTCACCGGCGCCGTCCCGAGGGAGCTGTTCGCACTGCAGAACCTGACCAAGCTGCTGCTCCTCGACAACGACCTCTCCGGGTTCATACCGCCGGAGATCGGCAACTGCACCAATCTCTACCGGCTCCGGCTCAACAACAACCGGCTCTCCGGGGCGATACCTGCGGAGATCGGCAAGCTGAAGAACCTCAATTTCCTCGACCTGGGCAGCAACCGCCTTGTCGGTCCGTTGCCGGCCGCGTTGTCCGGCTGCGACAACCTAGAGTTCATGGACCTGCACTCGAATGCCCTGTCTGGCACTTTGCCTGACGAGCTGCCCCGCAGCCTACAGTTCGTCGACATCTCTGACAACAAGCTCACCGGTCTGCTGGGCCCCGGCATTGGGTTGTTGCCGGAGCTGACGAAGCTTAACCTCGGGAAGAACCGGATCTCCGGCGGCATACCGCCGGAGCTCGGTTCCTGCGAGAAGCTTCAGCTGCTGGACCTCGGCGACAACGCGCTGTCCGGTGGCATCCCGCCGGAGCTCGGGAAGCTTCCTTCGCTTGAAATTTCGCTTAACCTCAGCTGCAACCGTCTCTCCGGCGAGATTCCAGCGCAGTTCGGCGAGCTGGATAAACTGGGCAGCCTCGACATATCGTACAACCAGCTCTCCGGCAGCCTTGCGCCCCTCGCGAGGCTCGAGAACCTCGTCATGCTCAACATCTCGTACAACACGTTCTCCGGTGAGCTCCCAGACACGCCCTTCTTCCAGAAGCTTCCGCTCAGTGACATCGCGGGCAACCACCTGCTCGTCGTGGGCGCCGGCGGCGACGAGGCCTCCCGGCACGCGGCCGTCTCGGCGCTGAAGCTGGCCATGACGTTCCTGGTGGTGGTGAGCGCTCTCCTCCTCCTGACGACCACGTACGTGCTCGCGCGGTCGCGCCGCCGCAACGGCGCCATCCACGGGCACGGCGCCGACGAGACGTGGGAGGTGACCCTGTACCAGAAGCTGGACTTCTCGGTGGACGAGGTGGTGCGCGCGCTGACGTCGGCGAACGTGATCGGCACGGGGAGCTCGGGCGTGGTGTACCGCGTGGCGCTCCCCAACGGCGACTCCCTCGCCGTGAAGAAGATGTGGTCGTCCGACGAGGCCGGCGCGTTCCGCAACGAGATCTCGGCGCTGGGATCCATCCGGCACCGCAACATCGTGCGGCTGCTCGGGTGGGGCGCCAACCGCAGCACCAAGCTGCTGTTCTACACCTACCTCCCCAACGGCAGTCTCAGCGGGTTCCTCCACCGCGGCGGCGTCAAGGGCGCCGCCGACTGGGGCGCGCGCTACGACGTCGCGCTCGGCGTCGCGCACGCCGTGGCGTACCTCCACCACGACTGCCTGCCGGCCATCCTGCACGGCGACATCAAGGCCATGAACGTCCTCCTCGGCCCCCGGAACGAGCCGTACCTAGCTGACTTCGGCCTCGCCCGCGTCCTCTCCGGCGCCGTCGCGTCCGGCTCTGCCAAGCTCGACTCGTCCAAGGCGCCACGCATCGCCGGCTCTTATGGCTACATCGCGCCAGGTAAATGGCCGTCATTGCATCTATAAATCTATTTCCTCAACAAAAAAGGTACATTTTTCCTGACATTTTTCTTCTTGGTTCCTCAAATCAAAACAAAACAGAGTACGCGTCCATGCAACGGATCACGGAGAAGAGCGACGTGTACAGCTTCGGCGTGGTGGTGCTGGAGATCCTGACGGGGAGACACCCGCTGGACCCGACGCTGCCGGGCGGCACGCACCTGGTGCAGTGGGTGCGGGAGCACGTGCGCGCCAAGCGGGCCACGGTGGAGCTCCTCGACCCGCGGCTGCGGGGAAAGCCGGAGGCGCAGGTGCAGGAGATGCTGCAGGTGTTCTCGGTCGCCATGCTCTGCATCGCCCACCGCGCGGAGGACAGGCCGGCGATGAACGACGTCGTGGCGCTGCTCAAGGAGATCAGGCGGCCGGCCGAGAGGTCCGAGGAGGGGAAGAAGCAGCCGGCGTGCAACGCCGCGGCGGCGGCGGCCGCCGCCTCGCCAGCGCCACTGGACGGGCAGGCGCAGCGGTCGCCGCCCCGGAGCCCGCTGCCCAAGGGCGGCTCGTCGAGCTGCTCGTTCGCCATGTCCGACTACTCTAGCTGATGAATCATGCTCACTGAAGTGCTGCTGGTAGATACCGATTAGCAGACGCTGCAAGGGTGAATTTTGGAGGTGTAATAAGATAGTGTGATTAGTGTATCAGTAAGTAGTAAAATTGTTAATTAATTCAGATTATAGCTTGTAATTCTGTGCTCAGATGTATTTGTACTTGTAAATTAATTAATCAATTAATGGGTCAATTCTAGAAAAATGACGACATGTGATTAAAATGATCGGAAAAGGATACTATAATGTTATAAAATAAAAAATTGTCAGTATGGCATTTCTCATATTTTGAATAAGTATAATGAAAAAATTGTCAAAAAAAGGGGTTATGCTAAAGTCATAAAATGACCACTTTTATGTTTTCCTAAAAAAATGAAAACAATAAAGGCCACTGAACTTTTTTTTTGTGACAACCATACCTATATATTAATCAAAGAGACAATACAGATACAGGTACAGATCAGAAGGATACAGAAGGATCCTCGTATCCAGTACCACACCATATCTAGCCCGTAACCCTAGAACCGAGAAAACACCATCGCAGACCAGCTGCTTTGTGAGCCGAAAAAACATCCTGCAAAAGACAGGACCTTCTTCTATGCGGCATAGCGACCGGGACCATTCTCTACGGTATGACCGGAGAACCTTCCCATGCATCTCAGTCCACGTGCCCGCCCTGGAGAGGCCACACGGATCCGACCACCACTCACCGCAAACCCTGTACCGGACACAGGGCCCCTTCCTGCGAAGTCCGAACAAATCCTCCTTCCACCATGCCCCGGGATGCCATCCCCACAGCACGAGTGGAAGAGGAAGCAAACTCCGACAACGATGAAAACATCGTCCGGAACCGCTTGCTCATATTCAAATTAATCATTCAGCGACAGGAAGGATAAATTTTGGAGGTGTAATATGATAGTGTGATTAGTGTATTAGTAAGTAGTTAAATTGTTAATTAATTTAGATTATAGCTTGTAATTTTGTGTTCATATGTATTTGTACTTGTAAATTAATTAATCGATTAATGGGTCAATTCTAGAAAAAATGAGAAAAATGACGACTTGGTGATGAAAATGATCGGAAAGAATATAATGATATAAAATAAAAATTGTTGGTATGGCATTTCCCATATTTTGAATAAGTATAATGAAAAAATTGTCAAAAGAACGGTTATGCTAAAGTCGTAAAATGACTACTTTTATGTTTTCCTATAAAATGAAAACAATAAAGGCCACTAAACTTGCTCATAATCAAATTAATCATTCAGGCACCGGAAGCATGAATTTTGGAGGTGTAATATGATAGTGTGATTAGTGTATCAGTATGTAGTTAGATTGTTAATTGATTTGGATTATAACATGTAATTATGTGCTCAGATGTATTTGTACTTGTAAATTAATTAATCAATTAATGAAAAAATTGAGAAAATGGCAACTCAAGAAATGAAAACGGTCAAAAACAATACTGCATACTATAATGTGTAAACAAGTGGTTGGTACGGAATTTCCCATACTTCATGGTAACTAATGAGAAAATTGTCAAAAACCGTTGTACTAAAATCACAAAATGCCATTAATAAAAATCTTCCTTCCAAAAAATTAGCACAAGTTTTTTGTTCTTTCCAAAGAAAAATTAGCACAAATGCGAAGCTGCAAAAGCACTACAGTTCTACTTCATTGTTCGGCCGTGAATCACGAAGTGACAAGGCCAGGGCCCATATCGCAACCGTTTGGGTTTATTGTGTATTGAGCCCAGTTCGAGGGATCACGGCCCAAATAGGTGTCAAGCAACCCTACTACTCACTCGAGCACCCGCGCCGCGCCCTTCCCAACGCCACGCTTCTCTCCGGCCCGCTCGCCACCGCCGCCGCCGCCGCAACTCCACTTCACCAGCCCCCGCGCCACTATTCATCCTAGCTGGGCTAGCTCCAGCGACACCTCCGTGGGTGGTGTAGTCTGATTACTCCCTGGCCGTCTATTGCAGCCCTAAGCGCGGTTCCCTTCCGGCTCCGCTGCGGGGAGCCTGGTTCCGCTCGTGATGTCGCCGGCCGCCGGAGAGCAGCTCTCTGGTGCCCACAGAGAGGGCACGGCCGTGGAGGCGCGGAGGGTCTTCATAGGCGCCGGCTGCAACCGCGTGGTGAACAACGTCTCGTGGGGAGCCTGCGGTCTCGTCGCCTTCGGCTCCCAGAACGCCGTCGCCCTCTTCTCTCCCCTGGTCTGCCGCCTCGCTCCTTTATCATTTTTTTTCCTGCAGTTTTAGTTACCTGAAAGTTTATCTCACTCTCGTGTCACCCAATTTGCCCGAACTCGTGTTCGTGCGAGCAGAGAGGTGAGATCGTGACAACGCTTCCGGGGCACAAAGCGCCCGTGAACTGCACGCTATGGCTTCCCACGAAGAAAGATGTGCTCCAGGGTGCGTCCCTTTTCTTTTTATTTTATTTTATTTTATTTTATTTTATTTTTACATATTTTTGTTTGGTCAGCTCGATGTTTAGGAATTATAACTGCTGTACTTTTGAGCTTGCTGAAACGACTCTTCGTCTGATAGATTGTTGTTGTTGTTCTTTGAGCTTTGTCTGGAGCAAAGTAATATGTTTTGACAGTGTAAGCTGATCCCGGTATCAGCAATGATCGTCTAGTACATTATTGCTATTTGGTTCATTCCCTGAATTGTTCTAGTTGGTAACTGACAGGCTCAGATATACAGCAATACTTTAGATATGCCTGATCCTGAACGCTGGTTTCTTTTCCTCCGTTGTGAGGCCTACATTTGTTTGACTGTTTTTCCTTCATGGTTTGCAGTTCGTGGCAGGGAGGCACACTATCTACTATCAGGAAGTGCTGATGGTACTATCATGGCTTGGAAGATTGGTTCTGGCAAAGGAGAGGTGACTTTATTATGCATTCGCCTTATTTAAATTGTATACTGTGTTCTGTACTTACATGGGGCAACGCTCACTGCTCTGTTGTATTAGAATTGGTTGTAGCCTTTCAGTGTACTTGTTGGGAAATATTTGCTTGATAAACTTAAAAATGGACTCCAATTGTTTGAACTGTTTACTCCTTTGCAGTGGTCTCATGTGTTGCAGCTCCCAGGGATGCATAAGAAAGGGATCACCTGTCTTGCTGGACGGATGATGTCTGATACTGTTGCGATTTTTGCTTCTACTTCTTCGGATGGTATTGTTGTTATTTGGGAGATGGCAATTGAGCCTACCCCTGGTGGTAAGATTGCTTCCTCGTGGATTGCCAATATTACTGTTCGGAGCCTAATCTTTTGTCATGCTGATTTAACTATTCAAACTCTAATTCTTATTTTATTTTATGATTTTGACGGTTCTGGGGAATGTGCATTGCATTTGTACTTAACTTATTTGCTTTCTCTTCGCAGGCGATTGCAAAGTGTCTTGCCTGCATTCTCTGTCCATTGGTTTGAAACCAATGGTTTCACTTTCATTAGCAGTATTGCCAGAACAAGGAGGCCATCTCATTTTGGCAATGGGCGGTTTAAATCACAAGATCCACATCTATTGTGGGGATAAGGCAGGCAAGGTTTGTAACTTAATGTTTTTGCAACATCTTTTTTTTTTGTCCATTTTTCCATTTCTTGCTACCCTAACTACACATTTATCTGTGCGCAGTTCATTAAGGCCTGTGAGCTTAAAGGTCATTCTGATTGGATCAGAAGTTTAGACTTTTCTTTACCTGTGATGATGGGTGGTGAAAAGCACAACCTTTTCCTTGTTAGCTCATCTCAGGACAGAACCATTCGGATATGGAAAATGACTTCAGAAGCTGCTTCTTCTGGCTCCTCCGTACAATTGAGGAAAGGAACTATTGAGATGACCTCTTATATTGAAGGACCTCTATTTGTGGCCGGTAGTACAAGTTACCAAGTATCATTGGAGTCTCTTCTTGTTGGGCATGAGGATTGGGTATATTCAGTAGAGTGGCAACCACCTACACTGTTAACTGGGGATGAAGCTCATCAGCCAATGAGCATATTATCTGCATCCATGGACAAGATGATGATGATATGGAAGCCAGAGAAAAATACTGGCCTTTGGATTAATTCAGTGACTGTTGGTGAATTAAGTCACTCTGCACTTGGATTTTATGGTGGTCATTGGCAGCCTGATGGCAGATCCATTCTTGCACATGGTTACGGTGGATCCTTTCATATGTGGAGAGATGTTGGACTGGATTCTGAAAACTGGCAGCCTCAGATAGTCCCGTCTGGTCATTTTGCACCTGTGTCTGACTTGACATGGGCAAGATCTGGCCAATATTTGCTATCAGTTAGCCATGACCAGGCAAGTTCCTCTACTTAATATCAGTTTTGACTCATACTTCTAGATCTAGAACTCATATATTTGTTTACTTGTGTTTCTCTTCTACTTGCTAATGCTCTTTTACATCAATGCTAAACATGCAGACAACACGCATATTTGCTCCTTGGAGAAATCAAGTTAACCCTGGAGACATGATCTATTGGCGTGAAATCGCCCGTCCGCAAATTCATGGCCATGATCTCAATTGTGTGACATTCATTCAGGGTAGTGGGAACCATCGCTTTGTTAGTGGTGCTGATGAAAAGGTATCTAGAGTTTTTGAAGCTCCCTTATCATTTTTGAAGACCCTACAACAAGCAACTCTGTTGAAACCTGACATCTCTGAGAATTTTGACAATGTTCAAGTCCTTGGAGCAAATATGTCTGCTCTTGGGCTTTCACAGAAACCCATATATACGCATGGTCAGTATCTCTCACACCACCCGTGTCTACTGTAATTGAACAATAATGCTTCCTTTTATTTGGCATGAAAAAAAGCACTTGTATATAATTCCGTTTTTTCCCTTTTATTTGATGTTGCTTTTTGCATGGTGGTGTAGCAGGAGTCAAGGAATTCCCAAGCGGTAATTCTAATGATGGACCAGATTCTATGGAGACAATTCCTGATGCAGTGCCTACTGTATTCACTGAGCCTCCTGTGGAGGACCAACTTGCATGGAATACTCTATGGCCTGAATCACACAAACTATATGGTCATGGAAACGAGCTTTTCTCGATATGCTGTGATTATGAAGGGAAGCTTGTTGCGTCATCTTGCAAGGTATTGGTGCTGCATGTTTTCTTGTGCTAATTGTGAAATTCGTTAATAGAACAACAACAATCATACCAATAGTCAAATGCATGTTGTGATCATATGATAATAAGTTACTATATTATTCCATGTTAATTCCTGGCGATGCCATTGAGAAAAAAATTTGTCAATCCAGATACCAATCACACCACCATTGTGCTGTGACCATGTTACTATAAGTACCTTCTCTTAAGAGAGCTGATTGGATGTGAATTCACAGAAAAATGCTTGTTTTTCATCTCAATATGAACAAGGGTGTGGGATGAAATTCTAGTATTCTTGGAGCTTTCTTTATTTCTGGGGATTCATGAAACATTCATGTAGGGCCACTGTGCGAAAACAGTGTTGTGCATCTTCATGTGGCAATACTGCAATATTTTGTTGGCATATAGGCATAATTACATTAGTTGATGCTGAATATGCTTAATTGTTAATGGTTTGATTTTACTGTATGCATGGGAAATCTGATGGAATTTCACTCCCATCTTCATGTGGCAATACTGCAATATTTTGTTGGCATGTAGGCATAATTACATTAGTTGATGCTGAATATGCTTAATTGTTAATTACTGTATGTATGGGAAATCTGATGGAATTTCACTCCCATTCAGGCTCAATCAGCAGCAGTTGCTGAGATCTGGCTATGGGAGGTTGGAACATGGAAAGCTGTTGGCCGCTTGCAATCTCACAATCTAACAGTGACACAAATGGAGTTCTCTCGTGATAATGCGTTTCTTTTAAGTGTTTCGAGGGATCGCCATTTGTCTATCTTTTCAATCAGGAAAACTGGTAGGCAATAATTCTTATGATCATGTAGTTCCTTTGAAGTTATTGCTTTACATTTGTCTTTCCAATCATGCTGTTTCATTAGTGCTGGAGTTGTTGATATGATATCACTTGTGTAATTCTAGAAGAAGGAGCAGAGCACCGTCTGCTTGCAAAGCTTGAAGCACACAAAAGAATTATATGGGCATGCTCATGGAACCCCTTCGGCTATGAATTTGCAACTGGATCGAGGGACAAGAGTGTCAAGATATGGTGTGTTGAAGACGCATCTTCTGTCAAGCTACTTGCAACATTGCCTCAGTTCCGTGACAGTGTAACTGCATTAGCATGGATGGGCCATGACCGTGCTTCTAATGCTGGTGTCCTCGCTGTTGGCATGGATAATGGATTGATTGAGCTCTGGAGTGTTTCAGGTGGAAGAGCTTCTGCAGGCAGTACTCCAGACTCTCCACTCAGTGTGGCATGTGTGCTTCGATTTGACCCTGTCTTGTGTCACGTGTCAACTGTTCACCGTTTACGGTGGCGGAACCCAAGTTCCACCGATGAGGAATCAGCACTCGAGCTCGCTTCTTGTGGAGCTGACCACACTGTAAGGGTGTTTGAGGTCCGCGGCACCATATAGGCCTATGTCCAGACGTAGTAGGTCAAGCTGTTATGTGTGTGGCAGTTTTTTATCGATATCTGACACGTCGTGTTGTAAAACTAGTCCTGGTATGAGAATTGAGAAAAGAGTGTTATCATGAAGCATGCGATGTCCATATGTAACACCAGTTTATAGTAGTAAAAGATGCATTGTTGCCCTCATTTGAAAAACTATGAGATTACGGTTATAGGTGGTGATGTATTACTGAATCACCTATATCCAAGCTTTGTGATTCATCTCAATCTGCGATACAAATTCAATAAAAATCCACTATATTGCTACACTCAAGCAACGAGTTCCATACTGTACATTACACTTTGTTCGACTCTATGTTCAGGTTGCTTACAATCTAAGCTACTGACCTATTGTGTTGCAGCTAAGCCACCAGGACGCAGCAACAACTGAGCAACCAAGAGATCGACAAAGATGAAGAACCAACTTCTAATTCACATGAATCAATAGGTATGTTTTGCTGTCCTCAGGCCATTTTCATCATCAGTATAAAAAAAGAACTAAGATTTTTTATATAATGACAAAAGAAAACGAGGGAATTTTTTCTAAGCCAGTTATTTTGTTCTGCATCTCCGGGCAACAAGAACTCCACAAGGAGGGGCAGTGAGCTCCATCTCACAGATTGTGTACATCCAGTATGAGTAGTGGCCAAACCCGAACCTGGCCTCCACTTTGAAGGCGCCTCTGATTGTGTACACCACCCTGTTGCTCCTCACCTGGTTCACCATCTTTACAGCCACCTCGGGCGGCAGCAGAACTCGGCTGGACACCAGGTGCATATTCAGGACCTGGGACTGGCCTCGCCGCTGCAGGAACGGAGGCAGCGCCTGCACGGCCATGGGCCTGTCCTGGAAGAAGAGCTCGATGGTGGCAGACCGGAACACCAAGTCGATCTTCTGGTTGGGGTTGGAGATGTTGGCCACGAGCGTCATGTCGTTGTTGAAGTAGGGGGCCGGTGAGTCCACATAGATGCTGTTGAGGATGGCGTTGGCAGTGTCGAAGGATGGAGGCCTTGGCTTCACCGCCAGGAAGATGATCAGGATGACGATGCCAGCAACGATGAGGAGGATGCTGAAGGTGAAGCAGACGATGGCCGCACACCACATCGCCGGCGAGGTCCGGTGGCGCGGTTGCAGGATTATCTTCGAAGGTGCCCGAGCCGGTAGTGCCCGTGGCTGCTCGGTTATCTTTGGCGGATCCACCGGCTGCGACTGTGGCAGCGCCGGTGGCTGCTCGTTGGACTGATCCACAGGCGGCGACCGTGGCAGCGCTGGTGGCTGCTCGATTACCTTGGATGGATCAACCGGCGGCGGTGGCAACGCCAGTGGCAGCTGCTTCATCTTCATTAGCTTGTTTATGATGGTTTTTGGGGATTGGAGGTGGTAAGGAGTGCCCATTTCTGCAGCACCACCACTAGCAGGTCCAACAAGGCAAAGACGAGGAGCTCAAGAGTGTAGAGAGGCTTAATGGGGAAAGCAAGCTAGAGAGCAAGAACCACAACGAGAGCCAGGGAATGGAGTGATGGAGTTAAAAGGAGAGTCTGATCGAGCCTAGTGGTGGCACCTCCTTCTAAAATAAAGAGGGAGGAAAGAGAGGCTTTTGAAAATCGGGCGTGGGGCCACTGTCTCGTGTTCCGCCATTGAAAAACCAGAGCAGCTTCGAGCAAAGGTGTGGAGTGGGGCAACGTTGCCGGCTGCCGGCAATTGATTGGGGTCTGCTTTATCTCACAAAAGCATATTTCTTGAGGTGGACAAAGGTAAAGCTTGGGTTATTATTGGCACTAACAAATACTAGTCTGATGCTCGATGTTTCATGTTTGTGGCTTGGCATGTTCAGACAGCGGCTTGGAATGTGCTCTTCCCACTAGTACATGGCCAGTGAATCAGTCAGTGGTTCATTCTGCAGGAACACCTGTCCATGTTTTCCTCGTGCAGTTTTTAAAATTGGCCAAGGTGAGATGAAGTAATGAAATGTGCCACAAACTCACAATCATTGGAAGGTCATGCAATCTTCCTGTTAATGAAGTCCTCAAGTTCAAAACCGGAAAGCAGGTCAAACTATGAGGAGGTGAGATGAGAAGCATGCTGTATTGCTGTGGGTGTAGAGATGGGAAGGAAGGAAGGAAACAAGGGCAAGTTGCTTGGCCATGCCCAAAAAAAAAGGCGCTCCTGGACCGGTTTCGTCTCGAAATAAAGGCAGGTATGGGGTTAATTCATGACTAAGGAACCTATATGTGCTGACAGAAAACCGTCCTGGATTTGATGCGAGATCTCCAACTGGAAGGAACATTCCTGAGTCGTCCATGGCTTTTCTTTGGTGCAGGCCCTGCTTTTGTCAGCGACGGCGAAAGCTGACGCCGCACTGCGCGGCTTTACATGGATCTTCCCTTCCTGCGCTGTGCCGTGTGTCGTCTCTCCTGGCTCCTGCACTGCATTCTTCAGGTATGATGAAACTTCTGAGAAAAAAGAAGAAGAATCGTCTACTCGCCCGTATCTGCGAAGAAACTTGTGAGAAGGATTCGATCATTCGTTCTGATCTGCAACAGACTGCATGATCTTGTTCTTGGATTTTACTGTCATGTCTGTGTGCGTCTGAGCCATCTTTTTGTTTTGTTTTTTTTTTTCTTTTGTGAGCACAGGTGCGCCACTGGCTCAGCTATGATGAAATTATTCGCTCTAGTGATTCTGATATACGTAAAAATACTGTGCTGCCCACACAATCTGCTAGGTCGGTCGTGTCAGGCCGTCAGGCGAAGTTGGCCGGTGGCACGGCGCTGTCGTAGGCCATCGCCGGCGTCGTCGCTGGGCACGTAGGAGCAGCTCACCGACGCCGATGCTGATGCCGACGCCTCCACCTGCTGCTGATGCGCGGTCACCATGCCGCGCCCGTCCTGCATCGCCAGGAACTGCTCGTCGTCCGGCGCCAGGCAGTGCTGCAACAGGAACCAACAAGGAAACAAACGCGTTAGCGGCAGCCTTGCCGTGGTGACGAAACGGATGCATGCGCCACGGCTCACCGGCGGCATCGTGAGAGGGAAGGCCCTGGTGGCGGGGATGAGCGTGGGGAGCAGCTCGGTGCAGGCGTACGCCTGCCGCCACGCCTCGGCGTCGGCGTTGCCGCCTAATCCGGCCACGCACGGGTCGCCGTGATGTAGCCCGAGCATCTGGGAGGTGGCGCCGTACAGGTCCTGCTGGTCCCTGAGACGACGGAGAGAGCGAACGAAGTTCCAGTGACGGCGTAGGTACGTGCACGCCGCCGGCGCGTCGATCGGGCACGTGTAGTACGTTAGTATGTACCTGTCTACCTGTGGTAGATGAACGGGTCGGCAGATGCAGCAGCACCGAGCAACATGTGGTGCCCGGGGTCATCTGAGCCCCCGTCGCTGGCGGCGGCGGCCCACAGCGTGGCGTCGTCGCCGGCGAACGCGACCATGCCCTCCGCGTTGTCGTCCGGGTGGTGGACGTACACTACATTGCCGGCGCCTCATTTGGCCCCTGCAGCTGTAACGACGCAAGGTTGTGTGGACGAATGAAAACTTTGGCCAAACAATCAAAGCAGAGTTCATGTGTATACCTGGACTGTCGTCCCAGCAGGTGCTGCCGGATCGAGGGGGGCCATGTGATGATTGCTCATGCTCAACAGGAAATTCTGCAAGGGAAACACAAACACTCGTCGTTGTTGGTTTGGGCAACACAAACACACAATTCAGAAGTTGCAATTGCAGATCACAGTAATTCAGAAGGATTATTTATTTATCCCTGCGTAGTAGGTAGTAAAGTAATTAAGTTAAGCTGGATCGCCAATCGCCATGCATGCATTACCTTCCTTTGGACGACGCGACGCGAGCGAGCACGTCCATGAGGAACTTCTCCCAGGCGTCGATGTCGTCGGTCGTGGAGGCTAACGAGGCAGGGTCCAGCGGCCCGTTCCGCCGCTTCGACCTGTCGGCTCGTCTTGTTCTCGATCCTCCTGATCGCAAGCTCCACGGGCCCCAATTGCCGACGGCCGGCAGCCGATCGATCGACGACCCAACTGCAGAATGTGATCTATCTATGGCCGTCCCGTCCGCGGGGTCTCGGGAGCCGGAAGGGATGAAGGAGGAGCCAGCAAGGAGGAGGTGAATACGTTAATGGCGAGCGAGAGGGAGACGAGATGGAACGATCGAAAGAACATTAAGTGCCGATGGAGCGGCGGCCGGGCACCCCCTGGTCAGGTGGGAATGGGATCGTCGATGGCTGCGGGTGGGCGGGAGCGCTCGTCGCAGCGGAGATGGCGCGGGGCGGAGCGGGACTGGCGCCACGCCCAGTGGGTGAGCTGGCCACCCGCACATCCCCCACCAGGCCATACTGCTATAAAAGGGCATGCTGCGATGGTATTCGTTCCAGGAACACAGATAAATGAAGGCCGTGCCATTTCTCCTTTTTTTTTTCCTCCACAAAGAAAGAAAGGGAGTAGCTGAGTAGGTGATTTGTTCCTCTTTTAGCTTTGTTTACTTTGGTCTTTCATTTTTTGGCCGGTCCTTTGATTTCCCTCCTTATTTTTAAGATTTTTTTTTAGTTTTCGCTGTGTAAGTGGATCTATCTTATTTATCGCAGCGCTTGCACTTTGGGCAGCATGTGTGCCGTAGGGCTGATACAAGCGGATGGATGATGGATCCGTTTCGGTCCATGGGCCGATAGTTCCCCATCCGGCCCAGCATGAGAGGAGATTAGGAGAGACAAGCACGCGCACAGCAAGGAGAGACCGAGAGAAAAAATATCGGATCAAAATCTCTGGTCGGAACCTTAGCCCGATCAGACGCACCAGTAGATCGAGTTGGCAGGTTGGACCATGTCTCAATTTTTTTTTTACTCTGGGTTAGGTCGGGTCAGGCCTCCAAAATCATGGCCAGAGCCTGTTAGGCCAGCGTACCCGTCGGGTAGGGTTTTTTTTTAGCGGGACGGAGTTGGATGTCGCATGATTGGGTCTAATGGCACGACACGCTCTTGGTCCTCTCGTGCTTGATGCCACTTTGGGGATGCATCAGCGGCGGACCTAGAATTTTACCACATAGTCGTATGCTCCACAAAATAAATCTTATGCAAGTTAGTAAAATTGACGACAAATAGTTTAGATGAAATGCAAATAGTTTAGTGACCAAAACATATATTAGCAACACATTAGATCTTTATGTCAAATATGAGATGACGATAGCTCAATTCATCACTAAATGTTTCTATCTATGATATTAGAGGAGCCTGTTTAGTTTAGTGACCAAAACAAAACCTCAATTGTTTTATAAAAGAAAAAAAATTGCTTTCATTGTTCATTGTAGTTACCAAAACACAACTTCTATATTAGCATGTTTGACCCGCCTCCATGTTTTCTAGACGCATAGCATATGGCAAGTGGGTTCCACATTTTTTTTGGAGCAATTGAAAAAAAAGGCCGTGTAACCACCCTCTTCAGCGCACATCATGCATCGCTGAGCAAGTACTATACTAATTTGTAATGTAAAGAATAAAAAGCTGTGGCAGAAAATAAAAGATAACTATAGCACAAGTGCCATAGTTTATTTGCAGAGGATAAAAAAATAGAGCAATTAAAATTAAATTGCAACTTGGTAATATCCATGCACAACTTAGAAAATAACTATAGATCGACTAAGAAAATAAAAATTTAATGATTTAGAAAACAAGAAAATAACTGTAGATTATGCACGACTGAGAAAACAGGAAAAGAATTGAACTTGCAAATTCTCCTATCCTACTTATAGAAGTCAAAGTTCACACCCGTTAGACTAATTGCTCGCTATTGCCTTAAGTTGTAACTATTTTATATAAGCATGCCGATTTATTTATTTGTAAAAAAAGACATTGGCTGCCCCAGAGCGTATGATGTGGCCCACCTTTACATATCCTATAGGTCCGCTCCTGCCGTGTGCTGTCACATCAAGTTTGGGATTTGGCACGATCCTAAGTTAGTGGCTTGTCTTCAAGCACAATCCATAGATTATCTTTGCTCGCCAATGATATAGGAAAATATTTTTTGTATGTACCGTTTTACGAATTACGTATTACAAGTGGACTAGTATTCATAGGGGCCTTTTCTTTCGAGAAGGCTTACCGGATACTATGGTGGCCCCAATGCGAGGTAGTTCTGATGATTTTCATGATACCTTTGAGGATTGGAAGAGAGGTAAGGCAATTCCACCCGTAGCACGGTAAACGCACTTACATGCCATTTTGGTACCATGGCGGATCAAGCTAGCACGATCCAAAACACGGGTCATACCGTGCGTGATGCTCATCGTACCGAGATTCTAGGCACGACGATACCCTCGCTTGGTACCATGCCAGCTCGGCCGAAAATTTCATGTGCCATGTCACGTTTTGAACCATGCCAAGAGGTCGTGCCATCCACGACCCATGCTCAGATGGCCTGCATGGTATGGCACGGCCCAAAGTCCTGTGCCGTGCAGCCCGTGCTCTGCACACGCGCTGCACCATGCTGGCCTGAGGACCTGAGTTGCTTGCATGATTAGCATGCATCACGCGCTCCACCATGCTGGCGTGAGGACCTGAGTTGCTTGCATGATTAGCATGCATCCTGTAACAGTGTCGGATCTAGCATGTCGGCTTTGTTTGCTTGGCTGAAACGCTGATTTGTTAAATAATGTTTGTTAGCTTAAAAAACAAGCGAACAGGGCCGACCCGACTCGTCGTCCCTGAAATGAATCTGAATCGCTGAGCGCCTGAGCCCGCCCCCACCCCCCGGCCCGGCCCGGGCGATGGGAAGCGGATCGGACAAAAGCAAGCGCTGACCTGTAAGGCAGTGGAGGAATCGTCGCCTACCTAGGCAAGGCTGCGTACCGGCCCTACCTGCCCTGCCCTAGTTTGCATTTGCCGCTTGCATTGCCATTGCAAACTAGTACAACTGTTGACCAGCTCGACGCCGTGCTACTCGCGGCTGGTGCAGCCACAGCCACGCAACGCGCAGGCTCGCGGCGGCCGGCTCACCGCTCACGTGCATGCCGCCGGCCGCACAGCTGGACTGCGCGCTGGTCGCTGGCACTGCCCGGGCTCTCCCGGCATCCCGGCGGGGTCCAGACTCCAGAGCCCCGGCACCGTACGTACCCTTCCCAGCTGCGACCTTTTGGCCGCGCCCGCGCGCGCGATCCCACCACCAGCACAGAGAGCAGTAGAGCACACAGACTGACAGACATTGCCGCGCGCGTCCGTCACCATCTAGGTTACAGTACTTAATTGCATCATATATGCAGGATACAGCATGGATTTGTATTGGATGCCCAAAGCTAGCCGCCCTATCCATTAGTGCGTGCTTGCTCGCATATGGATTTGCGTACGACGTTCGCGTAGGATACAGAGCACGCCATGGATGGCAATTGCCAAAGCATTGTGTCGTCTCAAGGTATGTCCTGACTCATCTGTATGTCTATGTCATAATATACATTTATGTGTACAGCATGAGGGGTGTAGCTGCGCGCTTTCTTGGCGGCTCGTGCTGCCTGGCTCCCTGAATGCCATCCGAGAAGCAACGCCATCGTGTCTATGGCGTGCCTCCCGGTTGGCGTTGGGGGAGTCATGCAGGTTGCTTGCATTGCCTCAGCGCTCAGCAGCAGCTCCATCTCCTTCCATGCAAGCTCGCGCTCTTTCTTCAGAGAAAGGAGACAAGAGAAAGCGGGCAGGCACGCATTCACTCATCACCTGCTCTCAGGTATGCACGTACGTGGCTTCCTTCACTATATTGTTTGCTTATATTATTTCGGCATGAATATAGGAACAAAAACCATATAATAGGCTAAAAAGAACATCGAATCATTTGACGACATGGACCATTCCTTTAATTTTGTTAACCAACTGTATGTATGCCATAAACACACAAAGCATTTAAGTTTGCGCATTCATAGTTTTCGAAAAAAAAGGTTTGAGCATTCATCATAAATACTCTCTATTTACAGTCTTCCGCTGCCAATGAGTTTGCGTAACCTCCTATATATAGTATAGTATCTAATCGTCTCAAAAGTTGTCCCCCCTTCAACTGATGATTTCCTATGAGCTTCTCTTCTCAAGGGCTTTGTTTCAGTAGAGCTTCAGTCTTGTGGAGATCGCCCTCTGGCATATGGGGCACACCTTCAGATCCTTCGCGCAGTCAGAGCAAGTCTGCATTTTTTTCAGAAAAGCATCATTGGTTATATTACCAATTCATAGCTGATGAAGTGACACCGTCACATAAAGAAAGAAAAATTCAGCGAGTGTTTCCAAGCCGTTCGACCTGATGCCCACACCCGAAAGCAAGGTTCTTCGTTTGGCTCCAGCAGATTGGACAGGTCTGCATGCAGGAGAGGAGTTCAGCACTCCAGCATGAGGTAAAAACATTCATGCTTCATCATTGTCTCTACTCCCTAACCATATCCACATTAATGTTTCATTGTCTCTACTATAATAATAATTAATAACACTGAAACATACCTGTGGATCACCTATGTCACTGTCCTGTCGAGGCGCAGATGGCTTCTCAGGCGCTGATGCGTAGCTAGTGGATTCGATCGGTTTTACAGCTGACCATCCAGAGTATTTCAGCCCACCGTTCCCAGGTGGAGGCAGCACTAGCCGGTTCGGGAATCCTCTTCGTTTCCTGCCCAAGAAACATGTAAAAACAAACTTGATGACTACTTACAGTGATAAACAGAGATAAACAGGGGATGTTTCGAATTTCCAGGTACGAGGAAGGTTTTGACTGGTGGACAAGAAAATACCCAAGAAGCTGGAGGTTCAGTGCTGCCTTGAATTGTTCTGGAATCTCCATCAGTGCTGAAAGAGCAAATTCTGCCTCCTTTTTGCTGGCGGGTATAGGCCTTGACATGATCTGTGTGAAGTTCACAAACTGCATTCCATTCCACCAGCATAATTAGTGTTTCTCATGCATGTTTGATCAAAACATGGGGTGCCATGGTTCCAGAGAACGACTAAACAATTTACCTGAAAATTGTCGAATGCGCGGGAAGGTATGTTATCATCGAATTTCCTCATCATGTCCCATGGCCCATCCCCAACACCAACAAGCACAATTGAAAGTGGGTAGTCACTGCATTGATGGATTCAGTGTTGAGACATAAAAGCTCAGTATGACCAAAGCACTAGTTCATGGTAAGTCAAGAGCAGTCTTAATCACAGAAACATTTGGCGTATGGTTACCTAGCCTTCACAATGGCATCTATGGTCTCCCTTTCCTGTCGGCTCAACTGACCATTGCCTGTTTCAACGCTGCGTGTAACCTGGAAAATTCAAAAGAAAACCATAGCCAGAATATTAGAGGGAATAACACGTCATCATGACGAATTCTTCAGGATAGGAATTACGATTATACAACAGAAACTGAATACGAGTTATCGAACAAACCTGTCCATCTGCTATTATAAGCAGGACATGATACTGGCCACCACTACTATCAACAATTCCAATAGCAGTCTCAATGATTGGCGCAAACGAAGTTGGACCTGTTAAGCATTATTCATCACACATGAGCCAAATGAATCTTACTATGTTGTCATATGTGAAGCTTAAAACAAGCAATGGTGCACCAACCAGCCAAATTAAGTTGCGGAACAAGTTCCCTATACCGAGCAAGAGCTTGCTCAAAGCCATCACATGGTTGGTTATCACGGTAGAAGCTAAATACAGATCGATCGTGAGTAGTTGCTGCAATATGAAACTTAGATATTACATATCTGCATTTTTATTTATGCAAAAAGACTGAACTGAGGCAGGTTAGAACTGACTGTCGCCAAATCCAAAGCATGGTATGAGGTTGTCCTCATCAAATCGTGCGAGGGTTCTCCCAATGATGGATATGGCCTGCTCATATGGATTTGGAGTGTTTCCCATTGCGTGCAAGCTCCGGTTGTTGAAGGACACTTTGCCTGCGCTTACAAACAGATAAGAAATTCTGTTGGAAGAAAGAAGAAAAGAAGAAAAAGTAAAACAACTCTTGCATGAGTTCACATAGTTACGTCTCGCAGAGCTGATCAGGCACAAACATACCGGTCCATTCGTTGCTCTTTGTGAAATCAATCCCCACAATCAGATTAGAGGACTCCAGACCAGCATGTGCAAGGGCATTGGTAACCTAGATTAAAGAGGGCAAGAAGATAACATCACAAAAAGGTACAGTGTAACTGAATGGAACCTTGAGTCATATCAGATTAATAAAAGAAAATTCCTTGGGTGCAAAGGCACAAGGTAAAGGGGTTCAAAAAGGCAACTTCACTGGTAACAATGTGATGCTTAATGTCATCATTCATAAATGATATCCCCAGGAAACAACTAGGTGCATATCGGACCTCCCTGATCACATTATTAATTTCCCTATACTTTGATGACAACAGTCAGCACAATAACTTAAATCAAAAGATTAAAGGATCAAGACACTTGCAAACCTTGAGGCATTTAAGAACCATCAAAGAATAACAATACAACTATTTTGACAGCTACAATTATCTATCTAATCAAATAATACTATAAACCTCCTTCGCCTCCCAGTAATCTAACTTATAATAATATGTATGTAAACACGAGGATAAGTGCAATAATCTCTTAATCTGACACCAACAAAGAACCATCCAACAAAACCGAATCAACCCACAGCTTCTGAATGTACCAGCACTAGGCAGCATTGCAAGAACCAAGAAGCAGCACAGATTTAAACACTGAAGGGAACTGTCATGGACCTTGGGTCCATGGGGATAACTGTCATCTCCGGCGAGGTTATACCCCTCTGCCGCAGGCTTGGTTCTAGGGTAGCAGCCCTAGGCGCTTGAGAGTCATTGGGGGGAGAGAGAGAGATATTAGATTACTGATTGCTTGATTTCCATTGTGCCCCATGGGCTGAATATAAAGGGTACATAGGACTAACACCTCTTGTGCCTAGACAATATGGTACTATTCCTATAGATAAATAACTAAGAGAGACACTAATTAACACTAATGGGCTTAAGGCCCAACTAGGACACTTGCGCCCTACGGCGCCCCCCTTTATGCCCATGACATCTCCCCCGCCCTTGGAGACCCAGCTCGTCCTCGAGCTGGATAGATTCCGCGGACTTATTTGACTCGACCTAAGGTTAAGCCTTTTACATCTCGGCTTACCATTTTTATTTAAGACGAAAATACAACTATATCCACCTGGATCCCATGGGAAGGCGCGTGGTGTTGTGGCGGCGGCGGCGCGTGAAGACGGCGGCGATGGTGGGGGTTGGCCTGGCGGCGGCGGAATTAGGGTTCTGCTGGATCGGATTTTTTTTTTTTGAATGGAGAGGATCGACGATGAACTAGGATGGATGGATCGACAGGCTATCTGATACCAGATGTCATGGACCTTGGGTCCATGGGGATAACTGTCATCTCCGGCGAGGTTATACCCCTCTGCCGCAGGCTTGGTTCTAGGGTAGCAGCCCTAGGCGCTTGAGAGTCATTGGGGGGAGAGAGAGATATTAGATTACTGATTGCTTGATTTCCATTGTGCCCCATGGGCTGAATATAAAGGGTACATAGGACTAACACCTCTTGTGCCTAGACAATATGGTACTATTCCTATAGATAAATAACTAAGAGAGACACTAATTAACACTAATGGGCTTAAGGCCCAACTAGGACACTTGCGCCCTACGGCGCCCCCCTTTATGCCCATGACAGGAACTGATCGAGCTCACCTGCTCCAGAGTGTGGTAATCATCGCCGAAGTTGGCGTACCGATTCTTGCCCCCTTTACTCGCGGCACTGCTATTGTGATTCTGATTGTGGTTGTGATCGTGCGGCTGCCTGCCCCCCGGCGTGTTCTCCTTGGAGCACCACGACCCCATGACTTCTCCTCCCTGATCGACGGGCGTCTCCTCTCCCAATTCCCTGAAGGTCAAATCAGGGCAGATTAAGAATAAAACCCCAAGAAGATCAGCAATCCGTCGAGACCGCGCCACGAGAAAGAAGCGATCTTTGGAGGAGAGGAGACTGGGAACAACGGAATTCGATAGCTAAAGAACCTGGAAACCGAAGAGAGTCCCCTGGCGACTCGCAAGAACGAGACAGAACAAGAGAGGAGTCCAAGAACCAACCAACCGCCTAAACAAGCGAAGTAAACCCACAATCCCCGGATATGTATAGATGGATAAGTTGCAGGCGCGTAAATCCTGGAGATTTATCTCTGCGCCCACATTACACGAAGGATTGGACTCTTGGTCTTGGCTGCCAAGCGCAAGCAATCCAATCAACCGTGGGAGACGGAGACGGAGACGGAGGCCGAGCACCGAACAAACCCGGCTGGCGGCGGGCGCGCTCTCTTTTCAGTAGAGGGAGAGGTGGCTTGCTGGGCTTGGTTTGGCCCTCGCTCGCGTCTGGGCCGTAGCCCACCGAGTTCTGCTGTGTGGACCCACTTGTCAGCAGCCGGAGGAGCCATGGGATGGATGAAACGGTTGAGTCACGGCAGTACGGCACCGACACGTGAGGAAGGACGAAGGATCCTTGCGCGGTAAACGATTCAGACTTGGCGCGCGATTTCCGCTTGAACGGATGCACATGGGATGCATGGTGTGAAATTGGGTGCCAAGTTCGTCTTGCACATATATAGAAAGGGTAAGGTTCGCTGAGATAGCGAGGAAGCTTCCGTCTAATCATAATACCGCTATAAATGGAGAGATCTTTGGAAAAGTGTGGCTCCTTTTTAACCTTTTGCTATACTTTGGCTACGTGACTAGTTTTGGTTTTTGTTGGTTTGCATACGTCAACCTTATTTAAGGTTGATGGTCCCTAATCAAGCATGTGGAAAACTTCGTAGAACTTATTACGATATATAATATCTTTTTTTTGCTTATATGGGTGCTATAAAAATGCCTCATCAAGGGAAACTTCATGATGCTCTTAGAAAAGCGTGTATCCCACAAAATAGGGTGCACATTTCTCTTACATGCGCAAATGATAAGAGTTTTATTGGGGTGATGAGGAAGCTTCTGTCCAACCATGTTACGGCCAAAAATGAATGAATAGTGTAAATATAATAGGGTTTGTTGAGATAGTAAGAAAGCTTCTGTTCGACACATATAGCACTACAAATATAAAAAGGTCTTTTATAAAGCATGACTCTTTTTTTTAACATTTTGATCTAGTGACTGATATTATCCCACTACAAGAATTGTGTGGTTTTTTTATGTATGACAACAGGTCAGAATGTCATTATATCATCAGGTTTATGACATTCTGTTTTAGGCACTTCGACTTAGTGACAATAAAAAGTTGTATGTAGAATGTCAATAAACCACTCATGTCTTGTAGTGTCCGACGTAACCCTGTCTACTTGGGTAAGCTTATCAAGTTGATGTTCCGCGATCAAGCATGAGGAAAACCTTTCTACTTCCTCACTTGCAGGGACATGTGCTATACCAATGGGTGTTGTAAAATAGGGTGCACATTTACGATAGGGCATGTTGAGACTAAGGATGGCAACGGGTCAGGTTCGGATCGGGTGGAGTCTCCGTGCACCCAAAACCGAAACCCAAACCCGAAACGAACACCGATTCGGGTGGAAATCCATCACCAAAACCAAACCCGCGGATACCCAAAACCCGAACGGATATCCGAAACCTGAATGGATACCCGAAACCCACGAATAAATATACACATATTCACATGTATAAATAAGAGGCAACAAATAATAAATATTTTCATGAGTCAATTTTGAATAGATTTAATAATCTAAGTAAACAAGTTATTATTAGCATATTATAAAATATGAGTTTTAATTCCAAATGATTTATTTCGGATATCCATTGGATATCCACGGGTGGAAAACCAAACCCGAAACCGAACCTGATACCAAACCCGAAAACCGTGGGTGAGAAATCATCCCTAAACCCGAACCCGTAGGACCCGAAACCGCGGATATCCGCCCCGAACCCGATCCGCTGCCATCCTTAGTTGAGACTCGGGATGATGAGGAAGCTTTTATTAAACCGCAATATCACTATGGACAGATAGATAGGATGGGTTCATTGAGATGGTGACGAAACTTCCGTGCAACTGCAATATCATTATGATGGGAAAAACCTCACTATAGTTATATAATTTGATTTTATCAGGTTGATGATACCTAGTTAAGCATGAGTGAAAATTTCCAAACACCCATAGAGGACAATTTTTACAGTGGTGACACAGATGAGTCATGGCACCGACATGACAAGGAAAGGATGCAGATTTGGTGCGCAATTTCTGCTTGTACCGGACGCACATGGGATGCATGGTGTAAAATTAGGTGCCAAGTTTGTCTTGCATGTTTACAGAAAGGGTAGGGTTTGTTGAGATAGCGAGGAAGCTTCCATCCAATCACAATACCACTATAAATGGAGAGAGATCCTTGGAAAAGCATGTCCCCTTTTTAACCTTTGCTATACTTTGGTCATGTGACTAGTTCTGGTATTTGTTGGTTTGCATACGTCAACCTTATAAGGTTGATGGTTCCCAATTAATTAAGTGGAAAACTTTGTAACACTTGTAGAGAACCCCATATATCCCTTTTATGTTGATGGGTGTTGTAAAAATACATCAGCAAGCATTAGGGAGACTTCACGGTGCTTCAAGGGAAGCGTGTATCCTATGAAATAGTGTGCACATTCTTCTTACATGTGCAAATGATAGAGTTTGTTTAGATGGTGAGGAAGCTTCCGTCCAACCATGTTATGGCTAAAAATGAATAATATAAAGATGATTGGGTTTGTTGAGTAATAAGAAAGCTTCCATTCAACTGAGATACCATACCACTACAAATCACTACTACATAAAATATTTTCCGTGACCTTTCCAAAACAGCCTCGGAGGCGGACAGCTTTTTGAACCGCCTCGGTTAATGCCTCGGATTAACCGAGGCGGTCACTTTTTGTTAACAGAGGCAGTCACAAACAACCGCCTCGCAAAATCGATTTACCGAGGCGGTCTTCTTAATCCAACTTATTTTTGGAGGCGGTCGCCTTATAACAACTGCCTCCGTAAATCTATTTTCGGAGGCGGTTACACTATAGAGCCCGCCTTGGTAAATGATGGCCCAGAAGGCAGCCCATCTCGGCCCGATAACCAACTGATTGTATATATACTAGAGTTTAGGGTTTCCTTGCCACTCCACTACCCAGCCGCTACCCCCGACACCCCTAGAGCCGCGCCCCCGACTCCCCAGTCGTGACCCTCCCCTCGCCCTCCCCACATTGCGCCCCTCCCACTCCCACACCGCGCCCCCTCCCACTCAGTTGCTCCTCCGCTCGGCGCCTCACCCCAGCACCTCACTCGCCTCTCCCTCTCCCTTAGCAGCTCCTCCCTCTCCATCGGCGGTGGCGTGCAGCCAGGCGGCCACACGGGCGGGCGGCGCAACGGCGTCGAGGTAGTCACCCATCTCCCTCTCTTCCTCTCTTTGTCTCCTCACTCTTCCCTCTTCTCCCACAGGTGAGCAGCATCGGCGCCCCTCCTCTCCTCCGTCCATGGCGCAGATCCAGCGGGGTGGAGTCCTCCAGCAGTAGATCTGGTGGGGAGGCACCCTCTGGCGGTGGATCCGACCACCACCAACCGGACCCGACCACCAGAGCCTGCGGGGGCATGATCCGGCGACTTGCACCACCTGCCGGCGGTCTTGACGAGCAGCGGCACGCACGGGCGGGTGCTACAGCCATGGATGGGCTCGGCGGGTTCGTGGATGGGCTCAACAGGCCTGCCATGGATTTTTTCTTTTTTGTTTTTTTATTTTGTTAACCGAGGCAGGCATCAAACCGCCTTGGAAAAGGTCCGATTTACCGTGACCTTTGATCTGAGGCGTTTTCGTTGCCCGCCTCGGAAAATAAAAAATGCCCGCCTCGGTAAAGATTAATGTGGTAGTGAATATAAAAGGCCTTTATAAAGCATGTCTCCTTTTTAACCTTGCCACATTTTAATATTGTGATTGGTATTATCCGAAGTTTTAACCTAGTCTACTTGGATAAGCTTATCAAGTTGATGTTTTGCATCAAGCACGAGGGAAACCTTTGTACTTCCTTACTTGTAGGGAAATATGTCTTCTATACCAATGGGTGTTGTAAAATAGGGTGCACATTCACGATGATAGGGTGTGTTAGGACTTGAGATGATGAGGAAGATTTTTATTAAACCGCAATATCACTATGGACGGATAGAGAGGATGGTTCCATTGAGACGGTGAGGAAGTTTCTATGCAATTGCAATACAACTATGGTGGGAAAAATCCTTAGAGAAAGCATGACTCCTTTCAATCTCACTGTAGTTAAGTTAGATAACTTGATCTTATCATGTTGATGATCCCTAGGGTGAAAATATCCAAACACCCATAGAGGGCTCAATTACATGGCTTGGGGGCTTGTAATAAAATATTTAGAGCCCATTTGTAGCCCCTAGAAGTTATTTTGTAAAATACAAGCCCTACTAGAGGAAATAATGAAAACCTCTCCTTCCACCTTCTCTGTAAAAGGAGAAGGGGGAAGGTGGAGGGGGACTCTTGCCTCCACTCATTTGGTTCTGTCTTTCTCTCTACTCTTCACCCTCTTTCTATGTTTGGTCAGAGGCCAACAATGTCACAGCCATAACATGGTATTAAGTTGGAGTATCCTCCAAAACAATAGTTCCAACTAAACCTAAACTAGGAAGCATACAGAAGTAGGCCTCTGATAACAGTCGGAGTTTACATGCAAGTTTATGCATATAGATGCCATGCATTGACATTCAAGGAGTACATAATGTTGACACAAAAATTTGGTTCAAGAAGAAAGGACCTCGAAATCTAAATCTGTCAAGGGAAAGCCAAAAGATTCGGCAAGGATCGACTAATCGGTTCGCTATCAGGATAACGTCATCGGTCCAAAGGGATGGACCCTATCGGCAGGATCAGCGAGGCATGTAGCAAGGAGGCATGTCGGGCTCCATAGAAAGGAAAGATTGGAGTCCAAGTTATCTTAAATTAGGAAGTTTTGTTTTCTTTTCCAAGTTTGTAACCAGTCTTGTTCGACCAGGACTCGTAGTTAGGCCTTGGGTATAAGTATTGAACCTCGGCCATTGTAATGGACATCTCACATCGATCAAACAAATCGAGTACCTTTACTTTTTTGGCTCCGGCCACCCCTTAGGAGTAGGAGTAGAGTAGATTTCGACGAGTTCTTCGGGCAAGCAGGGCTGCATCAAACGACCTGACCTCTGGCTTGTTTGTGAGTATCCGTCATGACTTATATTGTTACTTGCAAGGCTGCAATAGACGACTGATCTCTTGCAAGTCATGGTATAAATTAGTTATCGATCTATATTGTTATTTGTAAGGCTACAACAGACGACTGATCTCTTACAAATCATGGTATAGATTAGTTATTGATTCGTACCAACTTTTACAACGCTGCAACAGATGACCGATCTCTTGTAAATGTTGGTATTAATCAAAGTTATCGATATTGTGTTAGATAGTTCACTGTTTAATACAATATCACCAATTGTACGATCTAGATTAGGATTTGTTAGTCCTATCTATGTTGATCTATCATCTGCTAATTACTATCGTGGTTGAATTCAATTCCTGACATTAGATCCTGTTTTAATGACCAATTTATCTCGGTCCTGATAGTACATAGTGGATGTTTGAAGTCGTGCTCTATTAGGAGATAGATCCATTGATCGTCAGTATCCGGTATGACTCCGCTATCAATGCTGCATCAGATGACTTGAACTGTTGATAGCGTGTCAGATCGGATATTGGCGGTTAGTAGATCTATCTGTTAAGAAGAGAATGGCATCAATCATCCGCTATGTCCCCATCGGCTATTTAGTCAATGGCTTGAGCTATAACGTGTATGACATGCTTTCATGATTTCGTTGTGATGTAAGTAGATCTATCGATTGCTGGTCTCTGATCTAGGGTCCTACCATCAATGCTGCATCAGACGACTCGACCTGTTAGCGGTACAATAGATTGAGCCTAGTCGTTTGTAGATTTATTTGTGTCTAACGGATGAGTGATCGTATGCCGTACGACACGATCACTGGAATCGGATGCTCTAGCCGATAGCCTGCTTAGTTGAGGATGTACTGGCTATTTACACACTTTTACTTGTTCTTGTCCTGGTTAAAAGCTAGTATGTCTCTCACATGTATGCTTACACATCTATTCTTACATCTTTCGCATGCTTTCATTATCATCAGCTAAGTTAGAACCATGCAACTGAGTAAATAATAATTGCCTATATGCTTCTTTTGTTTACATTACATCATGAACATGTTGGATATCGATTCTCTAGTCGATAGCCTTATCGTGATGGCCACTTGATCGTATATTTGGAACTGTCTAGATAAATACCAGCATGTTCTATCTTACATTACTGATCAACTTTTCTCTCCTTGTCAATTGCAGGGTCAAATTGACTGGCACGCCCTCTGCCACAACCATCCGGTCCGACGCCCCACTTGTTAAGCCCAGAGGGAGCTTGGGATCTGCTCTGCACGGTTTCTCTCGGCTTACTTACGTGTCGACGGCTCCCCATCATCTTTTTGCCGTCGACACATAATAATAAACATTCATATGCAAACAAAAGTACGTGGCCCATGGTTAGGAAGACAAATAGTCTGTAGTTACGGTGAAGCAGTACTCCTAAGCTGATGAACTGACTTAGCAAAGAAAAAATAGATTGCAAGCTTAGCTATCTACTCAGTCATAAGCTAATGAGCTGATGAACTAACTTGGCAAAGGGAAAATAGACTATTTGTTTCGAATGGGTAGGTGTAGAAGAAAATGCTTGGGATTTGAATTCACTGAGGCATGTCCAATTGGGGCCATTGGTTATGCGTCCAAGATACATCTAGCGCAGTCTGTGGATAGCGATAGAAGGCATATCTCAGCAGTCGGATGATTTCCTCCCTCTGATATGAATTTAGGAGAGCAAGGTCCACATGTGGTGACTCTATATTTATCTTCTTCAGCACAACACCCCCAATAGCATGGCTAACTGCATGACGGTGTACATCAACTATAACACTACCATGGGGATGGTGCACAAAATGCAAACCAGGCGATCCCAATTTCCTCTTAGCTCTAATACGAGATAGATGGGCCCAAGGAAATTCTTTAGGAAAGGATCCCCTACATAGGTCCATAAAACACGTGTCACTGTAAATGTTATTAATATCCAAAAGAATGCTTGCAGCTTCATCACTTAAATTCCAGCAAGTAAATTGAACCTTCAGGAGTCGATGAATGTCAAAGAATAGAGTAGCAATGGGTTCCTCTTGAAGAAATATGGACAAACAATAGAGTAACAATGGGTTCCTCCTGCAGAAATATGGACATCAACTGATCCTCAGAAAGTGTCAATGATTTGAGAAAATGATCCCATTCCTGCAACTGTTGGAGGGCGCCATGCCCATAATCCTTACAAAGGATCTTTCAACAAATTTCGCATACTCTTAATGATCAGCAGGTGATTTCTTGCTAGCTTTTGTAGCTTCAGTAGGAACAAGCTTCTGAAATGCTAAAATGCTCATGTCTTGAATGACCCCTAATATATTTTTTCATCGTATGCATCAGCCAGTGGTATACCTCTCTTCTTGGCAAAGAGCGATTGTAAGAAGGCAGACCATAACAGAGGTCAACACTTATCATTACATTCCAATGTTCTTGCAGGTTCGATGGAGACCAGCCTCCTAGAAGGGATAGTTGAAATAGGAGGGCAACATGCTCGGCCAGGGACTCAAAATTATCACCTAAGAGGACAACATTCTGGTACTTGCCTCTGCATCAAGCCAAAATAAATAAATAAATAAATAACACACTATCATAAAAACTAATAAAGCATCACAAATTACATAAATCAAACATTCTAAAAGATCATACATTATAGTGCAAGAGTTGGGTGGATGTAAAGGAGAATGGTCATTGGGTTCTGTCATGTTATTTCCCCAATTGCACTGGAGGAAGCTGCATTACTTGGAACCAAAACGGAAAGTCTCTTATGAGAGTGAAAAGCACCTTCTGCTGAAGAGCAGACATTGTTCTTCGAGTAAGAAAAAGATCAGCAGCCATTTTAAAATGTTAGGTATCTAACAAGGAAAGGTTACACCATAAAAGAATCCTAGAGAAAGAAAAGTATGCAGCAACATAAGGATTCATAGAACACCGATTCATTTAAATTAGAGTAAGTTTTAGACAAGCTATGTACTAGTAAGTACTAACAACTCCTGCATACATAAGAGCACACAAGAACGCCAATTCATTTAATTTAGAGCAAGTTTCTAATGAGCTATGTTATTGGTAAGCAGTAAAAAATCCTTGCACATATAAGAGCACACAAGTGTGGTCAGTCCACTACTTAACTCTCATCGGCTACACTAATGTACTATGTACTACTCCGCACATCATAATCTTGACATATAATGGCATGATTTTTGTGATTTTCTGATACTATGACAGTACACCTGGGATTTTGTTTACTTACATTATTATGGACAAAACCAGCATACAAACTATAATGATGCCACATCAAGTGAGGGTAATTCCAACAAAGAAACATAATAAGAGAGGTTAATAATATATACCCAAAGCACTCCCAGTTTGTACCGTGGATCTAGTAGAGAGGGCAGCCAATATTTTACCTAGCTCTAGTCTAGAGAAGTGGATCTAGTAGAGAGGGCAACCAATATTTTACCTAGCTGGTCCAGAGAAGTTGTCAGTGACTGACCTAAGGCTTAGGAGGAGTTTGTGGTCGATGCACGAGGCTTCGGCGGCCTTCACGAACCGGGGTCGTTGCAGTCCTCGCTAGCATGGAACAAGTGGTCGGGCATTCGAGTAATTGAGGGTGTCGGGCTGAGAAGGATGGGGCCGTTGGAGTCTCAGGTGACGTGGAGGATGGGGGCCATCAGGATGGTCAGCGGCATGGAGGATGGGGGCGTTAGAATACTTGGCAAGCAGGTCAGCGGCGCCGGACAACTGGATGGAGTGGGGAAAAGTGATGTTGCTAGGGCTCTGGACTATACACAGCCACCACAAAATGGACTAAGGGCTTGTTTAGATTCCTCCAGTTGTTAAGAATCTGGCTTTTAGAAACTGGATGGGCTCCAAACATGCTAGTTTTTGCTAGTTTCTTGTGCCAATTTTTGTTATATTCTCAAAAACCAGGAAGTTTTCGATATCTAGCTTTTACCAGTTTCTTAAAAACCAGAGGATCCAAACACCCCACCAATTTTTCTCAGAATCTAGATTTTAGAAACTAGAGGCAAAATTGGTTTTTAAGAATCTAAAACGAATCCAAACATGGCCTAAAACTTAAGCAACACGTAGCAGGCCCACATGAACTAGACCCATTGGGCTTGGATATAATCATCTTGTCCATTCCTGTTACATACATAGGGGGTCGTATACACGACCGACCCATATATTGTGGCTAGACGGCCAATCTTCGGCTTCATCGTCCTTGTGACCAGCAACACCCCACCATGGCTGTCCACCGCACCACCACCGCTGTAACGGAACCGTCCAAATTATAAGAGCACAAGTATAAAAACAATCACCGAAGTGATCAAATTCTCACACTTGAGCCCATATAACTCCGGTAGTCCACGAAATCGCGAGGGATTTCAAACCAAACCGAGAGCAACCAGATCGTAATGATTCAACATAACACAACACTTGTTACACAGTTCAAAAGTAATCTCATACATCAGAGTACAAATATTTTTATTACAAAACCAAAGTAAAGATTAGCGGAAGCAACATAATTTCTGAAACCATTTGAAATCAAATACTGCCAGTACATAGTCACATCCTATAAAAGCATACCAGAAGAGATACTACAGAGACCATGCCCATATGGTCTAGTCTTCACGCCCACATGGCGAAGACAATACTTGCAGCAACAAGTATGAATCTGCTACCTGCAACAGGTGGGAATAAACCCTGAGTACGAGAAGGTACTCAGCTAGACTTACCCGTCAAAAACCAGAAACAAAGGTGACACCAAGGATTATGCAAGGCTTTATAAAGTGGGCTAGCTTGACTCATTTGCAGAAAAGCTTAATACAGATAAATAACCAATATATGCTTTAAGTATCAAGTTGATCATCATTAACCTGAAAACTAGATTAGCACCTGTGCTAGAGCAATCACTTTATTAAGAGCAAACAATATTAACCATAGCAGGTATAATAAGGCTATCATCATCATTATCATCAATTCCGAACCATCATTATAATTAGTGTATCTACGCTGGAGATAACCAGTCAAGTTTCTCACTATCCGGGAGAGACGGCGACTCGAATCGATTCCAACTCAGCTGAGGGGGTATTCCTGACACTCACCCGGCAAACCCCGCTAAAGGCAGCCGTAGATAACCTTTGGTACAACTCAGGGTGGGCCCGAACAGCGCCGCGTTCTCAGGGATACCAGTGGCCAGGATGCTCAGGACTTTTAACTCACCTGCCCTTGGACCCTCTGGCTCCCTTCCGAGGCGACTTTCACTTTTCGACTTCGCAACCTGAGTTGAGCTACTAGGCTTCGCGGTCGGCAACCTCAGGCCGGCCAGCTAAATGTCAGGCATGCGTTCAAAATGACATAGAAGGCTCCAGGTCTCGGTGCTTAATCGACACAGACGGGGATAGATCCACACCCAAGACCTCCATGCCTTGTTGCTTCACTATCGTCATCCCACCCGGTCTCATTTCATTTTATTAACACATGGTTCACTTCCACGATAGCAAGTATAGCCAACTGTGACCTGATAAAGCCCTATATCTCGCAGGTGACAGGAAATCACCTGACTTCTACCGGTCTAATTTAGCAGGGCTAAGCATAGATACGATCCTGTCTACATAGGATTCAAGGTTCGAATTGCTGGACAAGGAGTGTTATCAATGCAGCAAGGGTTTCCAACCAACTCCTATCACGTAATGCAACAATATCTATAACATGTATAGATAGATAATTGCTTTGAAAGTAGGAGGCTTATAATGCTCTGGGGCTTGCCTTAACCGAAAGAAGAGAGATCAAGGTTCGGCTTCAAGAACGGTTCCCACGTCTTCTCCGGCTTCGTCGGACTGGACCTCCGGTTCTCGAACGGACTTCAACTCCGGGTTCCACGCCCAGCGGAACTTCACTTGTAACACGATTCTTGGCACACCTATTGCATGTATATGCATCCAATGAATTTCATGTATGCATCCAAAAATGACATGATGATTTATGGACGTACATGAATGATGTGAAGATGAGTGCAATGACATTGCAACATTGTAAGCACAAAACCAAGTTATGTGGTGCTCTATTCAAATCACTTCAATCGTAGGTGCAAATTTCCTCTCCGGTATTGACATGTTTAAACATTCCTAAGAAACCACTAAGTATCACAAAGTTAAGATTAAACATGCACGTAACAAGATTCCAGACATTAGTATTTACAACATATTATCAACAGTAGCTAAGAAAACTCACAACTGGAGTTCTACCAATCCCAATGACCTGAAAGAGGACATTCTGGAAAGCTTATGAAATTGTCCACATTTCATTTATAAACATCTAAGCATGATTTCATCATTTGCCAAGTTAAAATAGCATACATACAGAATCTGTTCTAAAAGACAAAGAGTACTTCTAAAACTGAACCCAACTTGGAACAGCTGTCATTTCTAAACTATAAGTCCAAATGCTACCAAAATTTACCAGCAACTAGGTCATGAAATTCTCAACAACTTTGCTATAGATCACCAAGCATGAAAACATCATTAACATAGGTTAATTCTTTTAACTAGCAATTCTGTCCAGAAATGACAGAATCACTAAATTAAATAATTACTGATGATTCAAAAGCACAATTGGACCAAACCAAGTTTACCAACTTGTTGTGCATACCAAAGAAACATCAGAAAGTATAATGCCAACTTCTAAATAAATTATTTAATATTCTTTTATAATTTATTTAGTTAATTAGGTGATTAAAGAAACATATAGTAAAACTATATATAAAAATCTACAAAAATTACAGTAGCCACCTAGTGCTTCACATAGGCTACCATAAAAATTTCACTTTATTTTGCCAAGCATATAAGGAGATATCAAAAATAACAGATGGCATGTCTATTTCTAGCATATATAGGAAACCCTATTGAAAAGTATCAAACAATAGATTTCATATTTTTCCTAGCATCTCTCTATCATAAGAAAGACATTCACCAAGTTTCACCCTTACTGGACCTATAGAAAAATTATGAGAATTCACACAAGATTCATTCAAGCAAACAAGATAATTATATAACTCCACCGAACCACATCCAAATTGCATGAAAATTTAACCATAAGCTATTCATGGTATGAGCAGTTCACTATAAACATTTCATGCCATTTGGAGCTTCACAGAAAAATATATCATTTTCTTCTTTTTCCACATGAATAAAAAGAGATAAACAATAACTATTTATTTTATCACAAAACATGGCACATATTATATTTTTATAATAGACTAGACATTATGTAGAGCACACCAAAATTTAAAGCACCTCAATTGGACCTCTAGAATAGGAGATATGAATTTACAAACTTTAGCACAATATTTCAATTTCTGAAAAGAAAAAGAAAACAAATTCGAAAACCTAAACGGGCCTGAACCTAACCGGCCTGCTAAGGCCCTGGGCCATCTCGGCCAACAGGCCCACCCAGTGGCCCGAATCAGGAAACAGAGGAAAAGGGGGGGGGCGCGCGCTGACAAAGGGACCCCACCCGTCACAGGCACAGGGGCAGGGGAGGAGGTCCGGCGAGGTCGGGCTCGCCGCCGACGGCTCCTCCGGCGGTTCAGCGGGCACCGACGCGTTCGCCTGGGTGAGGTGAACCCGATGGCGGTGGTTTTGTGGCCGGTGGTGGGCGGCTACCACGGCGGCGCCGTGCCACGGCGGACGGCGGCGCTGCTCACCATCGGCAGCACGACCCCGGCCACGGCGGGTCACGTAAAAGGGGCGCAGCAGACTCACGAGATCACGGTGATGTCAATGCGCGTGAAGAGGGGGAAGAAAAGGTGACAGAGCGGGCTGGCGGCACACGCCGTGACGGCGGCTCCGCCGGAGGTTGGGAAGACGGCCAGCCCGGCCTTCTCACCTTGGCTATGGCTGCGGTAGGTGATGTGGCAGAGCGAGGAGGTGCAGATGTAGCTCGAGCGCGGCCGTATCGGTGCTCAGGGTTGGTGGTCGCGTGCGGCACCGGCGAGGAACGCGGCGGCACACTGCGGGTGCGGCTACGTACAGGCGTGGCGAGGCGCTGAGGCGAGGGGAAAGAGTGAGCGGGCAAGCGAGGGCGACTGCGGTACGTGGCGCCTTTGCGAACGCGAACACGGTGCAGCATCGACGCGTGGAGGCCACGCGGCGTCGGTTTTCTGAGGACGGCGGCCACGGTCGGAGTTCACGTTTCTGAACTTCTGAAACCACGACAAATGAAATGCTGGAATCAGTGACTGACAGGAGGATTAGAGTGCTCAAAAACTCCTAAACCAGTCCCCATTAGCCGAAGCTGTAGTTGAATCATAGTTAAAGCTATGTGAGGTCTTGAATTGAGTCTACTAGCTCCAGGCTTGATTCGGTCTAGATTGCGAGATATCGAGCTCCGAAGAGGGGCTCAAGAAAACGGTTCGGGCAAAGGATGTCTGATAGCCGATTTGCATCAACCTTAAACTCTCAAACCATCTCGAGTTAGAAGAAGGTGCAAAAGACTTTTAGTTAGAGCTAAGTAAGATCTAGGAGAAAGTCTACTAGCACCAGAGCTAGTTCAGCATGGTTAGCAAGATACAGGGTCCTAAACAAGAGTACATGGAAACTGAAAGTCAGTTATGACTTAGCCAAAAAGGCTAAGTGCTGAAATCAGCACTCCTAGCTGCCTTGTGGGCCATGTTAGAGGATGTTCTAGCCATTTTCATGAGATGGTTATATTGAGACTTTTGTTCCTTGATAAATTTTCTACAACTTTGGTAAAGGGTGCACCTCCATGCAAGGTCTCTAGATACCACTTTTAAATTAGTCAAAGCAGATTAGTACTATGGTCAAACTGGGGTCAAACCTAGTCAATTTGGATTTTGGTCAAAACATGAATATAGACCCTAGCTCATTTTGCTCCACTAACATATCAAAGATGTTTTCAAGCCCCCAAGTCACACAATAGCATCACATAAAGGAAGCACATAGAAACCACAATATTGCAAGGTCATGTTTCAAGCAAGAATGCACATGAAATGACGATGCTTATGGTAATGTCATGCCATGATCATGCATTATGAATGCATTATGAGGCTAACTAACACCAGGGGTGTTACAGCCCTCCCCCCTTATAAAAATCTCGTCCCGAGATTTGAAAGTCGTACCATTTTTCATAGAAAGCAGAATAGTTGTCCTTTAAATAATCCTCTTTTTCCCAAGTTGCATCACGTTCACCGTGATTACTCCACACTACCTTGTACAATTTGACTACTCGATTTCGAGTCACCCTTTCCCGAGTATCCAGAACATATACCGGTTTCTCCTCATAAGAAAGATCGGATTTCAACTTGATGCGTCTCACATCTACTCTTTCTTCGGGAAGACGGAGACATTTCTTTAATTGAGAAACATGGAATACTGGAAAGATGGCTCCCATTTCACGAGGTAGATTGAGCTTATAGGCTACCTTTCCACTTTTCTCAATAATCCGATAAGGTCCAACATATCGAGGCTCAAGCTTTCTTTTGATCCCAAAACGCTTTACTCCTCTCACAGGGGACACCTTCAGATAGACCTGGTCACCTTCTTCAAACTCAATAGGTTTTCTCCTCTTATCTGCGTAGCTCTTTTGTCTAGCCTGAGCAGCTGATATATTTTTCTGTATAGCACGAACTTGCTCCTCGGCTTCTTTTACAAAGTCAATACCATAGAATCTTCTTTCTCCTGGTTCCACCCAGTTCAAAGGAGTTCTACACTTGCGACCATATAAAGCTTCAAAAGGAGCCATTTGGATATTCTCTTGATAACTGTTGTTGTAAGAGAATTCAGCGAGAGGCAACCATTTCTCCCAGGAGCCATTACAAGAGATGATGCAAGCTCTAAGCATGTCTTCAAGAATCTGATTTACACGTTCAGTCTGCCCTGACGTCTGTGGATGATAAGCAGAACTATGAACCAAATTAGTTCCAAGATTCTGATGTAGGCGCTCCCAGAAACGAGCAGTAAACTGTGGCCCTCTATCAGAGACAATAGACCCAGGCACTCCATGAAGACGTACGACTTCTTGGAAGTAAATGTCAGCATATTGGTGTGGGTGATAGTTACTTTTCACCGGGATAAAGTGTGCAGATTTTGTCAAACGATCAACTATAACCCAAATAGAGTCAAAACCTTTTTGGGTGGTTGGTAATCTGACAATAAAGTCCATAACAATGTCGTCCCACTTCCAACCTGGAACAGACAAAGGCTGGAGTAAACCAGGCTTCATGTGAATGGCCTTAACTCTACAACAATTATCACACCTAGCGACGTAGGCTGCAATTTCCTTTTTCATCTTGGTCCACCAATAGTACGGCTTGAGGTCCTGATACATCTTACTACTACCAGGATGGATGGACAACTTAGAAGAATGGGCTTCAGATAAGATTTGATTTCTGAGCTCTCTATCTTTTGGCACAACAAGTCTATCTTTGAACCAGAGAATTCCTTTGTCATCCACTCGAAAGTGCTTAGTTTCTTGCTCTTTCATCTTTCTCTTGATGTGAAATACACCCGTATCATTCTTTTGTAACTCAATGATTCTACTTCTCAAAGAACAATCTACAATGATATGATAGATTACAATAGGATGTAAGAGATGAGATAAATGAAAATCTTCTTCTATCAAAGAGTTGCAATGAGATTTTCTACTCAAGGCATCGGCAACCACATTTGCTTTACCCGGATGGTAATGCACCTGGAGGTTATAATCCTTAATCAACTCTAACCATCTTCTCTGGCGCATATTTAACTCAGGTTGAGTAAATATGTACTTAAGACTCTTATGATCTGTATAAATATTGCATATATTTCCAAGCAAATAGTGTCTCCAGATTTTCAGAGCATGCACGACAGCAGCTAACTCTAAGTCATGAGTCGGATAGTTAACTTCATGTTTTCTTAACTGACGCGAAGCATACGCAATAACTCGGCCTCCCTGCATCAGTACGCCACCTAAACCAGTACCCGATGCATCACAATACACATCAAACGGTTTCTCAATGTCAGGTTGCGCTAATACAGGAGCTGAGGTCAACAAAGTCCGTAGAGTGCAGAAAGCTTGTTCACACTCCGGAGTCCAATCAAACTTCCTATCCTTCTCAAGTAGTCGAGTCATAGGCTTAGCTATTTTAGAGAAATCCTGAATAAAATGACGATAGTAGCCAGCCAATCCAAGAAAACTCCGAACTTCATGTACTGTAGTTGGTGCCTTCCAATTCAAAACTTCCTGTATCTTAGTCGGGTCTACTGAAATTTCCTCACCAGATAATACATGACCGAGGAAAGGTACCTTCTTTAACCAGAATTCACATTTACTGAACTTGGCGTAAAGCTTATGTTCACGTAATCTGGATAAAACGATTCTCAGATGCTCGGCATGTTCTTCTTCATTTTCAGAATAGATGAGAATATCATCAATGAATATCACCACAAACTTGTCCAGCTCTTGCATGAATACTGAATTCATCAGGTACATGAAATGTGCAGGAGCATTGGTCAGACCAAAAGACATGACAAGATATTCATATAACCCGTATCTGGTTGAGAAAGCGGTCTTTGGTATGTCTTCCGGACGGATTTTAATTTGGTGATAACCAGATCTCAGATCAATTTTCGAAAATACCTTTGCTTTAGACAACTGATCAAACAAGATATCAATACGAGGCAACGGATACTTGTTCTTGATAGTGACTGAATTGAGTGGTCGATAGTCTACACACATACGCAGAGACTGGTCCTTCTTCTTCACAAAGATAGCAGGACAACCCCACGGAGAAGAACTAGGACGGATCAGCCCTTTTAGTAAAAGGTCACTAAGTTGGGTCTTGAGTTCAGCTAACTCATTCGGCGGCATTCGATACGGTCTTTTGGAAATTGGTGCGGTACCCGGAATTAACTCAATCTTAAACTCTACATCACGATCTGGAGGTAATCCTGGCAATTCATCAGGAAAAACATCTGGAAATTCACACACTACTGGAACTTCTGCAATCTCTTTTGCTTTTGCTATCATAGCATTAACTGTAGTCTGAGGACTAACGTCTCTAGGAAGTTGCACTAGAAAAGCTTGTTGATCTTTTGGATCCCTCAACATAACCACTCTTGTAGAGGTATCGATCAGAACACCGTTTCCACTCATCCACTTCATACCTAAGATTACATCTAGGCCCAATCCTGGTAATGCCACGAGATCTAGATCATACAAACGTCCTTCTATCTCGATCTTTGCTCCTAAGACCAACTGGTTGGTTGAAATATTATTTCCGGCAGCACTAATGTTATAACCACTATTATCTAAGGTAACGACCTTCATACCATGCTTGGCTGCAAACGTTGAACTGATAAAAGAGTGGGAAGCACCTGAATCGAACAGCACAATTGCAGGATGTTGGTTTACTAAAAATGCACCGGCAGTGATAATCTCACCCGTAGGGATAGATTCCATAGTGGTGTATCGAACCCATCCTTTACACCCATCAGTCTTATTATCATTTGATTTCTTCTGCGGAACAGGACAATCTTTGGCCCAATGACCTGACATCTTGCAATTCCAACATGGCCGGTTACTTGGCGGTGCCTTAGGCTTTCCTTTCTTAATACTGCTTCTCTTGACCGGATCCTGTTTCTGATATGGGTGATATCTGGTAGATATGCCAGGCGAATAATACTGAGGTGTAATCACCACAAGAGTATTGGTCGTAGGTGCATTAGATTCATGAGATTTCTCTTGGCTCTTAGAAGCAGCATACACAGCATTACAGTTCTCTTGAAGGATAGTATCACTGACAAACTCGTTGAAAGTGACACACTTGCTATTACACATGGCCTTCATCAATTTGGGACACAACCCTATTTTAAAACTTGCGATCTTCTTTACCTCCGTATTAACAAATTCTAGAGCATATCTTGACAAGTTGATGAAAACATGCAGATATTCTGTTACGCTTTTGTCTCCTTGGGTGAGCTTCATAAACTCGGTGTGCTTGATTGCCATGAGGCCAGCAGGAATGTAATGTCCCCGAAATGCTTCCTTGAACTGATCCCAAACTACTTCCATATTCTCGGGCAGGGTGTTCCGATAGTGACACCACCAAACACCTGCAGGCCCTTGCAACTGTTGCGAAGCATATTCTGTTTTCATATCATCTACCATCTTGAGCACACGGAACTTCTGTTCGATAGTGTTCAACCACTCGTCTGCTTGAAGTGGTTCTTCTGCTTCTCGAAAAATAGGAGGCTCAGTATCCAAGAAATCTTTATAGTTGCTATACTGGGCAGGCTCAGGTTCCTAATGGACATGGTTTCTGACACTCTCGTCCAAGGCACGCTGACTTTCGGCAAGCATTTGCAGCAACTCAGCAGAGGTGGGTTGCAGAGGAGACGACGACGGTCCTGTATTGCCACGACTCTGACTGCTAGAGCGAAGCTGACGAGACATCTGCAAGTAGTTGAAACTAGTAAGCATTGATGACGTCGGAAGGCTGCTGATGAATTATATAGGCAGGAGGAAGAGATTATATCCAACTATCCAAATTCCAATCACCAAAAGAAGGAAATTTCTTGGGTCGAGGCACTGATCTTCTGACAAGATAGAGAATGACATTCAAGGAAAGGTTCACGAGAAGATAACGCATTGGTGTAGCTCCATAATGGATCATGACTAGCAATCCTTGATACCTGCGCGTGCCAAGCAGCACAACCTTGTGTCGCGCGCCACAGGAGGCTCCCGGTTTCGTCGTGGCACCATGGAGTACTAATCGCAACACCATTACCGAACACACACCCATGAGGAATCCTCACGTGTTAGGAATTAGGCGTGTAGAAATAGTATCATCTAAAGATGGGGTAGCAAACAAGGATGGATACAAGGGTAGAAGCAATGGAGAGACAAGTTGTAGATCAAACACATCCCAACTCGAGGAGATACATCTTGAAATTGTCTTGCTTTCCTTCATGGCCAGGTATGAATTGGGTTTTAAGGCTGACACTATTAACCACTCCACTAGGTTGGTTGACCACCCCCAATTCTTCACGAAAGAAATGCAACTATTTATGGGACAACTGTTTGGAGGGAAGAAAATTTTAAAAGAATGGGATAAGCAATTTATAAGGGAGGGAGTAATGCAGAATGCAATGTATGATGCGAACATGGTGCATGAACGAACCGTACGTCCTCACAAACCTAGGAAAAATTTCAAAATTCTAGCGTATAGTTCGGTGACATACACATGTTCTCTCAATAACGCTAACTAGTCATTCTACAGGAAACGTTGTTAGTGTACCTGCAGAAAATTGCATCTCAGCCCAACAATTCCCAATATAGCACACAAGAAAGCAGTAAACTAAATACTTTCCATACATACATCCCCCGATGTATATACTTTAGTATCAAAGCTACCCGACAAATATACCCACAATTAAGTACTCTCATAATCACATGATTAAACATGTAAGTATGCTAGTAACCACAACTACTCTCCCCTAGACCGACGGTTGGACGGTCATGCTCTCACAACTCCCACTTACCAGGGCGTAGAGGTACTTTGATCCATACATTACCACCCAAGCGGATGGCATCCATACAATAGCACGCCGTATGGACAACGAAATAGAAAACAAGCAAGAACCCCCAAGTTAGTACCTTAGTAAGCCACCTAATAGTCCTTATTTGGGCATATAGGATATGACCACTGGCACTCTTTAGATTAGAATTAAGATTTTTCATAAAAGCTTTTGTTTAAATACACAAATGATGTGTTTACTGTTGAATCTTGCTCCGATACCAGCTGTAACGGAACCGTCCAAATTATAAGAGCACAAGTATAAAAACAATCACCGAAGTGATCAAATTCTCACACTTGAGCCCATATAACTCCGGTAGTCCACGAAATCGCGAGGGATTTCAAACCAAACCGAGAGCAACCAGATCGTAATGATTCAACATAACACAACACTTGTTACACAGTTCAAAAGTAATCTCATACATCAGAGTACAAATATTTTTATTACAAAACCAAAGTAAAGATTAGCGGAAGCAACATAATTTCTGAAACCATTTGAAATCAAATACTGCCAGTACATAGTCACATCCTATAAAAGCATACCAGAAGAGATACTACAGAGACCATGCCCATATGGTCTAGTCTTCACGCCCACATGGCGAAGACAATACTTGCAGCAACAAGTATGAATCTGCTACCTGCAACAGGTGGGAATAAACCCTGAGTACGAGAAGGTACTCAGCTAGACTTACCCGTCAAAAACCAGAAACAAAGGTGACACCAAGGATTATGCAAGGCTTTATAAAGTGGGCTAGCTTGACTCATTTGCAGAAAAGCTTAATACAGATAAATAACCAATATATGCTTTAAGTATCAAGTTGATCATCATTAACCTGAAAACTAGATTAGCACCTGTGCTAGAGCAATCACTTTATTAAGAGCAAACAATATTAACCATAGCAGGTATAATAAGGCTATCATCATCATTATCATCAATTCCGAACCATCATTATAATTAGTGTATCTACGCTGGAGATAACCAGTCAAGTTTCTCACTATCCGGGAGAGACGGCGACTCGAATCGATTCCAACTCAGCTGAGGGGGTATTCCTGACACTCACCCGGCAAACCCCGCTAAAGGCAGCCGTAGATAACCTTTGGTACAACTCAGGGTGGGCCCGAACAGCGCCGCGTTCTCAGGGATACCAGTGGCCAGGATGCTCAGGACTTTTAACTCACCTGCCCTTGGACCCTCTGGCTCCCTTCCGAGGCGACTTTCACTTTTCGACTTCGCAACCTGAGTTGAGCTACTAGGCTTCGCGGTCGGCAACCTCAGGCCGGCCAGCTAAATGTCAGGCATGCGTTCAAAATGACATAGAAGGCTCCAGGTCTCGGTGCTTAATCGACACAGACGGGGATAGATCCACACCCAAGACCTCCATGCCTTGTTGCTTCACTATCGTCATCCCACCCGGTCTCATTTCATTTTATTAACACATGGTTCACTTCCACGATAGCAAGTATAGCCAACTGTGACCTGATAAAGCCCTATATCTCGCAGGTGACAGGAAATCACCTGACTTCTACCGGTCTAATTTAGCAGGGCTAAGCATAGATACGATCCTGTCTACATAGGATTCAAGGTTCGAATTGCTGGACAAGGAGTGTTATCAATGCAGCAAGGGTTTCCAACCAACTCCTATCACGTAATGCAACAATATCTATAACATGTATAGATAGATAATTGCTTTGAAAGTAGGAGGCTTATAATACTCTGGGGCTTGCCTTAACCGAAAGAAGAGAGATCAAGGTTCGGCTTCAAGAACGGTTCCCACGTCTTCTCCGGCTTCGTCGGACTGGACCTCCGGTTCTCGAACGGACTTCAACTCCGGGTTCCACGCCCAGCGGAACTTCACTTGTAACACGATTCTTGGCACACCTATTGCATGTATATGCATCCAATGAATTTCATGTATGCATCCAAAAATGACATGATGATTTATGGACGTACATGAATGATGTGAAGATGAGTGCAATGACATTGCAACATTGTAAGCACAAAACCAAGTTATGTGGTGCTCTATTCAAATCACTTCAATCGTAGGTGCAAATTTCCTCTCCGGTATTGACATGTTTAAACATTCCTAAGAAACCACTAAGTATCACAAAGTTAAGATTAAACATGCACGTAACAAGATTCCAGACATTAGTATTTACAACATATTATCAACAGTAGCTAAGAAAACTCACAACTGGAGTTCTACCAATCCCAATGACCTGAAAGAGGACATTCTGGAAAGCTTATGAAATTGTCCACATTTCATTTATAAACATCTAAGCATGATTTCATCATTTGCCAAGTTAAAATAGCATACATACAGAATCTGTTCTAAAAGACAAAAAGTACTTCTAAAACTGAACCCAACTTGGAACAGCTGTCATTTCTAAACTATAAGTCCAAATGCTACCAAAATTTACCAGCAACTAGGTCATGAAATTCTCAACAACTTTGCTATAGATCACCAAGCATGAAAACATCATTAACATAGGTTAATTCTTTTAACTAGCAATTCTGTCCAGAAATGGCAGAATCACTAAATTAAATAATTACTGATGATTCAAAAGCACAATTGGACCAAACCAAGTTTACCAACTTGTTGTGCATACCAAAGAAACATCAGAAAGTATAATGCCAACTTCTAAATAAATTATTTAATATTCTTTTATAATTTATTTAGTTAATTAGGTGATTAAAGAAACATATAGTAAAACTATATATAAAAATCTACAAAAATTACAGTAGCCACCTAGTGCTTCACATAGGCTACCATAAAAATTTCACTTTATTTTGCCAAGCATATAAGGAGATATCAAAAATAACAGATGGCATGTCTATTTCTAGCATATATAGGAAACCCTATTGAAAAGTATCAAACAATAGATTTCATATTTTTCCTAGCATCTCTCTATCATAAGAAAGACATTCACCAAGTTTCACCCTTACTGGACCTATAGAAAAATTATGAGAATTCACACAAGATTCATTCAAGCAAACAAGATAATTATATAACTCCACCAAACCACATCCAAATTGCATGAAAATTTAACCATAAGCTATTCATGGTATGAGCAGTTCACTATAAACATTTCATGCCATTTGGAGCTTCACAGAAAAATATATCATTTTCTTCTTTTTCCACATGAATAAAAAGAGATAAACAATAACTATTTATTTTATCACAAAACATGGCACATATTATATTTTTATAATAGACTAGACATTATGTAGAGCACACCAAAATTTAAAGCACCTCAATTGGACCTCTAGAATAGGAGATATGAATTTACAAACTTTAGCACAATATTTCACTTTCTGAAAAGAAAAAGAAAACAAATTCGAAAACCTAAACGGGCCTGAACCTAACCGGCCTGCTAAGGCCCTGGGCCATCTCGGCCAACAGGCCCACCCAGTGGCCCGAATCAGGAAATAGAGGAAAAGGGGGGGGGCCGCGCTGACAAAGGGACCCCACCCGTCACAGGCACAGGGGCAGGGGAGGAGGTCCGGCGAGGTCGGGCTCGCCGCCGGCGGCTCCTCCGGCGGTTCAGCGGGCACCGACGCGTTCGCCTGGGTGAGGTGAACCCGATGGCGGTGGTTTTGTGGCCGGTGGTGGGTGGCTACCACGGCGGCGCCGTGCCACGGCGGACGGCGGCGCTGCTCACCATCGGCAGCACGACCCCGGCCACGGCGGGTCACGTAAAAGGGGCGCAGCAGACTCACGAGATCACGGTGATGTCAATGCACGTGAAGAGGGGGAAGAAAAGGTGACAGAGCGGGCTGGCGGCACACGCCGTGACGGCGGCTCCGCCGGAGGTTGGGAAGACGGCCAGCCCGGCCTTCTCACCTTGGCTATGGCTGCGGTAGGTGATGTGGCGGAGCGAGGAGGTGCAGATGTAGCTCGAGCGCGGCCGTATTGGTGCTCAGGGTTGGTGGTCGCGTGCGGCACCGGCGAGGAACGCGGCGGCGCACTGCGGGTGCGGCTGCGTACAGGCGTGGCGAGGCGCTGAGGCGAGGGGAAAGAGTGAGCGGGCAAGCGAGGGCGACTGCGGTACGTGGCGCCTTTGCGAACGCGAACACGGTGCAGCATCGACGCGTGGAGGCCACGCGGCGTCGGTTTTCTGAGGACGGCGGCCACGGTCGGAGTTCACGTTTCTGAACTTCTGAAACCACGACAAATGAAATGCTGGAATCAGTGACTGACAGGAGGATTAGAGTGCTCAAAAACTCCTAAACCAGTCCCCATTAGCCGAAGCTGTAGTTGAATCATAGTTAAAGCTATGTGAGGTCTTGAATTGAGTCTACTAGCTCCAGGCTTGATTCGGTCTAGATTGTGAGATATCGAGCTCCGAAGAGGGGCTCAAGAAAACGGTTCGGGCAAAGGATGTCTGATAGCCGATTTGCATCAACCTTAAACTCAAACCATCTCGAGTTAGAAGAAGGTGCAAAAGACTTTTAGTTAGAGCTAAGTAAGATCTAGGAGAAAGTCTACTAGCACCAGAGCTAGTTCAGCATGGTTAGCAAGATACAGGGTCCTAAACAAGAGTACATGGAAACTGAAAGTCAGTTATGACTTAGCCAAAAAGGCTAAGTGCTGAAATCAGCACTCCTAGCTGCCTTGTGGGCCATGTTAGAGGATGTTCTAGCCATTTTCATGAGATGGTTATATTGAGACTTTTGTTCCTTGATAAATTTTCTATAACTTTGGTAAAGGGTGCACCTCCATGCAAGGTCTCTAGATACCACTTTTAAATTGGTCAAAGCAGATTAGTACTATGGTCAAACTGGGGTCAAACCTAGTCAATTTGGATTTTGGTCAAAACATGAATATAGACCCTAGCTCATTTTGCTCCACTAACATATCAAAGATGTTTTCAAGCCCCCAAGTCACACAATAGCATCACATAAAGGAAGCACATAGAAACCACAATATTGCAAGGTCATGTTTCAAGCAAGAATGCACATGAAATGACGATGCTTATGGTAATGTCATGCCATGATCATGCATTATGAATGCATTATGAGGCTAACTAACGCCAGGGGTGTTACAACCGCCCGCGGCAAAGTGGCCTCACCACTCCACCTGTCGCACTTGATCACCACCGCCTCACCGCCCTTCCAAATCTCATCGGCGAGGCTCCCCTGCCCATTGCCAGTCACCCACCCACCTCGCCTCACCACCCATGACTCGTCGCCTCCACTAGACTAGCCCCCTGCCGCACATGAGGAGGACGAAGTGGCATTGTCGTAGGGTCCTGCTCAGACGTCCAATATATAGGATTAGATCAAACTTGAGATATTTTGACTCTCTAAGAAAGTTAAAATAACTTATAATTGAGGACGGAGGGCTTCAAATTAGCTAGCAATATGGTTTATACTTTGTTACACTTTCCTCTCCGTTTGTGGGCTTAAATATTAAAGTCCATGATAAAATGTACGCAAAAAGGTCTTTGTAGTTTTTTTATAATAACTAGCAAAACATGCCCGTGTGTTGCAACGGGACTACAGTTTGATATGCTATCAGCAGCACATGCGTAGCTACACAATAGAGCCCGATGCGGATGAAGCGACCACGGCAATACAGGTTGAATTGGCAACACGGCGGCCACAAAATGCAGCACGTTTGCGTAGTGCCACCAGCCATGGCCAGGCACGACCAACGGTACAGTGGCAACATCATGTAGAATGAGGCCTCCACGACGCCCGTGTGGGCGCAGCTCTTGTGGTTGCTGAGTGGCCGCTTGATTTGGCAATGCGGCGGCCACAACAGCATGCTGCACGGAATAAAATTCAGTGGACCCTGGGTCCAAACCCATTGTTATACAAGCCCCGCATGGATGGCTGTCACATGGCATTATAAAAAATCAGACGTCACCCAACTGACGAATCCTCAGCAGCATGCAGTCGGTCACACGTTCGTGCGGATTCTGCATTCACTTGATCCAACCCCCTTCAGCCGTGTGATTTCCTCCCTATGACACATGTCATCCATCCATGGTAGGAGTCCATGGGAGAGAATTGGTTTCTGGGTCCATACAATTTTATTTCGCTCGGACAGTGTCACCAGCCACGACCAAGCAGTACCGGTTCCATTGGTTTCATTGGCGAGCAGCAAGTATGACCTTGGTAGATGTTTCGCTGCAGCAAGCCAACGACACGGACAAACAGGAACTTATCTAATGTGATTCAATCAACTGTTGCAGCTAGCTACCTTATATTTGCACGATCTAAACGGTTGGACCATAGCCATCTAGCTGAGCGCCCGTAGTGCACACGCTTGGCTTCGGCGTAATGCCCACAGGCAGCAGGGCTAGCAGGAGGTAACAGGCTCCGACGGCCCAACACGATGGATGTCTGGAATGTCCAACGTAACGCCTCTTTGTCGTTCATCGCCAACTGCATAGTCGCAGCCGCTAACGTTAGCCGTGTGGTAGAACCACCTGAATTATATGGCCCACATGTGCCTACCATTGTCTTTCAGACTTCTGATAACTGCACATGCAAGCCAGACAACTCCGGTAGTCTGTCGGGTGTCCTCGGGGAAACCCGAATCATCCACGTTTTACCACTCATATAGGATTAACAAAGGAGTCGTTACAACATTACAACATTTGATATAAAATATCTTACATCGGAGTGTGGAATAATATAACATTAGTTTTCAAAACATGTAGAAGTTAAACTTTAACCTAAGCTCCAAAAGTTGAGTAGACAGCGGAAGCATCCGAGAAGAAGCCTCTAAGGTAGAAGAGGTAGCTAGACCATGTCGAGCCCACCACATGACCTCACTAAGCTGCTCAAGTCAGATCCTGCAACAGGGGTTAATAAACCCTGAGTACTTGAGGGTACTCAATAAGTCTTACCCAACTAAAGAAAAGACTCCAAGGATGTGCGGGCTTAAAGGTAAGGTACAAACAAGAAGTAACTTTTGCAGAAAAGCTTACTACAAATGAAGCCTTACTTTCAATCATTTAACTATGTATTAAGTTATTATCGGTATCCAATTAGCACCTGGTCTAAATCAATCACTTCTTTAATCATCAAGCTCATGTCTAATGTAACAGAACCGACCAAATTATAAGAGCACAAGTACAAAAACAAGCACTGAAGCGCTCAAATTTTCAAACTTGAGCCCATATAATCCCGGTAGTCAATCGAAACCACGAAGGATTTCAAACCAACTTGCTTACAACCAAGATCGCATCATTCAACATACACATCACACGTTACATTTCACAAGTAATTCTGAAATACGCTTACACACACGGAGTCGCAAATTATTACAAACCAAGTTCATAAAGTAGCGGAAGCATAACACACACCAGTTGTTTAACTACTGCCAGTCTTGCTGATCACAACCTGCAAAAGCATTAGGGAAGTACATAAAAGATGATCACGCCCTAGTGATCTAGTCTTCGTCACCCGCAGGGTGGAGACAAGTTTTGCAGAAGCCTTGATAGAGCATATCATCTGCAACAGGAGGGAATAAACCCTGAGTACTGGAATGTACTCAGCTAGACTTACCCGTCAAAAACCAGAAACAAAATGACACCAAGGATTATGCAAGGCTTACACAAGAGGCTAGCTGACATCACATTTTGCAGAAAGGCATAAGTAATTGAAACTCTTATAACCTGTACTAGCAGTTATTTTTAGCATTTACCTGTCATCTATCTTAGCACCTGTACTAAATATGCACTTGATTATCATCAAACAATTATTAACATTATATCCATAGCAGGTATAAATTGTGGCAACATTGTATCATTCACTTAACCATCTGTTCAATTAATGAGATCTACGTTGCCGCTGCTCAAGTCAAGTGCTCACTAACCGGGAGCGACGGCGATTCGAATCGAATTCCTATCCAGCTGGAGGGGTATTTCTAACACTCACCGCGCAGGCCCCTGCCAGGGTCGCACAAGCCACCTTTCGTATGGTTCAAGAATCGCAGGTCCGAATGATGTCGCGACCCCAAGGGCGACACTCTGCCAGGTGATAGGGACTCTAACCCCCTTGGTCTCACACCAATGTCCCCAAGCACATCCTTTCTCTCTGTCACGGAACCGCCCAAATTATAAGAACAAAAGTACAAAAACAATCGCCGGAGCAATTAAATTCCCGTACTTAAGCTCTTATAACTCCGGTAGTCCAATAAAATCCTGAGGGATTTCAAACCAACCAACATACAAGCCAAGATCGTAGTGGTCCAACATAACAGGTCATATGTTACATCCATTTTATAAGTAATTCAACATATATCGGAGTTCAGTAGAGTTATTACAACTCAAGTTCAAAAGTAGCGGAAGCAAGTAGTTTGAAATTAATATCACCTTAATTCAAATACATGCCAGTACCAAGGTCAATTTTCCCATAAAAGCATGAGAGATAAGATAGCTCAGAAGGACCATGCCCATGATCACACTCCGCCACAACAGCCGGAGTCTTCCAATTCTTGCAGTAGCTATGATACATCACAACCTGCAACAAGTGGGAATAAACCCTGAGTACGAGAAGGTACTCAGCTAGACTTACCCGTCATAAACCAGAAATAATATGACACCAAGGAGTATGCAAGGCTTTCTTTCAGTGGACTAGCTTGACTCATTTGCGAAAAGCATAAGTTATCATGAATAAACTCATTTAAGTCCTTTGGCATCATGTTTATTATAACCTATTCAATCTAGGTAAGCACCTATGCTAAAGCAATCACTTGATTAACCATTAACATCAAAGGTTACCATCTCAGGTTTAGCATTTTCAACATTATCCACATAACCATCTGTGTTCCATCATCATTACTACGATGCAGTAACTCGAGTCAAGTGCTCACTATCCAGGAGCGATGGCGATTCGAATCGATTATTAACCAGCTGGTAATTTATTCCTCACACAAACCTCACTCACCCGCTAAAGTGAGGTATTGGTCACCGAGTCAACCATTCAGGTAAAGTCGCGAGCTTGCCAGGAACCACATGTACCCGGGGGCCGCCCGACTGCTCTTTGGCCTTATCATCGCGCCCCCGTTTCCTGCCACTACTGCTCCGGTACAGTGCGTTGCGGGCAATCCACTCGGCCCGAATAATCTCCCGGCTTCGCGGTCGAAAGGTACTTTATTCGGCCAGCTAAATGTGAGGCATGCGTTCAACATGACCCGAGGCCCAACAACGGACGGTCCTTAATCGACACAGGCGGAAACTACAAGCACCCCAGAACCCTGTCTGGTTGCCCCATACTTATTCCGCCCGGTCTCCAATTATTCATCAACACTTGGTTATTTCCAGGATATCATCCATTCCATAGCTAAAGTATTCCAGTAACCACCTATAGTTGCCGGTGACAGGAAATCACCGATTGCTACCGGTCTAAGCAGGGCTAAGCAATAATTTCGATCCCGAACCAAAAATAGGATTTCAGGCATATTTGCGGGACAAGGAAAAGGATATATATGCAGCAAGTGTTTTCAATCAACTCCTATAACTTAATGCAACAATACATATATAACATATATATACTCAATTGCTTTTATAAAATAGGAGGCTTAGAATGCTCCGGGGCTTGCCTGGGATCAAACACTAGGTTAGTGATTGACAGATGACACTCGCTTGGCGAGCATCTCCCATCCCGACACTTGTTTAATCCTGCCGTCTTCGGGATAGGTCCACCAAACACCGTCTTCAGGTTTGGCTTGAACATCACGTCCTTCGCGTGGTGCATCTAGCGAACCTAAATGAGATGCAAGATGCATGTGTATGAATATGATGAATGGTAACACAAGATGCATCACATAATCATTCATGTAAACACATGATTAAGACATAGACACCAAAAGCTAATTAACTAACATCACATAACCAATTAAAGAGGCCAAGCACATCAAGCATAACACAAGCTTAACAAGATCACAAGTATCTTAACTTGACCATTATCAAGGGTATAAGTCACACTTAGCAACACATGGAGTAAACAACCATAATTAGCATCTGACAATTTCTGGACTGCAAACAACATCTACATGTTTGGATCATAACTGGAGTTATACAAATCCAATAGCCATGCAACAAGACATTCTGGAAAGCTTATAAAATTTTTTTATAATTCATCTTTAATCATCTTAGCATGATTCTTAAGTTAACCAAGTCAAACATGCATAATTACAGAATCTGGTCCAGAGATTTCAGAGAACAACTATTTCTGGAACCCAACTTGAAACAGTCATTACTCACAAACTATAAGGCCAAATGCCACCAAAATTTAACACAAGCTAGATTAATGAGTTATCTACAACTTTGTTATAAACATGTTTCTCAGCAAACATCATTTTCATGGTGCAATTACCAAAGTCCCAGAAACTGTCCAGGAAAGCATCAATTGCAAGAATAAATATTAACTTACATTTCAAACATACATTTGGCCACAACCAATGTAACCATCATAAAGTGCATGTTAAATGATCACCAAAAAGCATAGTGCTCATCATTAAATAATTTCTTTTAAAGCATTTCTTAATTTATTTAAATAGCAAGGTGAAATAATAAACATATACAAAATGTCAATAATAAAATCTATAAAAAATACAGTGGCTCTTACATACACCCAATAGTCTACTGTATAAATTTCAAGTCATTTGGACATGTATATCAACCTCTATGAAAAAGACAAATAGTTATTGCAAGAATTCATGTGAGAGCAAGATATACTAATAACTCACTCAAATGGTAATCAAAATTCATGAAATTTTTACCACACATCAATCATCACATGAGTAGCATGCCACAAAAATTTCACTTCATTTGGAGACCTAGATCTACAGTTATGAAAATGACAAATACATCTAGCAATGAAAACCTAGCTGCACAAATCCATTTTTACAGAGAAAACTTTAAACTAAAACATGCAATATTATAGATCTACTGCATAGAGAATTTCATAAGGATTCCAAAAAGTCCTCATTTGCTATTTTACGATTTTTCTACAATTTATTATGATTTTCCAAAGTTCCTGCAAAAATAATTACAAATCAGTCCTCGCGCACTATTCACATGAGTCTATGACAGTGCAGAAAGACCCCTCACTTTAGTCGAATTCTCGGATGAAGTCCCTGTCGCGAATTGAAGCAGGGGACGCACAGAAGCTCGTCGTTCCGGCGATGGGGATGCTCCCCGGCGGCAAGGAAGGGGCGCGGGAGCATGGCAGCAGCAGGCCGCACCCGCAGGTGGCCTCGGCTTGGCCCGAGGCGGCCCGTGGCGGCACAGCCACGCAAGCCCGTGGCTCGGCGGCGGAGCTGCACGGCGCCAGCGGCCTCCGGCGACGGTCGGGGCCAGGGAAAAGGCGCCGGAAGTCAAGGAGAGGGCGACGGAGGTGGTGGTGCATGCGGCTGAGCTTGGGGAGGGACGGAGCGGCGCAGCCATGGAGCTCGGCGGCGACATCCATGGCGGCCTTGCTCTGGTGCGCGCGTTCGCGGGCTGCAGGCGAGGCGAGGAGCAAGCGCGAGTGCGGGGAGGAGTGGAGAGCGTCCCAGCATCGGCGTGGCTTCAGGCGAGGCGCCCTCGACGCGTGGAGAGGAGGGCGACGCGCGGCGCTGTGCATGGTCGCCACGAGGCAATTCGTCGAGCACGTGGTGGGCGCGGAATGGAGCAAGGTGGGCAGCGATTTTGGGCTAGATCTGGGCCGATTTTGGACATGGGCCCAAAACCAAAGTTGGAGCCCACACGAAGCTCTACGGTTTTCGTTAAGGCTCCCAGGTCACTAGGCCAACAGATTAGGAGATAAACTCATGCCAAGATGACAATGCCAACATGCTGACGGAGATCACGGAAACTCGTATTCGGAGGTCAAAACCTGATCAAACTTAATCCAACTTTTTGCATGCTCTTCTCCAAGATGTAAACTCCAACTTTTATTTTTGGCTCAACTCAAGTTGTTAAGCAAATTTTGGAGAACGCGGGATGTCAACGTCGTTGCTTAGCGAAATTCCAGACTTAGAATATTTCTAAGTGCTGAAATCAGCAGCAAATTTGATCTTGTGACCTCGATTTGACTTGCTTCCAAGATGATCTAGCTCTTAGTCCAAAAACAAAGTTTGTTCTACATAATATGGACTACAACTTTTATTTAAGGTCCAACATCAAAACTGGTATAGAAGCTATATTTCTACTTTGACCAAAGTAGGATCACGATAAAGCTTAAATTATCCTTTTTGATCAATTGGAGCATTTTCTGGGCATTTGCTCAACATGAACATTTCATGACTTTTATTGTAGAGTCCATATAGAGTCTTTTGGGCAAGGTTGCAAGGTTTGGTTGATGACCTATATTTCCATCCACTTAATAATGCAATTCCAACACTTAGTAAAGTCATTCCAACAAGCATATAACTTATCATTTCATGTGACTTTTTGATTCCAAACGTCATGAAACTTTGCCAGTGACCAATATAGATAGGTACTAAGGTGAGACACATGAAGATATTGCAATAACACCACCCGAGCATATATCTTGAAAATGGACTATATGTAAAGCAATGGTGCAGCATCCAAGTTTAGGTTGGGGCTCCTGTCCATAGGTTGACCTTGACATCCTCATCACCACTTAATCTACCATGTTTGAGATCAAACCCACTGCTTAACTGGTGGCAAACACCTCGGGTGTTACAGCCCTCCCCCCTTAAAAGAATCGCGTCCCGAGATTCGGTGCGAAGAACTTTACAAGGGAAGAGAAGCATGTTATCCAATTCCAACATCTGCAAGCGCATCAGGCTACTTAGCTTCAAGTAGTAGAAAGGCTAATTTGGAAGATAACTTTCTGGTACTCACTCTACACAGAAACTTTTGTCTGAAGAATTTCCTTCACTGACTTCCATGAAGCATTGTTATTTTAGTAGGAATCCAAGACAATACGGTACTTCGTTCACGGTGTACGGAGAGTACTACGAGCATGGACTAATTACTCATAGCATTTACTTTTCTAGTGGCATACATGTGCAACTTCCGATAAGGGTTGGATCCATATACGAGATAATCATTCTTTGAGGCTATCAGAAACTGTCTAACCAATAGACAATGTCTATACTGGTCATAGACTATTCACTCACTCATATGCCAACTGATGGAGAACTACATATTGCTCCACGTGTGTAGTTCTCTTTCTCTGATGCCAACACTGTATTATCTGAGTCTATTGAGGGAACAGTGAAAATGATAGCTGACTCTGTCGGTACTGGATGTCTGCCAAATGTTACCTAAGAAGATTCTCTTATACGAAGGCACATAGGGGTACCATTAGTCTTTCCAAGGGTACTGAGGGTCGTCTAACAGCAAGATACCTATCAATTGCAAGTTCTTGGCATGCATTACAAACATAGTCTTCCAATGCAAAGGATGATCGCAGTCAACAGAGAAATTACCGACTCTGTACTCTTTTGTTTTCTGTTCATATCACACAAACTACTGCTCCAATATGCACAACTTTTGGTGGGCAGGTAGATCCATGAGTCTTCTAACTACTCACCAAAATTGAGCTCAAACGGACACCGTTTGACTATCCAACCACCCATCCACCAAAATAGCTCTGTTCTGAAATGGTAGCAAACCGAGCTAACAAGACATCTCTCAAATTCGATGTTTTACTCAACCAATACTCATACCAACTTAAGACATTGAAGGATCCTAAGCAAGGAATGAGGTTACCAAGTTTGGGGTCAATCCAACTTCGTTTGGGTCACTAACCGTTGGCGTGAAGATAACCGGTGTAGTGCCACAAATTTCTGGACAGACTTCGTGTTCTTCCTTTTCTTTTCTTTTTTTTTTCACATGTTGAGGTGTGTGTTTTGCACTCTCTGATCTTTCTCATAGTAGCAGAAGCCTTTCTCTAGCTGAGGATGGAGGCTATAGTCTTCCTGACATGTTTCTCAGGGAACAAGTTCAACCGTTGATCTAGTCACCAATCTTGACAATGCACAAGCATTGAAGTTGTGGGCTGTTTTCACAGAGCACAAAGCATTATTCCACATGGAGGGCATCCCTACGTAGATAAGGAACCATTTCTGAATATTTTCTGGTATTTCATCCAATAGAACCTTGAACCAAAACTGTTCGTTGCACTTAGGGGCACAATGATGCAGATCGAAACTATGGACATGCTTTCTCTAGTTCTTCACATGGCTAATACAACATCTTGTACTATATACATGATTGTCCAAGATGGAATTAACTTGATAGCGCATTTGGAGAAGATGCAACACCTGCATTGCTGACCAGCTTCATGGCTTCTTTGCTTACTATTGTTCGTCGAGACATAACTATCACAGCTATTGAAGAATCGTTACTTGACTGGAGATTAACCTTCTTACTGGTAACAAATCAGTTGTCTCTCAATTCTCAAAGTTCCAACCTTTACTCTTGACCACCACAATAATTGCAGTCGAGGCACAAACAAGTGGTCGGCATCGAAGTCTACAGATAAGGAGTCACACCAAAGAGAGTTGATTTCATCTGTATGACTGTCATCTACACAAGGATCAAAACTTTGATAGTTAGGTCATATGCACCATGTGACGATCGGTTCTTTTCCAATGGATAACTTGTCCAATCATTTTGTGTTAGGTGCCCATTTGATTCAACAGGGATGGCATACATTGCTCAATCGATGATCGACGTCGTACAAGGACACTTCGGAGAGTCACTTGTCTACCACCTCTTGCAGTCTGTTAATGTTTATGTCGGTGACTGTTCTTCAAAGGTCATCTTCTTAGCAATTTCAAGGGATATCTACTACATAAGGTCTAAGATATGAATCTTCAGATAAGATATAGGGAGATAACCAAGGAAAACGGTCACGAGAAATAACACGTCGACTATCGTTTCATAATGGATCATGACTAGCAACCCTGATACCAGCGCGTGCCGAGCAGCACAACCTTGCGTGCGCGCCCACAGGAGGCTCTCGGTTTCGTCGCGGCACCATAGAATGCTAATCGTAACACCATTATTAAACGCACAAACAAAGTGGAATTTCAAGTGGCACCGATTGGGTGGTAAGAACAAGTACCAGACAAGGGAGGAGTAGCAAGCAAGGGTAGTTACAAGGTTTAGAGTCAACACAGAGGCGATCCGGAGATTAAAACACAGCGCAAGGGAACATAGCTTAATTGCCGAAGACAACTGAGCAAGGGTTCTCGGTTATTTCCATGCACGTCTTGCGTCCACCAAGGTGATTTCCAGACGAAAGGTTCCGGTCATGTTGGACAACAATATGAGATCAAGATTAATAACGTTGAGAGACGTTAGAAGTTGAGATGGACTTTAGCAGACTTCTAGAACAAAATGATATACCGATCAAAGATTGGGTTGATAAGATAGCCACCTGATTTCGCAAGCAAAGATTTCTAGATTAGACAACGAGAGATTAGCGTTGCTCGGATCATCTGTAGGAGAGACAATCGGGAGGTCCAACATGGGATTGGGTATGGTCTCCAAAACTTGGCAAGCCACAACTGAGGTCAAGATCGACGTTCGTTAGGACTTAACTTGGTTGGCCAATGGAACAAGGGCATTCTCCAAAAGGTAGCGGACGTCCAAGGCCTAAGCAAACATATAAGGAGACTACGCTAGGGCCTACGGTTCAAGCAAGGCAGGGATACAAAAACATTCAAGGGCTAGCAACCACGTCTACAGGCTCTGGCTCCTACGAGAGAATCTAATTAGAGACGACGACCATGCGATTACGTAACGTGAGCGTTGTTCTAGGATAAAGCATCTTCAACACTCATATGCTCACCGAGGACAAAAGAGAGGTCAACTATGACACTACCTAGATAACAAGCATCTACACAGCATCACAGTTTTAAGCGGACACTTGAGATTATTAGTTAAGTTAGCTTAAGCATCTAATACTAAGCAGAAGGCTCACACCTAACAAGAATTTATCCAATAAGAACTAACTACAAGTTTAGCTAAAACAAAAGCATGCTAAAGGAATCAACTTAGTACATGCACATCAGTCTCAAGTTACTTATTTATTAGGACAAGGGTGGGAGGAGCATAGTTATATGCACAAAGCAACAATCATGATGATGCATGCTTCGTCTTATTCGTCCTCACAAGATTGCCAGCCTAAGGTGGCAATCACGTTCTATGTCGGTGGCATAACACGCATTCTCTCGATATAGAGCTAGTCGTCAGCTACATTCAACTTACGCATTCGTGGTTAGCGTACCTGCAGAAAATTTCATTGCAGCCCAATAATTCCCAATATAGCACACAATGAAAGCAGTAAACTAAATACTCTCCATACATACATCCCCTGATGCATATACTTCGGTATCAAAGCTACCCAACAAATGTACCCACAATTAAGTACTTTCATAATTACATGGTTAAACATGTAATTATGTCAGTAACCATAGCTAACTCTCCCCTAGACCGATGGTTGAACGGTCATGCTCTCCCAGCTCACACTTACCTTGGCGTAGGTGCGACGTTGCAAGAATGTAACTCTAGCGACATATATGGCTATTTCATATATGAAGGTTACCTCTACCATTCGACCACAGGGTAACAGTGCGGTCAAGTTATCACTCATACATACCTTGGCTTGGGCGTAGATACAAAAATTTAAAACCCCCAAGTTAGTACTTGATTAAGCCACCTAAGGGTCCTTAATTGGGCATAAAGGAAATGACCACTGGCATACTTAGATTTAAAATTCAGATTTGAACAAACCTATATATGCAGTAGCTATAAGTTGTCAAAAACTGAGTTTTGCAAACAAAAACCTTTGTTTTCAATACACATATGACATGTTTAATGTTGAACCTTGCTCCGATACCAGCTGTCACGGAACCGCCCAAATTATAAGAACAAAAGTACAAAAACAATCGCCGGAGCAATTAAATTCCCGTACTTAAGCTCTTATAACTCCGGTAGTCCAATAAAATCCCGAGGGATTTCAAACCAACCAACATACAAGCCAAGATCGTAGTGGTCCAACATAACAGGTCATATGTTACATCCATTTTATAAGTAATTCAACATATATCGGAGTTCAGTAGAGTTATTACAACTCAAGTTCAAAAGTAGCGGAAGCAAGTAGTTTGAAATTAATATCACCTTAATTCAAATACATGCCAGTACCAAGGTCAATTTTCCCATAAAAGCATGAGAGATAAGATAGCTCAGAAGGACCATGCCCATGATCACACTCCGCCACAACAGCCGGAGTCTTCCAATTCTTGCAGTAGCTATGATACATCACAACCTGCAACAAGTGGGAATAAACCCTGAGTACGAGAAGGTACTCAGCTAGACTTACCCGTCATAAACCAGAAATAATATGACACCAAGGAGTATGCAAGGCTTTCTTTCAGTGGACTAGCTTGACTCATTTGCGAAAAGCATAAGTTATCATGAATAAACTCATTTAAGTCCTTTGGCATCATGTTTATTATAACCTATTCAATCTAGGTAAGCACCTATGCTAAAGCAATCACTTGATTAACCATTAACATCAAAGGTTACCATCTCAGGTTTAGCATTTTCAACATTATCCACATAACCATCTGTGTTCCATCATCATTACTACGATGCAGTAACTCGAGTCAAGTGCTCACTATCCAGGAGCGATGGCGATTCGAATCGATTATTAACCAGCTGGTAATTTATTCCTCACACAAACCTCACTCACCCGCTAAAGTGAGGTATTGGTCACCGAGTCAACCATTCAGGTAAAGTCGCGAGCTTGCCAGGAACCACATGTACCCGGGGGCCGCCCGACTGCTCTTTGGCCTTATCATCGCGCCCCCGTTTCCTGCCACTACTGCTCCGGTACAGTGCGTTGCGGGCAATCCACTCGGCCCGAATAATCTCCCGGCTTCGCGGTCGAAAGGTACTTTATTCGGCCAGCTAAATGTGAGGCATGCGTTCAACATGACCCGAGGCCCAACAACGGACGGTCCTTAATCGACACAGGCGGAAACTACAAGCACCCCAGAACCCTGTCTGGTTGCCCCATACTTATTCCGCCCGGTCTCCAATTATTCATCAACACTTGGTTATTTCCAGGATATCATCCATTCCATAGCTAAAGTATTCCAGTAACCACCTATAGTTGCCGGTGACAGGAAATCACCGATTGCTACCGGTCTAAGCAGGGCTAAGCAATAATTTCGATCCCGAACCAAAAATAGGATTTCAGGCATATTTGCGGGACAAGGAAAAGGATATATATGCAGCAAGTGTTTTCAATCAACTCCTATAACTTAATGCAACAATACATATATAACATATATATACTCAATTGCTTTTATAAAATAGGAGGCTTAGAATGCTCCGGGGCTTGCCTGGGATCAAACACTAGGTTAGTGATTGACAGATGACACTCGCTTGGCGAGCATCTCCCATCCCGACACTTGTTTAATCCTGCCGTCTTCGGGATAGGTCCACCAAACACCGTCTTCAGGTTTGGCTTGAACATCACGTCCTTCGCGTGGTGCATCTAGCGAACCTAAATGAGATGCAAGATGCATGTGTATGAATATGATGAATGGTAACACAAGATGCATCACATAATCATTCATGTAAACACATGATTAAGACATAGACACCAAAAGCTAATTAACTAACATCACATAACCAATTAAAGAGGCCAAGCACATCAAGCATAACACAAGCTTAACAAGATCACAAGTATCTTAACTTGACCATTATCAAGGGTATAAGTCACACTTAGCAACACATGGAGTAAACAACCATAATTAGCATCTGACAATTTCTGGACTGCAAACAACATCTACATGTTTGGATCATAACTGGAGTTATACAAATCCAATAGCCATGCAACAAGACATTCTGGAAAGCTTATAAAATTTTTTTATAATTCATCTTTAATCATCTTAGCATGATTCTTAAGTTAACCAAGTCAAACATGCATAATTACAGAATCTGGTCCAGAGATTCCAGAGAACAACTATTTCTGGAACCCAACTTGAAACAGTCATTACTCACAAACTATAAGGCCAAATGCCACCAAAATTTAACACAAGCTAGATTAATGAGTTATCTACAACTTTGTTATAAACATGTTTCTCAGCAAACATCATTTTCATGGTGCAATTACCAAAGTCCCAGAAACTGTCCAGGAAAGCATCAATTGCAAGAATAAATATTAACTTACATTTCAAACATACATTTGGCCACAACCAATGTAACCATCATAAAGTGCATGTTAAATGATCACCAAAAAGCATAGTGCTCATCATTAAATAATTTCTTTTAAAGCATTTCTTAATTTATTTAAATAGCAAGGTGAAATAATAAACATATACAAAATGTCAATAATAAAATCTATAAAAAATACAGTGGCTCTTACATACACCCAATAGTCTACTGTATAAATTTCAAGTCATTTGGACATGTATATCAACCTCTATGAAAAAGACAAATAGTTATTGCAAGAATTCATGTGAGAGCAAGATATACTAATAACTCACTCAAATGGTAATCAAAATTCATGAAATTTTTACCACACATCAATCATCACATGAGTAGCATGCCACAAAAATTTCACTTCATTTGGAGACCTAGATCTACAGTTATGAAAATGACAAATACATCTAGCAATGAAAACCTAGCTGCACAAATCCATTTTTACAGAGAAAACTTTAAACTAAAACATGCAATATTATAGATCTACTGCATAGAGAATTTCATAAGGATTCCAAAAAGTCCTCATTTGCTATTTTACGATTTTCTACAATTTATTATGATTTTCCAAAGTTCCTGCAAAAATAATTACAAATCAGTCCTCGCGCACTATTCACATGAGTCTATGACAGTGCAGAAAGACCCCTCACTTTAGTCGAATTCTCGGATGAAGTCCCTGTCGCGAATTGAAGCAGGGGACGCACAGAAGCTCGTCGTTCCGGCGATGGGGATGCTCCCCGGCGGCAAGGAAGGGGCGCGGGAGCATGGCAGCAGCAGGCCGCACCCGCAGGTGGCCTCGGCTTGGCCCGAGGCGGCCCGTGGCGGCACAGCCACGCAAGCCCGTGGCTCGGCGGCGGAGCTGCACGGCGCCAGCGGCCTCCGGCGACGGTCGGGGCCGGGGAAAAGGCGCCGGAAGTCAAGGAGAGGACGACGGAGGTGGTGGTGCATGCGGCTGAGCTTGGGGAGGGACGGAGCGGCGCAGCCATGGAGCTCGGCGGCGACATCCATGGCGGCCTTGCTCTGGTGCGCGCGTTCGCGGGCTGCAGGCGAGGCGAGGAGCAAGCGCGAGTGCGGGGAGGAGTGGAGAGCGTCCCAGCATCGGCGTGGCTTCAGGCGAGGCGCCCTCGACGCGTGGAGAGGAGGGCGACGCGCGGCGCTGTGCATGGTCGCCACGAGGCAATTCGTCGAGCACGTGGTGGGCGCGGAATGGAGCAAGGTGGGCAGCGATTTTGGGCTAGATCTGGGCCGATTTTGGACATGGGCCCAAAACCAAAGTTGGAGCCCACACGAAGCTCTACGGTTTTCGTTAAGGCTCCCAGGTCACTAGGCCAACAGATTAGGAGATAAACTCATGCCAAGATGACAATGCCAACATGCTGACGGAGATCACGGAAACTCGTATTCGGAGGTCAAAACCTGATCAAACTTAATCCAACTTTTTGCATGCTCTTCTCCAAGATGTAAACTCCAACTTTTATTTTTGGCTCAACTCAAGTTGTTAAGCAAATTTTGGAGAACGCGGGATGTCAACGTCGTTGCTTAGCGAAATTCCAGACTTAGAATATTTCTAAGTGCTGAAATCAGCAGCAAATTTGATCTTGTGACCTCGATTTGACTTGCTTCCAAGATGATCTAGCTCTTAGTCCAAAAACAAAGTTTGTTCTACATAATATGGACTACAACTTTTATTTAAGGTCCAACATCAAAACTGGTATAGAAGCTATATTTCTACTTTGACCAAAGTAGGATCACGATAAAGCTTAAATTATCCTTTTTGATCAATTGGAGCATTTTCTGGGCATTTGCTCAACATGAACATTTCATGACTTTTGTTGTAGAGTCCATATAGAGTCTTTTGGGCAAGGTTGCAAGGTTTGGTTGATGACCTATATTTCCATCCACTTAATAATGCAATTCCAACACTTAGTAAAGTCATTCCAACAAGCATATAACTTATCATTTCATGTGACTTTTTGATTCCAAACGTCATGAAACTTTGCCAGTGACCAATATAGATAGGTACTAAGGTGAGACATATGAAGATATTGCAATAACACCACCCGAGCATATATCTTGAAAATGGACTATATGTAAAGCAATGGTGCAGCATCCAAGTTTAGGTTGGGGCTCCTGTCCATAGGTTGACCTTGACATCCTCATCACCACTTAATCTACCATGTTTGAGATCAAACCCACTGCTTAACTGGTGGCAAACACCTCGGGTGTTACACTCTCCTCCAAGAAGCAACCTACCATTCGATTCCCGGCCTGAACCACATTACTCGGCATCGCGGTCGGAACGACTTATCCGGCCAACTAAGTGTTAGACTGCGTTCAACATGACTCAAGGACGTACAACGAATCGGTCCTTAAACGACCCAGACGGGCATAGCTCCACACCCAAGACGTGAAGTGTCTTGCGGCTGTACTATCGAACTCCTGCCTGGTCTCAATTTCATTTTAAAGTATGGTTCCATCCACGATAGCCATAAAGCCACTCGTGACCAAATCATACATCTCGCGGATGACCGAAAATCACCCGACTTCTACCGGACTAAGCAAGGCTAAGCATTGACACGTGCCTAAACCTAATATGGGATTAAGTACGATATCTGGACAAGGACAGGTATAATGCAACAAGTGTTTTCATATAACTCCTACAACTTAATGCAGTAAACAATTAAAAGTACTCAAGATTAATTTATAAAACAATAGGTTCAGCATGCACCGGGGCTTGCCTTTTAGAAAGGTCGACGGTCGGTGGTCAGGGCACTCAGGCAGGTCTTCTGCGGGAACTTCTCCGCCGACCGGCTCCTCTGGCTCCTCCCGCTGGTTCTGGATTTCCTCCGGGATCACTTGCTCGAACTCGAGGAGCGTTACCCCCTCCGGAACACCTATTGCATGAGTGCATAATAAATCTCATGGATGCATAATGAAAGATGCAACATGCTCGGAATGAAATGCATTACAACACGCTTAAAGCTCTATTCAACTCACTTCAATTATTAAGTGCAAATTTCCTCTCCGGTAGAGAAGTACTCACCCAATCTACTCAACCTAAGGTATAGCTGTTCTTCTTCGGTTAAGGCCCTAACACCTAACAATCACAAGAGTAACATTACTTAGGTTACCACATCCAACACTAAAATATCACAGCAAGATATTCTAGACAGCAACTAATTGTTTCTAACATAACTGGAGATTCCCAACTCCAAAAGATATGATCTAAGACAATCTGGAAAGCTTATAAAATGTCCTACAAATCATTTTGAGACCTTAACCCTTAATTCCTAAGTTTTCCATATCGAATTTCCCAAGTTTCAGAAGCTGTCATCTCTAAACAGAGAGTAGCCAATTCTGGACTGTCACTTAAAACAGCAATAACTCCCAAACTACTAAGCCAAATGCTCCCAAATTTTGACAGAAGCTAGTTTATCAAGTTTACTACAACTTTGGTATTTACAAGTTTTCCAACAAACACCTTTATCAAAGGTCAAACCCAAAGATACTATCAGCCGTCCAGAAAACCTAGAATTGCAAAGATTAAATATTTATTTATGTGGCAAACTTCCCCTAAGACCAAACTAATGTTACCAAAAGTTCACATGGGTCACAAAAACACCAGAGAGTAAGGTGTGCCCACCTAGAATATTTATTTACACCTCTTTCTTAATTTACTTAATTAATTAAGTGGAATTTTAAACATATATGTAAACTACTTATAAAATCCTACAAAATTTACAGGAGACTCTTTGACCCAAAAAGAGGCTACTGTAAAAATTTGAACTAAAATTATTTATAGAAACTCCCTACACAAAATTCACAATCCAAAAAGGCTGATTTTTGTATAATTAACAAATCACATTGAAAAGTATCAAACAACAGATTTCATATTTTTATTAGACACCTTAGGGTACTAGGACATCGTCCAAAAATTTATAAGAACATTGCACATGTAGAAAAATTACTAAAATTCATTCAATTATTCCCTAAAACAACATGATGGCATTATAACTTGAAAAGTAATCAAGCACTAGTGCCCAAATTTTTACCAGAGCTAATACAAATATAAATTAGCCTACCCACCAAATTTCATAATTTTTGGAACACTACAATTCAAGTTATTCATTTAACAAATTTACCTCCCTTTTAAAACACATTTCAAAGACCTATTTAATTTTCCCAGAAACTAAACATCACATATCAAATTTATATTTTTCTAAAATACAACACATCATGCAGGGCCTAACAAAATTTACTTCATAATTTTTGAGCAAGTAAAACCCTAGATATACATTTTCCAAATCTTAACAAAAACTATAACAGAATAAATAAAAATGAAACAAATCTGATTTGTTACTGGGCCGGCCCGGGAAAGGACGCGGCTCACAACTCGCGGCGTGGCCCGCTTCCGCGCGCGGCCTGCTACGGCTCCCGCCCGCGCGCGCGTGCGACTGGCCAGATGGCCCCACCGAGCTGAGAGAGAGAGGCGGAGGGGAGGAGCTGCGGTCGCCGGAGCTCGCCGTCGGTGAGCCGATCGGCGAAGCTGAGCGGACGAGCATGACCACGTCATCGAGCTAAGTCGATTGGTGGCACGAACGGGACGGCGAAGCCACGGGAAGGTGCTCGCCGTCGGGCATGGCGGACCACCGGTACGGTGGTGGCGAAATCTCGCCGCCGGTGAGCCTGACGTCCCAACCCTAACCCTCGATGAGCATCCCCATTCTACCTCGACCCTAACGCACCTACAAGTGGGCGACAGAGATGCCCAGAGACCCCTGGCCACGGAGGGCCGTCGCGCGGAGGAACTCCGGCGAGGTACCGCGGTGGCGGAAAACGAAAATGTGACCCTACCAAGGCGCGATTGGCTGCGGGGAGTGGACGGTGAGGTAGCGGGCTTCAAGGCAGAGCTGTGGACGTGTTTTTGGGGGTGGCAGTACGGTGGAGAGCGCGCACGAGCTCGCTGGAGTGGAGGCGGGAGCTGTGCTCGGTCGTTCCGCCCGGTGGAGGAGAGAGCGGAAGAGAGAGGGAGTTGTGGCGCGAGTGAGGGCGGAGACCGTCGTCGTGGCGACCTTGAAGGCCTGGTGGCCCGACGGGTGGGACCACGGCCGGCGTATGGCTGCCACCGCGCGGCCACGCGTCGGCGCTGTCCTGCCGTCGGTCGGCCACTGACTGAAGGCCTGAACCTCTGAACGCTGGCTGCATTAGGTGACTGATAGCGATACTTTGCCGTTGATTAACTCCCAAACCAGCTTGATTTAGTCGAAGGTGATTACATCAATTATGTAGAGCTACATGGGGGCTATAAATTTGTCAATTGGAGCTTGGGCTGGTTTGGCCTAAATTTGAAACTACATAGCTCCAAAGTAGGTCACTTGGGAACTGAAACTTTCAGTCACAATGCCGACTGAAACCCGATTTTCTAGACATCATATCTCCTAAACCATTTAGAACTAGGTGATGGTGATGTTGGCAATGTTGTAGAGCTAAGTGATTACTACAAAAGTGTCAACATGAGTTGGAGCTGGTTTGGTCTGGTTTGCAAACTACAAGCTTCCAAAGTAGGTCACTATCAAACTGGAGGGACACTTTTAAGACTTAGAAAAATTCTAAGTGCTGAGACAGCCCCTCTAGCTGACTTGTGGGCCAATTTTGAGCATGTTCTGGTCAGTTTCATGAGATGGTCATATTGAGACTTTTGTTCCCCATAAAATTCCCTACAACTTTGATTAAGGGTGCTCCTCCATGCAAGGTCTTTAAGCTAGACTTTTTAATTGGTCAAACTAAGGCATCCTAGGGCTAAATGCTGGTCAACCACACCTTGGAGGTCATTTTGGTAATTTTGGTCAACATGAACCTTGCTCCCTTAGTTACTCTAAGTGAGATTAAGTTATTGTAGGATCTAATTAGCCACTCTACCCTTTTGCTACACCAAATTCCTAGTGTCACAAGATGTGAACCAAACAAAACCCTAAAACATCCACATTGTTTGCAACAAAGTAAAATAACATGAGATGATGCATGTTCATGCTTATGCAAATGCAGTGCAATTATGGAGCTAAACACCTAAGGTGTTACAACCCTCCCCCCTTATAAAAATCGCGTCCTGAGATTTGGAAAGCGTACCATTTTTCATAGAATTCCTTATAACCATCCCGCAAATAATCCTCCCGTTCCCACGTAGCGTCACTTTCACTACCCTGATTACTCCACATCACTTTATACCACTTAACCACTCGGCTTCTAGTCACTCGTTCTTGAGTATCGATCACTCGGACTGGCTTTTCTTTGTAAGTTAAATCAGATTCAAACCTGATATCTCCTAAAGGAACTCTTTCCTTAGGAACTCGAAGACACTTCTTGATCTGAGATACATAGAAAACATTGAATATGGCACTCATTTCAGGAGGTAACTGGATCTTGTATGCAACAGCTCCACTCTTGCCTATGATCTGGAAAGGACCCACGTATCTCAGTGCAAGTTTCCGCTTGACACCAAAATGTTGTACACTCTTCATCGGAGAAACTTTCAGATAAACGAAGTCTCCAACTTCAAACTCGAGTGGCTTTCTACGACGATCCGCATAACTTTTCTGTCTAGCTTGGGCCGTAGCCATATGTTTTTGGATGGTACGGACTTGTTCCTCAGCTTCCTGAACAAAATCAATACCATAATACCTTCTTTCACCAGCTTCTACCCAGTTTAGTGGAGTTCTACACTTACGACCGTACAATGCTTCGAACGGGGCCATCTTAATACTCTCTTGGTAACTATTATTGTACGAAAACTCGGCTAGAGGTAACCATTTTTCCCAAGAACCCTTGGATGAAATTACACATGCCCGCAACAGATCTTCCAAGATTTGGTTAACTTGTTCTGTCTGACCTGACGTCTGGGGTGATAAGCAGAGCTTCTCACTAACTTGGTTCCCAGAAGGTGATGCAAGTGCTCCCAAAAGCGAGCAGTGAACTGGGGACCACGGTCAGAAATGATAGTACGAGGTACCCCATGGAGCCGAACTATCTGATTGAAGTACAACTCAGCATAGTCAGTGGGACGATAGTCCACTCTAACCGAAATGAAGTGAGCTGCTTTGGTCAAACGATCTACAATTACCCAGATGGAGTTATGATTTTTGACAGTAGGAGGAAGTTCGACAATGAAATCCATACTTATCTCTTCCCATTTCCAGCCTGGGATAGAAAGTGGTTGAAGTAACCCAGCTTTCATGTGTACTGCTTTAACTCTACAGCAGGTGTCACATCTAGCAACATATGCAGCTATCTCTTTCCGCATCTTGGTCCACCAATAAAGTGGCTTCAAATCATAATACATCTTATTACTACCAGGATGGATGGACAACTTGGAAGAATGTTATGGCAGAATCGCCTAATCTAATACCCTCCCAAGAGTACTCGTCTTCCATTAGACACTAAGTACCCTGGGGAGAACACTAAACTACGCGATTCCGTCGAGCACACCGTAAGGGAGAACTCGAAGATCCACATTTTTACATCAGGATCACAAATGAGAGAGTAAAGCTTACACCATCCTTATCATTTCTTACATCACTTTTAATACAACATCAGAGTAATTCATTATATAATTATAACAGCGGAATCTAAAACATTATCAGAGTTCAGCGGAAATGAAACCATTTTAAACATTAACATGAAGAATGTTTAAATGCATGGAATGATAACAGATTAATAGTACTTTCTTTGTAAAACTTTTAGTGAGAGTTTTAATAAATAAACTCTGCTCTGCATCGTAAAGGAAATCCTCACTGAGCCCACCAGGAGGTTTCCACACACAAGTGTCAGCTCATCAGCTCCTGTCACCTGCAATAGGGTAGAACAAACCCTGAGTACTCCATTGTACTCTGCAAGACTTACCCATTAGGAGGAAAATAAAAAGACTCCAAGGATTATGCAAGGCTTTTTGGCTTGTAGGTTTCTTGTTTGCGAGAAGCAGTACTAAGAGTGTGTCCTTAATTTCTTTTTAATAGCCGTATTTTATTTCTTCTCCAACCTTCTATGTAAGCACCTAGTCTACAATCAAGCAGGGTTGAGCAAACAGAACCATTTCTTCATCTTTCCAATGCCAGTTCTTACTACGATGCCAGAGCGTAGTCAAGCCATACCGTCACGAAGAAACAGCGATTCACGAATCAATATGCCCAGCTGGGTGCCCCGAAAACACACGCCTTGCTTGTACCCTGGGCACAAGCAAGACCAACCCGTTCCACTCCTGTCAAGGGGTCTAGGTCCCCGTCCAAGCTCGGACTCTAAGCCCCCAACACTACAGGCCCGGCCTCAGTATGGTGCTTAGACCTCCTCAACCCAATATATATAACCACCCTAAAAAGCCGGTCCGGAAAGAGCCGGAACCCATGACAAGAGAGAAACAAGTCTTCCCGCTCCCATAAGCAAGTATATGCTCGGGACAATAAATCTGTGACTTGACCAGGGTCCATGTAACGAATGGTCCTTAATTGACACAGGCAGAACAAATGCAACCAGAGCCCCGCTCTGTTGCCCAACCAGGTCCAAGTCCATCCAACCCGTTCCGCCCGGTCTCCAATTATCCATATACCTTTATATTCCATGTGATAGTAACATGATAATAGCAACAATATTATAATTCCTATCTCTCGCGAGTGACAGGAAATCACTCGACTTCTACCGGAGTCCGGTAGCATAGCAATCTACACGATACTGGCATACTAGTAAGACTCATGGGATCATGATATTTATATGCAAGTGGGTTTCATTCAACTCCTTTAAACTTAATGCACAAGCATAAAATAAAGTGCAGAATAATAGGGGTTATGCACCGGGGCTTGCCTGGGTAAAGATTTAACCAAAAGTTAGCATTCCATCGTGATGATATGATCATCAAAGCACCACCTTTCCGCTACTCCAGTTGACCCCACGATCCATCATCGTCCCTATATGATATGCAATGCGATGCAACGGAAACGTAAATACTCGACGGTGACTGAAATACTTAAGATACGAGTACGTCTCTCGGGCTAACGGACCAGCGTAAAACTAGCATACTACCCATGTATCCTCGTTACCAGCTACGCTCGTGTCCCGACAACATTTTTGTTATACAAACCTAGATATTGCTTTATTTATTTCATTGATTTAATGTATATATATATTCCAACTAGAGCTCATCCCCTATTCTAACAAACTAAGTATTTAGGGAGCTACAAAAATTACAGAGAGTAGATAATGATATTAGGAGTTTATGGTAACATTTTTAGAGTCAACACTCTTAGCATTTTCTTACAGAAATTCTCGCAAGTTTATTCTTAGCAATATTAAACATTTTAGAATAATTAGTGAACTCCTAAAAATATTATACAACTATATGGATAAAAGCATACTAACAGTTAGATCTTGATTTTAGGAAGCTAACAAAATTGGTTTCAAAATTTTTGGACTCCTACATATATAGATATTGAATTTACAAGTTTTGTTTATGAACTAAATTAGGAAATTGCTAAAAAGGAAAAGGGCCAGCTACAACCAAACGACCCAACGACCCAGGTCCGGCCCGAAACGGAGCGTGGCTGCGCGCGACGCCGCCAGCCCGGCAACGGCCCAGCAACATGGCCCAATCGCGAGAGCGGCCCGCGCGCCGGCAACTTACACCCGAGACCCTGCTCTTCGACGAAAAAGCAAAACCGCACCAACTACTATTCCTACAGACAGACGTTTTGCACCAAGGCCCTCGGACTAACCCGTCTTTACAACGGGGAGATCCCTGGGCATGGGTGCGCGACGGCGCGGCGCTCCGACGGCACACGGCTGCAACGCCGGTCACTAGGGACCCGCGCTGGCCCCAGCAACCGGGCCAACCACCTTCTACGCTCCATCCGCCGCTGATAGGACGCAGAGGAGCACGGGAAGGCGACCTAGGATTCACTACAGTGGTGGGCGGCGGCCAGCGGAGATGGCGCGGCCGTTCCGGTGATCCAGCGCAATCCCGAGATGGTAGGGATGGCGGGGAAACATGAGGGACTTACCGATGTGCGCGCCGTGGTAACGGTTGGGGCAGAGGGAGACCGAGGTGACCCAACCACGTGCGAGGGGGCGGTGAGGCGGCGCTCCCTGGCAGACACCGACGCGTCAGCCCACCCCCGACGAGTGCACTGGCTGAAGAAAGGGAAACACCAGGTAGAGGGAGTCAAGGAGAGTTCACAGGTATGAGCAATCGAACCGCGGCAACCCCATCGGCCTTACCCCCAACCCATAGACCGCGGCGGCACTCATGGCCTGCGGTGAGCGACACGCCAAAAATTGCCGGCCGGAGACGCATGCCAGCGCCCGGGTGGGGGTCGAAAGCTAGCTGGCTGCCCTATCACGCTGCTGGAGCACCTAATTCGGGTGGCGTGCTACGAACCGCGCGCAAACAAGGAAATGGCGAGGCTCCAGCTGGTGGTAAGGGCAGGCAGGCGGCTCCTCCCCGCGGCTCGGCCAGCCCCGCCGAGGCAGCGATAAAGGCGTGAGAACATCCGCGCGGTGCGGCCTGGAGGGAGTGGGTCATGGGGCACGGGAAGGGACGGCTCGCCCAGAGGGAACACGGTCGGCGGCAGCGGAGCAAAGGAGGTACAACGAGACACGATTAAGAAAAACGTGGCCACGCTCGGGCGGTCCCGCCATGCCGGCCAACGGGACAAACGATGCAGGGGAGCATCACTTCGGTCCTATGGCCAAGTCAACCGCCGGGCGCGCAGGCACGCCGAGGGCATCGACTAGCGGGTGAAAGAGAGGCAGGGCAGGGCGCGCTTCAAAGGGAGGGAGGCAGGTGCGAGCAGTAGCGTGAAGGAGAGGGAGAGACCGAGAGAGGGAGGAGTGCGGAGCCGTGTGCGCTCGCTTCCAACCAAAAGCATAGGCGCGGCAGACAGGCGGCAGAGACAGCACGACACCGTGGCGTGGTGCGCCCGCACGGTGACTACGGACACCAGCCAAACGCAACGAGCGTTGACGCGCACGAATATTAAAGCGCACTCAATTTTTACATCGACTCGATTGAGGCCAGGCCAACTCACCTGTCCCAAGACCCAACCTACCAGCTATCAAGCAGGGCAACCATACTGACCAGAGGACAACTGGAGAGGATGGTAGAGATGTGCCAAAATGGGTTCGTCGCTGGAGCTCCAGTTCGCGCGAAAGAAAGCCAACACTTGGTTCACAGCGCGTTCACGCGAAATAGACAATTTCTAGGCAAACCACCGGATGTCTAGCTCAATTACCCTCTGCACCATGCTCAAACGCTAGATTAGAAGTTCCCAACTCAGCAAAAACATGATCTTAGAGCTTAAGCATTTTTATTGGAATTTAAACGCCGAAATGGCATTGTCATTAATTCTTTCTGTTTTAGACTCGATCTAGAGTTTAGGTATAATTGAATTTGGAATTCGATTTTTGAGCTTGCAAAATACTAGTTAACGATATATATTTAAAATGACAATTGTATTTTTCATCTACACAACTTGCGCATAAATTTTTACTTAAGCGCAAAGCTCAAGTTACGTTTTATTTTTGTTATAAAAATTGTTTTTCAAGCCAAATAATTAAAACAACCTATTGTTCTATTTTACTAAGTAAGGTCTCATGAGCATGTTTTTCAAGTAACCAATCCACCGACATTATCCTTTTATCATTTCGCGAGGTAAAAGATTTTAAAACCCGAGAACTCGTTTACTTATTTTCTTTTAGCTTTTAAGCGAGGTGTTTAAGCGGATCGTAACACCAGGGGTGTTACAACCAACCCCCCTTAAAAAGAATCTCGTCCCGAGATTCGGAGCAAGATTCAGAAAAGGGAAAACGTGATTTCATATCTTAAATCGGAGATTGCATCGGAGGTTACATAACTATGAAACTAAAACCCTCAGGGATCGAGAGACAACACAGCTAAGACAAAACTGATACATCTCACAGCCTCTCTAGAAAGCGACGAAAACGGGGACAGTGGAGGAGCAAAAGGAAAATGATTATCCAGAACATGGCGTATGCCCAGCAGATCCAGAAACAAGAGACGGAGAATTCGAACATTGCGAACCCTAAAACCTAACTAACCCGAGTTGAACTTGAACCTCATCAATGGAAACCAGATCCCTTCTTCTGAGTTACGCCATCACCTCAGGCTGGTGACCTTAGATCTGCAAGCAATGGCTGGATCTCGTAACCCTGCCTCCGTCTCCACTTTCTCGACTGCTCCCGAACTTCTCCCACCTGAGCACGGGCGGAGAAGATCGATTTTTATGGGCTCTATTTCAGATCTGGAGATGGAATGGAGGAGAGGCAAGCAAGGTGGCATTTATAGTCTGGTGGACGGAGGTGGTGACGTAGCGCACCGAAAACGGAGGCGGCGTGGAGGGGGAGCACCAGTGGGACATGAGGTGGGGAACAACATCGCCATGGTGCACTCCCCATGCGAGCTTTGATTGGGGGAAAAAGGAGAAAGGATGGGATGGGGTTCGCTCGGCAAGGAGGCGTGCGAGCGTCACACCAGCGAGAAGAGAAACGAGAGAGAGGGGGGTCTGGTACGGGAATGAGGGTGAAAAATTGAGAGCCGACCAGTGTGCCGGGGAAAGAGGGGCGTATAGTGCAAGGGGCGAGGCGAGTGCGGCGCCATGCCACGGCCACGCGAGAGTGGCACACGTGGGCCCCGCCACCGACGGCGTCCGTAGCACGCACAGTGACAGCGACCCGGCAAGTGTAGCACGGTCACCCGGCACAGGGGCAACGTCCCACCGATGTTCCAATTACTCCAGTTCACTGGTGGCTATTCTTTCTTTGTCGCTCTTCTCTCTCTTTCTTTATCCTTTTGAAACCAACTTGCACTAGCCTTACGCCTAGACTGAGATCCGGACATACACGCTCCTTCCAAAAACCCCGTTATCTCAGTCGTAATTATGAGAGCACTACTCCATCAACCCATCGTGGATTTCCCGTTAGAACACCAGGATATTTTTTTTACCAAGGAGAAAATAGTAGCAAGAGCGGCACTGCGGGGTAACTTAGTAAAAGTGCTCGGTCAACAACCTCGATACCAGCGCGCGCCGAGCGGCACAACCATGTGGTCGCGATCCACAGGTGACCCTCGGTTCCGTCACAGCACCATAAGCGATTAACCAGGCAACTATTACCAACTTACTCGCAGTAAAGGCAGTGGGGTCGTAGGTAGACCACAAAATTAGAAAAGTAGTGCAAAGAAATGAAAACAACAAGGGTTCCTTTCCGAATCAAGGAACAAAGAAAACAAATCCCAAGGCGGATTTAAATCAAGGGGGTTCAAGTGTTCTACTAGGACATCCACAATTAGTTGATACAGGGCCCTCTGTTATCCAATTGCGGCTGATCCGCTGTATCTGAAAATTGTTCCTCTTGTAGCCCGCTTGCGGTCACCTCAAGAACACTAATCATGTCTAACATGGCTGAAAGGCAACTCGACGTAACACAACGGATAAGCAAATACTCATTCCAAGTTCATACATGGGTGCAACATACAGGCACTCACTCTCTCCTACTCGACACATCACTTGCATCCAATGACCAGATGACCTCAACGACTACGGACGAAGGACAAGGGAAAAGGTTACAACACTGGAGGACACTGATGAAAAACACTACCATCTACGGTTACATCTCCCCTAGGACGACTAATCCACTTCGTCGGGGCGAACGACTTCATTCCTGGGCTCTTGGGGCTCTTCTGCCACATTGGGCTGCAGATCCGCTTCTTCTCTTGGCAGTGGTTGGGTGAGAGGAACGAAAGACTCTATCTCTGAGACTTCCGTGGGTGGAGGTGCTGGCGGTACAGCGACACCAGTCCTCCTCTCCAGCGGATGGACAGGGATCCCCTCCAAGATTAAGGGTTCCTGCCTTTCCGTGGCGAGCGTCCTCCGCTTGGCCCTTGTGGCAAGATAGGCGTCCTCTAGCTCCTGGGCATGACGGTCTTGATCCACCTGGACGGCTTCCGCCATGGCCGCCTCTCGACTCTCTGCGGCTGCTAGATTGGTATGGGCTTCAGCAAGCTGCACTTCGAGCATCCTGGAGAAGATCTCGGCTTCCTCAGCACGGTGGAGACACTCCCTCAGCTCCGAGGCCTGCCGGTCGTACTGCTCATCCAGGGCCAGCAAGTACGAGGTCAGGTGCACCAAGGTCGGGTTGTCTTCTTGCGTGTCTGGACCTTGCAAGGCCTCCATGCGGGCCTTCCATACCCACCGATTCTTGTCACAAGGGGGAAAGAACCGCATGGGGGTACGAGTAATGGGCCCTTCATAGATCTGGCAGAGATGCCGTAGAGCTTTGCGGGCCGCAACTTGGTAGGTATCCCCGAAGCGAAACCCGGTTGCGGTCACATTTCAGGCTTCAGTGATGTCAGGAAACTCCTCACTCTTGCCAATGTAGACGGTGACTTTGCATCGCTCAGTGCCACGCTTCATGTACTCACGGCCCTCATACTCGGGACGCTCCCGAACACCGAGTCTTTGCAGGGTGGCATACAGGATTTTGGGAAATCCTTCGGTGTTCAGGCAGTAGCTGCTAACCCAAACTCCTGCCATCTTTGGTGAGTGGTGAGTGATAGTTACAAGGAAGGCTTGAGTGAGAACTTGCTCAAGGGAAAAGGGCTAAGTGAGCTGGGATGCACCGAATGATGGTTCCAAGCGGTTAGGCCTGCCCTTATGTAAAGGCAGAGCGGCCAGTGGTCCTATCGCAGTCCATCCTAGAGCCATGCACGGGGCCAGTAAAAGTGAACAGCAAGATCTTCACCCGCACGCAACGAGCGGTGACCGAGGTCATAAGGGTTAGTACAACTGTAAGGCAGAGGTTCGACAAGAACGCAGAAGGGGTACGACAATGTATGGGCTAGACAGGTGTGAACCAACAGGCGTGCGCGACGCACGAGACTACAGTACCATCAATGCTACACGAACAAAGACTGGTCGACCTCAACAACTAGTGCACAACAGGGTATGCATGAATGCACGTCCTATCCGTCCTCACACTGTTATCGACATAAAGGGCAACCGTTCTAAGATTTTTGGCACGTCGTGCTCTCCCGGAAGCTAGTCGGTGCTAGCGAACTAGGCACGGGGTTAGGGTACCTGCAGAAAACTTGATTAAGCCTAACTAGGTCAGCAGAGTGCCATCTATCCTGGATACATAACCATAGTAATAGGGCCACTTAAATAACTTCGCACGCAAACGCCCTAACTTTTTTAAAAGATTTTGTTGTCAAATTTTAATTTAGAAAGGGTTTTGAAGCTTTATTGTCTCATTTATGCTCTGATACCACCTGTGGCAGAATCACCTAATCTAATACCCTCCCAAGAGTACTCGTCTTCCATTAGACACCAAGTACCCCGGGGAGAACACTAAACTACACAATTCCGTCGAGCACACCGCAAGGGAGAACTCGAAGATCCACATTTTTACATCAGGATCACAAATGAGAGAGTAAAGCTTACAACATCCTTATCATTTCTTACATCACTTTTAATACAACATCAGAGTAATTCATTATATAATTATAACAGCGGAATCTAAAACATTATCAGAGTTCAGCGGAAATGAAACCATTTTAAACATTAACATGAAGAACGTTTAAATGCATGGAATGATAATAGATTAATAGTACTTTCTTTGTAAAACTTTTAGTGAGAGTTTTAATAAATAAACTCTGCTCCGCATCGTAAAGGAAATCCTCGCTGAGCCCACCAGGAGGTTTCCACACACAAGTGTCAGCTCATCAGCTCCTGTCACCTGCAATAGGGTAGAACAAACCCTAAGTACTCCATTGTACTCCGCAAGACTTACCCGTCAGGAGGAAAATAAAAAGACTCCAAGGATTATGCAAGGCTTTTTGGCTTGTAGGTTTCTTGTTTGCGAGAAGCAGTACTAAGAGTGTGTCCTTAATTTCTTTTTAATAGCCGTATTTTATTTCTTCTCCAACCTTCTATGTAAGCACCTAGTCTACAATCAAGCAGGGTTGAGCAAACAGAACCATTTCTTCATCTTTCCAATGCCAGTTCTTACTACGATGCCAGAGCGTAGTCAAGCCGTACCGTCACGCAGAAACGGCGATTCGTGAATCAATATGCCCAGCTGGGTGCCCCGAAAACACACGCCTTGCTTGTACCCCGGGCACAAGCAAGACCAACCCGTTCCACTCCTATCAAGGGGTCCAGGTCCCCGTCCAAGCTCGGAATCTAAGCCCCCAACACTACAGGCCCGGCCTCAGTATGGTGCTTAGACCTCCTCAACCCAATATATATAACCACCCTAAAAAGCCGGTCCGGAAAGAGCCGGAACCCATGACAAGAGAGAAACAAGTCTTCCCGCTCCCATAAGCAAGTATATGCTCGGGACAATAAATCTGTGACTTGACCAGGGTCCATGTAACGAACGGTCCTTAATTGACACAGGCGGAACAAATGCAACCAGAGCCCCGCTCTGTTGCCCAACCAGGTCCAAGTCCATCCAACCCGTTCCGCCCGGTCTCCAATTATCCATATACCTTTATATTCCATGTGATAGTAACATGATAATAGCAACAATATTATAATTCCTATCTCTCGCGAGTGACAGGAAATCACTCGACTTCTACCGGAGTCCGGTAGCATAGCAATCTACACGATACTGGCATACTAGTAAGACTCATGGGATCAGGATATTTATATGCAAGTGGGTTTCATTCAACTCCTTTAAACTTAATGGACAAGCATAAAATAAAGTGCAGAATAATAGGGGTTATGCACCGGGGCTTGCCTGGGTAAAGATTTAACCAAAAGTTAGCATTCCATCGCGATAATATGATCATCAAAGCACCACCTTTCCGCTACTCCAGTTGACCCCACGATCCATCATCGTCCCTATATGATATGCAATGCGATGCAACGGAAACGTAAATACTCGACGGTGACTGAAATACTTAAGATACGAGTACGTCTCTCGGGCTAACGGACCAGCGTAAAACTAGCATACTACCCATGTATCCTCGTTACCAGCTACGCTCGTGTCCCGACAACATTTTTGTTATACAAACCTAGATATTGCTTTATTTATTTCATTGATTTAATGTATATATATATTCCAACTAGAGCTCATGCCCTATTCTAACAAACTAAGTATTTAGGGAGCTACAAAAATTACAGAGAGTAGATAATGATATTAGGAGTTTATGGTAACATTTTTAGAGTCAACACTCTTAGCATTTTCTTACAGAAATTCTCGCAAGTTTATTCTTAGCAATATTAAACATTTTAGAATAATTAGCGAACTCCTAAAAATATTATACAACTATATGGATAAAAGCATACTAACAGTTAGATCTTGATTTTAGGAAGCTAACAAAATTGATTTCAAAATTTTTGGACTCCTACATATATAGATATTGAATTTACAAGTTTTGTTTATGAACTAAATTAGGAAATTGCTAAAAAGGAAAAGGGCCAGCTACAACCAAACAGCCCAACGACCCAGGTCCGGCCCAAAACGGAGCGTGGCTGCGCGCGACGTCGCCAGCCCGGCAACGGCCCAGCAACACGGCCCGATCATGAGAGCGGCCCGTGCGCCGGCAACTTACACCCGAGACCCTGCTCTTCGACGAAAAAGCAAAACCGCACCAACTACTATTCCTACAGACAGACGTTTTGCACCAAGGCCCTCGGACTAACCTGTCTTTACAACGGGGAGATCCCTGGGCATGGGTGCGCGACGGCGCGGCGCTCCGATGGCACACGGCTGCAACGCCGGTCACTAGGGACCCGCGCTGGCCCCAGCAACCGGGCCGACCACCTTCTACGCTCCATCCGCCGCCGATAGGACGCAGAGGAGCATGGGAAGGCGACCTAGGATTCACTACAGTGGTGGGCGGCGGCCAGCGGAGATGGCGCGGTCGTTCCGGTGATCCAGCGCAATCCCGAGATGGTAGGGATGGCGGGGAAACATGAGGGACTTACCGAGGTGCGCGCCGTGGTAACGGTTGGGGCAGAGGGAGACCGAGGTGACCCAACCACGTGCGAGGGGGCGGTGAGGCGGCGCTCCCCGGCAGACACCGACGCGTCAGCCCACCCCCGACGAGTGCACTGGCTGAAGAAAGGGAAACACCAGGTAGAGGGAGTCAAGGAGAGTTCACAGGTATGAGCAATCGAACCGCGGCAACCCCATCAGCCTTACCCCCAACCCATAGACCGCGGCGGCACTCATGGCCTGCGGTGAGCGACACGCCAAAAATTGCCGGTCGGAGACGCATGCCAGCGCCCGGGCGGGCGTCGAAAGCTAGCTGGCTGACCTATCACGCTGCTGGAGCACCTAATCCGGGTGGCGTGCTACGAACCGCGCGCAAACAAGGAAATGGCGAGGCTCCAGCTGGTGGTAAGGGCAGGCAGGCGGCTCCTCCCCGCGGCTCAGCCAGCCCCGGCCGAGGCAGCGATAAAGGCGTGAGAACATCCGCACGGTGCGGCCTGGAGGGAGTGGGTCATGGGGCATGGGAAGGGACGGCTCGCCCAGAGGGAACGCGGTCGGCGGCAGTGGAGCAGAGGAGGTACAACGAGACGCGATTAAGAAAAACGTGGCCACGCTCGGGCGGTCCCGCCATGCCGGCCAACGGGACAAACGATGCAGGGGAGCATCACTTCGGTCCTGTGGCCAAGTCAACCACCGGGCACGCAGGCACACCGAGGGCGTCGGCTAGCGGGTGAAAGAGAGGCAGGGCAGGGCGCGCTTCCATGGGAGGGAGGCAGGTGCGAGCTGTAGCGTGAAGGAGAGGGAGAGACCGAGAGAGGGAGGAGTGCGGAGCCGTGCGCGCTCGCCTCCAACCAAAAGCACAGGCGCGGCAGACAGGCGGCAGAGACAGCACGACACCGCGGCGTGGTGCGCCCGCACGGTGACTACGAACACCGGCCAAACGCAACGAGCGTTGACGCGCACAAATGTTAAAGCGCACACAGTTTTTACATCGACTCGATTGAGGCCAGGCCAACTCGCCTGTCCCAAGACCCAACCTACCAGCTATCAAGCAGGGCAACCATACTGACCAGAGGACGACTGGAGAGGACGGTAGAGATGTGCCAAAATGGGTTCGTCACTGGAGCTCCAGTTCGCGCGAAAGAAAGCCAACACTTGGTTCACAGCGCGTTCACGCGAAAATAGACAATTTCTAGGCAAACCATCAGATGTCTAGCTGAATTACCCTCTGCACCACGCTCAAGCGCTAGATTAGAAGTTCCCAACTCAGCAAAAACATGATCTTAGAGCTTAAGCATTTTTATTGGAATTTAAATGCCGAAATGGCATTGTCATTAATTCTTTCTGTTTTAGACTCGATCTAGAGTTTAGGTAGAATTGAATTTGGAATTCGATTTTTGAGCTTGCAAAATACTAGTTAACGATATATATTTAAAATGACAATTGTATTTTTCATCTACACAACTTGCGCATAAATTTTTACTTAAGCGCAAAGCTCAAGTTACGTTTTATTTTTGTTATAAAAAATTGTTTTTCAAGCCAAATAATTAAAACAACCTATTGTTCTATTTTACTAAGTAAGGTCTCATGAGCATGTTTTTCAAGTAACCAATTCACCGACATTATCCTTTTATCATTTCGCGAGGTAAAAGATTTTAAAACCCGAGAACTCGTTTACTTATTTTCTTTTAGCTTTTAAGCGAGGTGTTTAAGCGGATCGTAACACCAGGGGTGTTACAAATGTGCTTCGGACAGGATCTGATCTCTAAGCTCTCGGTCCTTAGGTACCACTAATCTATCCTTAAACCACAGTACACCTTCTTCATCTACCCTGAAATGCTTAGTTTCTTCCTCTTTCATCTTACGCTTTATGTGGAATACACCAGGATCAGTCTTTTGGAGCTCAATAATTCTGCTTTTGAGAGTACAACTCACAGTGATGTTGTACAAGACTGCTGGATGTAGAAGGCGAGATCGATGAAAATTAGTTTCAACTAAGGAATGGCAATGAGACTTACGGCTTAAAGCATCCGCAAACACATTTGCCTTGTCAGGATGATAGTGTACTTGAAGATTATAATCCTTAATCAACTCGAGCCATCTTCTTTGACACATATTTAACTCGGGTTGGGTGAAGATGTATTTGAGGCTTTTGTGGTCCATGTAGATATTGCAGACATTGCCCAGCAGATAATGCCGCCATACTTTCAAAGCATGAACAACTGCAGCCAGTTCTAAGTCATGCGTTGGATAATTCACCTCATGTTTCCGAAGTTGTCGAGAGGTATATGCAATTACTCGGCCTTCCTGCATTAAAACACCTCCCAAACCTATGCCTGAGGCATCACAATAAACATCAAATGGTTTCTCGATATCCGGTTGTGCCAAAACCGGAGCCGAGGTTAGGAGGGTTCGCAGTTGGTGAAAAGCCGCATCACACTCAGGAGTCCAGACAAACCTGGTGTCTTTTTGCAGCAACCGAGTCATGGGTTTGGTTATTTTTGAGAAATCCGGGATGAAGCGACGATAATAGCCAGCCAACCTAAGAAAACTCTGGACCTCATGAACCGAAGTAGGAGCCTTCCAATTCAATACTTCCTGTACCTTGGTGGGATCCACCATAATTCCCCCATCGGACAACACATGCCCAAGGAAAGGTACTTCACGAAGCCTGAATTCATACTTACTGAACTTCGCATACAGTTGATGTTCACGCAGTCTGGTGAGGACAATACGTAGGTGTTCAGCGTGTTCTTCCTCATTTTCAGAATATATCAAGATGTCATCAATAAACACCACCACAAACTTATCTAATTCGGGCATAAACACCAAATTCATCAAGCACATGAAGTGTGCGGGGGCATTTGTCAAGCCGAAAGACATAACAAGATACTCATAAAGGCCGTATCTTGTCGAGAAAGCTGTTTTTGGAATATCTTCGGGACGGATTTTAATCTGATGGTACCCAGACCTCAGATCAATCTTGGAAAAGACTTTAGCTTTAGACAACTGATCGAACAAGATATCGATACATGGTAGAGGATACTTATTTTTGACAGTGACTGCATTCAGAGGTCTATAGTCTACACACATCCGCAAAGACTAGTCCTTCTTCACAAAGATAGCAGGGCATCCCCACGGAGACGAACTAGGACGAATCAACCCCTTCTTCAAAAGTTCATTCAACTGCACCTTAAGTTCAGCTAGCTCATTCGGAGGCATCCTATAAGGTCTCCTAGAAATGGGTGTCGTACCAGGCAACAACTCGATTTTAAATTCCACATCCCCATCCGGAGGGAGTCCCGGTAAATCATCAGGAAAAACATCAGGAAACTCACTTACTACGGGAATTTCAGCCAACGCTTTTGCTTGCACAGCATGAACTTCACCAGACAAATCAACTTTTCTGGGAAGTTGTACTAGAAAACCCTTTTGATCTGTAGGATCTCTGAGCATAACTACCCGAGTGGATGTATCAATGAGTACCCCATTCTGACTCATCCAATTCATGCCCAAAATAACATCTATGCCTAATCCCGGCAACACCACTAGGGCAAGCGAGTACTTTTGCCCTTCTATCTCAAACTCAAGATTCCCCATTACTTTATTTGTGGAAATATTCCCACTTGCCGCACTAATGCAATAACCTCCACCTTCAACAGTATGTAATTTGTGTGCAAACTTTGATGCAAACTTAGGACTGATAAAGGAATGTGAAGCACCTGAATCAAAAAGTACCACTACAGGATGTTGGTCAACTAGGAACTTACCAGTAGTGACAACCTCACCAGATGGGATTTCCTCAATACTGTTATAATGAGCATGCCCCTGATGGCCACCTTGGTTGACATTCTTCTTAGGATAAGGGTAGTTCCTAGACCAATGGCCTGGCTTGTTGCAGTTCCAGCAAGGCATGTTGCTGGGAGGAACATTGGAGCTGCTCTGACCAGAATTTCCCTTTGGCAGAGCGACTGTATATGTCTTGCGGAACCCAGTTTTAGCAGCAGGCTTCTTCTACGGTGGACAGGACTTGGTATTCAGGGCAGGTAGGCGTGGGGAAGCCCTAGGTGTAGCTGGAGTCCGAGACTGCGAAGCACTCGCCTCGATGGCCCTTTTGCGGCTCTTAGAGGCAGAATAAATAGCATTATTGTTTTCCTGAGTCAAAGCATCACTGATAAAATCATTGAAGGTAGTACACTTGCTAGTGCCCATGGTCTTCATCAGTTTTGGGCCGAGGCCTCTTTTAAAGCTAGCAATTTTCTTGGCATCGGTATCCACAAACTCGGTTGCATACCTTGCCAGGTTGTTCAAAGATTGTAGATATTCAGTCAAACTTTTATTACCCTGCGACAGCCTCATGAATTCTGTGTGCTTGATAGCCATAAGACCTAGAGGAATATAGTTCCCACGGAATGCTGCTTTGAACTGGTCCCAAGCAACCGGGACATTTGCAGGCAAAGTGGAACGATAGTGACTCCACCAAATACCCGCTGGACCATGCAGTTGATGAGAAGCATATTCAGTCTTTAGCTCATCGGTCAAGCGAAGCAGACGAAACTTCTGCTCAATAGTGTTCAACCACTCGTCGGCTTGCAGTGGTTCCTCCGCCTCCTTAAAGAGCGGGGGCTTAGTGTCAAGAAAGTCCTTGAAATCACTATATTGATTGGGTTCCGGGCCCTGGCGGCCATGACGAGCCTCCCGGTTGGCAAGGTGGCGCATAGCATCTACCAGCATGCGCTGCCCTTCGACCACGGTCTGCATCAGCTCAGCCGGGGTAGGTGGTGGCGGAGGGGGTGGCTGTTCCTCATCCTCATTGCCACGACCCCGACGGAGGTTGTACGACATCTGCAAAATGCATAGCCAATGAGCACTGACGATGTGGGAAATTTGTAGATGAATTATTGTAAATAGGTCAAACTGACTTCATGAAAAATGACTTTGCAAAGAATCAAGGCACAATAATTCATCACAACCGCACAATCCATTCAAGTGCATCAATTGACGCAATCGTGTGGGGGTATCCAACCAGATGTAATTTGATAAAAGGTTCACTCACAGGGATCATAGCAGTGACCGAAACTTACGAACCGTTTACTTTAATATTTACGTGATTTTTGACCTTTCGTACGGGTACTCGGATTCGATCCCAAAATTTCTAATCGACTGAGAAAGGCTACTTCAAACTGACCATAAAGAGACTTCTCAACGGTAGAGTTCCATGGTGGATCATGACTAGCCACCTCGATACCAGCGCGTGCCAAGCAGCACAACCTTATGTCACGCGCCACAGGAGGCCCTCGGTTTCGTCACGGCACCGAAGGGTGCTAATCGTGACACCATCATCGAACGCAACAAAATAAGACATCCAATTGTGATGGAAATTAACAGGTTCAAACTAAACATACAGGAAACATAGGGTTCGACCTTACATCCCAAAAGCCAAGTTATTACAAAGCCTCACTCCAACACAGGGAGGACACAAAAGATGATCCTAACATCGTAGCTACGTGATGACTACTCTAAGCATCATCCTCAGAGTCGGTGTCAAGGATCTCCCCGCCATCCTCATCGCTAACAGGCTCTAACTCCTCATCTTCTTCTTCTTCTTCTGGTTCTTCTTCTGGTGGGGCATCCGGTGGCCCATTGACCTCCACTTCATCATCCTCTTCAGCCATGAAGATTCCTGAACCCATTTCCTCATCTGTGTTGTTGTTTCGAGGCAGTAGAGGATTTAGATGGTTGTTCAGGCGGTGCACTTCTTCATGAAGATTGTCATTGTATTCTTCAGCATTCTCCAACTATTGCTCGAGCTCTACCTGACGAGCTCTCAGGACGTTCTCCTCGTACCAGGCTTCATCCCTCTGGTTCATGACATGGACCAGCATGCGTTGACAGTTGCGATTGGCTACTGTCAACCTCTGGACTGCAAGTGTTTCCTGATCACGGTCACGGATCACTTGCTCCAGTTGCTGACGTGCTGCATTCCTAGCAGCAGTCACTTCGGCCAACTCAGCCCGCAGCCTTTCTACCTCAGTGGGCTCGGGGCGGGGCTCACGTGGAGCTAGTTGGTGGCGAGGGGCCCTTCCTCCGGTCGACTTACGAGCGGTCCTCTTAGTGCGTGCCATCTGTATCAACAAGATACGACTTAAGGTGAGGATAATTTAGGGGATACGAAATTTAAATTAGTCGGGACTATTGATATTTTAAGGAGGGAGTAAAATGACATGTATGATATAATTAAACATGATGCATGCACGTTCCGTACGCCCTCTCACCTTAGTAGAGACCTAAAGTTCTAACGCTAGGCGGTGGCATACATACGTTCTCTCATATAAACGAAACTATCGGTCTACTCGTTACGCTGTTAGTGTACCTGCAGAAAATCTCATTTCAGCCCAACAGTTTCCCAATATAAATACACAAGAAAGTAGTAAACTAAATACTTTCCATATACACATCCCCCGATGTATATACTTCAGTATCAAAGCTACCCGATTTAAAGATTCCCACAATTAAGTGCTTACATAATTACAAGGTTTAAACATGTAAGTATGCAAGTCACCAAAGCTACTCTCCCCTAGATCGTTGATTGGACGATCATGCTCTCATAACTCACACTTACCAGAGCGTCGAGGCAATTGATCCATACATTACCACCCAAGTGGATGGCATCCATACAATATCACGCCGTATGGACGACGAAACAAAAACAACCAAGACCCCCAAGTTAGTATTTATAATAAGCCACCTAAGAGTCCTTATATGGGCTAAGGGATGTGATCACTGGTGTCGGTACCAATAGTATAGGGGTACCCACATTCATCGATAATAAAAACAAAAGCGACTAAATCACGGCAGAGCACAGCCCACTTCAAAACGCACGACAGGTCCGCCTCGTACGAGACCGGCTCGACGGGATGCCTCGACCGCATCCCATCTCCGACTCGTACGAGGCCCCCTCGACGGGAGACCTCGACCGCGTCCCGCACGACAAGGCGCCTCGACCGCACTCCGACTCGCGTGAGCCCGGGTCGAGGCGCTCGACCCCCTCTTTCTCTACCTACTCCGGGACAAAAGTCATAGCATTTAATGCAATTACCTACTACCACCTACCGGCATGGCCACAACCAGGATCGGCGTGGGAACAATACCAGTGTCAGTCCTCACTGTTTTACCGTCCATCCCGTGATGGGAGGTGAAAAACGTCACAGTACCCACCTTACCTCACACTGTACATCACTAGTTACCCTCGAGGGAAGATACGACAAAGTCCGTACGCCACGATTCCAGGGATTCGGACTTATCCGATCGGCCTCGACCCGGCCTCGACCCGGCCTCGACGCCTAACACAGCACAACAGGGAAGGAAGGACGGCATGGCACGGCGCTCCGGGTCATTTCGACATCTCGTCCTCTGTGACACCATGGCGTCCAGGGATGGCCTCCCATTTCTAGGGCACGTCGCTACAGCCACCTCGACAGTGATCGACAAAACATCATCTCAAGGCATTCGTAGCCCTGGCCTCCTCTCATCCTATAAAAGGGTAGGCCGGGGCTCTAGAGAAGAGGACGACGAACAACGGGCCGTGCACAAGATCGAGATCAACATCTCAAGCAATCATCTTGTACTTTCTTTTTCTCCTCTTTGAGACCTGGGCTCACCACCCTCTCTCGCAAGCTTGTAACCCCTACGCAAGCACCTCGGTGCAAGGAAATACAAAACCTCCCCTCTCCCGCTGGACGTAGGGCCTTCTCTTGCCCAAACCAGGATAAATCCCCGTGTGTTCTCCTTGCATCACCATCCAGGAAAGGGACACGCAGCACTTACTCGTTGGTCTAAGACCCCCTCGGGTCCGAACACCGACAGTTGGCGCGCCAGGTAGGGGATCGCTGCGTGCCAACGTCGCTTTCCCGCCTTTTTCCTGGATGGCTGACCCCAATCGTCCTATCCCGTTGGCCACGGTGATCTGGTTCGGGAGTTTAGAGTTCATGTCACTTGGCTACGGCTACGACATGGTCCTACTCCCACCCAGGCACCCAACTGATGAGGATTATGACCTCTCCCAGCCTAGGGGAGCGATCCGCCGGTATCGTCGTTCAAGGCAGGCGCGAGCTGCCCGACGACGACGAGCCCGGCGTAACCGCCGTCTTCATCTCGCGGAGGGTGACGGGATCCCCCGGTTCGGCACCCCTCAGCCGGACGCCAACCTAGACTTCCTCATTGAAGGTCTGGGGAGGATCAGCTTAGCCGAGGGTAACATGCCGACAGAGAATCCTGCCGCTCCCCCGTCCGATGAGACACCGCTACCCGGAGCACCCGTTCCAGCGTGGACAGCCACATCTCCTTCACCGTTCCCGTTTGGGCTAGATTCGGCTGCCCAGGTGTACGCTTCTTCCGTGAGCACTTGCATGAGTGCTTATGAGGAACTCCCCGGGCACCATCTACGCTCCACTCTGGACCTCGTCGCGTCCACGCCGGCTTCTGATTATCTGGACTCTACTGAGGCACCAGAAACAGAACCCCATGTGACCGCTTCCCCACGCTTCAACCCTAGTGGCGATCCGCAACGGCCATGCATTCCCCCGTCATACTATTATTTCGGCGCCCCTGACTCCGACTCGGCTGACGACACCTACGATCCGACCCGTGAGTGCTTCAACGTCGATGTTGAAAGCACGTCGGATTCGCAGGAAGAAGAGCCGGTCGGAGGAAGGTACACGCCTCCTCACGCCGAGCTCCCTGCCGAGCGGGACGAGGCTCAACTCCTTGCGGATCAAGGGGTGCAGCTCGAGCAAATCCACGAGTTACAGGAAAGGCTCGACGAGGAACGGGAAAACCTGAGGCTGCTTCAACAAACCCTCGAGCGTGAGCGTGCGGAACGCGCATTTGGCGGGAGAGCTCGCGGAAGAGCTCGCGACGTCAACCGTCGCATCGACGAGGACCGGGTAACCGACCCCCCGGTCTTCGCTCGAGCCAGCCAGAACGTCGTCGCCGCCACCATGCTCCTCTGCAATATGCCCAAGCCGTCAAACCCCGACGCTCGCCGGGCTCGAGATGAGATCCGAGAACTCCTCGAGACCGCTGCCTTGCAGCAGGCCGAGAGCTCTGCCTCGAGGCGACGCGAGCCCGCCTCGGAGCGGCTCGCAGAGCCCTCCCGGCAGGAGAGAGAGGCCACGGTTCATCCCGAACTTCCCCGACGGATTCGAATGGCTCCCGCCCCCGAGCACATCGCTCACGACCATGAGCCTCGAGACACCTGTGGCAACATCGTCGAGCGCCGCACGCGCAAGCACGGTGATGGTGTGGCTCGAGGTTACCATGTGCATAGGGGCGGGCGCTACGACAGCTCGGAGGACCGCAGTCCTTCACCCGAGCCTCCGGGCCCTCGGGTCTTCAGTAAGGCTATCCACGAAACGATACTCCCGGCGCGGTTCCGCCCTCCCACGACTCTTGCCAAGTACAACGGCGAGACCAAACCCGAACTTTGGCTCGCCGACTTCCGCTTGGCATGTCAGTTGGGCGGGGCCACCGACGACCGGGTCATCATCCGACAGCTCCCCCTGTTCCTCTCCGACACCGCTCGAGCCTGGCTCGAGGATCTCCCGCCTCAGCAGATCCACGACTGGGGTGATCTCGTGAGGGTGTTCAAGGGAAACTTCAAGGGAACTTACATGCGCCCCGGCAACTCATGGGACCTCCAGAGTTGTAAGCAGAAGCCGGGTGAATCCCTCCGGGACTACATCCGGCGCTTTTCCAGGCAACGCACCGAACTCCCCAACGTCACCGACTCCGACGTCATTATGGCTTTTCTCTCTGGTACCACTTGCAAAGAGCTGGTCCGAGAGCTGGGCCGCCACACCCCACTCACTGCCAATGGATTGATGGACATCGTCACCAACTTTGCCGCCGGTGAGGAGGCGGTTGGTGCCATCGCGGTGAGCAGGACAAAGGGAAGCAGAAGGCTGACGATCCCGCGAGCTCCACCCGGGGCTCCAAGAGAAACAACCGTAAGAAGAAGAAAGGCCAGCAGGGCAAGCCCGAAGCTCCGGCCGATGAGCTGGTCGCCGCTACCGAGCGCAAGAAGCCTCGAGGCCCTCCCGGTGGGGGCATTTTCGACAAAATGCTCAAAGAACCGTGTCCCTACCACAAGGGACCCACTAACCATAACCTCGAGGATTGTCACATGCTCCGCAGATACTTCGAGGGCGCAGGCGGCAAAAACACCGACAAGAAGGAGGACCCCAAGGGTGACGACAAGGATGAGGGATTCCCCGAGATCCACGACTGCTTCATGATCTACGGAGGACCCTCGACCCGCCTCTCGGCTCGCCAACGCAAGCGAGAGCGGCGAGAGGTTTTCTCCGTACAAACGGCGGTCCCTCGTTTCCTTGACTGGTCTGCGGCGGCCATCACTTTCGACCGTGATGATCATCCTGACTACGTCCCCAATCCGGGGGTCTACCCTCTTGTTGTTGATCCCGTCATCACCAACACACGCCTCACCAAAGTACTCATGGACGGCGGAAGCAGCCTCAACATCATCTACTCCCAGACCCTCGACCTCCTGGGGGTCGAGAAAGCGCGCCTCCAACCTAGCGTCGGGGGCTTCCACGGAGTTGTGCCAGGGAAGCGGGCGGAACCCCTCGGACGGGTCGATCTGCCCATTTGTTTTGGCACACCGGCCAACTTCAGGAAGGAGACCCTCACCTTCGAGGTGGTCGGATTCTGTGGGACATACCACGCCATCCTCGGGCGCCCGTGCTACGCCAAGTTCATGGCTGTGCCGAACTACACCTACCTCAAGCTCAAGATGCCAGGCCCAAACAGCGTCATTACTGTGGGGCCCTCGTACGAACACGCTTACGAATGCGACGTCGAGTGCGTCGAGCACGGCGAGGCTGTTTTGGCGTCGGTGGCTTTGGCTGCGGACCTCGACGGTCTCGCGAACGAAGTTCCCGACCCGAAGCGCCACGCCGGCAGCTTCGAGCCCGCGGAAGATGTCAAGCTCGTACCCCTTGACCCTACTGATCCCAACGGGAAGGCGCTGAGCATCAGCGCCACCCTCGATCCGAAATAGGAAGCCGTGCTCATCGACTTTCTCCGCGCAAACGCCGACATCTTTGCATGGAGTCCCTCGGATATGCCGGGCATACCCAGGGAAGTCACCGAGCACGCCTTGGAGATCCGGGCCGGATCCAAACCGGTGAAGCAACGCCTGCGCCGCTTCGACGAGGAGAAGCGCAGGGTCATCGGCGAGGAGATCCATAAGCTGTTGGAGGCCAGATTCATCAAGGAGGTTCATCATCCTGAGTGGCTAGCTAATCCCGTGTTAGTTAAGAAAAAGAGTGGGAAATGGAGGATGTGTGTAGACTATACTAGTTTGAATAAAGCATGTCCAAAAGTTCCCTTCCCTTTGCCACGCATTGATCAAATCGTTGATTCCACTGCGGGATGTGAAACTCTCTCGTTCTTAGATGCCTACTCTGGTTATCATCAGATCAAAATGAAGGAGTCCGACCAGCTCGCGACTTCATTCATCACCCCTTTCGGCATGTATTGCTATATTACGATGCCTTTCGGTCTCCGGAACGCAGGGGCCACGTACCAACGGTGCATGCAGCACGTCTTTGGGGAACACATCGGGTCAACGGTCGAGGCTTATGTCGACGACATCGTTGTCAAGACAAAACAAGCCGACGGCCTGGTCAGCGACCTCGACGTAGCATTTAGATGCCTCCGGGCAAAAAACATCAAACTTAACCCCGAGAAATGCATCTTTGGCGTTCCTCGAGGCATGCTTTTAGGATTCATCGTATCCAAATGCGGCATCGAGGCCAACCCCGAAAAAATCTCTGCCATAACTAAGATGGGCCCCATCCGAGATCTGAAGGGTGTACAGAGGGTCACTGGTTGCCTTGCAGCACTCAGCCGCTTCATTTCACGCCTCGGAGAAAAGGCGCTCCCTCTGTACCGTCTCCTAAAGAAATCACATCATTTTTTATGGACCCTCGAGGCTGAAGAAGCTCTCACAAAACTCAAGGCCACGCTCTCTAATTCACCCATCCTCGTCCCTCCGACCCCAGGGGAACCACTCCTACTGTACGTCGCTGCAACGTCACAAGTAGTCAGTTCGGTCCTGGTGGTCGAACGGGCCGAAGAGGCACATACCTTGCTTGTCCAGAGGCCGGTCTATTTCATCAGCGAGGTACTCTCTGAAACTAAGGTTCGGTACCCACAAATTCAGAAACTGCTATACGCCGTCGTCCTGACACGGCTCAAGCTCCGACACTACATCGAGGGCCACCCGGTTACTGTGGTTTCTTCTTTCCCCTTGGGAGAGATAGCCCGGAACCGGGAAGCCTCGGGTAGGATTGCAAAATGGACGGTTAAACTCATGGGCGAGACCCTATCCTACGCACCACGCAAGGCTATCAAGTCACAGGTGTTAGCCGATTTTTTGGCTGAATGGACCGACACCCAACTCCCTCCCGCACAGCTCCAGGCCGAGCTCTGGACCATATACTTCGATGGGTCGTTGATGAAAACAGGAGCAGGCGCAGGCTTGCTCTTCATCTCGCCCCTCGGGGTTCACATGCGCTACGTCATCCGGCTTCATTTTCCTGCATCAAACAACGTCGCTGAGTACGAGGCACTCGTCACGGGGCTGAGAATCGCCATCGAGCTCGGGGTCCGACACCTTGATGTTCGAGGCGACTCCCAGCTCGTAATCGACCAGGTCATGAAGGACTCGAGTTGCCGTGACCCCAAAATGGAAGCCTACTGCCAAGAAGTGCGGCGCCTCGAGAATAGGTTTCACAGCCTCGAGCTCAACCACATCTCACGCAGATATAATGAGGCCGCTGACGAACTGGCGAAAATCGCGTCGAGTCAAACTACGGTTCCACCAGACGTCTTCACGAGAGACCTCCAGCAGCCATCCGTCGACCTTAGGCCAGACGGAGGAGTCGACGGGACATCGGTCGACCCCCCTCCTGAGGCAGAAGCCCCCTCGACCGGGGTTGAAGCCCTGCAGATAGAAGGATCGACCCCACCATCTAACCTCGAGCCTGACTGGCGCGCTCCGTACCTCGACTACCTTATCCAAGGAGACCTCCCCTCGAATAAGACCGAGGCTCGACGGATCGCTCGCTGGGCCAAAACTTTTGTGATCATTGGCGACAGTAGGGAGCTGTACCGTCGCAGCCCCACTGGCGTCCTTCAGCGCTGCATCACAAATAAGGAAGGCAGAGACCTACTCAGCGATTTGCACTCGAGGGCTTGCGGTCATCACGCAGCACCTCGAACCCTCATCGGAAACGCTTTTCAACAGGAATTCTACTGGCCGACCGCAGTCTCTGACGCCATCAAGCTAGTACGCTCCTGCAAGGGTTGTCAGTACTACACAAGACAAACACATCTTCCGGCACACGCCTTGCAAATCATCCCCATCACATGGCCGTTTGTCGTTTGGGGGCTCGACCTCGTCGGACCGCTGAAAAGAACAACTGGCGGCTTCACCCACTTGCTTATCGCCATTGATAAGTTCTCAAAGTGGATCGAGGCCCGCCCTATCACTAGCATCAGGTCTGAGCAAGCTGTGCTATTCTTCACCGACATCATTCATCGCTTTGGGGTCCCCAACTGCATCATCACGGACAACGGCACCCAGTTCACTGGTAAAAAGTTTCTAGATTTCTGCGACCACCATCACATTCGCGTGCTCTGGTCAGCCGTGGCTCATCCAAAAACAAATGGCCAAGTAGAACGTGCCAATGGCATGCTCCTACAAGGCTTGAAACCCAGAATTTTTGACAAGCTAAACAAGCATGGCAAAAGATGGGCCGCCGAGCTGCCCTCGGTCCTGTGGAGCCTAAGAACAACGCCGAGTCGAGCCACGGGGTTTACTCCGTTCTTCTTAGTCTACGGTTCTGAGGCAGTCCTCCCAACCGATATTGAATACGGGTCCCCAAGATTGAAGGCTTACAACGAAAGAAACAATGACGCCGCAAGAGAGGACGCCCTCAACCAGCTCGAGGAGGCCCGAGATGTGGCTTTGTTGCATTCTGCTAGGTACCAGCAGGGTCTCCGACGCTACCACGACAGACACGTCCGCAAGCGTGACCTCAACATCGGCGATCTAGTGCTACGTCGGAACCAGAACACCAAGGGACGCCACAAGCTCACACCGCCATGGGAAGGACCATACATCATTGTAGAAGTACTGAAGCCAGGCACCTACAAGCTATCCAACGAGAAGGGCGAAATCTTCACCAACGCTTGGAACATTGAACAGCTACGTCGCTTTTTTCCTTAGAAAGCCTCGAGGCCCTGTATTTTCTTTTTCATCAAAAAAGAATACAGCAATGTTAAAACTTTTGTTTTACGATGAGGAAGGATCGACTCTGCACTACCAGAATCGACCCTCCCTCGGGGGCTACAGGGGGGAACCCCCAGTCCCCGAAAAAACTTGCGCTCTTTTTTAAATTTAAGAACCGCTTCTTAGATCAACGGCGCTGTAAGAGCACTCCAAGGATCGAAAGGACCCTCGAGCAAGGAGTATCACCTACGCCTTCGGGGCTATGGTGCCTCCACTCACTCCTTACGCCTCCTAGAGATGCAACTTCACGCTAGGGAGACCTAAACGACGGTTCCTAACTTTGAAAGAGATTACACTCCCTACCGCTTAGATCAGGTTCTCACACGATCCGCAAGGCCGCAAGAGCACCCTAAAGCTCGAGGGCAGTCGAGCCGCGAGATCACTTACGCCTCCGAGGCTACGGTACCTCCACTCGCTCCCCTACGCCAAAGGGCGCGATTGCGTGTCAAGTAAATCGTACGAGAGCACAATCCAAGCAATAAGGGAAGATCGAATGGAACTAAATTAACCATGAACCGATTTATGTTTTGAGTTCTTAAGGCCCCTGAGGCCACCACAACCGAAAATCAAAATAACTAACTTATTACATGGGCCTCCGTGCCCAGATTTGGCTCACAGGCCTTCGTCGTCAGCAGGCGGGACCACCTCAGGTTCAAAAGAGCGAGGCCAAACGGCTCCCAGGCCCCTCAGCGGCTTCGATCAGCCCTAGGCAGGCGTTCTCATTGTCCTCGTCCGCCTGCTCCGGGTCCGTGATGAAGCCATCGGCAACGAGCTCTATGTCGAACACAAACCCCGAGCGGACGACGGCCAGCGCCCTCTTCACACCGTGGTGGAGGCTATCCCGTATCTTCTCCCGGGCAAAGCTACCTAGCGCCACCATCCAACGGATGAAGGAACTCCCTGGAGCGTCTTCCCCGGTGTCGGCGTCGGGCTCGACCCCCAGACCGTCGCACACCGTGGTGATCGCGCCCTCGAGCAGCTGGGTCCTCCGGGTCTCGGCTTCAAGGAGGCTTTGCAGGGAGTTGGCGGTCGAGTGGGCTTCCCGGTTCTCACTCTCCAGCTCTGGAATACGACAAAACAAAATTAGTACCTAATACGAGGCCTCGACGGCATAATTACAACAGTTGTACTTACCCTCGATATGGGTCTTCAAGCCCACAACCTCATCACGGAGCCCCCCGCACGTCTGCTCGAGCCCTAGGAGGGCGCTGTCCTTCTCACGGACGGCCGCCTTCAATGCCTCAATCTCCTGACGGGCAGTCTAGAGCGCCGCGTCCCTCTCTTGGACGGCCCCGTTCAGCACCGTGACCTCGTCCTTCAGCGCGCTGAACCGGGCCGTTACCTGCCCGATTTGGACGTTGAGGAGGCCGCGTTGACGGCCAACCTGGGAGACGTCCTCCTCGAGCTCCTTGACCCGCGCCGACAGGGGCTCGAGGTCCCTGCGAGCCTGGGCAGCCTCTTCCCGGGCCTTGTCCACCTCGGTGCGCATTATGGCTTCAGCCGCCCAAGCCTGGATCGCCTCCTCCTTCACCGTCGAGTAGGCGGTGCGCAGCTCCGCCATCTCAGCGGTCCGATCGGCGAGCCTCTTCTGGGCCTCCTCGACCAGGGCCCGTTGCCGGGACAGCGACACCCACACGCCACTCTCACCCCGGATGAAGAGCGACTTGCGGCGGGAGCACTCCTTCAGTTCCTAATTCAAAAGAAACCAAAAAAGATAATGAAACCAAGGAAAAAAAGACACTGAGAGCCACGAAAAAAGCTAACAGATTAATCGTACCTCGGTGGCATCCCGTATACCTCGCGAGACGGCGTCGGACGCCACGCGGAGTAGCCGATCGAGGTGCTGGCGGACGCCCTCGAGATACTGCCAGCGGTGCACTTCATCCCTGTCATTCAGGGTGAGGATAGGCTCGGCATCGGGGTTCGCGGCGTCCCTGAACTGAAGGGACGCCCCCCCCCCACCTCGGGATCTCCTCCTCAGCCCGCGCTATCGCCAGCGCGGCGATGTCAGGCCACGACGACGACCACGCGGCCGGGGCGTCTCCCGGCCCCCCCGAAGGGCCGGCCTCATTGGCCTCGCCCGCAGCTCCCGCGGTCCCAGCGGACGTCGAGGCATCAGCTTGACTCGTGGCCTCGCCCCCCTCAACCCCCATTATTTGCTTTCCTTTGTCTAGAGGGGCGTCGTCGAGGGCAACGACCACGGGCACCCGCCCTTCGGCGGTGACCGGCCCCTCGGCTACCGGCACCTCTGGAGCTGGCGCCTCCACCGTCGACGCCTCCGGGGCCGGCACCTCGCCCGTTGGCGGCTCGGAAACTGGCACTCTGACCGACGGCGCCCCCGCAACCGGCACCTCGACCTCCGGCGCCACCTCTTCTGGGGCGCCGGCAGGGAGCTCGACGACCTCGCCCTCCGCCGTGCCTATCGGCCACGCCGGCAGGTCTTGCTGTGGCTGTGGCTGCGGCCCCTTCGCCAGTGCCACCTCTTGCTCCGGTGCCGACGCAACCTCCTCCATGGTCGCATCGGCACCCGCCCTTTCTGCGCCACTGACGGGCGCTTTACCCGTCGCGGCCTCGACGGTGGCCTCGGCCGAGGGCAGCGCCCTAGGCTCCGCCTCGACCGGACCAGGCGCCACTGCCGTCGCAGGGTCGGACCTTGCTACGGCGGGGTCGGGGCCGGCGACCGTCGAAGCACCTGCAGCCTCCTGCTGCTGTCGAAGGCGCTCCTTCGCGGCCTTGACCTCGCGGACCCAGGCCACGTCCTGCTCCGCTGACCGGTTGAGGACGGCGGCACTGGCCCGAAGAGACTTCACGGAGGTGGGCCCCATGAGCTCCGCCTTCCGCTTCAGCCTGCATAGTAAAAAATAAGGTCAGCCGACGAATTCGAAAAAAGACAAATCCCCTAAGCCCGAAAACTCACCCGGAGATCGGCACCAAAGGCCTCGACCCCGCGCGGTCCGAGCCGCCCGAGGCGGCGGGCGGCGGCCTCGCGGCGGCCCCACCCGCAGACCGGGCGCTCCGTGGGGCCCTCGCCGGCGCGCCACTGCACGTTTTCTGCGCTTCCGAGGCCAGCTGGCCTCGGGTTCTCACCCCCGACGATGGCGCCACCGACGACGATGTCGGCGCCACCGTCCCAGCCCCCGCCCGAGCCTGCGGGGCCTGGGCTGGGGCAGGCATCCCCGTCGACCCCGCTTGCTGGGTCTGGGGCAAGGCGGCCCCTCCCACCGAGGGGCCCGCTTCCTTCTTCTCGTCCTTCTTCTTCTTCTCCTCCTCCTCGTCCTCCTCGACCTCCTCGACCACAACGACCGAGGAGGACGACCCTGCGATGGGCTCTAGCAGGGGGCGGATATCGGGGAGGCTCCCCAGCCCGGTTGTGGCCTCATACCACGACAGGGCATCATCGTCCTCGCCGCTGCTGTCGTCGTCCTCCCCCGAGATGGTCTCGGAAGGCGACGGCTCCAGAGGAAGCCCATCGAGGGCCTGCTGGCGCCGGAGCTTCTTCCGCGCCTCTGCCTCCTTGGCCTTGCGAGCCGTCCATTTCTTGGTCGACTCCTTTACCTGTTGCTGCTTCGAGGCGTGCAGCCGTCGAGCCTCGCGGGCGGGCTGGTCCTCCGGCACCGGCGGCCGCGTCTCCCGCAGCGCCGACAAATCCTGCACGTCGGCATCAACCGGGTTAAGGGGATCCGAGAAACGAATCAAACCAAAATGAGCGTATCATCTCAAAATACTTACCACGGGCTCGAACCCTTCAGTGGGCCTCATGGGGACCCGGTCGACCTCCTCCGCCTTGAACGTCCCGACCATCCGACGGGCTCGACGAAGTCCCTCCTCGAGGGTGAGGGCCTCGTGAGACATCCGGCTCCCCTCCAGAGGCGCCTCCGGAGTCATCTGGTCGAGGCGCAGGCGACGCCGGCACAGCGGCATCACTCTGCGGCGATGGAACGCCATTGCCACCGCCGCCGCCGTCAAGCCTCGAAGGCGAAGCTGCTGCAGCGCCGCCAGCAGCGGGTCCAGGCGCGTCTTCTCGACCTCCGGCACCCCGTATCCCCAGCGGTCCTCCCGGGCGGTCAGCACACGGCCGGTGTACCGCGGCAGCTGGTTGTCGTCATTGCGGAGGTAGAACCAGCCCTCGTGCCACCCGCTATTGGAGGAGATGAGTCGAGCCGGGATGTACTGATCCGCCCGGCTCGACCTCAACTAGAGAACGCAGCTCCCCGCCCGCGCCGCGTAGAGAACTCCCTTCTCCCCCGCTCTCTTGGCGATGAGCTCGCCCTTGAAGAGGTGAAGCCATAGGTTCCACTGCGGCTCCACCTCGAGGTACCCCTCACAGACCGCCGCGAAGATGGCGGCCTGTGCGACGGTGTTGGGGGCAAGGTGATGAAGCTCCACCCGGTAGTAGTGGAGAAGCGCGCGCATGAAGACCGACGAGGGAACGCCGAACCCCGCTCGTGGAAGCACACGAAGCTCACCACGTATCCTTCCGGGGGTGCCGGCTCCCTGTGGGCCGGCGGCGGCGCAATCCACTCCGGCCGTGATCGGTTCGTCCTCGGCCGTAGCAGCCCGTCTTTGACCAGCTCCTCTAACTTCCTCTCCATCACCGAGGAAGTAGCCCAGTCCTCGGCGGGGAGAATTTGGCTCTTTCCGGCCATTGACGCTGTCAGGAGGGGAATGAGCGAAGGGGGAGGCGGCGGCGGCAGCAGCGGTGTGGGCGGAAGGCACGAGAAGGCTAGGGTTTCCTGAGGCTAAGGGACGGCGAGAGCACAAAGAACCGGAGGGGAACGCAGACCCCTGGGTCTCGCCTTTATAGGCCGGGAGGAAGTCCAACGGCCACGCGAAAAGGTAGGAACAATTTCCCGCAATAAATGCGCTCACCTAACCGTCCCCCACGCCTTACAGGAGCAAGGCACGTGGCCGTCCCCCACGCCGTAACCGAACGCCACGTCGCCCACTACCGCGCCGATCTCGCCCTAAAAAGGCGCGCCTGGCTAATGGGCGGGGCGAGATCCACGGACGGATATTCCTAGATACCTATAACGGGCTCTGAGCCCACTAAAAGTCTCAAGGGAACGAAAGCTGGCCCTCGACCCGGGTTCGACAGCTGCCCTCGAGCAACAGAGCAAGGGACGACCAGGGATGCGCCCGTACATGGCCAGGGCTTGAGCCACGCTCTCGAGGCACCCCAAGACGTATTCGAGGCCAAAGGACGAGGTCAAAGCAGGAATCCCCTCGGGGGAGGCATCGAGCCCTCGGATCCTGTCGCAGGGAACCGACATCCGCACGACCACTCCTTGGCATCTTTGAAGAGCGCCTCCGGGCCACAAGCCGACTCCTAACGACTGGAGCACGGACTCTCACTCGAATCTCCCCGCTAGCAGCTCACCGGAGATCGCCGGACTCGCCCAAACAGGGTAGTACGACGTTCCCCACCCCTCCTCCTCCTCTCCGAAGGAAGAGCGTGAGGGCCGAACAACGAAAGACGGCAGGGACTCCGATCGACCTCGTGCGCGCGAGGCTTGGGGGCTCGGCCGCATCAACTGCTCCCTGATAAACCACGAATAAGACCTCGGAGGAGATTTTCTCAATACCCCACCGAGGCCTCGGGGGCTACACCCGGCGGGTGCGCTCGCGCGCCCCCACCGGAGAAGTCCCGAGAGCGCTCGGACGCCCCTACTGGAAAAGCAAACGGCGCTACGACTCCAGTTCATCGGCAAAAAGCCTCTAGGAGAGTGAACATACACTCACCTAAAGGCTCGGGGGCTACTGTCGGTACCAATAGTATAGGGGTACCCACATTCATCGATAATAAAAACAAAAAGCGACTAAATCACGGCAGAGCACAGCCCACTTCAAAACGCACGACAGGTCCGCCTCGTACGAGACCGGCTCGACGGGATGCCTCGACCGCATCCCATCTCCGACTCGTACGAGGCCCCCTCGACGGGAGACCTCGACCGCGTCCCGCACGACAAGGCGCCTCGACCGCACTCCGACTCGCGTGAGTCCGGGTCGAGGCGCTCGACCCCCTCTTTCTCTACCTACTCCGGGACAAAAGTCATAGCATTTAATGCAATTACCTACTACCACCTACCGGCATGGCCACAACCAGGATCGACGTGGGAACAATACCAGTGTCAGTCCTCACTGTTTTACCGTCCATCCCGTGATGGGAGGTGAAAAACGTCACAGTACCCACCTTACCTCACACTATACATCACTAGTTACCCTCGAGGGAAGATACGACAAAGTCCGTACGCCACGATTCCAGGGATTCGGACTTATCCGATCGGCCTCGACCCGGCCTCGACCCGGCCTCGACGCCTAACACAGCACAACAGGGAAGGAAGGACGGCATGGCACGGCGCTCCGGGTCATTTCGGCGTCTCGTCCTCTGTGACACCATGGCGTCCAGGGATGGCCTCCCATTTCTAGGGCACGTCGCTACAGCCACCTCGACAGTGATCGACAAAACATCATCTCAAGGCATTCGTTGCCCTGGCCTCCTCTCATCCTATAAAAGGGTAGGCCGGGGCTCTGGAGAAGAGGACGACGAACAACGGGCCGTGCACAAGATCGAGATCAACATCTCAAGCAATCATCTTGTACTTTCTTTTTCTCCTCTTTGAGACCTGGGCTCACCACCCTCTCTCACAAGCTTGTAACCCCTACGCAAGCACCTCGGTGCAAGGAAATACAAAACCTCCCCTCCCCCGCTGGACGTAGGGCCTTCTCTTGCCTGAACCAGGATAAATCCCCGTGTGTTCTCCTTGCATCACCATCCAGGAAAGGGACATGCAGCACTTACTCGTTGGTCTAAGACCCCCTCGGGTCCGAACACCGACAACTGGCATACCTATAAAAATAATTTTTAGAGTTTTAACCCTTTTCATAAACAAATACTTTTGTTTTTAAATACTCGTACGATGTGTTTAATGTTGAATTATGCTCCGGTACCAGCTGTAACAGAACCGACCAAATTATAAGAGCACAAGTACAAAAACAAGCACCGAAGCGCTCACATTTTCGAACTTGAGCCCATATAATCCCGGTAGTCAATCGAAACCACGAAGGATTTCAAACCAACTTGCTTACAACCAAGATCGCATCATTCAACGTACACATCACATGTTACATTTCACAAGTAATTCTGAAATACGCTTACACACACGGAGTCGCAAATTATTACAAACCAAGTGCATAAAGTAGCGGAAGCATAACACACACCAGTTGTTTAACTACTGCCAGTCTTGCTGATCACAACCCGTAAAAGCGTTAGGGAAGTACATAAAAGATGATCACGCCCTAGTGATCTAGTCTTCGTCACCCGCAGGGTGGAGACAAGTTTTGCAGAAGCCTTGATAGAGCATATCATCTGCAACAGGAGGGAATAAACCCTGAGTACTGGAATGTACTCAGCTAGACTTACCCGTCAAAAACCAGAAACAAAATGACACCAAGGATTATGCAAGGCTTACACAAGAGGCTAGCTGACATCACATTTTGCAGAAAGGCATAAGTAATTGAAACTCTTATAACCTGTACTAGCAGTTATTTTTAGCATTTACCTGTCATCTATCTTAGCACCTGTACTAAACATGCACTTGATTATCATCAAACAATTATTAACATTATATCCATAGCAGGTATAAATTGTGGCAACATTGTATCATTCACTTAACCATCTGTTCAATTAATGAGATCTACGTTGTCGCTGCTCAAGTCAAGTGCTCACTAACCGGGAGCGACGGCGATTCGAATCGAATTCCTATCCAGCTGGAGGGGTATTTCTAACACTCACCGCGCAGGCCCCTGCCAGGGTCGCACAAGCCACCTTTCGTATGGTTCAGGAATCGTGGGTCTGAATGATATCGCGACCCCAAGGGCGACACTCTGCCAGGTAATAGGGACTCTAACCCCCCTTGGTCTCACGCCAATGTCCCCAAGCACATCCTTTCTCTCCTCCAAGAAGCAACCTACCATTCGATTCCCGGCCTGAACCACATTACTCGGCTTCGCGGTCGGAACGACTTATCCGGTCAACTAAGTGTTAGACTGCGTTCAACATGACTCAAGGACGTACAGCGAATCGGTCCTTAAACGACTCAGACAGGCATAGCTCCACACCCAAGACGTGAAGTGTCTTGCGGCTGTACTATCGAACTCCCGCCCAGTCTCAATTTCATTTTAAAGTATGGTTCCATCCACGATAGCCATAAAGCCACTCGTGACCAAATCCTACATCTCGCGGATGACCGGAAATCACCCGACTTCTACCGGACTAAGCAGGGCTAAGCATTGACACATGCCTAAACCTAATATAGGATTAAGTACGATATCTGGACAAGGACAGGTATAATGCAACAAGTGTTTTCATATAACTCCTACAACTTAATACAGTAAACAATTAAAAGTACTCAAGATTAATTTATAAAACAATAGGTTCAGCATGCACCGAGGCTTGCCTTTTAGAAAGGTCGACAGCCGGTGGTCAGGGCACTCAGGCAGGTCTTCTACGGGAACTTCTCCACCGACCGGCTCCTCTGGCTCCTCTGGCTGGTTCTGGATTTCCTCCGGGATCACTTGCTCGAACTCGAGGAGCGTTACCCCCTCCGGAACACCTATTGCATGAGTGCATAATAAATCTCATGGATGCATAATGAAAGATGCAATATGCTCGGAATGAAATGCATTACAACACGCTTAAAGCTCTATTCAACTCACTTCAATTATTAAGTTTCGGTTAAGGCCCTAACACCTAACAATCACAAGAGTAACATTACTTAGGTTACCACATCCAACACTAAAATATCACAGCAAGACATTCTGGACAGCAACTAATTGTTTATAACATAACTGGAGATTCCCAACTCCAAAAGATATGATCTAAGACAATCTGGAAAGCTTATGAAATGCCCTACAAATCATTTTCAGACCTTAACCCTTAATTCCTAAGTTTTCCATGTTGAATTTCCCAAGTTCCAGAAGCTGTCCTCTCTAAACAGAGAGTAGCCAATTCTGGACTGTCACTTAAAACAGCAACAACTCCCAAACTACTAAGCCAAATGCTCCTAAATTTTGACAGAAGCTAGTTTATCAAGTTTACTACAACTTTGGTATTTACAAGTTTTCCAACAAACACCTTTATCAAAGGTCAAACCCAAAGATACTACCAGCTGCCCAGAAAACCTAGAATTGCAAAGATTAAATATTTATTTATGTGGCAAACTTCCCCTAAGACCAAACTAATGTTACCTAAAGTTCACATGGGTCACAAAAACAACAGAGAGTAAGGTGTGCCCACCTAGAATATTTATTTACACCCCTTTCTTAATTTACTTAATTAATTAAGTGGAATTTTAAACATATGCGTAAACTGCTCATAAAATTCTATAAAAATTACAGGAGACTCTCTGACCCAAAAAGAGCCTACTGTAAAAATTTGAACTAAAATTATTCACAGAAACTCCCTACACAAAGTCACAAGCCAAAAAGGCTGATTTTGTATAATTAACAAATCACATTGAAAGGTATCAAACAACAGATTTCATATTTTTCTTAGACACTTTAGGGTACTAGGACGTCATCCAAAAATTTATAAGAACATTGCACATGTAGAAAAATTACTAAAATTCATTCAAGTATTCCCTGAAACAACATGATGGCATTATAACTTGAAATGTAATCAAGCACTAGTGCCCAAATTTTTACCAGAGCTAATACAAATATAAATTAGCCTACCCACCAAATTTCATAATTTTTGGAACACTACAATTCAAGTTATTCATTTAACAAATTTACCTCCCTTTTAAAACACATTTCAAAGACCTATTTAATTCTCCCAGAAACTAAACATCACATATCAAATTTATATTTTTCTAAAATACTACACATCATGCAGGGCCTAACAAAATTTACTTCATAATTTTTGAGCAAGTAAAACCCTAGATATACATTTTCCAAATCTTAACAAAAACTGTGACAGAATAAATAAAAATGAAACAAATCTGATTTGTTACTGGGCCGGCCCGGGAAAGGACGCGGCCCACAACTCGCGGCGTGGCCCGCTTCTGCGCGTGGCCTGCTACGGCTCCCGCCCGCACGCGCGTGCGACTGGCCAGATGACCCCACCGAGCTGAGAGAGCGAGGCGGAGGGGAGGAGCTGCAGTCGCCGGAGCTCGCCGTTGGTGAGCCGACCGGCGAAGCTGAGCGGACGAGCATGACCACGTCATCGAGCTAAGTCGATTGGTGGCACGAACGGGACGGCGGAGCCACGGGAAGGTGCTCGCCGTCGGGCATGGCGGACCACCGGTACGGTGGTGGCGAAATCTCGCCGCCGGTGAGCCTGACGCCCCAACCCTAACCCTCGATGAGCATCCCCATTCTACCTCGACCCTAACGCACCTACAAGTAGGCGACAGAGACGCCCAGAGACCCCTGGCCACAGAGGGCCATCGCGCGGAGGAACTCCGGCGAGGTACCGCGGCGGCGGAAAACGAAAATGTGACCCTACCAAGGCGCGATTGGCTGCGGGGAGTGGACGGTGAGGTAGCGGGCTTCAAGGCAGAGCTGTGGACATGTTTTGGGGGTGGCAGTGCGGTGGAGAGCGCGCACGAGCTCGCCGGAGTGGAGGCGGGAGCTGTGCTCGATCGTTCCGCCCGGTGGAGGAGAGAGCGGAAGAGAGAGGGAGTTGTGGCGCGAGTGAGGGCGGAGGCCGTCGTCGTGGCGACCTTGAAGGCCTGGTGGCCTGACGGGTGGGACCGCGGCCGGCGTACGGCTGCCACCGCGCGGCCACGCGTCGGCGCTGTCCTGCCATCGGTCGGCCACTGACTGAAGGCCTGAACCTCTGAACACCGGCTTCATTAGGTGACTAACAGCGATACTTTGCCGTTGATTAACTCCCAAACCAGCTTGATTTAGTCGAAGGTGATTACATCAATTATGTAGAGCTACATGGGGGATATAAATTTGTCAATTGGAGCTTGGACTGGTTCGGCCTAAATTTGAAACTACAGAGCTCCAAAGTAGGTCACTTGGGAACTGAAACTTAGTTTCAGTCACAATGCCGACTGAAACCCAATTTTCTAGACATCATATCTCCTAAACCATTTAGAACTAGGTGATGGTGATGTTGGCATTATTGTAGAGCTAAGTGAGTACTACAAAAGTGTCAACATGAGTTGGAGCTGGTTTGGTCTGGTTTGCAAACTACAAGCTTTCAAAGTAGGTCACTATCAAACTGGAGGGACACTTTTGAGACTTAGAAAAATTCTAAGTGCTGAGACAGCCCCTCTAGCTGACTTGTGGGCCAATTTTGAGCATGTTCTGGTCAGTTTCATGAGATGGTCATATTGAGACTTTTGTTCCCCATAAAATTCCCTACAACTTTGATTAAGGGTGCTCCTCCATGCAAGGTCTCTAAGCTAGACTTTTTAATTGGTCAAACTAAGGCATCCTAGGGCTAAATGCTGGTCAACCACACCTTGGAGGTCATTTTGGTAATTTTGGTCAACATGAACCTTGCTCCCTTAGTTACTCTAAGTGAGATTAAGTTATTGTAGGATCTAATTAGCCACTCTACCCTTTTGCTACACCAAATTCCTAGTGTCACAAGATGTGAACCAAACAAAACCCTAAAACATCCACATTGGTTGCAACAAAGTAAAATAACATGAGATGATGCATGTTCATGCTTATGCAAATGCAGTGCAATTATGGAGCTAAACACCTGAGGTGTTACATCTAACTCATATCATCTCTTATCCATCAGTACGCATGTTTCATTGATTAACACTACGATGTAGGTCAGTTGATCGAGTCTTCTTCACCGAGAAGCTACGGCGATTCAAATCGGTTTGGCCCAGCTGGGGTTTCCTTACCACACGACATATGCAGGTCTAGGTCTGCAAACCCAAACCTACATATATCAACCCTCACTCGGATCCTTCAAAATAGAAAATGGTCCAGCGCTACCCGGGAGCACAGTACCCACTTCACTGCGTCATTCGTCCCTGACGGATTCACATGAGTGTGTTACATGATACTCCTGCCATCTCTCCACTCCCAGTGCGCGGTTGTCGTTTCTCATAACGGAATAGCCTAGATGTTGGGCTTACTAGAGTATGTGGTCAGTACTATAAGTCACGATCACAGGCGGACCTAACAACGAACGGTTCTTAATCGACACAGGCGGGGTCATTACGTCAGGCCTCAAACCATAACGCAAGCCAAGATTCCACCCGATCTCAATTTAACAACATTAACATCATGGTATTCGCAACCCATAAACAGAGTTGAGAAGAGCAAGGTGAAACTGTTACTCTCGAGCGATGAACCCATCGTTCGACTTCCATCGTAGACTAAGCATAAGAGGTAACGACCTTTTCATACTAGCAGGGTACAACTAAGGATAGCTGTAAAATAAGGTAATCATGCAGCAATGGTATAAACCAACTCCTAATTACTTAATGCACATCTCACAAGACTTAAGTGTAAATAAAGATTTGTAAATACTATAGAAAGGTGAGATGCACCGGGGCTTGCCTTTGTTGCAGAGAAGGTTAGTTTCCTCAGAGAGGTCCAATAGGCACCAACACCTCTGGTGGATGGATCTACTCCAAGACTTGATCAACACGAGTCTTCTCACTCTCGTACATACTACACGTAATAAATGATGTGATACTTTAACATGATGGAATGCATGACATGATGCATGATAAGAGATATATAAATGCTTTAAAGGTAACATAGCAAGATTAAATAACTTGAGTACAACTTTCCTTTACGATACAGTTACAAGTAGTTATTATGAAGCATTTTTAGTTGTTCTTCTAACAATTCAAAGCTTTACTTATTAAACATGCTTACCAACTAAAGCTTCACCATGGAAAGACATATACAAGCAACATACAAGGAAATATATAACTTTTACTTTTTACCCTAGAGGTTGCATCTAATAAAACAATCAAGTTTATCACATGCATTTTATTTGTTACTAACAAGTTAATTAGTCATTAGCATGAGAGCAACACTTGTCATGCTATACTACTTAAACAAGGCAAAGTATACGGATAACCTTCTATGATGACTATTCATGAGAGCAAATAAAGATCATGACATAATCTACCCATTTGCACCAACCATTCAAGTTTTCACATAAACTATTTATTTATAAATAAACAAGTTAATTATGATCATAATATTAATGTAAGCAATTACTATGGAACAGCAAAGGTGGTTTGCTCCAAGGCCTTCAAGCAATCTAAAATCACATTTCACATTGTTAGTGATTCATAGAAAGCATTTTTATATTTTTACTGATGCATAAAAGCAACTCTAGTTAAGTGATCAAATCATTTTATCTCCAAACAGTACCAAACATTTTTTGTGGGTTCATAACAGTAGATTACTCATGCCCATAAATTTTCATGATTAAAGGATTTATATTTTAAGCTACAAAAATCATGGAAGTTGCATTTCTTAATTAAAACATGTAATTTTTAGACATCCAAAACTTACTGTTTTTCTCAGTTTCATAATTTTCCTAGATTAATAATATCATAAACAAGTCTCAGAATTATTTTCACAATTTTACCAGTCTTAATTATTTAGTTACAAATTTTACAAGTTTTATCATTTTATAAACTTTTAGAAAAAGAAAAGAAGAAAACGTTCTTCATTCTCTCGGGTCAGCCCAGCAGAGCAGTTGGCCCGCTCCCTCTCTCTCTCTTTTCTTCGGCCAGGCCCGAGTCGGCCCAGGTTCGCCCTCTCTCTCTCTCTCTCTCTCACTTCTCCCTCTCCTCCTCTGCTTTGGCCGTCCACGACGGCGACGGCTCCGGCGGTGAGCTCCCCGACGAAGCCAAGGACTCTGCTGTGCTCCCCTCCTCCTCCCGTATCGCGTGGCACCCTTTTCCCCATCTCCCGCGGCCGGTGACGAGCATCACGATGACGGCGGCGGACCGACGACCTTCGGCGAGCTCGCTGGTGCACACGGTGGTGCCTCCGGTGAAGCTAAAGAGTTCAACATACCCCTCTTACTCTCTCGAACTCCCTCACGGTGTTGACATGCCTGCGAGAGCACGGCAACACCCGCGCCTACAACCATGGCGGCCCGGCAAGCCATAGCTCACCGGCGCAGTGCCATTCCGGCCACTTAGGGCACGGTAGCGACTAGAATCGCGACGCTAACACACTCAGCGGATCACCTAGGGTCAAGAACAACAGCTGGTTAGCATCGAGACGTGATGGAGCGTGGTCATTGACGTTGAGGGCAGAAACGGCGGTGCTACGGACGTCGCCGGAGAAGAAAGTGGCCTGCAAACGGCTCAAGCGGCGAGTGATGGTGCAGTTAAGCTCGAACGTTGCGCAAGGAGGTTGTGGGCGAGGCGAATTGGAAAAGGATGGAGTGGTGGTGGAGATTTGCTTCGTCGAGTTCTCGGCGGCGGTGATGGAGCAGAGCGAGAGAAAGAGGTAGAAGACGACTGGCTTCGGTCTTAAGGGAGCTCGGGCGGCTTCCGGATGACCAGCACGGCAGCACCTGCTTGCGACATGCCCTGGTGAGCTGCTGCGTGGCTATGCGCGGTGAAGCGGTGGAAGCAGAGGTGGTGGCCGAGCGGTGAGCGGCAAGCTGCTGCGTGGCTCAACTTGGCTAGTTTTGCAACATCGACCACTGTTGCAAAATGTTGCAAGGATGAAACAGCACCCTTCCTCTCCCCTTTTCTCCAAATTGTTGACAAGAACTTCCGAAACTCCAAGTATGAAAGTTGATCTTCCAAACATGCTCTTCAACTTTGGTTAAGACAAGAAAGGGTGAAACTTGATGGATTGGAAAATAGAAGTAGAAAAGAGAGGATTAAAGAATGAAACATCATGTTTCAAGACTTGAAACATATGTTACATGACTAGGGTTTTCAAAGTAATTAGCTTAATTATTTTTATTAATTAGTTGGTTAGTTAATCAAACCCTGACACCATGGTGAAACTCAACATTTTTTATATCAAAATGGCATTATGGTTTGAACATTTTATTTCAAAAATTCATTTTATAATTGCCCTCCTATTTGAGCTCAACACGTTATCTCAACACTTGACCTATTTGACCAAGCATCCAAATCTCAAGTTTCAAACCCAAACTCGAGGTTCCAATTTTAGTAGTTCGACTTGATTTCATGCCCCACAATTATCACTAGTATAAAGTACACAATTTACACTTCAATTTTGTTAGGGCACAATTTCAAGTATTTTAGGTGACATTCAAAAATAGAAGGTCACAAAAAGGCCTTTAAATATTTTTGAGTTGTAACTCAGAACAACACAATGCATTACTTATCTAAACAATAAACAGTATTTTTAGTGAATGCAAAGCATGGTATAAACAACATATATAACACATGTGAAACACTTGTATGCAACATGTGAGACACAAAACTTGCAACACATGGAACTCTATATTTGGAACATGGACATAGCATAAGAAACATCCTTATGCAACATATGATATCTATTATTGCAACATGAATGTATTTATGGAATAACACTTGATGCTTATTCTTGATGATGCTCATGATCAGGTTTTAACTATCTGTTAACATCTTTGATGTTACAAGCCGCCTCCTCCGTCTACCGTTCTTCAAGCAGCTCCTGCGATGCCACCATCGTTGTATAACCTGCTGCAAGCGTCACCACCGGTCTTCTCCATCATGCGCCACCACAAGGGCTGAGGCTTTTATGGGTGGCCATGTAGCAAGTTAGAGCAGCCGCTCTGGTTGCACGGGCGGCTCCAAGATTTATTTCCACAAATGGACTTAATGGGTCTTCTAGCCCATACCTAAATCGTAACAGATGTCCGATACTGAGATTATCAGCCACCGCCCACGCCAGCATGCTGTGTCATCTTCCATGCACTGCGTACGACTTAATGATACCTAAGGGCTGGTTCGGCTGGTGGAAAAGCCGGCAGGTTTTGGCTGATTCAATAGTATTCTGTGAGAGAGAATAAGCTGAAACAAGCTGAAACAAGCCGAAATCTGACCAGCAGAACAGGGCCTTAATGATCAGATTACAGGTGGTGATTATCGCCATCTGGCCATCTCCGTCGCGCTTGCATCGCCTTTCAGCAACCAGCTGCTGCCTCGACAACGCACTGCAGAAGCTCCCAACCGGGGTCAAGCACGCCACACACATGTCAGTGCTGCAGCCGTTGCCTGCCTGCTACGACGGCCAGGACAGGTACCAGCTCAGCTCAGTGCGCTGTTCAGCCCCGGGTCAGGTGGAGATGAGATCAGATCACCTGGCCCCTGCATGGCTTCATTCTGCAGGAGCTGCAGGAACCGAAGGCAACCGAGTGAAAGCTGCAGGGAAGTGAACGGACGGCTTCAATCATGTGATCATCAGGCCTGCCAAATCTGCAAGTTCCATTCACCAAAAACAAGACAATGCAGTTTTCGTTTTCATTCAACACTGGTATTATCCTTTTTCAAAAAAAAGTGGTATTATCACTTGCATACACATACACTGCTGGGGAAACTGGGAATAGGAACCACAGCAACCAGGTAAGGAACTGCAGAAGGCCCAGTCATGAATCACCGTGTCATTTTCGGGAGCAAGAGTTGTGGGCTGCCGGCTTGCACATCTGTCCCTCGTTATTTGCCACATGAGCTCTCACCCCTCCTGAAAAATGCCCACCACCGCATTGCTATCACGAAAATATGTGTTATTTTATTTATGCTAGCAACTCTGGGTTACTAATAAAATCTAACATTCATGCAGGTGATAGCTACCATAGTACTACCTCCCTTAAAAAATAATGTAATTTTGAATTTAAGATTGAGTTAAACTTCCTTATTTTTTTAACTAAATTTATAAAAAAAATAATATTTATAACTCCTAGATATATTATGGAAATATATTTTCTGGTTAAGATCATGTTTGGATCATAAAGTCTAAAGTTTAGTTAACTAAAGTTAATGACTAAAACTATAGACTAACATTCATGAAGGTGATGGCTACCATAGTACTATCTCCCTTAAAAAACAATGCAATTTTCAATTTAAGATTGAGTTAAAATTTCTTATTTGTTAACTAAATTTATAAAAATAATATTAATATTTATGACTCCTAGATATATTATAGAAATATTTTTTTCTGATTAAGATCCTGTTTGGATCATACAGTCTAAAGTTTAGTTGACTAAAGTTAATGACTAAAACTTTAGACCCTTTTAGATCTCTTGTTTGGACCTTAAGAGTTAAATTAGTCTAAAGTTTGTTAGCTAAACTTTAGACCATGAGCAAAATGGACTGTAGACTGGTAGTTACGAAAGCCTCGGTAGCATCAGAGGTCATGGCATTGACTCTCCATGGGAGTGAATGAATATATAAAAAGAAACTTTAGACCATGAGATCCAAAACAAGACTTAATTCTACTCAATGTCATAAATATTATTATTTTTAAGATTTATTAGTTAAATAAACTTAAAAATGTTTTAACTTTTTTACAAAGAACGAGATTTTCTTTTTTGCTGGAGGGGTACGCACTCTGTTTCTGTCATATATTGACGTTTTTATATATAGCGAATTGTTGAGAACCTCAAACCTGATCAGGTGAACACAAAACAGTAACATGCGAGCAATACGGTTGCTGAATCCAGGCCGTTGGATCTCGGAAACAAACGGCTCAGAGGTCAGCTGCTGTTGCAAAGAATCTCTATATTTCCTCGGACCTCAGTGCAACTACTGCACTGTGTCGCTACAGGTGATGCACGGCAACACAGGGCAAGAACTGGAGGTTGGTCCACCGGTCACTCGCCGTGACAGGTTAGTTGCACCGTCTGGCCCGCATCCGTGCATCCACTCACCAACTTGTCCATTATATATATATATATATATATATATATATATATATATATATATATATATATATATATATATATATATATATATTTGTTCCATCATCAAAAGCGAACGAGAATTGAAATCGACAGGTAATTTAGCCACTCGCATCCAAGAATTGACTGGCAACACAACACCAATTTGCATTTGATTTGTCTACAGAGTCTTAATTAGGTACCGGAGATACTATATACTCTGCTGGATGGGTGAACTGCATCAGGAATCAGGAATCAGTCAGTAGTAGAGTCAGGGGTGCAACAACAAACACTTCTTTCATTTTTTGCTATAAAAATGGTTGCACTGGAGGAGTAGTATACTACTGATACTAATCTATATGATTATAGACGTGACAGACTAGGCTATATGGAGTGTGGGAAGCAAATGAAAGCTACTTTGTGGTTTTATTTGGGGAAAATAATGGAGATCCCTTTGGGGTTGTCTTGGTGTCTCATTCTGTTGGGACGCTCTGCTTGGAGCTGGAGTGCTGCCGAATGGTTTTCTTTCTTGCCAATATTTTCTTCGTTCCAACCAATAGTTAATTAGTTATGTTACGGGTTATATGCCGTTTTCTTATTCACTAAAGGTAACGTGGAAATCTTATAGGAATTATGGTACGAGCTACTCCATCCATTCAGAAAACATAACGTGTTCTAGTCTTATCGTAAATTGTTTTTTACAACTTTAGGCAAGGATATTGTATGTGCCTATAAACTAAATCAAAGATAGAGAAATTTAGATCAGGACACACTTTTGAAAGAGGAGAACAAGATCCTATTTGATATGGCTTGTTTTGGTTCTAGCTCCTTCAAATGAGTCAAAGCTGGTGAAGCCAAAAATACCAGCTCTTAGTCCATTTTTTATAAAAGAGAGAAACAGCTTCTTGCTATAGTGCAGAATAATCCTTGGAAGCTAGAGCCATTTTGTGAGGAGAAGCTCTTCCAAATGGGGCTTATGTATTTGGAACTGATCCACTAAGGGTGTGTTTGGTTTTTGGATATAGAGGTTGGGTGATCCTATCCATGTTTTTTTGGGCCAGGACCATCCTAGCTTGTGTTTAGTTGGAGGGATAGGGACGTCCCTATGTTCGTGTTTGGATTGAGGGATGACGAAGGCTTAGAACAGTGACCATTTTGTTTCTGTTAGCAACCGTTAATAAGGGACCCACTTGTCACACTCTTTACCCTTTCGTCTTCCTCTCATCTGCGAAATAGAGCAAGTCAGCAAGGGACATGGTTGCCCAAGGCTGGCCAGGGGCGTGGCCTCCTGGGCGGCTGCCCAGGGTGGTGTGGCTCCAAGGGCAAGTAGGGGGAGGGGGCGGCCGTCCTGGTGGGTGCGACCAACCGGTAGTTTTCGGCGATGGCGCGAGACGGAGAAGAAACAGCGTCGGAAAGGGATGGCGCGGTAACTCAGTTTCTCGGGGACGAGAGGAGACAACATCTTAGGGGTATATTTTTCTCCCGGGGATAGTCTCATCCCCTTAATTTGTCCCTCAACCAAATCTTTGTCCTGTCCCCGAACCAAACATAGCCTAAGTCAGCCCCATTGCCTTCGATGTCTATCTTTGTACTTGTTGCTCGGCTTAAGTTTCATTTGACAGACTTGCTACCAATGTCGTTTCAGACAAAGTATTTTTTTTCTCTCTTCTGGTGAAATAAATCCAAGTGGATAAAAGTCAATGTCGTGCCAAATGAGCTTTAGTCCTCCAAAAATAGAGCTTGTTTGGTTTGCGATCAAAATTTACCATGCTAAAGATTTAGAAAGCAAAAGTAGGACAAATAATGTGAGAAGTTGGTAAGTTATTGTAATAACAAATCAAATAACAGCCAAAGCTATGGCTTGCTAAAACTTTGACTTGGTATATTTTGAAAGTGAACCAAGACCCATAGATTCAGAAACTTACTCCATCTGTTGCTGGAATGCTGGACTACAGAAGCTGCTGCATCGGCACAGCCAGAGAGAATCCAAGATTCCAACCGCGGGGCCCATGCGGTTGCTTCTCATCCTGGGCCGCCGGCGGTGGTTCGGAGAGAGAATCCAGCCGGCAACAGGCGCCGGGCCCACACGGAATCGCTCTCCAGATGGGCTGGTTCGGCTGGTATAAAAGCCGGTTGGTTTTGGCTGATTCAATAGTATTCTGTGAGAGAGAATAAGCTGAAACAAGCTGAAACAAGCCGAAACATGACCAGCAGAACAGGACCACTTTCCTTGTCCACTTGGGATCTCCAATTCCAAAGACTGCAACATCAACAGCAGTCTCAACTTGCCTCATTGTCCACGTTGCCATCGGACGTCCATGTCAAGCAGAACGTTGGCTCCGCAGGCCGTCGGAGGCGCCTGCAGAAGAAGCAACAGCTCCATCTGACAAAAGAGCGAGGCAGCGGCCCGAAGCACGTCGTGGCGTGAGATTGTTGGTTGGTTGATTGGGACCACATCTGTCTTCCGCGTTCTCTCTCCACACATGCAAAGATCGGCGCCAATTTTTCTCCATCCAAAAGCTGCAATATGTACCATCATGATACAGTACAAGACAAGACTGCGTTGGACAACCTACTGCTTCAACCTTCGTGGAAGACAACTTTTCTCTGGGGCTAATACCGGTGTACGCCTGCGTTGGTGTTGCCCTCATCCGCTATCTCTGCTTCACACTGCACCAGATGAAATTTGACTACTCATCCTGTCAAACAGACAATATAACCTCCTATAAAAAAAGAAATATATATCATTTGTGTCAAGGTCATGTGTGACAATGGCTTGTTAACCCTTGCGGCTGGATTCTCTGCTGCGATGCCGCGCAACTTGCTTAGCTTGCATGCAATCCAAGGCATAATAATGGTGCAATTTCCTCCCCCTCTGTGAAAAAAAAAACTTTTTGCGCCGAGATCCTTAGCGTCCTGACTGATATCGGTGCATATCTCAGCGGCCAGCAATAATCATGCTTTTGATTCCTTCCCCCCTTCTTTTCTTAATCCCCACTTGTTGCATGGGCCTCAGCAAGTGCTGTGATGTGGGCAAATGAATTCAGAAAAGGCAGGTGGAGAAGCAAAGCAGAGGCGACAATCAATTTGCAGCATTCCTGGAGTCAAAAGAGAACAGAACTTTCAGTTAAAAAAAGGAACAAGCTTTCAGTTTCAAATGAAAAAGAAAATCAGGGGTCCATGTACAAAGATACTACTGTAGTAGATGCAATGCATACAGCTGCAGAATCGTCCGTCGCTCTGCTTACTCTGGCTGTTATTAGTGATCCACTAACTAACCACACATCGGGGGCCAGTAATTGGGCGTCATTTTCTGCTCCTGTTCCAAAAGCATGCGTATGCACGAAATCAATAGATCCATGAATGAAGAAACGATCATTGCACCAAGGATAAAATCTTTCAAATTTATATAGTTGAATAATTCACCATCCATCCGTGTTTCACTCGCGTAGAAGTAACAGGGCTCGGAGCTCGGTCGCGTACGTCGCCCAAGCCGTTGCGTGGCGAATTCACTCTCTGCCCCTCCGCCCATTCGGCCACCATATAGCCTAGCCGCCACCGCCACAACACCACCCTCCCACTCCGTGGCGCCCGCCTGCCAAGAACCAGTAGTCTCTCTTGGCCAGTCCTACTGGTCCTTGACGTCCGTGGCCAGTCAGGTTGTGTTCTTGCCCCGGCGGCGGGTGTGGTGGTGAGGCCGAGTGCGTGGTCGAGGAGGTCTGATCGGCGGCGTGCTCGTGCTCGTGCTTGACTGCTTGTACATGAGGAGCGGCTGCGGCGGGGGAGGGAGGCAACCTGGGGAAGGAAGCGGGGGAGGCGCTGGGGCTGCTGGGCTGCGTCAATGAGGTCGTGGCGGCGGTGGCGGCGACGTGGGGGCCCATGACCGACGGCGCGCGCGTCGAGGCGGCACCCAGGCTCGCGCAATGGCGCGTCGACGCACTCCCCTGCTACACCTACCGCAAGTCACTCCCCTTCCGCATCGGCCTCTGGAACTGGTCCGTCCCCCTTGCTCCCTCCCTCCCCTTCCATGTCTCTCTGCCTCTCTGCAGATTTGTTCAGTCTGTGCTTTGTTACTTGGTTCTCATGTCGGATAGGGTGCAAAAGTTTCAACTTTAGTAGTGATTTGTTACTACTCGATCAAGGGCTCCTGATTTGTGTGTGAATCATGAGCTTCTCAATCCTGGATGGGTTTTGTTTCTTCAGATTGAGGTTTCTGGAGGTAGTTTTCTGATTTACAAGTTCATGATGTATCGCTTGTCTTCCTCTTAATTTGGGTTGTTCATTTCATATAGTAGTTCTGATCATCTGATTGATAGTGAGCTATTCGATAAGTTGGTGAGTTTTAATTTTGCTTGTTGTGTGGTACTGAACTTCCATCAGAATATTGTTCTTTGTTGAGGCTGGAAAAAAACAGAGTTTTGGCAGTACAGCGTCATGTCTGAATTTTGGCCCCTTTGGCAACCCAACCAGTATAATACATTCTAGTTTGGTACCTCGTTCACTAACTTTGGTTGTATCCGCTTAAATAGCTAAATTTATACTTCCAACCAAAACTATATCTAGGTTCCTTTTAGTTATAGGTGGATACCTTTCCTCACCAACCTATATGTAGTCAGGATTTTTTCTTAACCACATTTGGTGTGTGAGGGAAACAGACTTTGCTTTGAAACGAAGATATTTCAGACAAAGGTTCACTTTCTTGAACCTTCACTTCTAGTATTTTTTTTTCTGTTATTACTAAGAAAATCTTATTGAGACAATTAAAACCATCAGCAGTTCTTTTTAGCATTAGTACAAGAGAAAATTGATGTCATGTTACCATGAGCTAACTTGAGTTTTCTGTTGCTGGAATGTGAAGGTACCTATCTGTGGAGAGAAATAACAAGCAAACTTGTGTTAAGCTCTTTTCAGAGAATTCAAATTCTCCCAAGAACGGCCCCTCAGCCCCAATAGCTTCCTTTGTCACAAAACTTCTCATATCTCTTCCACCTAATCAACAGACCATAGTCCACCCAGGTAAGTTTCTTCTACTAATTAACTTGTTCAAGAAAAAATTGTCTTCTACTCAGCTACTGTCTTCTTGTAATTGTAATGAACATTATTTTTGGCATGTATAGAAAATGGGGACATGTTTGAATTCTAAGTTTGTACGTTAGTCATCATGAAAATGAAAGGAAACCGGCAGTTTATTTGATTTGGCTACAAGAATGTATGCACAATTTTTGTAGTAAAGACCAGGCAATACAAAATGTATTTCTGAACATATAAATGACCAGTGAGGCTTGAAATTGGCAGTTATTGTTATTTCCAGCTGAGTTCTTCGTTCTAATTTGCACACAGCAAGTGGGAGTGAGTGATTGATGACGCCAAATGTTAGTTATTGTTATTTCTAACTAACAGGTGATTTGCATATATGCAGGGATTTTCGACAAACAGCTGAAACACGACGGTTTTGTGTGGGCAATCGATAGCACTGTGACAGGGAGATTTGTGATTGAGATAGAGTTTCTTGACCTGAAGGTCGCTGATCCATCTGTAAGCACTGCCTGTCTGTCTTGTTGTGTTTTTTTGTCAATGGTTGGTACAACAACAATTAGTGAGTCGTAGGGTACGTGGAGTGCTGCCCTTGACTCACCTGAAAATAATAAGGTCTACTAGTAGTCTTGCACAGGTTCTCATGTACAGAAGCTTCTCCATCTGCTTTGTTGCGTTGAAATAAACAACCCACTGCCATGGTCTGTTGTTGTCGTCAGTTGATATTATGTGCGATGTCGAAATGACACTTGGAGATGTTTGTTTCATCATGACAATCATGTTTCAGAGTCAGAGGCTATATTAAGCATGCATAACAGAAACTAAAAAAGAAAACAGAGATCTGCTGTCGCCTGCCACCCAAGTTCAACTTCGACCTAATGTCAGGATAGCCTTTCTTTGTAACTCAAATTTTGCGAAAATTGCAACTGGTTATTAATATCATCAACTGACAAGTGACAACAAAAAGGATTGTTTAAATACCTTTTTGGGAGAGCATGGGCAGACTTTCAATCTGTTCACCAGCAAATTTCAACAAATGAAGACACTACAACATGCCATCAACACATCAATTACATGAAGAATTTCACTGGCAACCCACAATTCAAAAAAAAAAAAAAGTTCAATATTCGCCTTGTGTGCTTGACGACTTCTTGTGACAGTCTGTATCTGATGGTTTCCATGAACTGCATTTCATCAGGGTGGCGAACCGGCCTCAATTTGGGCCTCCCGCCAGATCAAGCAGTGTTCAGACATCACGGCCTTGTCCTCCCTGGCTCGGATGCTGCACGAGGACATCCTCACCGACATCACCATCAACGCGGCGGACGGCAGCGTGCGTGCGCACCGCGCCATCCTGGCGACGCGGTCGCCGGTGTTCCGGAGCATGTTCTCGCACGACCTCAGGGAGAAGGAGCTCTCCACCGTGGACATCTCCGACATGTCCCTGGACGCGTGCCGCGCCTTCCTCAGCTACATCTACGGCGACGTGCGCGGCGAGGAGTTCCTGGCGAACCGGCTGGCGCTCCTCCGCGCCGCCGACAAGTACGACATCGACGACCTCAGGGAGGCCTGCCACGAGAGCCTGCTTGAGGACATCGACACGGGCAACGTGCTGGAGCGGCTGCAGACGGCGCACCTGTACCGGCTGCCCAGACTCAAGGGCGGCTGCCTGAGGTTCCTGGTGGACTTCAGGAAGGTGTACGAGATGCACGACGACCTCGATGCGTTCCTGCAGACGGCCGACAGGGACCTCGTGGCCGAGGTGTTCCATGGCGTCCTTGCTGCGTGGAGCGGGCGGTGAACCATGGGTGCATGGCATTGCAGTCTGCAGGTGTGTACATCTGTGTTGGTTCAGTTCATCAGAAGCATTGTTTGGAGGATTCTTGCTGGAAAAGCGTGTAAATATATTTGCAAACAGTACATGCATACCAGTAGTTGGCCTGAAATTTACTGTGCATGCCTTGATTGGATTTTGTTCATATCATGTGGAATTCTAATTCTTGTAACCTATTGCTGGAATTGTAATACATCAGCTGATATGCTGCCTACCGCAAAAGTTACTTGAGACTTCACTGATAATTACTATTACATTAGTTTCTTTTGTATTGGTAGCTGGTAAACTCTGTCTGACTGAACTACACAGGATTTTAAAAATGACTATTGAACAAATAAACATTTGGCCTATTAGCTCAGTTGGTTAGAGCGTCGTGCTAATAACGCGAAGGTCGCAGGTTCGAGACCTGCATGGGCCAAGTTTTTTGCTATTTTCTTTTTTTCTTTTTTTTCTTTTTTTCGCTGCTTCGTTTTTGCTATTCAGTCTTTCCATTCTTTTTGCTATTTTCTTTTTTTTTCTTTTTTTCGCTGCTTCGTTTTTGCTATTCAGTCTTTCCATTCTTTTTTGCTGCTTTGTACTTTGCTATTCATTTCATCTTTTTTTTTAATATATTCTTTTTGCTGCTTCGTTTTTTCGCTATTCAGTCTCTTTTTTGCTGCTTCGTTTTTGCTATTCAGTCTTTCCATTCTTTTTTGTTGCTTTGTACTTTGCTATTCATTTCATCCATTTTTTAATATATTCTTTTTGCTGCTTCGTTTTTTCGCTATTCAGTCTTTCTATTCTTTTTTGTTGCTTTGTACTTTGCTATTCCTTTCGTCCTTTTTTATATATTCTTTTTGCTCCTTCGTTTTTTTGTTTTCATTTTATTCTTTTCTCACATCCTTTTTTTTCTACGACTTGGCTATTATTTTGCTTTCTGCTTCCTTTTTTCTGTATTCTTTTCTAATGCTTAGCTGCTTTTTTTTCTATTCTTTTTTACTGCTCTTCATTGATTTAACTAGGTGTCTTTTTGCATCTTTCTTTTTTGCTACTTTTTTGAAGAATCTCAGAGCTCAAACTTCAGGTTTGCACATGGAAACTGTATGTTTTCGTGTCAGAGATTGGTAAGGTAATGGAGCATGTGAGAACTGGACAGGCTGTTACTTTGCCGAGCCATTCCAATCATTCAGATTTCAGACATCGCTTGCTCAATGCGCTGATGATACCAACATCATCTATGATTGGAATGACAAATCTCTGCAGGAATAATCTGCTGAAAGTCCATGGCAAAATAAAATGGCACTTCAGTCTTTCATGATCAGTTGTTGCATTCTGTCTCTGTGCGTATGTGCATATAACTAAACCTAATTGCCAGGCATCAGAGGGCTCCATCGGCATGACAATTGTAACTGCTGCATTACAAACACGCCAAAAGTTCAGTCTCGAATATATCTCAGCCTCTACAAACCACTTGGTGGTGGCAAGCCACTGTTCCGTGGCATCCCAGTCAGGAACACACACTGAAAGGCTCTTCATTTAGAGCACCAGTTCTGCAAACAAAGAGAATGATCTGCAGTTCGGTTCTCACTGAGCCAAAATTTCTAGAGCACCAGTTCTGAAAACAAAGAGAATGATAGTTCTCGGTTCTCATTGAGCCAACAAAACTCTCTGATTGCTGTCTGGTCCTTAAACAATATATGCAGCTGTTAACTCGTTGCTGCTGAAACCGTTACACAGTTAGCAGGGCAAAACACTAATTCAGATAAGATACTTTAACTTTGAATTAAGATTTGGTTGGGGTGCGCCAGGCCCGGCCAGCAGTGCAACGGCTGGGCGACGCGCGAGGGCCCCAGTGGCAAGCCACTGTGGTGGACCCTCCCCCACAAAAAATAAATTTAATATCAAAGTGAGCACATGGCCCACATATCAGATATTAAACTGATAAGAACAGATACTACACTTGATCTTAGCCAAAAGGCCGAGAAAGGTATGCTTTGGTCTGCTGCCCTGGGTCTGCTTATGTAGCGAGTCCGCGCCTCCGCGCTGCTTGGCTCGGCGAGGTGGGACTAAACGGATGAACTAGTTGCGGCTCAGGTTCTGCCGAGGTCGAGCGCCCTGGCAATATATTGTAATGGGCTGCGGCCCAACGCAGCTGCCATCTTTTCCTTGTTTTAGGCCCACCCGTGGAGCAGCGCGCTGGAGCCCAACAGCACTCTCCTTGAGTTTCACCCTTTTCCCAGCGCAGGCACTCCTCGTTCACTCACGGCCCAACGCAACCGCCGCCCGCCACGTGTTCGACGGAGCGCCGCCCATGGCGAGCGGGGCGGACCGCATCAGCGACCTCCCGGAGGGCGTCCTCCACCACATCCTCTCCCTCCTGCCGGCGCAGGACGCGGTACGCACGTGCGTGCTCGCCCAGAGCTGGCGCCACCACTGGCGGTCCGCGCCCGCCGTGCGCTTCTCCGGCTGCACCGGCTGGACCGGCGGCGTCTACACGTTCGGCCCCTTCGTCGACGGCCTGCTGAACGCCCGCCACGGGGGCGCCCCCCTGGACTCCTGCGATTTCGACCTCTATGTCGATCTAGATCTGGGCCCGTATGACGTCCCCAGAATGGAGCGGCGCGTCAACGGCTGGATCCGCCGCGCGCTGCGGCGCCAGGTCCGGGAGCTCCGGTTCCAAGCGTCCATCAAGCCTCGGGTTCCCTTCGTGCTGGAGGACCGGCCCCTCGCCTCCGACCACCTCACGAGGCTGGAGCTTGTGAGTGTCCAGGGCAACGCTGGCGTTCTTGATTTCTCGTGCTGCCCGGCGCTGGAGGATCTCAAGATGGAGGATTGCGATGTTCGGTCGGTGGAAATGCATTCCCCGTCCTTGAAACATCTGAGGATCATATACTGCCTCTTTTATTCCAACTACCGCACTGGGATGTCTTTCCCGAGCCTCGTTTCATTTGATTTCATTACCAATGCCGGAAGGGTTCCAATGCTTGAAAGTATGCCATCTTTAGAAATTGCAAAAGTTCGATTCAATCACTTCTATAATGATCGATGTGACAATGGTCGCTTGGATGATTGTGGAGATGCTGCCTGTGATGGTTGTTATTACTATTACGGTCCTGATGATTACAACTGCGTGTTTCTCGAAGGCTTGACAGAAGCTACAGACTTGGAATTGTCAGCTTATCCTGATCTGGTATGCTCACAGCTGCCTTCCTGGTATTCAGTTTTGGAATTGTGTTGACATACATAGCTCAATAGCTGTATTTCAGCTGTTCCTTTCAGATCATCGTATTTCAATGAACATTCCCTGTAGTTTGTTGACCATGTCAATCTGTCATGCTATATCAGTTTACTAGAACTGTTTTGTTCTTCTGCAATTACTGATATTGTTTAACTAAAAATGAGATGCCTTGTAATTGATATGTCATGTTAGTTTCAGAATGGCTTATGCAGCAAACATAGCGATGTTTTATAGAGTAGATTAGCAATTTAGCACCTCTATAAAAGATATGAAGTCTAGACCTTTTTCATCTGCATGTTAACTCAGGCTTGTATTTTAGTTTTTCTTTTGCAGCGTTTTCATTATTTGACTTTATGCCCTTGCACTTTTCCTAGTATGTTTTCAACAGGGATTTGGAGTGGTGCCCTGCATTTAGCAAGTTAAAGACTTTGGTTCTTGGCAAATGGTTTGTGTCTGCTGACTTCAGTGGACTAATTTGGTTCCTCCATCACGCACCTCTTCCGGAGAAACTTACTCTGAAGCCTTCAAAGGTACGTTTATGTTCTTTACACGTGTCCAGTCTTTATTTTGGTTTTGTTTATTTGTTGAGTAAAGTATCATTTGCTCAACTCCGCCTATGGTGGGGCGCCTATGGTGTTCCAGCATAGCAGGTCCCAAGCCCTGGTAAAGGAGGAGGGTTGTGTTAGGCTTGGCGAGCCAATGTAAAAACTTAGCTACTCATATGGACATGAAACCCAAACTCATGTTGGGTTTTAACTCTAGCCTACCCCAACTTGCTTGGGACTAAAAGACTTTGTTGTTGTTGTTAAAGTATTCATTCGCTCCAGGTACGTAACAATTTAATGAAGACGCAGGGAAGTTACAAGCCATTGGAACAACCAATTGCAGCTAGCCATCTTCAGGTTGTTGAAATCATATGTAAAGATGTTGATGAGATAGTACTTCAAAATTTAAAGGTTTTGAATGCCAATGGCATACCACTAGAGAAAATCAGAATCCAATGTTCAGACGGTAAGTTAACTATGAACTGCCATGATACTTTCTGCAGTTGTCAATTTATAAAACCAAGTATTACCAATAACCAAACTGGGGCTCCTGTGAATGTTCTCCTGCTTCTACTTTTGCAAGCATTCATGTTGGCAAGTTTCGTCCCATAAGCAGCCCATTTTGATTGAACATTGAAGTCGTTGCCATCAGACCCTGCTCACACAAATAAATATGTGAATATCTGATTAAACAGTGAAGCCATGCTTCTCCTTGAGAATCTTGAATATGCTCCTCTTTGTGTCTCTTGAATTTGCTTTTCTATCCTGCCCTTTTACTTGAATTTGCTTTTCTATCCTGCCCTTTTAGTTGCACCTTGCATGTGTGCCTGTGTAGTTTTAGTTCTTATACAGAACCCATTGCTCCTTATATTAGTTGAGATGATCTTATTTGTCAACATACATATCAAATAAGTAATTTTTTAAAAAAATCATTCTATGGTATTTTGATGAGGTTGCAGGCTAGTCCAAGGGTGGCTCTTATTATTGTAGACAACTTCCATACTTCATGAATTGCTTCTCGTATCATTTTTTTCAAACAGTTAAAAACAACATTTCCCAGTAGAGTTAATTGAGCTTTTGTTTCCCCTTTTATTTTACAGGTTATAATTTTGTGTGTACTGATATAAACACCAGTTAGAAGTGAGAAGTACTAGGCTGCTGATGGCCCTAGTAGATCATGTAAAGGTAAATGGAATATTTGGTAGCTGCCTTTTTTCCATAGCTTATAGGGACATCATGTCCTGTTACTCCAGTTTAGTTTATCTTGTGTGGAAACCTAGTTCCATCACATTTTGATGAGTGGCTTTGCAAGAACTTATCCTGTTGAAGTTGCATTGTTGATCTTAATAACCTTTCTATATATCATTCACTTTTGGATACATCACTTTGATGTACCGCTAAATGAAACGGATACCGTCGAGTGTTTTACCATTCTGTCCTTCCACCTGGTACCTCCCTTACTTCCTCTCTTGGGCATTGACATTGGTCTGCAGCAGTCGGATGCAATGGTGTACAATGGTGGGATCGTGTCAACTTCCGCCCGCAGTTGTCTTAAAGCCACCGATCAGATAGACTTCTCTGCTGCTCTGCTTCAACTGGTGACAGCCTCTCCTCCACCTTCTTCACTGGCCGGAAAAGGAGAGAGGCTGTGGCTGAAGAGTTTGGAAATTGATTATGTGCCGTGATGATGCATGTCATTTAGGAGGTATCTCTACAAGGTAGAGAATACTAGTTTCCGTTGTGTTTCTACACGGGAGTGCCTAGTTAGTAGAAACCTCCTATCTAGTTGTTTATTATGCACTCATCAGTCAACAATTTGGGATGTGTAGGCCTATATATAATGTAAGCTGATTCCGGTAAGATGTTGCCTGATCCGTGCTTTATATGTGAATCGATGTCAGTTAGTTAGTGCAAGATTTGAACATGCATCGGAGCAAGCAGTGTCCTGTAATAGCGTCTGATATGAATACTATGTTCAGCAGCCATTCCTGAAGACGAGCACTTGCAGACTAGTTTTGCTGGCCTGCTCCAGACTCTTCTTGAGTACTCCGTACGTGCAATCAAATCCAAATGTCCCCCTATACCAGGCTAGCAGTGGGTGTTTAGATACAAAAAAAATTTTTTTGGAATTGTGCTACTGTAGCATTTTCGTTTGTATTTAGCAATTAGTCTCCAATCATAAACTAATTAGGCTTAAAAGATTCGTCTCGTGATTTACAACAAAAGTGTGTAATTAGTTATTACTTTTACCTACATTAAGTGCTTCATGCATATGTCTAGAGATTGATGTAATGGAGATGTAATGGAGAGAGTGTAAAAATTTGAAATTTAGAGGGGAAGTAAACAAGGCCTAGGATGAGAGAAAGGCAACCATCTGAACTCTGGATCTGAGATCCTGTCACATCGAATCTTTAGAAGATCACATCCAATCTTTAGGTGTATGTACGAAGTATTATATAGGTGAAAAAATAACTAATTATATAATTTTATTATAAATCACGAGACGAATCTTTTGAATCTAATTAGCTTAAGATTGGACACTAATGGCTAAATACGAACGAAAATGTTACTGTGCTTAAAAAATTTTAGAGGTGCAACTAAACGCAGCCTGAGTGGGGAAAAAACCGTTGGGATCGGTGGCTTCATGTTGCCTCGGACGATCGAGAAGGCAAACATGAAGCGCTCCGCAAATCCAAATGTTCCCCTGCCAGGCTAGTAGTAGTAGGACGAGGGAAGCCCTTCGTCTCATCTCATTATCCTCTCATCTCATCCGCCAATGCTGCGCCGCAACCCAACCCGCATCGAGCTCTGCTCCGCCGACCGCGACGAGCTCGAAGAGCACCTCCGCGCCGCCGCGGGGAGCACCCCAGCACCCACCACCACCCCGAACGACCCAGCCGGCTACACCACCCCGTCTCCAGTCCCAGGCCCACAGACCTCCTCCCTCCTCCACCTCCTCCACCCGCCGCCGGGCGCCGCGCCCTCCAAGGCCCAACGCATCGGCATCGGCCTCTCCACCTCCACCCCTCCCCAGACCCCGCCCCCGCCCTCGCGACCACCCCATCCCCACCGCCATGGAGGTTGAGATCAAGCTCCGCCTCCCCGACGCCGCGGCGCACCGCCGCCTGTCCGCGCACCTCGCGCCCCGCCTCCGCCGCACCCACGCGCAGCGGAACCTCTTCTTCGACGCCGCCGCGCGCACGCTCGCTGCCGCCACCGCCGCGCTCCGCGTCCGCCTCTACGACGACGACCGCGGCGTCCCCGCGCGCGCCGTGCTCGCGCTCAAGCGCCGCCCCCGGATCGACGCCGGCGTCAGCCGCGTCGAGGAGGTCGAGGAGCCACTCGACCCCGCGCTCGCGCTTGCCTGCGCAGACGACCCCGCCCGCCTCGGTCGGCTCGACTCCCCGATCGTCCGCCTTGTCGCCGACGAGTACGGCGTCGGCGGGGACGCCGCGCCCTTCGTCTGCCTCGGCGGCTTCAGGAACACGCGCGCTGTCTACGAGATCGAGGACGAGGACGAGGACGAGGACGGGGACGGCAGTGGCGGCGGCCTCGTGCTGGAGCTCGACGAGACGCGGTTCGACTTCGGGACCAGCTACGAGCTCGAGTGCGAGACGGCGGAGCCTGACCGGGTCAAGGAGGTGCTGGAGCGCCTGCTCACCGTCGCCGGCGTGCCCTACGAGTACTCCCGGACCAACAAGTTCGCCTGCTTCATGGCAGGGAAGCTGCTTCCTTGACTAGGCATGCCTTGTGCTCGGTATTCCCTTCGCTCGGCTCCATTAAGCTGCATTGAACAACTTGAATGTTAGCAACTCTTTGATTAATGGCGAAATAAGTGTGGCTTCTCATATTTGGTGTATGCTTTGGTTTTCTGGCAACTGAACTTAATCCTGAGCCTCATCAAATTAGGTTTCTCCCAAATCCTTGGGGGCAACTCATCTAATGTAGTGTACTAACTTGTCATTTGAGTACAAGAGCAGCTGTTAGGCCATGCCACCACCTCTGTACCTCTGTAGCTCATAATTGTTACCTTGTGAGGATCAATTTACATAGAGTAGCTTTATAAGCAACACTATGTTGATCCGAGACAGATAATTATGGACCGAGACAGTTGTAGTGCAGTATAAAAGTTGAGGCTACAACCGCAAGCAAGCAAAGTTTGTTAATACACATCTCCTGTTCTTCAGGTTTCAGTCTGATGGCATGTTGGAGATGCTGACATTAGGAATTTAGGGTTCATGGGTTACCAAGGGAAAATGGATACAATAAACAATATATTGCATAATTGGATTTCAATTTTCAAACATCGATGGCACATAAAATCTACATGTGAATCCATTTTCAAGAAAGTGAACATCTGCTAAAAGTTCAGCAATAGTTTGGAAACTAAAAATCAAGGGTCACAGCCCTGCAGCCCCTGCCCGCCACCTTTGTGTTGGCTAGTGGTGATTTTTTGTGGGGCTGAAGCGCTTTAGCATTTGATGAAGAAACAATGTATAAGTTTTGTTGTGTGTTGAATAGACTACTGACTGCTCAGACCATCTGAAAGAAATAGGGGCATGCTTTTGATGAGTGAGTAGTGGTACCCTCGTAATTTAAGTCTTTTCTTTTGTCAAGTCAACAGAAACAAGGTAGGAGCGTAAGCTAAAATATGTTTCATCAAATATTCTTCAAGAAAGATTATGTTTTTCAGCGTGAGAAACATGTTTAAGCGAACATGAGGCAGTGCTGATCAATTGGTATGTGCCTAATTTAAGATCTCTACCTCAAAAATAACTTTAAAATATCATGTTAAGCAAGTTTTACCTTGGGTCTCTGTGTTCAGTTCCCTTCTGGATAATAACATCACAAAAAGATTATCAAGAAGCATGGTATACCTTTTGCTGTTCTGTTTTGTTCCCTTCTGATATGTTCTGTTCTGTTCCCTTGTGAATAATAAATTGAGCTCTGTTGCTTTTGATAACACCAATTTTTTAAATTTTGGGCAAAAACTATGCCTTCCAATTGCCCATATCACGATTATATAGAGTTTTGTGGTAACTGTTCAGATAATGCATTGTGGATAATGGATTATATAGAGTTCTATGGTAACTGAAGGAGTGTTCAGATAATGCATTGTGGATAATGGATTGTGGCTGAAAAATGAAACCTGGAGTATTTGTACTAACTGGCTATTGATTCTGTGGTTACTAAGGGAGCATATTCAGATATTGCATTGTGGACAATGTCCCGTGGTTGAAAAATGCAGCCTACTCTCAGGCTTTGCCAATAAACCTGCATGCATGGCCCAATGCCAAAGGTGTGACGAACGCATCGACCTTTCATCTCTGTGAACAAGCAGGCATTGTTACTGAAAAAAGATGTCAAGATCTCCATCTAAATGGAACGGTGTGGGATCTTATTCCAGAGGTCATTGGTACTATGCATGGCCCAATGCCAAAGGTGTGACGAACGCATCGACCTTTCATCTCTGTGAACAAGCAGGCATTGTTACTGAAAAAAGATGTCAAGATCTCCATCTAAATGGAACGGTGTGGGATCTTATTCCAGAGGTCATTGGTACTATGTATGAGCATCAGCGTGAAGCATTTGAGTTTATTTGGACAATTTAGTTGGTGATCGGCTAAGAAAAGTTATGGAGTTCGAGCAAAACATGATGTTGTTGGCGGATGTGTGATCTGTCATGCACCAGGAACAGGAAAGACACGATTAGCTATTGTATATTTATCCATACAAACTCGCAAAGTTGTAATTGCACTATTGCAGTATATCATATACTCGCTACTCGTAGTTTTATTCCCTAAATAGAAGTGGCTATCTCTAGGTGTGATAGTCAAGCAATGCTATCGTTTTTCTTACACGTTTTGTTGTAAAATTCTGCAGTGGCAAGATCGATCTACGCACATAAGGAAGCCTAAAGTGGAGGTTTAGTTTACATCACCATCTCTAATTTTAAAAACATTCTGCACTACCTGTAGAATCATGATGCTACTCACTGCACTAGCATACTCACTACGCTAGCAAAGCTCAGGGAGAAAGAAAAAAAAGCGTCTGCTGCGTCGGTCGAGTCTCGTGTGCTATGTTAATGGGCCGCGGCGCAGCGGGCTGCCGCCTTCTCTAATTATTAGTTAGGCCCACTAGTAGCGCAATGGTCGAAGTCTCCTAACAAAGCAGATGCTGCTCCAATTCCTATTTCTTTGTAATATAGAGTTGTCAAAAAAACCCTATATTTCTTTATTGATGAATTGAATCTTTCTCTTTATTTTGGCCAAGTAGTAATAGTGTTCTTATACCGATTATATAATTCCTGTATCCGAATATTTTTTATAAAAAATACTATATTATGCGATATATGGATGAATAAAGTATCGCTAATACTCTTGCTAGCGAATTAGAAAAGCATGCAGGTATCCGTACATACTCCCTCCGTCCCTAAATAACTGTCGTTGTTGGTGTGCGTGTCGCAAGTTTGACTCGATTTGTAGAAAATACGTGCAACATTTGTATCTCCAAATACAATTATTAAAAACTAGATTCAAATATCTTTCCAATGATACTAATTATATACCATAAATGTTAACATTTTTTAATATGTATTTAATCAAAGTTGTTTCTCGGAAAGTGAAAACGACATATATTTAGGGACAGAGGGACGCGTGCTTGCAACTTGTTGGCTTGAAAATTAATGCGCATTTGTTCTTACTGCTATCATCATCATGTATTAATATGGGAATACAATTCTCGTATAATGTTTTTCCTAATTATTTTGTATAGTGATGTAATGCATCTGCCGCTAGTAATGCCAAATTTCACTTAGATGTTATTTGGTTCAAGCATTTTTCGACGTGACCTGATGGTGATACTTTCCGTTTGCTTCGCCATCAATGGGATCCGACAGTAGGGTAACGTATAATGTGCTTCGGTGTTGATTACACTTGAGCTGCGCACCTGTTCGCTCTGTTATGGATCAATCAAACAAGACATAATCGATTCCCTTCCCATTCCAGCGACGTCACCTTTATGCAACCACAAACAACAACCTACTTGCATTCTCTACTGTGTTGATTTTTGGTAAACTGGTCTCTTGTGGAACCAGGATTATTTAGCAAAAGTGGAATTTACTTGGTGCAACCCCAAACTGAAGCGTCACATTCTTTTGTTCGGTAAGAACATATATAGACAAAACGATTTGTAAACATACCTTGTCGTTGTTCCAATAGTATGGCATGCCACATTGGCACTGTTACGTCGACACTTAAGCGGGGTAGTTTGACTATGCCGGTACTTGTGCTTATGCTTCAGTCAAACGGTAATAACTTTTATATAAGTATTAATATTTTTAAAACACAACTGCCTATTACCTCAGTTGGTTAGAGCGTCGTGCTAATAACACGAAGGTCACAGGTCCCAAAATTTGAGTTTTTTTTTGTTCTACTTTCTTTTTTTTTAATAAAAATGATTTTTCTGAAATTTTTTGGGTGTCCTTTTCTTTTGGTTCTATACTTTTTCTTATATATAAAAATGATTTTTTTGGAATTTTTTGAAAGTCCTTTCATTTTACTGCCGTCACTGTCATGGTCACATAGCAGCTAGCCAGACTGGAATGCAGCACAGAGCATGGCAGTGGCAAAGCATGGACCTGAACCGGCTGCCGTTGTGCCATCTTCCATCAAGTTTCAGGCAGCTGCCGCATCATCTCTATGTCGGCGGTGACGGGAGGCAGCTGAGAGCAAGTATAGTAAGGTTTCTCAGTCGGTGAGATGAAGTCCACCTCAAGTCCTCAACACAAAAAGTGTCACGTTAGGGGAGAGGTGGTGGAAGCGGCGCTTATCCTCTCGCCGGCTAAAACGCAAAATACAGGGTGGAACAGCTCTCTCATAGCCGGATGCTAGCGAGGAGCGGGCGTTTAGTTCTCCTATGTGATACGGCCTGTCTTTTAGCTTACTTATTATATAGGTAGACTATATTATTTACTATATGTGACACGGCACCTTCGTTTAACCCGCAGCGGGCTAAATTATTAGCCTTGCTCTGACGTACGGCTGGAGAGAAGCGGCGTGCGCGCCACTTGCTTTTGCGGTTTTCCGGCCGAATAGCCGTTTCTGCGGAATGGGACACGGGAGGCGTGGGCGGCTAGACGCCTGCCCAAGTGTGCGGACGCGGCCTTCGGTGCCAACCTGCTGCCGTTGCCCCACATCAGGAATTCAGGACCCTGCATGCCGTGCGAAATCTTGCAGGCCGTTCAAGACAAAAGCTACGGTAGTAGGCTGCCGAATCCTCCAAGCCTACGTCCTGACCAAATCCATCCATCGGTGATCCATCGGTCCACGCATGGCTGCTGGAGCCTGGAGTGGTGTACTGCTGACAGCTGAGTGCTACTGTGGTGGTAACAGTAATAGTGACAGTGACGGTGATGGTTAGTACAAAGCTAGCTAGGTGCTCTAGATCGATCCTTTGCTTGTACGAGTAGAGTTGTAGGAAAAGATGGATGGTGTAATGGGCTACGTGATCAATATCTAGCGATTTTGCCGGATGGGGGCTGGCAGGAGGAACATGTTGCACTGTTGTTTGCTTCTTTCCTGGCTCCACCGGCTACTGGGCTGTTGTTGTCTGCATTTGACGAGCAACAAACCCTATGGCATAAGGTTCTCATGCTTCAATCATACGGTAAGCGGGAGCGAGCTAGCTAGCTGGTGGCATTGTAGTCTATGGACCACTTTAAAATTTGGTCCATAGTTAAATTGTAGATCAGCTCTCTAAAACTATGAAGATTGCATATGGACCACTCAACAATTTTGCTTTACACCAAAGATGGATCACCGTAACACTAAATCCTAGCTACAGCATAGGTTTCAATAGGTTGTTAAAGAAAATTTCCTGAGCCGAGCCTAGATGAGATTCGCATGGCGTGCGAGGTTTGTTTCCTTAGAACTTAGGTCTTGGTTGCCTTGCCATCCAAAAGATGGCCTGACCATATATATGTCTGTCTGGATCCCTTAGGGTGTCCACAACAAGGTAGCTCCGAGCTAGGTTGTTGGCTTGTTGCACACGGAGGAAAGAGAGAGCAGAAAAACAACTTGCTAGCGATGGATACTAGATAGTCTCGCACGGAACCCAATAACTTTCTCTCACACAACTCTTTTGTTTCCCTGCATCAGTTTTTTTTATTTCTTCTCTCGTGTACACGTCAGCTAGCGATTTAAGGAGAGTGCTTGGGACGCCCTTAGAATTAACAGTTAGCTACTAAAATCAGCTAGGGCACTATTTTGATTCTGAGCTAATAGTCAACTACTAGCCTTACCAACCACAACCATCCAGTGATTTTAGCTAGTTCGCTGGCTAATACAACCAACAGATGTTAACTCTAGGGGAATCTAAATGATCAAAAAAGCTCCTATGTGGAGAGACTTGCATGCCAATTTTACTAGTGTATAAGTCCCTTCACTAATACTATCACGTACATGATAAATTTAGTTTAGAAAACATTTTTTATTCTCTGCATAAGTAGATTAATCGTGGTCTATTAAGTGTCGACCTTATTTCTCGTATGTCCCTTTTGGTTGAAGTGTTTTCTTGTGTGTCTACATATGTTACTGTTATGACTATATATAATTTGCCGTATTTCCACCTTTTCTCTATTAAACCAGGGAAGTTATTCAGGTATGTGATGACAAGGTTTCCCAAGGTTATAAAGTCAAAATTCCACTATACCTTTTTATGGAAAATAATTTCTAGTTAAACGTATGGATCGCTAAACAACACAAATTGTGAAAAGAAAATGTATTGTGAAGTACACTAAGATACTTTTGATCCGTTGGCCTATATCGACTAGAACTACACACTAAGATTGCAATGGTATTAAGATGATGCTTGGTTCCTAGCCGCACTCAGCCACGTTCCACTCATGGTGGCGTGGCGGCGCTGCAATGGCGAAAATTTATACTCCCTCTACTAGAAAAGATTATTTTGGGGGGAGGAATCCAAAAAAGAATATAATTCTAACATAGTATACCGAATTAAAATATATTAAATTTAACTTATGTATAAAAATATAAATAGATATAATGTCAAATAAGTATCATTAGATTTGTTTGTGATATATATTTTTTTATAATATGCTTAGTTGATGTTATAAATATTGATATTTTTATCTATATATTTGGTCAAACTTTAAACACTTTAACAAAAAAATCACCTATAATTATAATCTTTTGTGGACAAAGATAGTACTACATACGTAAAGCTGTGGCTACGAAAGCTCAATCACTAACTAAACAACCACACTAATAAATACGATAACCTTGGGCATGGGCGTGTGTCAGAAACCAGACGCGTCCATCCACAAGGCCAACAACAGAGCCAAGTGCTTGACTGTAAGTCAAACTATAAAATTTAAGATATACAACATTTTTCTCTTATTTGTCTATAATAAAAGGCTTGTTTATTATTATATGATACTAGTACTTTTTTCCTATGTCCCACGTCCGCTTTCATATTTCTCCTCGCATTCACTCGTTATATGGGTCGACTACTGTCTAAGCCAAACTTTCTCCTTTTTTGCTTTTTCTATCCTTCACGTCAGAAAAATGCTAACTTGCTCTTAGCCTTGTCAAGCATCTCACCTTATCTCATCTCATTCCTTGCCGTTTCCTGGGAGAGAGATAGGGATACGGAATTAACGGACATACGGCCACCAGCGCTGCCGCAGGCAGAGACAGAGACAGGAGTGCACGAGCACGCTCACGTGCGCATCGGATACCCGCTGGCCCACCGTTCCTCCCTGCGGGCCCCGCGCACTCTGGACTGTGGACGGGGCGGCGGACGCTTTTTATTCAGGGCCGCACGTACGAATACGAATCCGGCGTGAAAAACGCGGGAACGATGCCTTGGCCGAACGACGCGGAAAGCTACGCGCGGGATAACCCAGGTACGCTAGCTTCTTTTTTCTTATTCTTCTCATTTCTTTCTTTTTTCTTTTCTTTTCTTTCTTTTTTATTTCTCTTTCTTTATTTTCGTGCTTTATTTTTGTTTCTTTTATTTTTTATGTGATTTTTTATTATTCTTTTCATTTTTTACATTTTTATGTTTCTTTTATTTCTTTTTCTTTTCTTTTCTTTCCTTTCCTTTTCTTTATTATTTTTCTTTCCTTTCTTCAATTTATTCTTTAATTTTGTTTATTTTTTTCGTTTCATGTCATTTTTTATTATTCTTTTTATTTTTATATTAATTTTTATTGTTTTTTGCTTTTACTATAATTAATTATTATGCTTGTTTTACTTTGTTTTATTTTTATATTTTATTCTTTTTTGTATTTCTTTCTTTTTCCTTTCCTCTTTTGTCCTTATGTTTTTTATAGTTTTTTATCTTCTATTTTCCTATTTTACCTTCCTTATTTTATGTTTAATTTTTTTATTTTCTATATTCCATGAGATGCTATGGTCATATAGTACGGATGTGATGATCTAACTTTGTGATGTTCACGTGGATAGTATAGATGTGATGTTTTATTATGTACTTTGCGATGCTCATGTGGTATATAATGTCATGTTCTATGATGTTTTTGTAATGTTTCATGTAGTATACATGTGATGTTCTGTGATGTTTTTTATGTTCACGTGGTATATATGTGATGTTCTATAATGTATTTTTGTGATGTTCGCGTAGTATACATGTGATGTTCTATGATTTTTTTTGTGATGTCCACGTGTTGTACATGTGATGTTCTATGATATTTTTTTTTCTGATGTTCACGTAGTATACATGTGATGTTCACGTAGTATACAATGATGTTCTTATGATGTATTTTGTGATATTCACGTTGTATACATATGATGTTCCATGATGTTTTTTGTGATGTTCGCGTGATACACATGTGATGTTCTATGATGTATTTTTTAATATTCTATTTCATTTCTTTTATTTTCAAGTTTGCTTTTTTATTTTGCATATATTCCATGGTATATGGAATGTATTATGGTATGTTTCCTACAATGACATGTTTGGTGTTCCATGGTTATTTTATTGTTTAGTTAGTGTTGATGTTATGTTTTTTTGTTAAACATACCCTTGCATAGTTCAAAGCATATATATTATTTTTATAAATATTATAATACTATCGCATTAACTTATACTTTGTTCTCCTAGATCTAAAATACTATTGTCTTGAACCGAGAATATTTTTCTTGTAAAGACGGAACGTTTTTTTTGCTGAACCTAGAGCGACGTCCCTATTTAATAAAAGAAAATGTTCTTCCTTCATGTGAAAAATGTTCGATATAAAATTCTATCTAAATATATTTATATGGGGTCTTGTTTTGAAGAATTTATTACAAGAAACATAATGGTGCAATCAAAATTTAATTTGGATGTTTATTTTGTAAACTATAGATTTTTTAAATTCACGACAAACCATGACATCACCGTATTATTTATAATATACTTACATGCACTTGTACGTCCTGGAAGGCGTGCTTCGGCCGGCGCGCGGACTCGGTCCGAACTCAAGATGACAACGGGTATGTACCCGACGGGTAGTGCCCACCCGTACCCGTACCCGCACCCGCAAAATTTTACCCGTCGGGTTACCCGTACCCGTATGCGGGTAAAAAAATAGTTCCATACCCGTACCCACCAGGTAATTCTCATCCGACGGGTAACCCGTACCCGATAGCATACCCGAAAATTACCTAAAAATATCAAATAGTCACATGCAAAAATAAATCATTCTAAGCTTCCAACAAGTTACAAACATGCTAACAAACATTATTAGCATCATTACAACAAAGACAATCTACTAGAAATACAGTGGATGTCTCAATAGGTCAAATTCATGACTTATATGCGCTAAAATAACTGAGGTTGGCTAGTTATTTTTGCGGGTATGTCTTACCCGCGGGTATGCGGGTATGGGTAGTATACACCCGCACTCGTAACATACCAACGGGTATAAAATTCATCCCATACCCGCCTTTTTATCGGGTAATACCCGTCAGGTACTCGGGTTTCGGGTATCCATTGCCATCTCTAGTCCGAACGCTCGGCCCCTAGCAGCCAAAAACGTCCCTACGCCGATGACGATTGAGCGTCCCGCTGTGTCGGAATCCGTTTCGGAGCTGACGTGGCAGGATGGGTCAGCGTCGTCCGACTCGGATCGCATGTGGCGGTGATGATTCCGGACGAGTCAGCGCATCCGTGGACGGCAGCTGGATGCGTGCTTCCATCCATTGGCTACTCTATCTATTATTACCCAAGTAGTAATAGTAGCCATATACTGGTATTGCATTATGCGTGGCATAGAGAATACTCTCGCTTGCACGCCGCTTGATCGCAACGTCTTGAGATAGACTCTAGAAGGAATTCATCATCAGTCACGCGCATGATTATTAGATTACATTATACTAGTACTGATGATTGATCACGCGCCAATGAAAGCTATGGGTTTCTCAGAGTTTCGAAGGGGGCCGTGATAGAAAAAAAAAGTCGCACAGAAAACCATCAGTTTTACTTTTATCCGATGGTAGAGGCATGGTGGCATGACATTATCAACACCGTGCATGGCTTTCAAATCGAGCTGGTGGACAAGATGTGCGTGACAATAGCGTGCTTTTGATGGTTTTATCCGTGCAAGTCCGATGACAGATGCTGAGGTGCATATTCATTATAGTCTCATATGTTTAAATATGAGACATATGTATGTGCTATTTTATAGACAAGAATATATGACTAGTATCTAAAGAAAGATATTTTATTTATCGTTGGTTAGTGCATGAATATACATCCAGCTAGGCGTTAACATAGTAGCATGACGAACCGAACTAACATTGGCAAAGGAACTCCGTGAGGTTTCAAAGGGCATGCTCGGTTTCTTCGGCGGCTTGCCTCACCTCGCCTCGCTTGGTCTAACAAGGCTAATCTTGTCGGCCGAGCAAGCCAAATTGGCTCATTCCTGAATGGAATCAAGGAAAACCTGGGTGATCTTGTCCACCAAGCAAACACATGGTTTTCTCTAGTCTCTATCTTGGTGAGTTAAAACTGTAGCCAACAAAGGATCCAAGCATCCCCTTGATTAGTTGATTGTATCAACCGCATATATATATATATATATATATATATATATATATATATATATATATATATATATATATATATATATATATATATATATATATATATATATACTCCCTCCATGTTGGTAAAAGAAGTCGTTTTGGATAAGGTTTGGGTCAAACATTGGGAATATAAATCATGAATAACTTCTAAGTCGTTGAGTTTGGAAATATGAAAACAATATGAATAGATTTGTCTTGAAATATACTTTCATAAAAGTATACATATATCACTTTTGAATAAATATTTTTATAGAAAAATAAAGTCAAAGTTATACTTTGGAGACCGTGTCGTTGTCCAAAACGACTTCTTTTACCAACATGGAGGGACTATATATATATATATATATATATTCTATGTATTACCCTGGGTACTAAATTATAATCTCTACCCGAGCCCAACTCACCGAGCCCGACGGAGCCAACGACGCGTGCGCTCGTTGCGTCGGATTCCCCTCGGACCCGAGCGTCGGTTCCCCCGCTCCACCTCATCTTTATACTTTCGAGTTTTTTTTTGTTCTAAATCTAATTTCCGAGATCGTGGGGAGCAGGCGCCGGTTTCGCCGAGCTCGCCGCCCCCTCCGCCCGTTTCGCCCAGCTCGCCGCCCTCCGCCGATCGAGCCAGCTCGCCGCCTCCTCCGCCGCACAAGCCCTGCTCGCCCCCTCCCCCTCGCCTCCGCAGCCTCTGAGGTGGTTTCCGCGGTCTCCGACGCCTCCGAAGCCTTCGACCGCTGCCTCTGCAGCCCCGGCGGTGGCCCCGTCGGTGGTGCTGCCTATCCACTGCTATCGCAGGCACATATCGCCGTCGCCCCCGCCGCAAAAGCCTTCCTTGCCGCCGCCCCCACCGCAGACCCCAGATCGCCGCCGCCCTCGCCGCACGACCTCAGCTCGCCGCCGCCCCTGCTCCCTGGTTCGGCACCGGCCAGCTCGCCGCACTTGGGCCTGCGGTTGCTATCCATCACATTACCTCGTCGCCCCTGCGGTTCCACCCCACAACCCCGTACTCTTCTCACCCCATCAGGTTGCCGCCGCCACATGCTGAGGGCGAGATTTCCAGGTGATGGGCGGCCGGAGAGCTGGTTGTGCGGGCAAGAGGGACTCTGCTGACCTTGGCGTGGTCAGCCCCCTCGTCGCAGGTATCATATCCACATGATCTGTTTTGATTTTGTCTTAAATCTTGCCTACATCCGTGGAGGGAGAGTTGTGATTTTTCGCACATATTACAACCTGATGAATAGAAATTGCGTGGCGTCTGCAGGATCCATGGAGGGAGGCAATAGACATGTAATTCATTGTAACGATTTATGATGATGTCCATGCTGCGGGACAAATGAGCCCCCTCAGTTGTAATCCTGTATTGCCTCACATGATTTGTTTCTTAAGGTTCGTTTGATACATGGAGAGGGAAGATTTGTTCTGATTTTTCTAAGGTAAACCATCTCACACACATGCAGCCTGCCATTGTTAGGACCCATGCAAGAGGGCAGGAGAGCATGGGAGAATTGACATGCAATCCATGAACATGCAGAACTGATTTGAAGGTTCTCCAGGTTAATTAGTCCACACATACTACAGCCAAACCAGTTTGCATCAAATGTGCCCTCGCTTTTCAAGTGTCAGGCTATTGGAGTGGAAGAGGTGAGCAGTTTAGAGGCTTGATCCTGGATTCTTTCTCTGTTATCATGCTCCAGCCATGTGTTTCTTTATTTGGTTTGACATAGATTTAGCAACAATATGCCATTTTCAGATCTATGATGACAGGCATAGAAATAGACCAAGGAGACTATTTTGATCTTGTCACTGTTTTTGTGGTCTTATGTATTTATGAGCTTGGTGAAGTGGTCACAATAATGAATCACACCTAATGAGTGTAAGGAGACACTCACCTAAGAAACTATCGTGCATTTGATTCCTAGTAATTATTTTTGGTAGAACACATATTTTCACATTTGAAATATTACCTAATCAGTGTGGTGTGTCATTATGCGCAATAGCCAATAGGTATTGCCTCTTGTGCTAGTTAGATCAAGTTTCTGATGAACGAGTATAAATTATTTTTCTAAACCACAGTTACCTGCAACTGAACTGATCTTCTTAGCTTAAGGAATATATCAGTATTTTGTTTCATCTCAGAAGAGCTAAAATGTTTGTTGCTAAGACCTAACAGCTACACAATGCAATATTCAAATGTCATATCATGAAAATCTTATATGATAATTTGCTTTCATGTGAACTCTCAGCTTATAAATAATGTTTGTCCGGATGTAATCTCAGATGAAAAGCTTATTGCAATATACATTATTCTTCATGGGATGATTTTTTTCTTAAAATTTATTGTTAGTTTCCGGAGGCCAAGAGAAGTTATTTATCCTCTTTTCTCTCTTTATTTTTTTGCAGATCCCAGGCGCTCGCCATCAATGCATCCTCCATCTACTCCCTATGATTACTCACATAGGTAGTTTCTTCTACTATTACTGATTTGTTTGTGTGGATGTGTGGCTAATTATGCTTGAAGATTTACAATAGTAAAAATTTTGCATTTGTTTCCAACTTTCCATTGGAAATTAGCTTTTTTCAGTCTTGTTAATTTTGCAATTTTAAACATTTAATTTATGGTTGTTGTAGCTTCCAAATCATTAACACTAGTTATTTCTGTTTTTTTATCAATTTTAGTTAGCCTTCCACCAGTAGGAGACGTCTGCTTCATCTTCACTCCATCAGCAACAGTGGCGTGCCGCTAGCACAGAAAAGGTATGCTGGAGAATGCTCTACACTTTTTTGGACTTATCACTGTCTCCACCAGTCATAATTTTGGCATTGATTTTATTATTTATCTATCTTGATCTATGTATGCACTTGTTGCAGATTTAAGGTTTCTGACTGTTAATCATTGTGGTATGCTTTTGACAATTGCATATGTGAGCACCTGATGCTCATATGCTCTTGAATCCCAAAGCTGATCATTCTTGTCCATATGCTCATGTATTCTAAAATTTCTGTATCCTATTATGCATGCCACTTTGCTTCCTGCAAGATCATTTGTATACTACTCATATGCTCATCTTTAAATATGTACATCGATGTATCTTGTCACTTTAATACTCATTTCATGATTAGAATTTCCCAGAACCTGGAAACTTCATGGTGGATGCACATTGTATCGTATCTGATTCTGCTTGGTTGGTGTTCAAGTTCTTAAATTAATTATGTAGCAGTCTCTAAAAGTATTTCTGCTATCTCAGATAATTCAAACTAGCAGATAATTAATTATCTACCAGTCCCTAAAAGTATTTCTGCTCATATGCTTCACGATAGCTAGTTGAAACGTTGTTCATGTATTATCACATAATATCATACAGTAATTGATTTGTTGTTTAAAATTACAGGCTTATTAGCTCTTGGGTTACTTGAATCTTAGTCACATTGGTGTGTGTTGAATTAATGAATTATATGAAGACGCTGCTAGCTTGCTATGGACGACCGCTTTTTAATAGTAGGTACCATCTTCATTCTTCAATTAAGAATTAAATTTGTCATATATCATCCATTCGTGTGGGATATCAATGAGAATGTGATGTGCCTATGTGATTTTTTTATAATATATTAGTTATGTGTTCATGTTCTGCCCTAGCTAAATTTTGGTTGAGCTCCGCCACTGTCTGGCTCCACCCTGCTTTGCATCTTCCTCAATGAGGATGACGCCGGCACCTTGCCTGGTCATTACCGGACGCAGTATGTGGCAGCAGGTGCTAGGTGCTGGCAAAGCTTGGGCTCTACCAGGCACTGCCCCGCTCCACGCCAAGCCGCCCACGCTAGCCTTTCCTGATAGTCATGGCAAGACGCGAATGCAGCTCTTCCCTGTAGGTTGTTTTCTTCTGCCTCTGTTTTCTTCCACTAAAATTGCAGGCACCACATCTTCCAATTCTGGCCCAGAGGCTGCTCTTGACCAAATTGGATTTACCTTTCATATTCACTTTGAAGATATTGTATGCAATTTCAACTTAACTAGCTGCATCACTTCGCGAATCAAACTGTATGCTCATAGGATTTCTAAGTTAAGCAAATTGATTATTCCAGTCTAAAAATTAGGTTTAGTAATTCTTTGCTCACTGAGCTGCTGCGTGCACCAGCAGCCTTGACCTAGCAAGATCCCGATGAGGCATGCACAATCCTTATCTTTTTTTTTTTTGGATTTGGTTTAGGCTAATTTCAGGCTTATCTTATAGATTGTGAATTCTATCTGTTTATCTGATAGATTCATCACATTATTAGTAAATAGTGATCCCTGTCCAATTTGCAGCACTAATAGACATATATTTCAGTATCACAGACATTGATCGGCTGTTGGGAAAAGCCACTACTGCTGCAGCTATAGCTTTTTTTTCCTGCCTCAAGTCCCTTTAGGGGCAGCAGCAGGAGGAGGCTGCAGTGGCGACTTTTTTCTGCTGTGCCGAACAGGTTCACATGTAATGTGAAAACATTTTCCATATTTAAACAGCCATGCTTGATTTAGTATAAAAGGTATTTTTTCAACTCAGCTTATTTCAACGAACACATATGTTGTAACATAACCTTTGCCTCCCCCTTGTAGGTCAGTCATACAATTTTGGTGAGAAAATAGACAGTATAGTGGCTGGCAGGATGGAGGAGATTGGTCAGCAGGGCGGATGAGCGAATGAGGCATAAAACAAAGCAAGGCCATTAGAGTAACCTTGCCTTGTACCTTGACACTAGCACGCCACTTTTTAAACACTTATTTTGATGCTTTGGCACTAACTTTAAACATCATTTTTGTGCTTGTAAAATTGTAGTATGATAGCATTAACTTCTGATACTTCATTCGGCATGGCAGGAAATCTGCAAGCAGAGAACAATAACCTGGGAAGACCAAGTGCACTGAAGAGGTCAAATGCAAAGTATATCTTTTTGAACCTGTGTCTCTCCAATTTTTATTTATCTTGTTCTTTCTTGCTTCAGGGTTTGGACTACAGCTCCTTTATTTTTCTCTATGCAATGCTGAATATCTAAAAGCCATTTCTGTGTATGCCTGTGGTGTTACGGCCTTCAGTGATGGACTGGTTGTTGCTTGGCACAACAAGTTTCTGAAACATTGGTGTAATCTATATGTGCCCTGTGTTCTTTTGTTGTATAGAAGTTTTTTCCTTTTTTCCTTATTTGTACAATTTGTGGTACCCTAATGGTACTCATTAACATTTTTTAACTTACCCTCTATTTTCACTTTTTGTGCTCTGTTTTTTGGATGCGCAATGCCCGGTTGCGGGCCTGCCACTTCTTGATTGCACACACATCGAACGTCAATCTTGCCTTACTCGGATGGAGTCCTCCGGTCCATCAGGTACCCTATACCCGCCTTAATCCCTTTCTCGTGAATCTTGTAAATTTAAGCTGTTGACCATCGAAATGTGGTATTCTAAATAGATTCTTACTCAGTGCCTTCAGTTTCTGGTTGGAGTCGGTCGATAAGTTGCCTGACAACCCAAACAGGGTTGTATTTGAGAGCATATAACAATGTTCAGATTACAATTTTTTTGTGGCTCTCTAGGATGTTGTTAATGTGATGATTCCCCATTTAGGTACGAGGTTCCTTTAGGACAAGAGGTTACCCTCCTAACCGGGTAGAGCTTCTTTATAGTTCACTAGTTGCACAGATGATAAAGAGATTTTTGATGATATATTCTGTGTTTGGAAACTAATTCGGTGTGAGATTTGCATGAATGTTGCCATTTGGTACGTTCCTAGTATTTTGGTTCTAATGATGGTACAATCTAGTTTTTTTAAGCTTTTATTGACTATTGAATTTGTCTGAGACAAGCAATTGATTACTTCATGATTTTTTTACTGCAGGTTTTTAAGAAGCTACTGGCATAATGCCTGTGTAAACTTAATGGATGTGTTAACAAGTCGGGTCTGGGTGCTATGCAAATGAAGGTGTGTTGCATTGCTGCAAACTACAAATGACATCCAGAGCCCTCAATGATGCAGATTTCAGTTCATGAGAAGCAAACACTTGGATGTCTGCTTGATCATTGCAGTTCTTCAAAAACAAATGGATGTGCGTGCATCATCTTCGTAACTGTGATAACGAACGAAATGGTACTATTTGTAATTAACATCATGTACTATTGTAAAATATTACGAGAACATTGACTGTCACGACCGATTTACACTTCTAGTAAGATTGTTGTCAAATAATATTTTCTCAAAAAACAAAAATATGAGGATCCCGTATGGTGAAAATCTGTGTTTTCGATAAATTTATTTGTATAAAGATTGTCGTGCTAGATATGTTTGTAATTACCAAGTTAAAACAATATAAAATAAATTCTACCTTTCAAAAATAAGGAAACAATACACTTTCAACCCATGTTTCTCAGACATTCACCCGTCCAAAAAGACAACTGCCCGGGTAAGAGAAAACCAACCACGAGATGAAGAAAAAGGGAAAAAAAAATTGGCCAGAGAAAAAGAGAAAAAAAAATCGGGCATAGGAAAAAAGGAAAAAAAATCGGCTGCAAGCTTAGGCCACGTGAAGAAAAACGGAAAAGCTCCGGGTGGGAGGGAAACATCGGGCGGGTGCGGGGAAACATCGGGCGGGTGTGGGGGTTCGGGTACTGATTAATATTCAGTACCCAGGGTATGTAGGACGTTGTTAGGTTAGCCGTTCCAAACACGGGATGGTTTGTCAACAATCGATTTGATTACATTACCTCAATCCATAAGAGTTAAAATTCTCCTGCAACTCAGCTTGTACTTCTTGCTGCTCTCCGACTCTGACTACATGTCATCAAACATTTTTTTATTAAAAAAATTAGAGTAAGAACTCAAACTAGTTTCTTCGTGGAAAAAAAGAACTCTAACAAGTTTCCAGTTTAACGCGCGCGCGCAGTGTTACTACAAATTAAAGTTTATAGCGTTCACATGCACCGAAGAGCAACCGAGGGAGGGGGCCAAGTGCAAAACCTCCCCCGCCTCCGACTCCGTCTCCGAGTCCGAGCGCTATATATAAGCAGGGAGAGGAGCGCGGCCGAGCCGAAGCCGTGCCCAGCCAAGCCAAGCGTCGCCGGACCACACAGAGCTCGTCGCCAACTCGGCGCAGCGCCTCTGCGGACGCGGATATTCGAATACAAGGAAGATGACGGTGGGCGCCGGGATCGCCGTCCAGGACGGCAGCCTCCTGGCGCTGGGTGCCCAGGTCCTGCGGGAGGTGCGCCCCAACGTGCTCGTCACGCCCGCCGCCGGCGGAGGCCTCACCAACGGCGCGTTCCTCGGCATCCGCTCCGCAACCGCCGGCAGCCGCAGCGTCTTCCCCGTCGGCAAGCTCCGGTACGGCGCAGCTCTGCACTCTGCTTGTCTTCTGTTTCGGCCTTTGCCTTTGGGGACGATTCAGATTCACCTCCAATGTTAATGTTAATAATTCCGGACACCACTATTGTCAGAGTGTGCGCCGAGCTATGCATTATAATCAGTTTTATATTATATCATCATATATAAAAGGCACTAGTTTTACCGTAGATGACTGGTAGTTGGTAGTAATTGCTGGGATGCCAAGCTTCAGACGTGCAGTAAAATTCGACATGTTCCTATCACTGTCGTCAGGGGTAAAACCAAAACTGTAACATTGTTTCAACACATAGTTTTGTTCTTGCTGAAAGGAAAGGATTCTTCAGGTGTTTTGTTTTATTTATTAAAAAAAGGGAGAAATGATCCCTTGGCTGGCCAAATCGAAATCTGATTTTCCAATACTAGTATACTACTTAGGATCATTAATATAAAGGAACCATGAGCTTTGAAAGAATTCTGAAGCCATAGTATTCTGCTCTGCTCTGCTCTGCTGCAGGGACCAGCGGTTCATGTGCACGTTCCGGTTCAAGATGTGGTGGATGACGCAGAGGATGGGCTCATCAGGCCGCGACATCCCCTTCGAGACGCAGTTCCTGATCGTTGAAGGTACTGATGGACTGCAGTCCACCGGCGATGGCACCGGCGAGCAGCCTGTCGTGTACACCGTCTTCCTCCCAATACTGGAGGGCTCGTTCCGTTCTGTTCTTCAGGGGAACGCTGACGATGAGCTGGAGATTTGCTTAGAGAGTGGTAAGTGGGGGTAACTGACACCACTACATATATAATCATCTCTTCTTTGACTTAGTAAATACAGTTGTGTGATGGGGTACATATAATAGTATTCTTTGCTGTCATGATTCAGGCGATCCAGATGTGGAATCCTTCGAAGGCTCCCATCTGGTCTTTGTTGGCGCCGGATCGGATCCGTTCGATGTCATCACAAATTCAGTAAAGTAAGTCAATGCCTTCTCTTCCTTACATTGTCCTCTTGTTTTAGTCCATTATCATGCTGCATGTTGTGTTTAGCTTCCAAATTTCAATTTCCTCGCTCACAAAACAACATTGATCAACTTGCTGCAGAGTCGTTGAGAGGCACTTGCAGACGTTTTCTCACAGGGAAAAGAAAAAGGTAGTGAGATGTTGCTTGGGGAAATGGTATCTTAGGTTTGGGTTGCTTTCTGTTATACAGAGTTCTGAATCTTTCAACTTGCCGCAGATGCCAGACATGCTGAACTGGTTTGGTTGGTGCACGTGGGATGCGTTCTACACCAATGTCACTGCTCAAGGAGTGAAGGAAGGATTACAGAGGTACTTAGCATCTCACACATTTTCCACGATATCAATACGTAAGACAATATCAGTATGCTTAACAAATACCAATATACCTACATATATATTTTTTCAGCTTTGAGAAAGGTGGGGTTTCTCCTAGATTTGTCATAATTGACGACGGATGGCAGTCGGTCGCTATGGATCCTGTGGGAATCGCGTGCTTATCTGATAACTCAGCCAAGTAAGCAAGCAGTCTAAACATAGTATACTTTGTCAGTCATACTACTTGATTTCTGTACAAAATGTAGAGAGTCAGTTCAGATTCTGAACTTTCTCTGAGAACGCCACGACGTGCTGCTTGTTCAGTTAGTCGCAAAACTAATCACTGTGTAATTACAATCACGTGCGAGCTGTGGGTGTAAGGGCGGCTTCGGTAACCATGGGATTACCATGGCCAGTTCGTGTTGTAACAATTTCTTCTCCTGCTTAATGAAAAACGTGCCTAGGCACGATCGCGAAAAAGATTCTAAACTTTCTCTATTATGTCTATTAGCTTTGCAAACAGGTTAACTCACATCAAGGAGAACCACAAGTTTCAGAAAAATGGCAGGGAGGGTCACAGGGAAGATGATCCAGCAAAGGGCCTAGCACACATCGTCAATGAAATCAAAGGGAAACATGAGCTGAAGTATGACACCATTGGATAAGTTGTTCTTATTCATTTACAGATGTAAAAAATTTGAAAGTTATCTCTCTGACATGTTGTGTCAAACAACTCAGGTACGTGTATGTATGGCATGCCATTACCGGATACTGGGGTGGAGTCAGGCCAGGTGTAGTTGGAATGGATCACTACGAATCAAAGATGCAGCAGCCTGTGTCATCACCAGGGGTTCAGAAAAACGAGCCCTGTGATGCTTTGGACAGCATAACGACCAATGGAATGGGCCTTGTGAACCCTGAGAGAGTATTCAGTTTCTACAATGAACTCCACTCATATCTTGCTTCTGCTGGGATCGACGGGGTCAAGGTAGACGTGCAGAACATCCTTGAGACGCTAGGTGCTGGCCATGGGGGAAGGGTACTGCTGGCTAGAAAGTACCAGCAGGCTCTAGAAGCTTCTGTCGCTAGGAACTTCCCTGACAATGGCATCATATCATGCATGAGCCACAATACAGACAACTTATACAGGTAATAGATTACGCTGAAATATCTTGAAAGCTTTGTTTTTTTAGCAAAATATCTTGAAATTGTGGTTAACCATTCACATGCTATCACTACAGTTCAAAAAGGAGCGCGGTGATTAGAGCCTCTGATGATTTCTGGCCGAGAGACCCTGCTTCCCATACCATACACATTGCATCTGTCGCGTATAACACAGTCTTTCTTGGGGAATTCATGCAGCCAGATTGGGACATGTTCCATGTGAGCATCATCATCCCTAATTCCTTTTCCTGCTCGCTTTGTTCTGAGTCACTCTTGTATGCGCTGACTGCTGACATGCTTTTTGTTTCCAGAGTGTTCATCCGATGGCTGAATACCATGCTGCAGCTCGAGCAGTTGGTGGTTGTGCCATATATGTCAGGTAAATAAATAAAAAAAGAGTCAGGGCAGCAACATTGAGTGGATTACATTGCATTGTGTTGAATTACATGTACTAACTTAGATGTTTATTCTGCAGTGACAAGCCTGGAAACCATGACTTCAATCTGCTTAAGAAGCTTGTGCTTCCTGATGGATCGATCCTGCGTGCAAAACTCCCCGGGAGACCAACTAGAGATTGCCTCTTCTCGGATCCCGCAAGGGATGGCAAAAGGTTAATTAGCAGTGGACTTCTAGTTCTATCTGTTCCTGTTTACCAATAATTGACTGCTGACACGGTGACACCACACTGAAACCATCTGATGCTTTTTATACAGCATTCTCAAGATATGGAACCTGAACGAACACTCCGGTGTCATTGGCGCCTTCAACTGCCAAGGCGCCGGTTGGTGCCAGGTAGGGAAGAAGAACCTCATCCACGACGAGCAGCCCGGAACGGTGACCGGCGTCATCCGGGCACAGGATGTGGGCTACCTTGCAAAGGTTGCTGATCACAGCTGGAACGGCGACGTGATCGTGTATTCGCACGTAGGAGGTAAACCCATCATTTTTAATCTCCCTGATGAATGAATCATTGTCAAGCTAGGACACATAGTCAGTCTCGTGACCCTTTTCTGTTTCATCTTAACAACCCACCTGATCTGTCAGATCAGTGACAAGCAACCTTTGTGTGTCTTTTTCAGGGGAGGTGGTGTACCTGCCGAAGAACGCCTCGCTGCCTGTGACGCTGAGATCACGCGAGTACGAGGTGTTCACCGTGGTCCCTCTGAAGCACCTGCCAAACGGCGTCTCCTTCGCACCGATCGGCCTGATCGGCATGTTCAACTCCGGTGGCGCGGTGAGGGAGGTGAGGTTCGGTGAGGATGCCGACGTCGAGCTCAAAGTGCGGGGCTCAGGCATGGTCGGCGCTTATTCCTCGACCAGGCCGAGGTGTGTCGCCATCGATTCGAAGGCGGTTGGTTTTTGCTACGATGACGCCTGTGGTCTGGTCACCTTTGAGCTTGGCCTCCCTGAACAAGAACTGTACTTGTGGACAGTTTCAGTGGAGTACTGATAGCTGAGAATTCAGATGGCTGGTATACGTATTTCGATTTATTCAGGGTGTTGTGCCTTGTACTGTGCAAGCTATTCTGTATGCAGAGAAGGTAGCTGAACGCCTGAACCCGCTTGGGAGTTGGGAGATGTCATTTCAGCTTGAATCATAGTGTGCCAAGAATTCAAGATACCGTGCAAGTGTAGTACATTTCCAAAGATGAAAAATGAAATTAGGAAATAGAAAAAGGATCTTTTTTTCGCAATCGTGTCGTGGCACGTTTTTCATTAAGCAGAAGTAGAGTTTGTTACATCATAAAGTAGCCACGGTAATCCAGTGATTACTGAGACCAACGACCGAACAACACACACGTGGTTGTGATTACACAGCCATAAACCACGACAAACGGGCTAAGCATGCGGCCTACATATCCCCGGCGTCAAACCCGGCCAAATCTAAGTTCATGGCCACAGGGTCGAAATTGCCCGAAAACAGCACCTGCAGTGCGTTCTGCTTGTAGGCCGACATGGGGCCGCAAAGGCTACCCGAAACTTTTGGACGACCTTGGAGTCCGTAGCGTCGGTGTCGACGGTGATGCCAAGCTTCTGCAAGAGAACATTCTGCTCCTGGATCGTGGCGTTGGCTACGCGGGGTTTCGCGGCGAGGCGTACGCTGCGCCTCGGCGTGAACCCAGACCTCGGTGTCTTGGATCTCCTGAGCTTGGGGGTGGCATGGATGATGGGGGGGTCTAGGGGGACGCATATCTGCGACTCGAGCTCTTCCTAAAGCGAATAGAAAAAGATCTCAAGTATTATATTAAAATTAAAAAGAAATATTAAGAAAAAAATTTGAACAGGTCACTTCTACGCTCTCAGATACTCAATATGAGCCAACTCTCCTACAGTCCTGCTTGCAGTCGGTCTCATGGGCTTAGTCTTATGGGCTTCCAATCAGCTTCTCACTGGCCTGTATTCGTCGGTCAGCCAATGTCGTTCTTAGACAAGTGCTTGTGAGATTGCCTTCTAAAAAAAGTGCTTGTGAGATTGTGGATCAGTGAAGTCCAAAAGAATGCTCAGCCAATATGTAGTTTTGTGTATATGTGTGTCTTTTCAGGACGGCATGCAAAGGAAGGAAAGATGCATGATCGATTAACTCCTCATCTCGTTTGGCTGTCTACAACTGTATATCATCCCAGTTCTGTGAGGTGGTTCATGCATTTCATCCCAACAACATAGAGCACTTTAAATACCACTCACTGTCATCACATTTCTTCGCCTCTTCCTAAATAGTAAAATATTTGTATCCACAGCCAGTTTCATAGTTATATGAGATATTGAAGACAAACAAATCATGACACAAAATGGGATGGAAGCACTTGATTCATATTTTGGAGCTGTCTCATGTGCCGAGTACCCTCAAATACAATTTGACGTGGTCTTGACTTTTGCATTCCTGATAAGCGATGACATAATTAGATTGGTTTTCTATTTCTTTGTTTATATTTTTTGTCACTTTCACGGTAAATATAGGATCAAAATCTTTGCCTTATAGCGCAAAAGAGTTATAAACTTATGCTTTCTCTAAAAAGGAGCCAACCTACGTGCTGACTGCCTGAAAATACAATTTGATTTGGTCTTGACTTTCACGCTTCTCATTGGTGAAGATTTGTTTTATATTCTTTGCTTATACTTTCTACCATGCTTGTGGTCAACATAGGATAGACACCTTTGTCTTATAGCTCAAAAGAGTTGTAAACATATACTGTCTTTAAAAAGGGTTCAGTCCAAGACGAGACATTCCAACTTTGCACGGCTTCTTCAGTCTACAAATATATTGAGACATCACACATAATGGATCAAAATCAATAGTATTCTTGCCCCTCTTCTCCTATAAATAAAAAACCAATCTACCCTACAAGCTGAGTGATCTGCATAACCTGTAACCACTATTACTTACACTCGTCCTTGCTTCTTCTAACTTTATATGACATGATAAACGGCTCAGATCCACTCGATATGTTTTTTCTTACTTTATAGGGGGCATGTGTGTAAACCATACACTTCTACCGGCCCACTTTAATTCATTCTCGCTTCATATAAAAGTACTAACCCAGAATTGGTCAACAACTAGGATGAAACTAACCCTCCACAATTCTACATCAACACACACGCGGGCCTTATTTAAATGGACAAGATGTCATGGCAATACTTTTAATATAATGCACTCGTAGTCCCATAATAAGCCGTACATATAGACATATATTGGCTAGATGGGTCGGGCCCTACAGATGACACAGGGCATGACCTAATTAAGCACAACACTAGCACGGCCCGACCCAGTACGCTAGCACAATCTGACAGTAGTGGACTTCTATATATTCTTGTTTATTGTCGGTTAATTGTTATACCTTAAAACCATTTAGTGCCTTTATAGCATTCTTAAGATACGGAACTAAATGAACAATCTGGTGTTATTGGCGCCTTCAACTTCCAAGGCGCTGGTTCGTGCTAAGTAGGGAAGAAGAATCTCATCCATAATGAGCAGCCGGGATTATATATGGTGAATGGTGTCATCCAGGTAGGTCTCTTTTGATTAATTTAGGTGTGTGTGCTTTCTACTTTTCTAGTATTGTTTTTTCAGCAGTTACTCTTTATACATAAAAACACCCGCCTGCAATTGTGGAGCATCCTCGCCCAGTTTGATCCCATTTTGAGACCACCCGGTGTCGCATGGGGTTTTGTCACCGTACATGAGATGAGAGCGTGCTTATGCGTGTGTTTTTTTTTTGAATAGATGTGTTCCGAGTTTTCTCTCGTGGAGTCTTATCTGTATTTGAACGCGTGGTGCGCGTGGATGTCTATTTGGATTCTTTCCTGACAAACCAGTGCTCAAGGCAACTTTAAAGAAATGGTGTGAAATTTAAGTGAAATAGTAGAAAAGAATTAGGATGAGTTATGTAGTATATATGTTATATGTTAAAAAAATTTCAGAGCAATCCGACTCGAAACGCTTGAAATTCACGGAGCGTAGAGTAGAGATTCCGAATGCCTACCAAAAAAGAACAGATCAAATCGAACCTCTTATACCGAAATCAATAGTTTGACGAATATTGAAGTTATAAGAGAACACATGTGTATTATAGTGAACCTAGGTAGTTTGTTTCCGAGAGAAATATAACTACAGATAAATATCAAATTATAATAGAGCATGGTTTCATAATTCTGTATCACGCTCATGCACGAAGTCTTGAAAGTATATTCATGCACTTCACATAGGACCATGCTAGCGCCCGGACGTCCGGTCCGTGCACCCACGTGTTGCTGCGCCTGCTGGTTTGACGCGCTTGCCCGCGATTTTTCGCGCCCCACGCCTACTGCTGCTATTGGGTCTGCGTGTGCTGCTGCTGCGCCTGCCCGCGTGCTTCGCGCCCTGCACGTGCTACTGCTGCGTCTGCACAGGAGAGCATGTGTGTGAGGCCCGTCCAGCTGCATGCGAGAGAGAAAGAGAGGGTGGGAGCATAGTGTGCGTACCCGTGTTGACCCTGGCTGCACGCTCCACCGTGGGAGACCGGCTGCATGCTCTACCGTAGGGACCAAGGCTGGTGGTGCAGGGGTCCTGGTTCTGCATCCGTTGAGTGCTGGCCCACTCTGGTACTCGGTATGCGCGCATGCACTTTGACTAGGGAGGGCTCAGCCATTTGGGTACTGACCGCCCGTTGTGTGCACGTCGGACTGTTAGACCTGACCTGCATGACAAAGATAGGCAGTGTTTGATGGGTGCGTGCAACGTGTGCGTGCCCGTAAGCCCGAGCGCGTGAGGAGCAACACCTGCTGCAACATACTGAAACCGAGTGAAACAATGAAAACATACGTTTGCAACATATGTGTATAACCACTGCAGCATATAATAAGATCCAGCTAAAACATTTGCAACATACGTCTGAAATAGGTGAAACATTTAGAACATACACTTGCAACATACGTGTATAGCTAGTGGAACATATGCAACATTGAGGTAAAAACATGCAACATATAGAGAAAACAGCTGAAACATTTGGAAAATACACTTGCAATATATGTGTATAGCCACTGCAATATATGCAATATCCTGATGAAACACTTGCAACATATGTTTGAAACAGATAAAACATTTGAACCATACCCTTGCAACACACGTGTATAGCCATTGTAACATATGCAACACTATATTTACTTTTGCAACATTCAGATGAAACATATGCAACATGCATATGAAATGTACTATTGCAACACATGCTCATCTACTTCCTGCCGCCCAATGAAGGTTGACGCAGGTGCAGGTGACGCGCGGCGCGAGGCACGAGACGCTGGCAGCACGCTGCTGTTGACATCGTTTTTTAACACGTGTCAAGATGGTCAGGAAGGGCTAATCAACAGAGGAAAGATTACTGTGTAGATTGATAGCCGATGAAAATGAGCTTGTAAAGAAGGCTGCTTATGAGTGGTGGTGGCATGTGAATTCAAATTGAAGTGTTGCCGATAAGGTTAAGGGTATTATTGCCGATGTCGATGAAAGAAGACTTAAAGACTGCTGCCGATGAAACAGGGAGTGTGCCGATGGAAGAGACTTGAAGGCTGCTGCCGATGGAACAGGAAGTGTGCCGATGGAAAGGGGGTCGATGAGAATACCATCGTGATTGAGGCGGACTATGGAATAAGATAGGAGTTAATTTCCTTGTATACGTTTATTAGAGTCTGAGTAGTATCAAAGTCATGTGTTTCCTTAGATTTGGATTTAGTGTCCTAGTCGTATTTGGTTATGTTTCTGTAGATCAGGATATAAATATAGGGTGAAGGGCAATGTAATAATCAATCAATCAATATCAAAAAACAGCTTTTACTCTTATTTACATCTACTTTTCGGCGACTTCGTCAATTTGCATACTTTTTCCTTTTTACGAGTTCTCATCGATTCGGCGAGTTGCATTGCTCCAGTGCAATCTTCGACGATCCTCGAGTTCCGCGTGAGTACCTCTTGGCCGTGACTTCCGAGCGTATCGCTGTTGTCAGGACCAAAGTGCTCGTATCTTCATCCTTGTCGATTAACAGGTCAAATCGACTAGCACGCTTTGGATATCGATTTCGGGTATTAGCCCTTTGTGTTTGCATGTCTACTTTTGCATCAACACATCTTTTGGCACGCCCAGTGGGACAGATCTAGTCAATATGCTCAATCCTGAGATCGATACGGGGAACATCATCGCGGTAACAGAAGAAGATCTTAAGGAAGAACAGAAGCAGGCTATGGAAAGGCTATAGAAGAATATATATAGCTCTGCTTGAAGTCATTCAGCTTGAACAAGAGTGGACAAGTCATCCAGAAGCTAGACTTACCGTTGCCTCAGCAAGTTACCTTTGATTCTAATCCGGGTAAACTTCAAGAGATGGTTAATTCTGCAGTAAATCATACTTTAATTAATCACTCCAATGTGCTGTCCAATACTGTTCATAATGCTATGGTTCGAACTTTTAAAGAAGGGCAAGCGTCACCTCGTTACGTTGGGCTTGCTTATCATCCACCAGAGTCAGCATCTGTTATTACTCCATCGGCTCCCCCAGCCGTTGTGGGTACAGAGATTTCTTCCCCTCCAGTATCAGCAGGTTTATCTAACGTACAGTCTACATCGATGCGATCAGATTCAGCATTATCAGGACGAGTTCAGCTTAGTACAGATCTATCGGCATCGGCTTTATCAGGTCCTGTGCCACAGAGTAATCAGACTCCTACTAATTGGTGGGGATACAGTATGCCTCCAGAGCCATCTGCTTTTAACCCTAGATTGCCTCAAGTGTTTGACACAGCAGGAAAAGCTCCTATGCCATCGGCTGGTTCGCCGATAGTTCAAGTACCTCAATATACTACAACAACTACTGTGCAACCAACTCTAGGGGGTTTCCAGGTGCCTTTGGGTCAAACATCTAATTCAAGTCCATCGGCAAATTTGTTACCGATGCAACAGAAGGCTCCTATTGTAAGTCAACCTGGAGTCCAGGTTATACCTCAAGTTGATTGTAATTATCCAGCAGTGCCAACAAGTTACCAGCCATCGGCAAATTTTGTACCGATGAACGCTAATAATAATTGGTCAGGGCAGTTTCCCACTCAACATACAGTTCAGCCAAATCAGCAAGCTGCAGGTATTCATCAAGGTCACATGCATGCTGGTTTTTAGAATCAAGCATCTGCAGCTCAGCCGATGAATCCTTTCCAGCAGGTTATTGGACCATAAATAGTGGCAAATGTGCCAGTTGCTGGAGATCGTGGGCCACAAAGATATGCAGAAGGGTATCAGCAAGTACCTCCGGTGGAAATTCAGCCATATCGTCAACAAGATGTTGATGCTTTTTGGGCCGATAAAATAGCAGAAATTACGAAGGATCAGTTTGGGATCAAGCCCAAGGTCAATAACTATTCTTATCGGACTTAATATCCTCCGGCATACGATTTAATTCCTCTCCCAAATCGGTACAAGGTGCCAGATTTCACTAAGTTCTCTGGGCAAGATGATACATCAACCATGGAGCATGTTAATCGCTTCATTATTCAATGTGGAGAGGCAACTAGTAGAGATGAATTGAGAGTTCGTTTGTTTTCATCATCTCTATCTGGATCAGCATTTACATGGTTTATTTCATTACCGCCAAATTCTATTATTACTTGGGCTGATCTAGAAAATCAATTTCATAAATATTTCTTTGCTGGAGTTCATGAAAGGAAGCTTACCGATTTGGTAAAGTTGAAACAACGCAATGATGAATCGGTGGAAGGTTTTGTGCAAAGGCTACGAGATGTAAAAAATAAGTGTTATAGCCTGGTATTGGATGATCGACAACTTGCCGATTTGGCCTTTCAGGGATTGTTGCCACACCTTAAGGACAGATATGCTTCTTAGGAGTTCGAAAGCCTAAGTCATCTAGTGCAAAGGATTTCTGATCAAAACACTAGGGTTTTTGAACCCAAAAGGAATTGGAACAAGAAGGTTTCATTTGTCGGAGAGATAGAAGATTCTGACTCGGATGAAGAACTAGTTATCGGTTTGGCTGAGTGGGTTAAGAATAAAAAGCCGATATCTTGTCCCTTTGGTCACAAAGAGCCAGAGAAGTTTACTTTCGACATCACCAAAGCCGATAAGATATTTGATCTTTTGCTTCAAGAGGGCCAGATTAAGCTGTCACCTAATCATGTGATCCCATCGGCAGAAGAGTTGAAGAAAATGCTGTATTGCAAATGGCATAATGCAACTTCACACAGTACAAATGAGTGCAAAGTGTTTAGACAGCAGTTACAATTAGCTATTGAGTCTGGAAGAATAAAATTTGGTAATTCCAAGATTCAGAAGCCGATGAAAATTGACCAACATCCTTTTCCAGCAAATATGTTGGATGCTGAAGGAAAGACTAAGGTGTTGACATCGGAAGCTGCTGAGAAAAACACATCAGTGGATCCCCAACATCGGATAACTACCGATGATGCAAAAGGCAAGGGGCTATTAAGAGAAAGTGGCAGTTCTGGAAAGCCTCCTCGATCTGGCATTGTGATTAGTGATTACCCATCAAAGGCAACTGGAAGGCTGGCGTCAGCGAAGGGACCGATATCGACAACAGCAAGAAGAAAGATGTCGAGAGGAGTGGAATCGGCATAAGAATCATTGGAGGTGTCCGTTTTTTATTTATTATTGGGAAGAGGGTATTAAGTTACCTACTGTTGAAGATTGCCCAGAATGCAATGGTTATTATGGGGTTAATCGTCCAGAAAGGAGGTTTCAATCTGGTAATCAAGGTTTGTCCATCAATGAGCCGATCAGAGGTAAAGCATCAGTACATGATCGGCTGGGGGGCAGGCTCAGTGTACATGAGAGGCTTGGTAAACGCGTTGCATATTTTCTGAGAAACCAAGAGGAACTTGAGGAGATGGCAAATGCAAGAGTTCCTGATGAAGAAATATTTTATAGGGACCCTAATATACGTCGTGTAAAGTCAACCAGGACCTACCAGCCAGTGTGGAAAACTAAACTTCCTCAATGGTGTCCAGAAGGTTTGACAAAGATACAGAAAAGAAAAATACAGCGAGAGCGTCAAGAGGACTTATACCAAGAAGAGAGTTCCTCTAATGAGAGATCTAGTAATCAGCAGTGGCAGATAAAGCACAAAAATAAAGGCCCATCGGCAGATGTTAATATGGTGTTTATGTTGCCGATGGAATTTTTGGCACTCTCCGATAATGAGGAAGAAGTTGTTTTCTCTGACCAAATAGCTCAATTAACGCTAGATCCGATGATGGCTGTTTTTGAGAAGCCTGCCGATGATGAGAGACAACATCTCAAGGCTTTGTTTGTAAAAGGCAGAGTTGATGGGCAGCCTGTATCTAAGATACTTATTGATGGAGGAGCTGCGATTAATATTATGCCTTATGTGATGTATCGGAAGCTTGGTAAGGGAGATCAAGACTTAACTAAAACCGATATGATGCTAAAGGATTTTGAAGGCAATGTGTCACCAGCTAAAGGAGCAGTGTGTGTTGAATTGACCATCGGCAGTAAAACCTTACCGACGACTTTCTTTGTCATTAATGGCAAGGGTGCATATAATCTGCTTCTAGGGAGGGATTGGATTCATACTAATTGTTGTGTTCCTTCTACAATGCATCAGTGCCTTGTACAATGGATTGGAGATAAAATTGAGGTTGTTCCTGGTGATTCTTCTTATATCATCGCATCGGTAGAATCAGACACTTATGAACGAACCAAGTGCATATTAGAAGAAGCTTGGGAAAAAGAGTTCCTCAAGGTTGCCGATTATGAAATTTCACCGATCCAAGCAGTCGGTTCTAAAGAAGAATTTTAATGGATAGGTTTGCCGATGATGGAAAATTAGGTCAAGGGTTTACATCGGCTGATGATTTAGTAGAAGTAGATATTGGTGAAGGCGATAGGCCAAGGCCTACTTTTATTAGTGCTAAGTTAAATTCCAAGTGTAAACAACAATTAGTCGATTTGTTAAAAGAATATAAAGATTGTTTTGCTTGGGATTATACTGAAATGCCTGAATTAGACCGATCGATAGTTGAACATCGGTTGCCTATTAAGTCTGGATTTCGGCCACATCAGCAGCCAGCGCGTCGATGCAATCCTAATATACTTCCTGATATTAAGGCCGAAATAACTAAACTGATTGAGGCAAAATTTATTCGGCAGTGTCGATATGCAGAGTGGATTTCTAATGTGATTCCTGTTTACAAGAAAAATGAGAAACTTCGTGTTTGTATTGATTTCAGGAATCTCAATAAAGTTACACCAATGGATGGTTATCCAATGCCGATTGCTGATCTGTTGATTGATGCTGCAGCAGGACATCAAATTATCAGTTTCATGGATGGTAATGCGGGTTATAATTAAATATTCATGGCTGAAGAGGATATTCCTAAGACTGCTTTTAGGTGTCCAGGTCATGTGGGATTATTTGAATGGATAGTTATGACATTTGGTTTGAAAAATGCCGGTGCTACTTATCAAAGAGCTATGAACTTTATTTTTCATGAATATATCGGCACATTGGTAGAGATCTACATTGATGACATAGTGATTAAGTCTAGAGACATCACAAAGCATCTAACCGATCTACGGAAGATATTGGAGTGCACAAGGAAGCATGGATTAAAGATGAATCCTAATAAATGTGCATTTGGTGTATCGGTAGGATAATTCTTGGGTTTTATGGTACATCAGCGGGGCATTGAAATTAGTAGGAAGTCTATTGAAGCAATCAACAAGGTTGTTGCTCCTGCCAATAAAACTGAATTACAATCCTTGATCGGCAAGATTAATTTCATCAGGAGATTCATATCTAATCTGTCGGGTAAGATCAAGGCCTTCAGTCCATTACTGAAATTGAAAGCCGATCAGGAATTTAAATGGGGAGATGAGCAGCAATTAGCCCTAGATGAAATTAAGAGTTACTTAACAAATCCTCCAGTGCTAGTTCCACCTCAATACGGAAAACCTTTCAGATTGTATTTGTCAACTGATGATATTGTTATCGGCTCAGCTCTTATTCAAGAATTTGAAGGGAAAGAACGTGTTATCTATTATTTGAGCAGACGGTTGATAGATGCTGAAACCAGGTATTCGGCTATTGAGAAATTATGTCTGTGTCTATACTTTTCTTGTATTAAGTTGATGCATTATTTACTATCGGCTGAGTGTACTGTCATATGCAAAGATGACGTGGTCAAGTATATGCTGTCGATGCTGATATTAAGTGGTAGAATTGGCAAATTGATTTTAGCGTTATCAGAATTTGACCTATGTTATGAATCAGCTAAGGCAGTTAAAGGACAGGTTATGGCTGATTTTGTTACTCAACATTGCAACACAGTGGATTCTCTGGAGATTGCTCCTTGGACACTTTTCTTTGATGGGTCTACATGTGGTGAAGGAGCAGGCATCGGTATTGTGTTAATTTCCCCCTCAGGGGAGGAAGTATGAGTTCTCGTTACCGATTGTTGCTACATCAACAAACAATCAAGCTGAGTACCAAGCCTTGATAAAAGAGTTAGAATTGCTTAAGGAAGTACGTGCTGATGCTGTTGAAGTCTTTGGTGATTCTATGCTAGTTATAAATCAGTTGGCTGAGATTTATGAATGCCGAAGTGAAATTTTAATTTCATATTATGAGAAGTGTTTGCAATTGTTGAAAGGGTTTAGGAATTTTCATCTGGAACATGTTTCTCGACTGCATAATGAAGAGGCTAATCGATTAGCTCAGCATGCCTCAGGATATCAACCTATTCAAGAAGTGTTAGCATCGGCAGTTGAGACCGATGACTGGAGAAAGGAAATTATTGATTATTTAAAGAATCCATCTAAAAAGGTTAAAAGACATATAAGGTTCCAAGCTACCAAGTATGTGCTCCTCGATGATGAATTATATTACCGTACCATAGATGGAGTTTTACTCAGGTGTGTTGGCATCGATGAATCAAAAGGCCTGATGGGTGAGATTCATGAAGGAGTATGTGGGGCTCATCAGTCAGCTTTCAAGATGAAATGGATGATCAGAAGGAATGGATATTATTGGTCGACTATTCTCGAAGATTGTTTTAAATATTTTAAAGGATGTCAGGAATGTCAAAAATTTGGTAATGTTCAAAGGGCACCCGCATCGGCTATGAACCCCATAATTAAGCCTTGGCCGTTCCGGGGTTGGGCTATTGATCTCATCGGTCAGGTGTATCCACCATCGAGTAAAGGGCATAAATTTATTCTGGTTGCTACCGATTACTTCACAAAGTGGGTTGAAGCAATTCCTTTGAAAAAAGTGACATCGGCTAATATGATTGATTTTATGAAAGAGCATATTGTCTACCGATTTGGTATTCCTCAAACCATCACTACCGATTAGGGTACCATGTTTACATCGGGTGAATTTGATGAGTTTGCTATAGGTATGGGGATTAAAGTTTTGAATTCTTCGCCATATTATGCCCAGGCTAATGGTCAGGCTGAGGCTTCTAACAAAGGAATTATCAAGCTCATTAAGCGTAAAATTAAAGAATATCCTAAGAGGTGGCATACAATATTAAATGAAGCCTTATGGTCACATCGGATGGCGTGTCATGGTGCAACCAAGGTAACACCTTATCAGTTGGTGTATGGACACGACGCAGTATTACCTTGAGAGGTTAAAACTAGCTCTAGGCGAATACGCTCTCAAGATCAATTGGCAGCCGATGACTATGATACCCTTATGAAAGATGAGTTGGAGGATGTAGCAGGTCATCGGTTAAAAGCTTTAGCTAGCATTGAAGAGAATAAGAAAAGGGTAGCCAGATGGTATGACAAGAAGGTGAAGGTAAAGGAGTTTGTCGATGGAGATTTGGTTTGGAAGTTGATTTTACCGATTGGGACTAAAAGTTCTAAGTTTGGCAAATGGTCACCTAATTGGGAAGGTCCATATCGGATAAATCAATCTGTTTCTAGTAATGCGTATATTCTCGAAACCCTCGAAGGGGTTGTGTTTCCCAGAGCATTAAATGGAAAATACTTAAAGAAATATTACCCTAGTATCTGGATATATGCATAAAAGTGTAATTGCCGATAACAATCCTATCGGCTAGAGTTAAAACAAAGTATTAATATATTGTTGCTGATGCGCTAATTTAACAAAGTTTGGATAGCCGATATTGCACGCAGGCGAATTTCATCGGCTTCCTTTAATTCTTTAGCGTCTTCATCGGCAGTTCCCTCCACAGGCTTGAGTTTCTTTTTCAAGGCTGTAAGGTCCAAATAGGCTAGAGGGGGGGGTGAATAGCCTAATAAAAACTTCTACACAAATTACTTAACCACAAGTTAGTACGAAAGGTGGCGAAGCAGAAAGCACTAGCTCTAACTAATTAAGCAAGCCACCTACACAATTCTAGTACAAGGCTATCCACTAAACACAACAACAACAACAAGCTAGAAACGAGATGTAATACGAGAGAAGAGCTTCGAGTGATTATACCGCCGTGTAGAGATGAGAAGTACCAATCAATCAATCACACAAGAGAAATCCTCGGGAAGAGAATGACACAAGAATTTATCCCGAGGTTCACTTGCTTCCCGGCAAGCTACTCCTCGTTGTGGCGATACACCCACTTGTCGGTTCGCGAGCTAATCGACTATCAAGAGTCGAGCCCTCGGCGGGCACCGCACAACCGCACACAAGATGGGGATCCTCCAAGCCACGAGCTCCACTAGAGTATCCAATTCGCGAACTCCCGCGGGGAAGGATCAAGAACCCCTTACAACACTTGGTGAAGGCTCCAACAATCTCCAATTGCGAGCTCAATCACCTCCGCTGCTCCAAGCCGTCTACCGTGTCGGGAAACACGGAAGAGTAACAAGAAATCCGCAGCAACTCGAAGATCAAGTGCCTCTAGAATGCAACTCTCAAGCAATGCACTTGAATCTCACTCAATCTCACTCAAGATGTGCAACCAAGCAAAGAGATGAGTGGAGGGGTTGTTCTCTAGCTCAAAGGATGTTTCTAGGTCTCAAAATGTGCAAGCGTTACCCTCAAACCCCGGACATCCTCTATTTATAACGAAGGGGTACGCAGCTAGCCGTTACCGGCGATGCAGTGAAAATCACGCTGACCGGACGCTCCGGTCAGGGTGACCGGACGCGTCCGGTCACTACACGACGAACGTGAACAGTGCGCGTCAGAACTAGCCGTTGCCTTGACCGGACGCGCTCCTTCGATCGACCGGACGCGACAGTGCCAGCGTCCGGTCGCGTTCCAGTAAGCACCCGACGCGACCGGACGCGTCCGGTCGCACGTGACCGGACGCGCCAGCCGCGTTCGATCGCGCTTCGCTGCGCTCGGCCTCTCTGGACGCCTGACCGGACGCTCCGGTCCCGTGAGGCACCGGACGCGCCGGTCACGCGCTAAACTTTTACGCCCAGTTAAACTGACCGGACGCGCTGGTCAGGCCAGACCCGCGTCCGGTCACAAACCCTAGCAGCACCGAGCCGCGTTGAACTGACCGGACGCGTCCGGTCAAACCGAGACCGCGTCCGGTGCAGCGTCCGGTCAACGCAGTGACCTCCGTTCGCCTCCGTTTCTTTTCCAACTTTCGGCGTAGTAGAAAATAGGCGTTTCACTTTTCTAAAAAGCGCTGAATCCCGCCTCGCAAGCTCGGCGGGAGGGAGAGAGGAACCCAAACCCCTCTCTACCACTTAAACTCCACCGCCTTCGCAAAAGTGCTAACACCACCAAGTGTACATCACCATGTGCATGTGTGTTAGCATTTCACAAACAATTTCCAAGGCGTTATGTTAGCTCTCAACTAGATCCTAATGCATATGCTCAAGACAATGATCTAGTGGCACTTGATTCCCGAGCTAACCGTGATTGCCCCTCTTGATAGTCGGCTATGTATCCTAAACCCGGTCAAACACTTCTCTACTCATCTTAGACCGGCAAAAGGAAAACCCTATGGTTATACCTTTGCCTTGTGCTCTTAGATCCTTCTCCTTCACTTGATCATCATGCCCATCATTTCATGTGCATCTCCACCATGATCATCATTTCATGTCCATGCACCATTTCTTTGTGATCTTGTGGCCACCACTCCTTGCCACGTACACCTTCATCACATGTGTTGCTTATGCCTAACTCAAAACACTTAACACATGGCATTAGCAACTTGGTGTCATTAATTACCAAAACCAAACTTGGGCTTTCAATCTCCCCCTTTTTGGTAATTGATGACAACCATCACAAAGATATGAAATGAAATCAATTTTCAATTTCGATAGTATTAGCTCCCCCTACATATGTGCTTCCATGAGTTTGGTTCAATTGTGCACATATGTATGGATTTGAATTTTGGGAGAGTTACTACTATCAAATTGATGCTAAGGTATATAGAATGGACCTCTGAAGCGTGATACCAATCGGAGTTGCCTTTATATACCATCCTTAGCATCAATGTAGCTAGACACCACTTGTAATTCATCACTTGTAAAGATCACAAACACTAAAGTACCCCGTGAGATCAACATTATAAGCAAAGGTGTCTAGATACCACTTGTAAAGCTACTCACAACAAATCATCATTCAAGTTCTAATTCTAGCAATCACCATACAAACAAGAATATGAATTTAAGCTTTGCAATGCAACAATTCATCATGTTAATGCACATATAAATGCAACAAATAATTCATGAGCTTGCTCCCCCTACTTGTGTTCTCAATTTTAATTGATCCCTTTCCAAAGTCTTATCTTATTCTTTCTCTCCCCCTTAGTAACTTAACTTTTTATCTTTGTGACTTTTCTATCTTTGTGACTTTTCTCTCCCCCTTTGTCAACAATCACCAAAAAGGTGCCAACTTTAGTGAGAGATAAGTCAATCAATATGAGGGAGTCCAGATTATGGTTCAATCTAGATCACTTGCCTAGAATATGTAATTCGGTTTGATCCAAGGACAAGCTTCTTCACACCTCATAAAGTATAAGGGTTATCTTGACCATGTTGAATTACACATCATGAGCTCATTTTCTAGATTCAACACTAGGTTTGCAAGCCCACAAACATGTCATATGCTACCACTAGATCAATCAAACATAGAAGCAATAGTGGTACCATATATACATTAAACTCATTTGTTTTTCATGAAAGAGCCTATTTGTCATGCAAACATGTCTATATGTTCTAAACATATCCTTAGCAAAGTATGAATGATATGCCAAACAACTTTACCTTGCTATGTTGGAGGAGAGGCATGTCATATAAGAATGTGGGGGTGCACTCATTTCAAGTTGGAGAAGTCAAGTATGTTCAATTCATTCTTCAACTTGTAAAAACTCTTCTCATCAAGTGGCTTTGTGAATATGTCGGCTAATTGATCTTCGGTGCCAATGCTCTCAATGCTAATATCACCCTTTTGTTGACGGTCTCTTATGAAGTGATGCCTTATGTCAATGTGCTTCGTTCTTGAATGTTGAACCGGATTTTGTGTCATCTTGATTGCACTTTCATTATCACAAAACAATGGCACATTCTTGAATTTTATTCCAAAGTCATTCAAAGTGGCCTTCATCCAAAGCAATTGTGCACAACAACTACCGGCACTAATGTATTCGGCCTCGGCGGTAGATAGTGCAACACTATTTTGTTTCTTTGACGACCATGAAACAAGAGACCTTCCAAGCAATTGACAAGTGCCACTTGTGCTCATTCTATCAATCTTGCATCCACCATAGTCGGAGTCCGAATATCCAATCAACTCAAAATTAGACCCCTTTGGAAATCATAATCCAACATCATGAGTGCCCTTAAGATATCTCAATATTCTCTTGGTTGCTTTCAAGTGACTCTCTCTAGGTGAAGCTTGATATCTTGTACACTTGCACACACTAAACATTACATCCGGCCTAGAAGCGGTGACATATAGCAAACTTCCAATCATAGACCGATATTGCTTTTGATCTACCATGTTGCCACTTGCATCAATACCCAATTGATCATTTGTGCCCATTGGTGTACTCATTGGCTTAGCATCTTGCAATCCAAACTTCTTGATCATGTCCTTGATGTACTTCCCTTGACTTACAAAAGTGCCATTCTTCATTTGCTTGATTTGAAGTCCAAGGAAGTAACTAAGCTCTCCAATCATAGACATCTCAAACTCTTTTGCCATCATATTTCCAAATTCTTCATAAAAATCTTGGTTAGTTGATCCAAAGATAATGTCATCCACATAGATTTGCAACACAAACAAGTCATTTCCAAGCTTCTTGGTAAAGAGAGTGGTGTCAACCTTTCCCATCTTGAACCCTTTAGAGAGAAGAAAGTCCCTTAACCTCTCATACCATGCTCTAGGTGCTTGCTTCAAACCATACAATGCCTTCTTTAGCTTGAAAACATGGTTGGGCTTCTTGTCATCTTCAAAACCGGGAGGTTGCTCAACATAAACTTCTTCATTGATGTAGCCATTGAGAAATGCACTCTTGACATCCATTTGATAGAGCTTGATGTTGTGTGCACAAGCATATGCTAATAAGATTCTAATAGCCTCCAATCTTGCAACCGGTGCATATGTTTCTCCAAAGTCAAGACCCTCAACTTGAGTATATCCTTGTGCTACCAATCTTGCTTTGTTTCTCACAACCATGCCATCTTGATCTTGCTTGTTTCTAAAGACCCACTTAGTACCAATCACATTGTAGTTCTTCGGCCTTTCAACAAGTTCCCAAACTTGATTTCTAGTGAAGTTGTTTAGCTCTTCATGCATGGCATTTATCCAATCAGAATCTTCCAATGCATCTTCTATTTTCTTAGGTTCTTCAAGTGACACAAATGAGTAGTGCTCACAAAAGGATGCTAATCTTGATCTAGTTTGAACACCACTTTGAATTCCACCAATGATTTGATCCAATGGATGATCTCTTGCAATACTAGTAGGTTGGAGTATTGGGAGTTGATTGCTTTCACTTGTTTGACCTTGAACTTGAGCTTCATCATGAGTACCACTAGAGCTTGCTTGATTTGTATCAATTTACACACTTTGGTTAATCACATGAGTATCATCATCATCATCAACTTGCCTTGGTCTAACATTACCAATGTCCATGTTCTTCATTGCATTTGATAATTGATCTCCTCTCACATCATCAAGGTTTTGATCTTCATTTTGAGATCCTTGGGTTTCATCAAACTCAACATCATGAACTTCTTCCAAGGTGCCATTTGTGAGATTCCAAACTCTATATGCTTTGCTTGTGGTAGAATAACCAAGTAAGAATCCTTCATCACATTTCTTTTCAAACTTGCTCAATCTAGTGCCTTTCTTGAGGATATAGCATTTGCAACCAAACACTCTAAAGTATGCAATGTTGGGCTTTCTTCCATTCAATAGCTCATATGGTGTCTTCCCAAGCTTCCCATGGCAATAGAGACGGTTGCTACAATAGCAAGCCGTGTTGATAGCTTCACTCCAAAATGAATGACTCACATTGTATTCACTAAGCATTGATCTAGCCATGTCAATCAAAGTTCTATTCTTCCTTTCAACTACACCATTGGATTGAGGAGTGTATGTTGGTGAGAATTGATGTCCAATACCAAGATCATCACATAAATCTTCAATTCTTGTGTTCTTGAACTCACTACCATTGTCACTTCTAATCTTCTTGATAGTTGTCTCAAACTCATTTTGCACTCTCTTGACAAAAGATTTGAATAGATCATGTACATCACTCTTGTCATAGAGAAAGAACACCCAAGTGTATCTAGTGTAGTCATCAACAATCACAAAACCATACTTGTTGCCACCAATGCTAGTGTATGTTGTTGGCCCAAACAAGTCCATGTGCAATAGCTCAAATGCCTTTGATGTGCTCATTTCACTCTTACTAGGATGTGTATTTCCAACTTGTTTGCCGGCTTGACAAGCACTACATGGTTTATCCTTTTCAAAAGTCACATCTTTCAAGCCTCTAACTAAGTCATGCCTCAAAAGTTTGTTCAATTGTTTCATTCTAACATGACCAAGCCTTCTATGCCATAACCAACCCATACTAGATTTGCTAAGCAAGCATGATGTCAATTGTGTCTCACTATTATTGAAATCAACCAAGTACAAGCTACCATGTCTAAATCCTTTGAATATCAAATTTGATCCATCAACACTAATGACTTCAACACCATCACTACCAAATATACACTTGAAGCCAAGATCACAAAGTTGTGCCACCGACAAAAGATTGAAATCCAAGCTCTCAACTAGCAACACATTTGATATGCTCATGTCATTTGAGATAGCAATTTTACCAAGCCCCTTGACTTTGCCTTTCTTGTTGTTGCCAAAAGTGATAGCATCAAAACCACCATTTTGACTTGTATCAATTGATTTGAACATACAAGAATCCCCGGTCATATGTTGAGTGCACCCACTATCAAGCACCCAATGCCTTCCTCCGGCTTTGTAATTGACCTACAAGATAAGATCAATTCTTTTTAGGTACCCAAACTTGTTTGGGTCCTCCAAGGTTAGTGACCAAGCTCTTTGGTACCCAAATGGCTTTCTTCTTTGAGCCCATCCATGGTGCACCAATGAACTTAGCATGAACACCATTTGTACCCTTGGTAAGTATATAGAAAGAATCAAACTTAATTGAGGATACATTAGCATTGGATTTCTTGTTCATGCAATGTTGCTCTATGTGACCAACTTGCTTGCAACTTTTGCAATAGCTACCATTGTTCTTCACAAAACGAGTCTTGTGAGGAGCAAAAGCGGCCTTGCCTTTCTTGGGGTTATAGCCCAATCCCTCTTTGTAGAGAGAAGCTCTTTGGCCACCCAAGCACATAAGCAAGCGGTCCTCACCACCATAAGCCTTTGCTAAGGTGTGATTGAGCTCTTTTACCTCCTTCTTGAGATTTTCATTCTCAACTATAAGTGTGGAGTCACAAGTGAAACCGTCACTACTAGATGAGGATGATATAGATGAGCTACATGAAGGGTTAGTGGGAGCAACAACAATAGGCTTATGAAAAGATTCGTCAATCATATCACATGATATGCCTATGTTGCAAGTTTTAGCTTTCTCAACATTAGTTGGCATGTTTTCACATTTTTCAATTAGAGAGGAATGAGCTTCTTCAAGCTTAGTGTGAGACTTTTGAAGCTTCTTATGGTCTACCTTTAGACTCTCATAAGATGCTCTAAGCTCATCAAGTTCTTGCATAAGGTTTTTCTTTTCCTTAAGCAAGCCCTTGCACTCCTTTCTAGATTCTTTAAAATGTTGAGTGCAATCTTCTAGCATAGTGATTAGTTCATCTTTAGTGAATTCTTCTTCATCACTATCGCTATCACTAGCATTATCATGATCACTCTCATCATCGGATGATATCTTAGCGGCCTTAGCCATGAAGCACGATGGAGTGTCGAAGAGGGAGACCTTCTCTTGGATAGCAATGCTAGCATGTCCCTTCTTCTTGCTCTTGTTGTCATTCTCATCATCACTTGATGAATCATCACTATCCCAAGTAGCAACATGAGAATCATTCTTCTTCTTATGAGAACTCTCCTTCTTTTCTTGCTTCTTCTTTTGCTTCTTCCTCTCCTTCTTGATAGCATCTTCATCATCACTATCATAAGGACACTTTGCAATGAGATGGTCCTTGCTATGGCATCTAAAGCATCTCATGTTATGCTCATTCTTCTTGGATGTGTTCTTCTTCCTCCTTGCACGATAGCCCTTCTTCTTCATGAATTTGCCAAATTGCTTGACAAAGAGAGCCATCTTCTCATCAATGTCATCACTATCACAAGAGCTTGAGTCTTCTTCACTTGATGATTCAATCTTGGATTTGCCCTTGGATGTGGTGGCTTTGAATGCCACACTCTTCTTCTTTTCATCATCTTTCTTCTCATTCTCCTTCTTCTTCTTCTTGACCAACTCATCCTTTTCATCATCTTCTCTATATGAATCATCGGTCATCACTTCTTGAAATATTTGTTGAGGAGTTGAATCCTTCAATGTAGTCCTCACTAGCACGGTGATCAATGTATCAAACCTCTTGGGCAAGCTTCTCAAGAACTTCATAGAGAATTGGTTGTCCTTGACTTCCTCACCAAGTGCCTTGAGCTCATTGACAATGACTTGCAATCTATGAAACATCTCCGGTACACTCTCATCATCTTGCATCTTGAAGCTTGAAAATTTTTCTTGCAAGATATATGCTTTAGCGGTCTTTGTGCCTTCGGTGCCTTCAAATGTTTCTTCTAGCTTGGCCCAAGCATCATGAGCAATCTCAATGTTCTTCACTTGCTCAAAGGTCTTGTCATCTAGTGCCTCATAAAGAGCACTAATGGCAATGTCATTGCATTGGAGCTTCTTCTCTTCTACCGGTGTAGGTGCTTCCGGATTAGCAACCTCAAATTTTGTTTCGGTGACCTTCCACACTTCTCTATTGATTGACTTGAGGTGTGCGGTCATCTTTACCTTCCAATATGCATAATTTGTGCCATCAAAGTGAGGTGCCTTCTTGGTGTTGTTGATGTGCAAACTTAATTGAGCCATTTCTTCTTCACCGTAGGTTGTTAAGCCTCAAATAAACGGTGTCTCCGCTCCGATACCACTTGTAAGGTCCAAATAGGCTAGAGGGGGGGGTGAATAGCCTAATAAAACTTCTACACAAATTACTTAACCACAAGTTAGTACGAAAGGTGGCGAAGCAGAAAGCACTAGCTCTAACTAATTAAGCAAGCCACCTACATAATTCTAGTACAAGGCTATCCACTAAACACAACAACAACAAGCTAGAAACAAGATGTAATACGAGAGAAGAGCTTCGAGTGATTATACCGCCGTGTAGAGATGAGAAGTACCAATCAATCAATCACACAAGAGAAATCCTCGGGAAGAGAATGACACAAGAATTTATCCCGAGGTTCACTTGCTTCCCGGCAAGCTACTCCTCGTTGTGGCGATACACCCACTTGTCGGTTCGCGAGCTAATCGACTATCAAGAGTCGAGCCCTCGGCGGGCACCGCACAACCGCACACAAGATGGGGATCCTCCAAGCCACGAGCTCCACTAGAGTATCCAATTCGCGAACTCCCGCGGGGAAGGATCAAGAACCCCTTACAACACTTGGTGAAGGCTCCAACAATCTCCAATTGCGAGCTCAATCACCTCCGCTGCTCCAAGCCGTCTACCGTGTCGGGAAACACGGAAGAGTAACAAGAAATCCGCAACAACTCGAAGATCAAGTGCCTCTAGAATGCAACTCTCAAGCAATGCACTTGAATCTCACTCAATCTCACTCAAGATGTGCAACCAAGCAAAGAGATGAGTGGAGGGGTTGTTCTCTAGCTCAAAGGATGTTTCTAGGTCTCAAAATGTGCAAGCGTTACCCTCAAACCCCGGACATCCTCTATTTATAACGAAGGGGTACGCAGCTAGCCGTTACCGGCGACGCAGTGAAAATCGCGCTGACCGGACGCTCCGGTCAGGGTGACCGGACGCGTCCGGTCACTACACGACGAACGTGAACAGTGCGCGTCAGAACTAGCCGTTGCCTTGACCGGACACGCTCCTTCGATCGACCGGACGCGACAGTGCCAGCGTCCGGTCGTGTTCCAGTAAGCACCCGACGCGACCGGACGCGTCCGGTCGCACGTGACCGGACGCGCCAGCCGCGTCCGATCGCGCTTCGCTGCGCTCGGCCTCTCTGGACGCCTGACCGGACGCTCCGGTCCCGTGAGGCACCGGACGCGCCGGTCACGCGCTAAACTTTTACGCCCAGTTGAACTGACCGGACGCGCTGGTCAGGCCAGACCCGCGTCCGGTCACAAACCCTAGCAGCACCGAGCCGCGTTGAACTGACCGGACGCGTCCGGTCAAACCGAGACCGCGTCCGGTGCAGCGTCCGGTCAACGCAGTGACCTCCGTTCGCCTCCGTTTCTTTTCCAACTTTCGGCGTAGTAGAAAATAGGCGTTTCACTTTTCTAAAAAGCGCCGAATCCCGCCTCGCAAGCTCGGCGGGAGGGAGAGAGGAACCCAAACCCCTCTCTACCACTTAAACTCCACCGCCTTCGCAAAAGTGCTAACACCACCAAGTGTACATCACCATGTGCATGTGTGTTAGCATTTCACAAACAATTTCCAAGGCGTTATGTTAGCTCTCAACTAGATCCTAATGCATATGCTCAAGAAAATGATCTAGTGGCACTTGATTCCCGAGCTAACTGTGATTGCCCCTCTTGATAGTCGGCTATGTATCCTAAACCCGGTCAAACACTTCTCTACTCATCTTAGACCGGCAAAAGGAAAACCCTATGGTTATACCTTTGCCTTGCGCTCTTAGATCCTTCTCCTTCACTTGATCATCATGTCCATCATTTCATGTGCATCTCCACTATGATTATCATTTCATGTCCATGCACCATTTCTTTGTGATCTTGTGGCCACCACTCCTTGCCACGTACACCTTCATCACATGTGTTGCTTATGCCTAACTCAAAACACTTAACACATGGCATTGGCAACTTGGTGTCATTAATTACCAAAACCAAACTTGGGCTTTCAAAGGCCAAGGCCTTGCGAGCTTGGACATCCCGTTCCTGCTGAAGGGTTTTGATAACGTCAGGAAGCTGATCTTCTTCTTTCTTGGCGTGGGTCAGGGCTGCTTCAACTTCTTCCAGTTCAGCTAGCAAAGCTGCTCTCTTTGCCGATAGATCTATAATTTTCTGCTTAAGATTGGTACCAGAGGTTTGCAAGTTGCTGATGCTCTTGTGCTTCTCATCAGCAGTTTGCTTTAGCTGTAGCATTTCTTCCTTGAGCTGAGCTTGAGCTGCTCTGTCGGCAATACGGTGAGCAGCCCGTTGATATTGAAGTTGTCGGCTCTCTAGATGGACTGATGGGAAGATAGTTTCTTCAACATCGGCAGGAACTTGGCCACGGATCGTCTTAAAGATAGTCTTTGCAGGGTCTGAATCGATTATCAGTTGAGCAGTATCTTGTTGCAGCAGATTCAGAAGGGCTTCTAGCTTGCCATAGATGTCTGCCGATATTGTTCCCAATGTCAGGGAAGAACTCGCCTCTTCTCCATCATCATCAAAGACGTTGATAGCAAAAGAAAATAAGCTATCGGGAGAATCCTGTTCCTGTGAAGAAAAGGAAGTTAGAGATTTATACCTAAGGATAGATACGGATACTATAAACTGAAGAGGTCAATCGGTTTACCTGCTTCAAGGCAATTTCTTGGGCCTGGCTTGAGGTAGCAGCTTGAAGGGGATCTTGCGAAGGATCGGCGGAGGTTGCCAAGGGAATGTCTTCTACAATATCATCAGTAGTTGGCCCTTGGGGGGTTGGTGTAGATTTCTGTCGCTTTTGCTGAGCTTCGGCATCGGTTAAAGCTTTACGCTTTGCTTGGGTCTCAGCGACGATTGGTTGGGGGCATCGGCACTTGTTGATTGGGGAGCTTGAGTGCTTGGTATGCTTGCCGATGTACCCATTTGTTGCTGTAAAAATAAGTGTGAGATCGGATATTTAACAGATAAAAGGTAAAGATAAAAGAATACCTCTGAAGGTTGGTTGGAGGTAGTGGTGCTTGTTGTTGAGGGAGTTGTCGATGACGATCCAGCCGCAGCTCTTACACCCTGATAGTTATATGCTAATATAATTTGTATCGGCAGTAAACAAAAATAAACAAGAATATTACCTTAAAAGCCTTAATTAGGCTTGTAGCAGCAGCCATTGGAGTGGCCCTGGATGTTGCCAGTTTTGGTCTGGAGGTGATAGTTTTGGCACGGGTCCTCTGGAAGGTTAAGGCGTCTAAGGTAGGGGCGTTGTAGCCGATTATTGAAACTGGAGAAATAGGGTGGAGGTTGAAAGGTCTCCCACTCTTGCTTACTGTTGGAACTGGATCATCGGCCTGTTACGGGAAAGATTAGCTGCCGATATATATATAAAAAGGGGGAGAAAGACAAAAGAAAGTTAAAAGGAACTTACTGCATCGTCAGGTATGGCGTAGTCGGGATCGATCATGTGCCGATATGTGTGGACGAATGTTGAAAATAACTGTTCTTTCCACTCTTGCCACCATTGCTTATATGATTCTATGATAAAAGACGCTGGTGACCAGGCGGAGAGATCAACATTTGAAATATCGGCATCGGGAGCAAGTCTTACTACCCTACTCCACTCAGTTCCAGTGGTGATGGTTTCTCTGGGCTTGATCACATCGGCAAAGCATAGCTTGATTGGCAGTTGCCCAAAAGCCAGTTGACGAGATACTGCCGATGGATTGTAGAATTCATAAGTAGTATTGAAATTCTTCCCGCTACCAAATGTGTTCACCGGGATTGCCCTGGGAGTAATAATGGCCATCATAAGCTCATTATCTTGGTTCAGATCACTATCGGCAAAGTTGAAGAGAAGGGGGAACTTGTTATCCTCATCAATATAGGGTACCCAAGCCCTAAGATCACGAGGGAGACCATGGTAGAAATTCTGAAAAAACCTGCCGATTTGATCTTCATTAGCCTCTGTTCCAGGGAGGACAATTATAGCTTCGCCGAAGTTGAGAGGAGGGCGTGTTGCTGATTCCTCATCTCCAAGAACATAATCTTCGGCAATCTCTCGTGGGAATTCTTGAGCGAAGAAATCCCACTGTAGACACTTATGCATATGAGCGTTTAGCCACATATTAATGAACCACCATGGGCCTCCCAAATTGCCGATGGGTTCACCAAGTAGAAGCTTCTGAGACACTTGGTGGAGGAGGTGGTAGGTCGAGCTCAGAAGGTATCGGCCAAGCGGGAATCTGACACCATTGGCCAAGAGTTCGGCTGCTGGAAGGAAGGCGTTGGTTGGTCCTACCGATCGGCCACAGAAGATAAACTTCTCCAACCACATATTCAAGAATATGGCGTGTTCTCTTTGATTGACAGTACCAGTCTTTTGGTATTCCTGGATGTATCCTGTCCAGCCGCCGATGTTGCGTGTATTCACTCTATATTCAGCTTTTCTGCCATAGATGTGGCCTTCATCGACGGTTGAGATGTCCAAGCCGGTGAGCATGTATACATCGGCAAGAGTAGGGGCGCATGGGACATGACCAAATATAAAGGTATTTGTGGTGTCTGACTAGAAGTGAGCGGCGACTATCATCATAGATTCATTCTTTTACATATCGGCAATGGATAGCCTAATGCATTGGTCTATCTTCCGCTCTGCCCAGTATATTTGCATCGACCTGTTGACCCTCAAGTACCAATCTTTCCATCCTTTGGTGGGTTTGAGCCAAGATCAGAATGTATCCTTCCATAGATTCAAAGAAAAATTTTGAGCTTTGAAGGGAATTCTGTTAGCCTCTGCATTGATCAAGTCAGTTGGATCTAGGTCGCCCATTGGACCTAGGCAGTGGAGGGGAGGTTGGTTGGTTGGAATAGCCAATGTGTTACGTAGTTCCTGAGTTTGGAAGATCAAAAGAATGAAAAAAGGAGAAAAATACCAACTGTAAGAACTCGCAAAGAACTAAAGGGATCAAGGTAAAGATAATAGAAGAAGAACGAACCGCAGGAACATTGAAGTTGACCGCCATTGCTTCGAGAAGGATGAGGGCACGAGCTGGGGACTTGAAGTTGACGATGGAAGGAGCTCTGGTGGGTTGAGGACGCGCAGTTGTTTGTTAGGGTTGCCGCCGGAGAGAGAATGCCAAAGGTTGAAGTTTGAAGGTAGAAGATGAGCAGTCCGGAGAAATCTATTTATAGACCATTTGGGGTAGGGGTATTCTTGACTTATCTCTATGCCGTGCGCGGGTGGATCGAGGTGGTTCAGATGTATATGGTAACTGTTCGCACGACAATCAAGGGATTGTACAGAAGATTTGATGGCAAGTAATCATGACTTAGAAGAGATCTTGATACAGGATCTTTCAGTTCTAAAATGGTGATGTTGCTATGATAAGATCTTGCCGATGGATTGTTATTTTGGTATCTCAACCGTGATTGAGGCAAAAAACAGTTGAAAATTATGCGATATTTACTGAGATACATGGATTAGAACTAGATTTGATTAAATTTGGTAACAGATTATGTTATGCTTGGAGAATGGGTTGAGAAAAATAGGTAACAACAAGCATTATCTGGAGTAAATTTCGGAGCATCAGTATCTTATACTCTGAAATTGGGGGGCATGTGTTGACATCGTTTTTTAACACGTGTCAAGATGGTCAGGAAGGGCTAATTAGCAGAGGAAAGATTACTGTGTAGATTGATAGCCGATGAAAATGAGCTTGTAAAGAAGGCTGCTTATGAGTGGTGGTGGCATGTGGATTCAAATTGAAGTGTTGCCGATAAGGTTAAGGGTATTATTGCCGATGCCGATGAAAGAAGACTTAAAGACTGCTGCCGATGAAACAGGGAGTGTGCCGATGGAAGAGACTTGAAGGCTGCTGCCGATGGAACAGGGAGTGTGCCGATGGAAAGGGGGTCGATGAGAATACCATCGTGATTAAGGCGGACTATGGAATAAGATAGGAGTTAATTTCCTTGTATACGTTTATTAGAGTCTGAGTAGTATCAAAGTCATGTGTTTCCTTAGATTTGGATTTAGTGTGTCGTATTTGGTTACGTTTCTGTAGATCAGGATATAAATATAGGGTGAAGGGCAATGTAATAATCAATCAATCAATATCAAAAAACAACTTTTACTCTTATTTACATCTACTTTTCGGTGACTTCGTCAATTTGCATACTTTTTCCTTTTTACGAGTTCTCATCGAGTCGGCGAGTTGCATTGCTCCAGTGCAATCTTCGACGATCCTCGAGTTCCGCGTGAGTACCTCTTGGCCGTGACTTCCGAGCGTATCGCTGTTGTCAGGACCAAAGTGCTCGTATCTTCATCCTTGTCGATTAACAGGTCAAATCGACTAGCACGCTTTGGATATCGATTTCGGGTATTAGCCCTTTGTGTTTGCAGGTCCACTTTTGCATCAACAGCTGCGCGACGCGCGGACGGTGTGAGACGGGCAGGTGTGCACGGCACGAGGCGCGGGGTGCACGTGGCGCAAGACGGGTCCAGTGCGACCGTGCGAGGCGTGAGGTGTAGGGGCGTAGGGCGCAAGGCGGGATGCGCAGGGCGCGCGGCGCGGGGTGCACGCGGCGTGAGGCGCGTCCGGTGCAACCGTGCGAGACACGAAGTGCAGTGCGCACGGCGTAAGGCGGAAAGACGAGGCGGGTCCGTCCCGTCCGTCCGGACGTCATGACAGGAGCATTATCGCTTCACATAATGTTGGATCATAGAAAATATGGGCACTGCTTTAGCACATTGCGCTTCAGCACATTACGCTCCGGCACATTACGTAGATATAAAGGTAGTAGACGTTTGTTCTTGATGAGTAGACGGTCTACGCTTGGACTACTGTACCCTTTGCTCTGATGTCTGATCTCATCCATAACTGACGGGTAGCTCTGCATCAGCTGCAAGTACTCCTCGGTCCACGCCACCTTCTTAAAAATTTTATCCACCATCACGAAGTCGATGCATTTCTTCTTCAGCTCCGCCACTTGTGCGTGTCAGCGCAACCTAACGTCGCCGCCATAGTCGTTCGTTGGGCATTTGTTCTTATGCCTTTTGCCGAGTATTTGTCTGTGCGGTCATTCATCCCGTAAAGCATCGTGCATAATTGGTTTTGAGATCTAGAGCTATTCACAGCGTGAGTGAAATTTAGATGAAAATCAGTTTCTGGATATTTGTGTAATCTAGAGTGCTGGTAATGTGTTGATGTATTCGGCTATTATCTAATTTAATTCTTCTTTCGTCAGAAAAAAAAGCTAATCAGTGGTCCTAATAGCGTAGTTTAAAATAGGTAAATCATAGTGACGTTTTGTAAATATCTACGTCCGTTTCAGTTAATCCTTTGCCGGTGCAGCGGCGTTGGGCCTGACAGTCACAAGCTCGGTCACCGATATAAAGTCCTTGGATCACACATTTCCAGCGGGTAAACCCCGGATTTAGCACAAAACCGTGTGACGGCGCCGGTAGTTAATCACCTCCTACACGTGGCCCCTAAACCCCCCCACGCACACCATTTCTAAACCTCTTTCACAAGTCACAACAGTTCTACTTCCTCCGCAAACCGCCGCACCAGTCGCCGGACCCCGCCGCCGGCCGCGATGGGTAGCAGGGTGGCCGCGGCGCTGCTCCGGCGGGGCAGGGACCAGGCATCAGCCCTGCTGACGCCTCGTCTGCCGAGGAACGCCCCTGCTCCGGCCCCAACGCCTAGGGTTGGATCCGCCTCCTCCTCCTGTGGCGGCGGCGGAAGCTGCCTCGTCCCGCCGAGGCCGGGGCCAGTGGGGGCCTTCTCTCCCGCTTCCCGGTTCGGCTCCTTCCACGCCTTCCGATCCCAAGCTCCCAAGGTTAGCGGGCCTCTCCTCCCCTTTGAGTAAATGTCGATGCCGTCATTTTGGAGGAATTGCCAGACCTTCTGTAATTGGACCGCTTTCGACGGAAATGGCTCGGGGCAGTCACTGTATGTAGGGTAAATCCCTTTTGTTTTCGACTAACATGTGACCATTTTGGGGTGAGAAGCTTGTCTGATTGATATAGCGAATTAGCAATATTGAATCTTGGCTGTATCTGTCTTCCGAGTTTTAGATACGATGGTGTTTCAGTTGCAGAAATTAATACGATGGTGCTTCAGTTGCAGAAATTAATCTCTGCAGGGCGAAATGTTAAATAGAAAATGGTGCTTCAGTTGCAGAAATTACTACAAAAATGTAAATAATTGCTTTTTTTGCATATCTGAAATTCACACATCAGTACTTCATAGTCCATTTATTAAAAGTTTTAGAAAATATTGGTATGCATTGCAATATACCATTCATTACTTCACCTTGGCATGCTAAGGAATTCTCTAAACTACAGCTGATTCATATGTTTGTTTCATTTTAGACCGTATTTGGCCAATGCACAAGGAGAATGTCAACTACCACAGCAGCACTGAACTCAGCTGCGGCCAATGGAGCAGCAAATTCAGGATTGAAGCTACTTGTTACGAAAGGGCCTCAAGCACAGAAGGCGGTCGGGATATGGCTCTTTGGGTGTGCTGCCTGGGTGTTCAGCTTGGTCATACTCGGAGGGATTACTCGGCTCACACGTTCTGGGCTGTCAATGACTGACTGGAAGTTCACAGGGGAAATACCTCCAATTACAGACGATGTGTGGCAGCTGGAATTTGAGAAGTACAAGCAGTCACCTGAGTACAAGAGGTAAGGATGCAATCGCTGTCATTTGTTCATGCATTGCCTTACGTTTGTCTGCTATTTTTTTATGGTCACTGGTGTAACTAGGTGATGTCCTGTTTTCATAATGCACAACAGCTTATTTTCTTGCATATTCGATTTGATTTCGTGACCCTCTTAGAAGGTTCTAAGCATTTCAATGGACACCCCTCTCACGACTTCAGTGATACTAAACTAGTACTACACAGTGCAGTTTGCCTCAGTACTCAATAACTCCCTCTGTTGTTTGAAGGGTATGTGAACAAACATTTACAACAGCGACGCTACCAAACGCATAATAATAACTGTCTCAACTTATGGTATTAGAACATATGAAAGGTTTGACTAAGCTTTGCCATCCAATCCACTTATCCCATTCTGTTTTGACCTTGCATTATGGTTTTGACTTCGACCATTACTGAAGTTGGTTGCCTTCGTTTCTGCCCACTTTGGATCACAGAGAGGGAGAGGGAGGAAAGGGAGAGAAGAAAATGGATCCTTACCAGAGTTATGATATTAAACTAAATGATGGTCTAACCTGTTACAAAACTGCCAAAGTTTGGAAAGCTTAGTAAACTTTAGCTCCCATGTGCATTAAACCAGAAATTCCCATAGTTCTCACATGTGTAACCTTGACACATATTATCATTTTTTTTGAAAGTTTAGAACATTGGTGGTGGAATGACGAGGTGCAAAGGGCTATTAGGGAGAAGAAGGAGTGTTTCAAGCGCCTCCACCATGACAAGAGTGCAGCTAACATCGAGGGCTATAAAATAGCGAAGAGGGTTGCAAAGCGAGCTGTGAGTGTAGCAAAAGGTCAGATGTATGATGGCCTTTATCAGTGGCTAGGCACGAAGGAAGGGGAGAAGGACATTTATAGGATGGCTAGAATCCGCGAGAGGAAGACAAAGGACATCAACCAAATAAAATGCATCAAGGATGGGACAGATCGACTTCTGGTGAAGGATGGGGAGATCAAGGACAGATGGAGAGAGTACTTCGACAAGCTGTTTAATGGGGAGAATGAGGGTCCTACCCTTGAGTTGGACGACTCATTTGACGATACCAACAGACGCTTTGTGAGGAGAATTCAGGAGGCAGAGATCGGAGAGGCTTTGAAGGGGATGAAGGGAGGTAAAGCGATGGGCCCTGATGGTATCCCCATTGAGGTGTGGAGATACCTAGGCGCCAGAGTGATAGTATGGTTAACTAAGCTTTTTAACCTTATTTTTCGGTCTAACAAGATGCCTGAAGAATGGAGGAGAAGTATATTAGTATCTATCTTCAAGAATAAGGGAGATGTTCAAAGTTGTACTAACTACCGTGGGATTAAGTTGATAAGCCATACGATGAAGCTCTGGGAGAGGGTTATCGAGCATCGCCTAAGGATAGAGACACATGTGACCCAAAATCAGTTTGGGTTCATGCCTGGTAGGTCGACCATGGAGGCGATTTTCTTATTACGACAATTGATGGAGAGATATAGGGAGCAGAAGAAGGACTTGCACATGGTCTTTATTGACCTCGAGAAGGCATATGACAAAGTACCGAGAAATGTCATGTGGTGGGCCTTGGAAAAGCACAAAGTCCCAACTAAGTACGTTACCCTCATCAAGGATATGTACAGGGATGTGGTGACGTGTGTCCGAACATGTGATGGCGACACCAGTGACTTTCCAATTAAAATAGGACTGCATCAGGGGTCAGCTTTGAGCCCTTATTTATTTGCTTTGGTGATGGATGAGGTCACAAGGGACATACAAGGTGATATCCCTTGGTGTATGCTCTTTGCTGATGATGTGGTGCTAGTTGACGACAGTAGGACAGGGGTTAATAGGAAGTTAGAACTATGGAGGCATACGTTAGAGTCGAAAGGGTTCAGACTTAGTAGGACTAAGACCGAGTACATGAGGTGCGATTTCAGCGCGATTAGGCATGAGGAGGGAGACGTTAGCCTCGATGGGCAAGTGATGGCCAAGAAGGATACTTTTTGGTATTTAGGGTCGATGCTACAAAAGGATAGAGACATTGATGAAGATGTTAGATATAGAATTTCAGCCGACTGGTTGAAATGTCATCAAGCTTCTGGCGTCCTCTATGACAAAAGGGTGCCGCAGAAGCTGAAAGGTAAGTTCTATAGGACGGCGATTCGTCCGGCGATGTTATACGGTGCTGAGTGTTGGCCTACAAAAAGGCGACATGTCCAGCAATTGAGTGTAGCAGAGATGCGTATGTTGCGTTGGTGTTGTGGGCACACAAGGAGGGATAGAGTCCGGAACAACGATATTCGGGATAGGGTTGGGGTGGCACCAATTGAGGAGAAATTGATTCAACATCGGTTGAGATGGTTTGGACATGTCCAACGGAGGCCTCCTGAGGCGCCGGTGCGCAGTGGAGTTCTAAAGCGGGCTGATAATGTAAAGAGCGGTAGAGGTCGACCTAAACGAACTTGGGACGAGTCCGTTAAGAGAGATCTTAAGGAGTGGAATATCTTCAAGGATTTAGCTATGGATAGGAGCGCTTGGAGATTGACGATCAATGTGACTGAGCCGTGACCTTTTTTGTCTTGTGCCCTTTATATCCCTTTTATGTGTCTTCCTGTTTCTCGTCTCTTTTGGGTTTCATCTCTAGCCTACCCCAACTTGCTTGGGACAAAAGGCTATGTTGTTGTTGTTGTTGTAATAAACAACAGTCTGCAACGTCAAACGAAAAGAAAAAAAAGGGGGGTGGGGGGGGGAGACTACTGTTTTGTGCTATCCTAAGTTCCAAATTATAGTTCACTTTAGCTTTGTCCTAAGTCAAACATCTTTAATTGTTGACCAAATTTATAGAAAAATACACCAACATCTACACCATAAAACTAGTTTCATTATATTTTCCATGAAATATGTTTTGACATCACATTTAACTGAATTTGTAGATGTTAATATATTTTTTTTAAAAAAACTTGTTCAGAATTAGAGAAGTTTGGCTTAGGACAAAGCTAAAGTGAATTATAACTTTGAACGGGGGAGTATTGATATGAGTTTGGTAGCAATCTAGAATAGGTAGTTCACATGGACTCTCAGAAACTTTATTTATTTTCCTTTAAATAGATAATGACCATCCCCTTCCTTAAGTGATGCTGCTTTGAATGCCATATTTCTGCTAATGCAATTGCAGCATTCTACAAACATATCTAGGGTGAACAAAGGAATGAGCCTTGAAGATTTCAAATTTATATACTGGATGGAGTATGCACACAGAATGTGGGGAAGAGCTTTGGGCTTTGTATTTGCAGGTCCTTTTGCATACTTTATTGCAAAAGGTTATGTTACCCGCCAACTTGGGCTCAGGTTGTCGGCTCTTTTTGCACTTGGTGGTGCACAAGGACTCATTGGCTGGTGGATGGTGAAAAGTGGCCTTGAGGTATTTAGTAGACAATGTCTTTCATGTTTAATTACTTTGAGGCTTTGAACTTCACTATTTTTTTCACCTCAGGAACCAACATCTGAGTATGTTCAACCAAGGGTTAGCCCTTACAGGCTGGCAACTCACCTGACATCTGCATTTGTTATATACTGTGGTATATTGTGGACTGCTTTGTCAGTAGTGATGCCTGACCCTCCAACCGGATCAATGAGTTGGGTAAATGGTGCAGGAAAAATCAGAAAGTTGGCAATTCCTGTCAGTGCTGTTGTAGGCATTACTGCAATATCTGGAGCATTTGTTGCAGGCAATGATGCAGTACGTATTACATTCTCTGTGTGTGTTTTGTAGTTTCTGTCTCAAAACTATGTTTACGTTTTCTTTCTTTCATCTAATTATTTATTACTGCTATGACAAGGGGCATGCATACAATTCATTCCCAAAGATGGGTGACAGTTGGATTCCTGAAGATGTATTTAGTATGGAGCCTTTCATCCGCAATTTTTTTGAGAATACATCTACAGTACAGGTAACTTTTCCTCACAATGTTAAGTTTGCAGATCTGTTCATGTTCTCGCACAAAGGAGTTCAGCTCCACATGTTGTCTGGAATATTTTATCTGAGAGTTTTCAGTCACTCTCTTTGCTTCTTGTCCCTTCATCCCAAATCATATGTCGTTTTGACATAGCTTTTGCAATGCACCTAGATACTCCCTGCATTCCAAACTGTAAGTTGTTTAGGCTTTTCTAGATACATAGCTTTTGCTATGTATCTAGATATACACTATGTCTAGCTACATAATAAATAAACACTATGAATCTAGAAAAACCAAAATGACTTACAATTTGGAATGGAGGGAGTGTATGCTATGTCTAGGTACATAGTAAAAACTATATATCTAGAAAAGCCAAAACAGCATATAATTTGGAGTGGAGGGAGTAGTTTTTAAGCAATTCATTTTGGCAGAACCACAAAATAGGTAGTACAGCGGCATAACAGCTTGTTTCTTCCCCAAAGTATGCATTGACCATTTTGCAAGAAGTGTCATATAAGTATTACAGTAAGTTCTTGTGTCAATATGCATTGATGATCTGATCACCAGTAATTTTGGAGTGCATCACCACAGGAATTGTGTTAGTCCAGAGTTCTTCACCTGTTTTGTAGACTAACAAGCTCTTCTCATTCTTGTAGCTCAATCACCGAATTCTCGCAACAACCACATTACTCTCTGTGGGTGGATTATGGTTGGCTGCAAGGAAAATAGACATGCATCCAGCAGTCAAGTCACTGATCGGAAGCACACTTGGGATGGCTGCTCTCCAGGTAATACATCCAGCTCATATTGTTAGTTCCTGCTAGTAACTTATGTAACTATCAATTGTTGTGCACAATCCAATATGTGTGCCAATGTGCCAGATGAAGTTACTGCATCACATGAACAAGTTCATTTTTGAGGCACATGAAGAGTATAACCAAGTCCTAATGAACTAGTGTACAACACCGATAATAATGTTAAATATTCTATTTCAGGTTACATTGGGCATCTCTACACTATTGATGTATGTTCCAACCTCTTTGGGCTCAGCGCACCAAGCTGGAGCATTGACTCTGTTGTCACTTATGATCCTTCTCACTCACACTCTAAGAAGGCCGTCACCAGCTCTTCTTAAATCAATTTCATCTGCTGTGAAATCAACCTGATACTACGCCTTGAATTTTTCCACCCTACAATTATGAGTTGATTTTCCTTTCCCCATCCTAACATGCAATGGTGCCCGTGTTTCTTTGCACCACCTAACTACTGTAGCATTTTGGAATTGCTGGAAAAGCATGCAGCTCTTGAATAAAGGGTCCTCAATGTTTTCTAGTGCCAAGTGTTAGAAATCTTTCCTAGCCTTATTTTAATTGCTGCATTACATTTTTTGGCACAGCTGTGTGCACTTCTTGTATCCAGGATGAATTTGTACCGAGAAATTATACACAAGCTTTGGTTCCTTTCTTCCCCGCAAAAGAAAGAAGCTCTATTTCCTTTCTATTCTTATGAATAAACCAGATGCAAAAGAGAAAAAAAAAATCTCTGTTTCCTTTCTATTCTTATGCATAACTAGATCAGGTTGATCTTTCCCAAATAATTTATAGCTAATGTCCCTCTTACCTTAACAAGATGCTAATTCAACTCACCGCCTGGAGGCAGGTTTGATTTCAAATATCCAAACTTAGTCCTTTGCATAAAGTTTTGTGAGAGCATACTGAGCCCTGATGTCAAGGGGTGGAACTCTCTCGATTCTGTTCACTCTAGGCACAACTTAGTTTGTTGGCAAGAATACGAAACTCTTTCGGCTTTACAACATGTTTTCGTTTATTAGTGATCAATATAAAAAGACAAAAATATGTAAATGTAGATCAGTTGTCTTGTTCCACAAAGGATGATGCCTTGTTCCTGTTCCACAAAGGATGCATGATGCCTGATGGAACCTCGGCATAAACCATTGAACGAGTTCCAGCCAGTCAAAACAAAGCTAAATGGCTTCAAAGTGCCTTTTTCCAAATTTGACTAGAAGAACTAGGAACATGACCGCAATCCCCAAAGACGAAGAGAAGCAATCTGTAGTGGCACGGTTCTTTAAATCATGATCATATAGATATATATCCCTTTACCATTAAACATGAGCTGTTCAAGACTCTTTTCTGTATCAAGCTATGAGAGCCAAATTAGAACCTCCAACTTGGATGTTGATTCCTCCACCGAATGGCCCATGTAAAATGTGATGGTACGTAGAGCGTTATATAAATATGCACTTTAGTCATTTCATTACAAGTGGGTCAATATGCATACGATCTACTGAACCAAAGTACCTCGGTCTGCAAATATAAAGTCTAATGATAACAAAGGATACAGTCCTTGATAACCTGGTGCTGCCGAAATGTTGATCGGGAGTGTTACAGCTAATTTTAGTAGAATATATGCTCATTATCGTGGTCAGGAACGCAGGAACAAAGGAAAGGAAACAGAGAAATAGAAAAAATCCACAAGAATAGAAAAGGGTTGTTGGCAAAATATAGGATTAGAAAATACAGGATGTAAATGGGAAAACATGTTTGGAACGCAAGAAGTAGAATCAAATAAACAATAGAAATAATGAAATGAACTTTAGTGCTTATACAACAGCTATCTGTGTAGCTGTTGTAGTGTTGGTCAGTGCAAACTGCAGAGCCGCAGACACTGGAACGGTGACGTGCACAAGGTAGTCGGCGTCCAAGCACGCGTGGTTATCCTGTAGTAAAGAAAATTTGAACAACATCCTGAGTATCTTTGAATTCTCAAGAACTAAAGAAAATTGCAAACTGAGTCGCAGTATCTTACTCCTAGCCGTTCTGAACTTCCAAAATTAACCGAGTTACTTAGGGTCTGTTTGGAATAAAGGAATCCAAAACGGAGGAAAGAAAAAAAACATAGGAATAGGCTATAGGTGTTATGATAAAACAGAGGAATGAAAAAACACAGAAAGACGTAGATAGAGGTGTTTGGAACGTAGGAATCCGGAACGGTAGAAGCAAATAAATTATAGAAATAATAAAACAAGCTTTAGTACTTAATCGGTGCAAGCTGCAGAGTAGCAGAGATTGGACAGTGACATGCACAAGCTAGCCCAACATCTAAGCAGCATGGTTGTCTTGTACTTCGTGAAGAAAGAGAAAACCTGAGTTCAGATTGGATTTTTATTTTCCTTTGAAACAAGAAGCCTGCAACAGTGTTCCATAGGAAAGGAACTAGACAATCCTTTGATCCAAACGCTATTCTCGTTTTTGTTTCCTCTACTTTTCCTCTAAAAATACTCCGTTCCAAACAGGCCCTTAACCTCTCCCTTAAAACAAATTGACTATTTTTTTGCAGCCTGTTGATATCATAGTCAGAAAATTTGTTTGTCTGTGCGTAGGGCTAGATTAGCTCGTTAAGAACGAAAGCGAGCTTAACTCTAGCTCGGCTCAATTTGTTTAGCTCCCGAGCCAGCTTGTTTCAACTAACGAATAAATCAGTAGCTACTAATTCGTTCCATACAAACATCAAGCCGAACAGTATAATGCATGACATACATTATTTCTTGACTTCAACCTTCATGTGTACAACATAACATCAAGCTATTATTGGTTTAGTTGCCCCAGGAAATACTTGGCTCGTTTAGCTTGTGGGCTGGCTTGCAAGTCGGCTTGAGCTAGCTCATTGACTTATGAGCTAATAATATTAATTTGTCTCGTTAAATACAAACAAATAAAGCCAAGTTGAGTCAAGTTACCAACTTACCATCGAGCCAAGCGAGCTAGCAAGCCATAAGTTTTTTGTCCAGTCAATATTTGTGTGTGGGTGTGTGCAGGTGGAAGTGACAGCATGAATGTGCGATACTGATACCTAACAAGTTGCATGGGCTTCCATGCTCTACATCTTAACTTTAAACCAATGGAATTATTATTTTAAACCACAAGGAGATCGAGGTAAGCAGAAACAAGGGTAAACAATAAAAACAAAGGTAAAAAAAACTAGAAATGAAGAAGAAAATGCACTAATTAGTTTTTAGTGCAAATAAATACACAAGTGCATATATACGTACAATTCGCAGGTGATATCTGTAAGTGGTGTTGGTCCTCTACTAACCATGTCCCATAAATAAATAATTTAAAAGTTCATCTTTTGAACTACATCAGTGCCATACAATCTGCCTATATAAAGAAGGACCTGGCTTGCTGAGTTCTCTCATCCTCCTCTTCCCGATCCCATATTCCAAGCTATCTAGCTAGCTAGCATCATCAGGATCACTGTGTCCTGCAGCTTGTAAACTCCATGGCCATCTCGTCGAAAACCGTCGCTGCTGTGCTCATCAGCATGATGCTGCTCAGCACCACCTGCTGCTTCGTGCAGCTCCCTGCTGCCACCATAAGCACGCACCATTATCCATGCACTGGAAGAAGGGTTCTGCAGGTGCCTGCAGCTGCAACTAACAAGGACACCGATTCGTTCCCACCATCCACTCCAGGCCATAGCCCCAGCGGTGGCCATGGAAGCAGTCCTCCGATGACCAAATGATGAAGCATACCATGCATCTGCTAGCTCCTGCTTAATCGCTGCATCTGCCACCCTACTGTACATGTAATATTCCGTGTGCTTTGTTTTGCTCTGTTTAAACATGAAATAATTATGACGCATAGGGCATCTAGCTAGGCGTTGTTTGTACCGCTCGTTGTAAAAACTCTTGCTATCTGTATTGTATCTAAATGTACAAATATAAATAAAGGCAAAGATTATGCAGCATTTTCAAAAGGCAGGAAAAGGTTTACCAACAGCAAATAAAACCTGTGCATCCATGCATATTATGACAACACGCTTCATATTATCTGCCTCTTGTGGTGTACTATGAATGAAAGACTTGTTTTAGCATTGTCTAAGGTGCTGGTATTCCGACATAAGAGCATCGCCAACCGTTAAAAAATTCACTTGTCAAGTTTAAGAATTTTCCAACTCCTGAAAAAAAGTAGGGAGGGAACTGTTGTCCTTCTCCAATAGTTTTCAATAATATGCTCCTGAAAAATAAAAAAGGAGGAGCAGGACCGCAAGCTGTGCGAGATGACAAAAAAAAGAATCCGAAAAACAAGTGCGAGATGGAAAAAAAACCACTCCCCAATGTGATTGGGAGTTCTTGGCCATATGCGTAGAAATTGAGAATCGCTATACAAAACTATTGGAGGGTGATTTTTCCCCTTCACTGAGATTGAGAGTGGGTTTAATTTAGAAATCAGTTGGTGATGCTCTTACAACGACAAAAGGGAACTCATGCAGAAATAACTAAATTTTCTAATAAAGTATAGAAATAGTTACCCGAATTTGCATAGGGTAGGAATCAAAGTTCTGTGGTCTGGTGGGTGTGAACTACACTATGAGCTATAGCAGTGCCATCGAACGTTTTCACCCATGATCATGGGCTAGTAAACTTGAGGAGGTTTACTGCAAACATAATCGGGCCTTTGTTCAAAGTCACTTCTTGTTTATTTGTTTTTTAAACCAACCGAGCAGTAGAGCCGCCGATTATATTTTGATAAAAAAGAAAGTCCAGACAGGATAGACAAGACAGGATAGACAACACATCCAGAAGGAGTTTACAATTGAAAAATAGAAAAACAAGCAACTACAATGACTAATGCAACTTTGTTAACGACAACCCCGCTTAAAACAAGAGCAAGTAGTTACACAACATCTCACAACGAAGACAACACTAAACCAAGAAGCAAAAAAAACCTTTGCCACCCAATCCCAGAAGGCACAAACTTTTAAACCCATCAATGGCGTAAGGAGGTCTGGCGGTATTTCTATAAACAATCTGCATAGATTTGAATGGCGTCCTCACTGAGCCTCTCATCATTTTCAACAATGTCCAAATCTTTTAGCACACCATGTTGTGCAAGTTGAACACTTTGACGAAGTGTCGATCTACCATAGGACTTACGCTGACGTCTTGCTGTCGTGGTCAGTGGTTAAGGGGGAGGATGCATAAGTATATAGCAAAAGCTATGTATTTAGAAAAACAAAACATCTGATAATGTGGAGTGGAGGGAGTACTTATTAGGCTGAGGAGCTATTGTCCATAAGAGTATCATGAATATGAGTTGAACCCTAGGACTTAGTAGTAGCTGTAGAGTAACTGCCTCCATGACGAGCTAGGGGATCGATGTCCTTGACCTTTTCAGTGAAGTTCTAGGTACTTTCCTAAGATCTGGTTCCGAATTCGTGAAGCTCTTTCCCTCAATCGTTCCTCATTCCTCTTACAACAGCATCCATTTGTTATTGGTAAGGCACGTGAATAGAGGTAGGTAGAAGAGCAAAAGATTCATTTTGTAATTTATTAGCAGCTAGCTGGGTTCGGTAAGATAGTTGTTAGCTAGATGTCCAGTTAACAATTGCAAGACCTATTAGTTAGACCCATTTGGATCCACTCTATCTAAGTTTTAACAACTAACTATTAGCTAGGTGGATCTAAGGCCAACAACCCTGTTTGGATCCATGGAACTAATAGTTAGTTGCTAAACAATAGTTAGTTTATTTAGATTCAAACAGATCCAGCTAAATGTTAGTTGAATACTACCCAACTACTCTCTCCGTCCTTTTATATAAAACGTAACTACCTTTAGTCCAAAAACCAAAGAACGTATTGTTTAATAATTGCCAGACCTATTAGTTAGACCCATTTGAATCCACTTTAGCTAAGTTTTAACAACTACCTATTAGCTAGGTGGATCAAAGGCCGAAAACCCTATTTAGATCCATAGAGCTAATAGTTAGCTGATATTATTTAGATTCAAACAGATCCAGCTAAATGTTAGTTGAACACCCAACTATTCTCTCCGTCTTTTTATATAAGGCGTAACCATATCTTTAGTCCAAAGACTAAAGAAGGTATTGTTAAAGGTTTAGGTCATTGACGACGACGACGATCTTTTTGTTTGTTCCACCCGTTGACAGGTGTAATATATCCTCTTGGAGCAAAGCAAGTAATCCAATCGGCCAGATGGCGACTGCATGCCTCTAGTACGTGCAGAGTGCCACTGAGCGAGATGGTGCACACGTAGCTACCCAGTACGTACTCAAGGCGTACAGAAGACGACGATAATCTATCTCTGTGCCTGCAGTTTATCTACCTCTCTCTTTCTATTCTTCAGAGCTGACTTCGGATGGGCGGCTAGCGGCCCGTGACACCCACATTGTATAAGGGCGAGCACGAGCACTATTTGATCCCAGATTCTAGAACCAATTAACAGACAGTTCATTTCATCACCAAACACGATTAAGAGTCCGTTTGACCCCAATTTAAACTGCAGTAATCAGATAAAAATAATCTGAAGGTATGATCAAAACATCCTAGATTATTATAAGTTGGTTTATAATATAGGCTTTGATGTGGCTAAATAACTATAAGTCGTTTAATTAATTATATCAGATGGTTAGAATCATCTATTGTCACCTATAAAAGGTAATAGGTGAAATGCATATTTTATTTAATTTTAAATTTTCTATAATAGGATAAACAATGAAACTATACATATAAAGATTTTTTACATCTAACTGATGCATATATGATCTATTGAATGTGGTAAACCTTTTTATTTTTTACAATTTCTGATATGATTAGAAACTGTTGGAGGAAGCCAACAAATATGCTCCCAAGTTTTTTTAGCCACTTGAAAAATTCATCGATTTACCAATTGTTTTTTTAGAACTATTAGATGTGCTCTAAAGTAAAGGGAGTACCGTATCATTTGTAATAATATATATAATATAACCACGGATTATTGTAATCCTATAATCCATTTTTGAGATTATAAGTCATTTGTACTCCAACTAAGAATATTACACCTGTATAATAATCTTAGGATCCAAACATGCTAGATTATTATCATAATCTACAATTTTGCTTATTATATTGACTCACATAATCCGTCACATAATTTATATATCTCAAAAATTAAATCTATTTACGGGTTCATCGACAAACAACTACAAAGAATAATTCTGGCTAGTCCTGGTTTTCAGGAAGTATGTCGCCGAGACGTTGGTAACTGAACTGTGAGAGAGTGTGAGTGACGCCCACATAACAGCTGCAACACGCCTGCTATGATCGCGGAAACAGCTGCAACGTACTACCCTGGAGTTTTCTCACTTTCACTGGCTGTTTGTGTGGCCGTTTTTTTTTGGCATACGTGAGTGACCGAGACGCCACAGCCGACGCACGCAACCCATGCATGCATGCAGCGGTGGCTGGGCAGGATGACTGGATGAGGATGTCATGGAGACGAGGTGATGCCAGAAATGGTGTCACGTTGGCTATACCTTGCGTAGGTACCTGCCAAGTTTGCTAGTAGCTCCGGATTTCTGCCGCCTAACGCAGGGTGCTCAGATATTAGTCAGTGGGAGCCTAAAGATATAGATGGAGCAAAATGCATGAGACCCCGTGAAGACTCGTCTTTCAGTACCTAAGTTGCCCTTTGTTGTTTTTCCCTTATAATACTAATCGAACTAGATAGTTATAATACTCTATAATTAGATTAGAAGAGTGTCCCTCTCCATCATGAGAAATATAATTAAAAAAGATAAAAATAGAGTTACAAAGATTTCTAGAATTAACCATTATGACGACTGTGGTGCATAGATGAACAACAAAGGTTTCCAGAATTAACCGTGATGACGATCCTCCCACTGTTATGGTCCATCATTCTATTTAATCGCTTTCTTACTCGCATATTTTCTTCCCTCACATCCTACTCAGTACTCGGCGGCTGCAATATATATTGGAGCCGGCATATCCCTCCTTCAACCTCTCGCCACTAGTGCATCAACCACCCATACTTTCCAAGGTTACCTCAACCAACGCCTCTCATAGCCATACCACAACAGTTTAGCTACCTCATCACGTCGACCAATCTTGATACTGGTGCTATAAATCATACAATCGATTTGCAGGTATCGACCTTCCTTCCGATTTTGCTTCAATTCACCTCTTGTAGCCACACTACAACAATTTTAGTAGGCCCATCTTCGATTGATCTTGCTACCCATGCCACAATCGTAATGGGGAAGTCCTTGTCTTCGGTCCCCTTCGTCTCCATGGACGCCTACATTCATCAACAACAACACCCTTCTACTCTTATGGCTTGTGTCTTCCCCTTACTTTGGTTGATGTTCTCTTTTCATCTCTTCTAGCAATGGAGTTGAGAAACACATATCTCAGTGCAGATCTCATGACAAGATGCGGTAACTGACGTTTTGTTTGCCAACAGGTAATTGCAGGCACCTACGGTCATCAAAGCAACACCACAATTCTACTCTTATGGCTCGTGTCTCTTCCTTACCTTGGTGTGATTTTGTCTTTGTTATTTTTGCTAGCCCCGTTGTGCCAGCAGCCATGGGGATCTTGGAGTTGAGTGTGATGAATGCTACGATTGCATTGACCAACACATGATCTCGTGACAAGATACGGCGCAATCGACGTCTCTAGCAAGTACTTGCAGGCACCTGCGGTCATCAAAGCACACCACCCTTCTACTACTATGGCTTGTATCTCCTCCTTACCTTAGTGTGAATGTGTGATTTCTCTTTGTCATCTCCGCTAGTGCCGTTACACCAGTGACCATAGGGATCTTGGAGTCGAGCATGTGTGCATGCTATGATGCGTTGACCAACATAGATCTCGGTGCAGATCTCATGGCAAGATACAGTAATCGACGTCTCCAACAGGTACTTGCAGACATCTGCAGTCATCAAAGCACACCACCCTTCTACTCTTATGGCTTGTATCTCCTCCTTACCTTAGTGTGACATTCTCTTTATCATCTGCGCTAGCACCATTACGCCAGTGGCCATATAGGGATCTCGGAGTCGAGCATGTGCATGCTATGATGCGTTGACCAACATAGATCTCAGTGCATATCTCATGGCAAGATACAGTAACCGACGCCTCCAGCTGGTTACTTGCAGGCTCCTACGGTCATCAAAGCACACCACCCTTCTACTCTTATGGCTTATATCTCCTCCTTACCTTAGTATGACGTTCTCTTTGCCATCTCCACTAGCGCCATTATGCTAGTGGCCATAGGGGATCTTGGAGTCGAGCATGTGCATGCTACGATCCGTTGACCAACACAGATCTCAGTGCAGATCTCATGGAAAGATCCGGTAACCAATGTTTTCCTTCACCAGCAGCCCAACAGGTAGTTACAGATCTTTTTTAATTAAGAAAGAAGGTATCCATGTAGTATAGTTTTTTTTTCTGCCAATGCCAGATTGCAACTATCCACAAGTACCATGATAGAATGAAGAAAAACTTATTGATTGCATTAGCTACATTCCTCTAAATCAAGCCTCTCACACACCCCTTAGATTGAATTCAATGCACACCCTATATGCACCCCAAATCTTTCTCAAAGTTGGCAATCAAAACCACGAAATCTTCTTCCAATACCACACACACACACACTATAGACTATAGCTAGAGTATTTAGGAAGGCTAGTAAATTCGTGATTATTAATTACAAAAAATCGACCACATGGTATGGTAGATTGTTCTGATCCAGTGTGCTTAGGGCGCAGACCGTGCTAAACGCTCGCCCATCAGCCTCTGCCTCTCATCATCCTACCCGCAGCCCCGGCCAGTCCATGGCGTGTATATATATAGATATCCATCCGCACAACCCTTGGACACACAACTCATACATACACCAACCACCACCGCCCGCCTCCTCTCCCTCTCCGAGACGCCGCACAACCACGCCATCATCCTTGCTCGGATCGATCAGGTGCGTAATGGAATGCATGCGCTGCGTGCTCTCTTCTCTCCTTGTGTTGTCATCGTTCGTGTCGCGTCGTCGTTCTTCCATGCATGGCATGGGGCGATTCCTTGTCTTGGAGCTGATGAAATGTTGTTGCATGGTGGTGTCATTAGCGCCGCGCATGGATCGGCAGCAGGAGGGCGACAGGAAGCGCGCGCGGCAGGGGGAGGAGGAGTCCGCGGCGGCGGCGACGGGGAGGCGGCGGCAGCAGCAGCGGGCGGCGGACGCGATGGCGGAGGTGGCCTTCGAGGAGATGGCGCCGGCGGCGGCCGTGGCTCAGGCACCCGCGCCGGCAGCCGGCGGCGGCGAGGCCGGGCCCGGGGCGGCGTGGCAGCGGCCCGAGGGGGTGTTCGATTTCCCGTGGCAGAAGTGCCGCGGCGGGCTGGGCGTGGCGAGCGGCGGCTGCGGGTGGGAGCTCCGGGACGTGTTCTTCCGCTCGCTCGTGGACGGGCGCGCCGCGGCGATCGGGGTGCCCGGCGACCGCCTCTCCGCGCAGCCCAGCAAGCGGACCCTGTTCGACGACGTGGACGCGTGGCTGGCAACGGCCGGCGATGGCGAGGTGGACCCGCTCTGGCGGTCGGTGCTGGAGGCGAGGCCCAGGCCCGCCGCGTGACGACGTATACCAGCCAACGTGCCGATCGAGTCGACCGCCAGATGCCCCGGGGTCCCACCTGGCGGCCGCGTCATCAAGGATAATCTATCTCTACCAGTCTATCTATACTAGGGAAGGAAAGGAGAGAAGGGATTTGAAGGAGACGAATTCCAATTTCAAATTTCATAGTTTGCTAGGGTTGCATTAATTGGGTCTCTTTAGTAGCTAGGTCGTCACGAGTGTTATATGCTTATTAGTTCCTTTTCGTCTTCAAAAACTATCGTCAGGTTTAATTTAGCTTACAGGTCTGGATCATATCATAGGGCAAAAAGACTTTGAGCATGCATGTTTGTGTGTGTGTGATGACGAGTTATTGATGAATAAACTTGGATGAAGTTAAAGAATGTCGTTGCAATACATGCTCCACTAACTATTTTTTTCCCGACTACACAGGACAACTCAGTCACAACATAAACACTCACCCCTATCAACACACACAAACCTTATTCCTAGAGCATATTCGAAGACTGGGCCGGTAAATCCTTGAGACAGACGTTTCGTTGTCGACGGGAACGTCGCCTACTACTAAAAGTACAACGCCGTTAAATTATCATGGAATATTCACCACTGCTGACGCTCTTGTAACAACTAGGCTACAGGCCTGTTCGCATAACAACTCTTACATAAACGATCGGTTTGTGTGTGATGATGACAACCTGTTATTAGTTTTTTTTTCCCTGAATCACAGTACATCTGTCGATGGATTTTCAAAGACTACTAGATCACATTCATATCCAGGGAAGGAAATAAATTTAAATGCATCATGAGTAAATTGGTTAGCGTGATAGTGATGCATGCACTTGACTAGCCATGGGCTGGCAGAGGCTGGCACTAACCGTATATCCAGTTCAGTGAAACAAACTGTTTGTTCTATTCGGGAACTTTGTTTCTTGTTTGTATGTGCTTGAGATATATATGCGTGCGGCGTGCTGTTTGATGTTGATGAGATAGATATATATTAAGCCAAAGTTTATGCCGCAGGTTCATATGATCGACAACTGAAACCTCGCTACTTTATTGGCTATATGTATATGTATATGTATACTATAGGAATATAGTATAAAGCTTCAAGCTTCATGTGTTGCACGCAAAGGCAAGGTGGATGCATGCAAATGTATGCCAAAACCAGTTTCCGGAGTCCGGTAACTGTCGAGTCGTATCTTTTTAAGCATAATTTGCTCAAAACTGATGCGGATCATCGCTAAACTGCTAACAACACACACAAACACAATGGCTGGCAGGCCGGTGTGGAAGGAGAACGACTTCAACTTTATATTATCGTCGTCATTCTCGTGCAGGTCTCGAGGAGACGATCCAAAAGGTTGCCCTCGAGAATCACGCATGCCATTTCCGCCAACTGAAACCGCGAGAAAGGCATGCTGATGCAATGCACTTCCGTACGTGCGGCGCTTAGCCTGCACGGTGCACGCACCGGGTAAAGCCATGCTTACGAATCGGACGGCGGTCGTGCTTCGTGCTTGTGGGACGGATGCAACGCTCCTCCCCTGCGTCCGGGCACGGCATGCCGGTCATGGAAAAAAAAAAGCTACCCACCACTCAGAAAAATCTTGTGCTCGTTGACTTGTCGAGGGATGCCGTTTAGATCATGTAACTTTGAAAATATATTTCTAGATCTTTAAACTTGTTAAGTGATGTATCGTACTTTCGTAAACTTGTTAAATGATGTGCCGCAGGTCTATTTTTAGACCACACCAATAGGGCATGTTTGGTTCTCGTATAGACGGAGCTAGACTCGTATCCTAGAGCCAGGCTACCTAGGGTCAGGCCGAGTGCATGTAGATGGCTACCGAGTCATTTCAGCCTAGCTATATGGAGCTGTCGTTTGGTTAATTGTATATGGCCGCGTCCACATCTCTCTATTTCACGCGTCGTGCACTGCTCCATCACTCGCTCACACCACGTGAGCTAGGTATGGTAGAAACGGTCGATTGTCACGTTTCCGATGGGGGGGTGGAGGAGGGTTTGCACATCCGCCGCAGCCAGCCTGGCTTGATGAAAAAGGCAACCAAACTGGCATTGCTTGCCCATATTATGAACCAGGCAACCAAACTGGCATTGCTTGCCCCTATTATGAACCAGGCAACCAAACGGTCTGCCACAATTATGAATAGCATTTAAGGAGTAGGAAGGAACAAAGATTCGGGCGTCTTTGTTGTAACAAGCAGTCTATGGGACCACACTTATATGGCAATGCGATAAGGAGAATTTGGAACTAAATAAAAGTTGTCGATATCAGAAAAATACGTAGATATTAGAATATCCTTACCTATGGTAAGGATGTCGTGCTTGATTCTATCGGAAACAAAAACCATCAATGCTCATCTCGTCTCCTTCCCTACCCACCCCAACCCTAGAGGTGTCGACGAAATGTGGTCGGCAGTCCATCGAGGGGTATGCCCGTGATGGTAGATTAGTCGGTAGACAGGTGCGCAAGACACGAACAGGATGGTAACAAGACACAAGACACAAGATTTATACAGGTTCGGTCGCCATTGTGGCGTAATACCTACGTCCTGTGTCCCGTTATTTTGTATTGACTGAGGATAAGACAGATTCCTCTCTGGGGTTTTATGAGATGTATGACCTGTCCTCTAGGGGACCTCTTCCTCTTCTTATATACTCTGGAGGAGGAGGGTTACAAGTAAAGTATCCGATTTGGTACTATTATAATGTCTAGTACACCTTGTAGCCTTGCGGTGCATGCCTTGATCTTGTGGGTTAGGCCACCTCAGATGGTGCGGCCCATGAGCCACGAGGGTATCCGGGGGTATATCCCCCATAGCTAGTCCCCGAGCGCCATGTATTATGAAGCAACACGCCGATGACCTTCTTCCGACCAGTGAGGCTTCAGGTTCTGGAGTCTTCGACCACTGAACATACCATCCAAGCAGTTGCTGACGGTCTTCGACCTATCGTGACATCGGCGATTGGATTTACCGAAGAAGTTAGTTGTTCGAATAATGCATGGTGCTCTTGAGAAAAAGAAAAAGATTTCCTTCCTAGGAAGTGTAGCCACTAAGACTCCTTGGTCGATAAGGAGTGTAAGCCAGAAGCAAAGCACTACATTCACCGCGAGGTGAAGTATAGCCACTTAGTCCCCGAGCCTAGTAGTAGGTGATGTAGACACGTGGTGCCAGGGTCTAAAGAAAATAAATCTAAAAGCTTGTCAGCCAACGTCACCAGCGATGTACGCACCAAGCCCCCTGATGTGCCCAAGATCAACACCCTGATCTGAACAACATGGAGTAGATTGATAGCGCACTGATGAGACGTTGTGACGAGAGCTCGACGAGGAGTCCCCAGCGTGACCGGAGACGTGGTCGAGCAGCGAAAGCTCGGCGACGAGCCTGACGAGGAGCGACGAGAGCTCGGCGAGGAGTCCCCAGCATGGCCGGAGACGTGGTTGAGCGACGAGAGCTGGGCGACGATCCTGACGAGGAGTGATGAGAGCTCGGTGAGGAGTCCCTAGTGTGGCCGGAGACGTGGTCGAGTTGCGAGGGCTCGACGACGAGCCTGACGAGGAACGACGACAGCTCGGTGAGGAGTCCCAGCATGGCTGGAGACATGGTCGAGCGACGAGAGCTCAACGAGGAGTCTCTAGCGTGACCGGAGACGTGGTCGAGCGGCGAGAGCTCGGCGACGAGCCTGACGAGGAGCGACGAGAGCTCGGCGAGGAGTCCCTAGCGTGGCCGAAGACGTGGTCGAGCAGCGAGAGCTCGACGACGAGCCTCATGAGGAGCGACGAAAGCTCAGCGAGGAGTCCCCAGCGTGGCCGGAGACATGGTCGAGCGGTGAGAGCTCGGCGACGAGCCTGATGAGGAGCGATGAGAGTTCGGTGAAGATCCTGCAATATAAATATGTAGAGCGGTAGTACGTGATGTAAGAATATATGAACTCCGGAGAGAATCAGTAATGATGAAATAGTATATGACGCTCAGCAGTCAGTTGCAAATGAGCATGATGTGATAAAAACAACCGGTGCTTTGTAAACATCAGTGTTGATGTGAGGTTTGTGTTTACACTTAGGATAAACCGCCCAACCAGTCAGTATATAGTTGAGTTTCTAGCCCTAGCTTGTCCGCGTTACGCTGAGCGTGGAGCTAGTGTGCGTGTCGATGGCGTCGCTAAGGAGCCGCTGTCGCCCACCCATAACGCAGAGGGCAGACGCTCGTGCACGTGTGGGGAGAAGCCGGAGACAAGGCCGCCTCTAGAGACATCGAGCATCAACGTGACTGGTCAGGGATTTGCGTTAAGCATAGATGTATGTCATCTTTAAGATGGTATACATGGACAAATGTTATTTGAAGAATAATCATAACGAGGACGTTGTGGAGAAACGTCGTAGCGAAAACATGACGAGGATGTTGTGGAGAAATGTCATAGCGAAAATTGTATTGAATATAAATATTGGAAGTGTACTTATCTTTAGTCGAGACGTTGTCTGGTCGGTGGTGATGAAATTGACCGGCCCTCGAGCTTTTCGATCCGTCATGATGACGGCGTCGCAGTTGTTGTAGCGCCTTTCCTTGCGGCGATTATTATTGCGACGTGGTAGGTGGTCGGGTCAAGAGGCCATGGTCGTAGTCGGAGAATGTTGGAACTGCTCTCCTGCCGCTGAAGCTGCCGAGTCTGTCGTTGTCGAGTTAATTCTCGATATTAATCCCAGCGAGCTCCAGGGCGATGTTAGCGAAGTAGATTGCGAACGAGGGAGATGTCGTTACATGCAGAAAAATCAATCTGTATTAGATATTCAAAGAACAGACTGATCCAACCAACAACGTAGAACGACTCACCCGGTTTTTAGTAGAGAATCCCATCTGACTCGCATGGGAGTCCGTATGCACAGCCCCTACCTGGCGCACCACTGTCGATGAAATGTGGTCAGCAGTTCATCGAGGGGTATGCCCGTGATGGTAGATTAGTCGGTAGACAGGTGCGCAAGACACGAACCGGATGGTAACATGACACAAGACACAAGATTTATACAGGTTCGGTCGCCATTGTGGCGTAATACCTATATCCTGTGTCCCGTTATTTTGTATTGATTGAGTGAAAGGATCAAGATGCCCAAGAGGGGGGGTGAATTGGGCTTTTCTAAAAAATAATTGCAAGAATTAAATCCTACAAGCCGGAATTCACCCCTAGTGCCTACTTGTGTTCCTAGAGATTCTACCGGTAAAAGTTTTGCACTCTAATTTCCAAACCTAGTCTAGCATGGCAATTCTAGGAAAGTAAATCAAGTAATGAATGTAAATACGAGAATGTAAATGCTTGAAAGTAAGGGCAAGGAGCACGGCGATGTTTTTCTGAGGTATCGGAGAGTCGCCACTCCCCACTAGTCCTCGTTGGAGCACCCGCGCAAGGGTGTAGCTCCCCCTTGATCCGCGCAAGGATCAAGTGCTCTCTACGGGCTGATTCTTTGACACTCCGTCGCGGTGAATCGCCCAAAACCGCTCACAAGGTGAGTTGGGTCATCCACAAGCTCCGCCGGATGATCACCAAACTCCCAATCACCACCAAGCCGTCTAGGTGATGGCGATCACCAAGAGTAACAAGCTAGAACTCTCACTTGACCACAACAAGTCTAATGAGAAGGTGGATGCACACTTGCTACTCTCTATTCACTAGTGAGGAACTCTCAAGCTTTGATTCTCAAAACACAATCCTCACTAGAGCTCTTGCACTCCCTTGCACTCCAAAGGTGTTTCTCAGCTGAACAAATGAGCAAGAGACCTCTAAAAGAGGTGGTGGGGATGTATTTATACACCCCACAGTCAAATCCAACCGTTACCTGGCAACTCAGCAAAATACGAGGTGACCGGACGCGCCGGTCGAAGTGACCGGACGCGCCGGTCGCTCGTAACGGTCGAAAACCTGAAACTTCGGCTGAGTGACCGGACGCGCCGATCAGGGGTGACCGGACGCGTCCGATCATGCAGGGAGCTTACTGTACTCTGACCTGACGCGCGACCGCGTCCGATCAGTGATGACCGGACATGTCCGGTCGTCAGAGTACCTTACTGGAACATGACCGGACGCGCCGATCACACTCCAGTCGCGTCCGATTAGGTGGTTTCCCTCAAGTGACACGTGTCAGCCTGAACACCGCGTCCGGTCCTCGCAAGGGCCGCGTCCGGTCGTCAGCGCTGAAACACAGTTAGCGGTTAGAACTGAACAGATGCATCCGGTCAAGCCAGGCACCGCGTCCGGTCAAGGGAAAAACGCCTCTAAACACTCCGAAACGCGACGCAACTTGAACCAAGTTGCTTCCAACTGAACTTTGAGCTATTCTAGAGCTTCCTAGTGCTAAGTTTGATAAGTGTGCACCATACCTAAACATAAGACTCACCTAGGTCAAGCTACTCGCTCATGCCCCCTTTATAGTACGGCCAAAAGAGAAAACGAAGATCCTAACGACTATTCCTAATGTAACTCAACACCTTGACATCCGGAACTAACCGTCCTTAATCTTGACGTCACTCCTTTGAAAACCGAAATGATTTCCATCAAGGGGCATGAATACCATAGTGCCCAAAGCAGTTATCAACTCCATGACCTAACTTACCAAAGTTTCTGCAAAACACACGTTAGTCATGGTAATAAAGCGTTGTCATCAATTGCCGAAACCAACTCTCGGGGCCTAGATGCTTTCATTGAGGATGAGATAGATTCCTCTCTGGGGTTTTATGAGATGTATGACCTGTCCTCTAGGGGACCCCTTCCTCTTCTTATATACTCTGGAGGAGGAGGGTTACAAGTAAAGTATCCGATTTGGTACTATTACAATATCTAGTACACCTTGTAGCCTTGCGATGCACGCCTTGATCTTGTGGGTCAGGCCACCTCGGATGGTGCAGCCCATGTATAACCACGAGGGTATCCGGAGGTATATCCCCCACAAGAGGCGAGGGGCCAAACTGAATAGTGACACGACAACATTGACTTTGGAGTGGAGGAGAAATCCACAAAAAAGATTCTTTCCTAGCTACCTAGGACACAACTTGCAAACCTAAAGACAAGGAAGGACTTGGAATAATAGATCTAAAAACCCAGAACACAATGCTCCTTCTTAAATTCCTTGATAAATTTTATAACCATGTGGACATCCCTTCAGCGACATTGACCTAGAATAACCTATGCAGATCCAACACCTCACCACTTAGGCAAGGAATCCCACGGCGGTACTTCTAGTGAAAAGAGATCCTCAAGCCCATAGTTGACTTTAGAAAGTTAGCAATGTGTTCTCTAAGTAAAGGCGACACATCCCTATTCTAGGAAGACCTGTGGCCTATCAATACTCTCTAGGAGTGCTTCCCACAACTCTTCTCATCTGGAAAGAAGCTGAACTGCTCAGGCAGATACTTCTTGGATAACACAACTAGCCAAATTTTTAGCCTCCCTTTGTCAGCTCAAGCTTCTTAGCAACTCAATGATCTCCATTACCTAATCCAAGAGAGAATTTGGGACCCCATGGTTCATGGCAAGTGGCAATACATTTGGGGAACCAACACCTTCAGACCAACAAAGCATACACTCGGTTGCTAGGGATTCAACCAATTTCTCCACTCTTCAAATGGAAGTGACCAGCTAGCAAATTTGGGCAAACATAAGTTCTTCATTTGTGATACGACCATGCCAGCGTCGGCGATCTCGCCGAGCTTTTCCACCTCTTCACCGACCTCTCCGGCTACATCTCTGACCCCTGCAGGACCGATCACACGTAACCGCGCTAAGAAGATACAACAAGAGGTGCACGCGCTACTTTATGAATTTCAATTAAACACTAATGAGAACTTTATGCTACCTAAATCTTGTGTGTTAACATTGCTTTGATACCACATGATAAGTACCGATCGGATATCGGTACAAGGTTGGCCCGATCTTCACGACAGTAGGTTGATGAACACAAAGATAACTTGCTGTAGAACAGCGGATAACTAGCTTTATACCTGCCAAGGTTGGATGCGACCAAGTGACGGGGAGAGAGACACCGAAACTGCGAAGACTTCGACTCGATCTCCGAACGACCGCAGAACCACAACCGGAGCTAATCCACACAAGACGGGGCAGCCGTACTGGTACCCGTAGAGCACGAATCAGTGGATCTCAGAGAGATCTCCTCACAAGTCCAGGAAGAACAAGGAAGAACAAGGGTTGAGTAAGCACTCGGCAGCTCGGCTGCAATATATCTGGGATTATATCAAATTATCAAAAGTTTTCTTACATCTGAGGCATAGGGGAGTATTTATAGATGGAACAACCCTCCAGGATAGGTGAAAACACGAAGCAAAAATAAACTCGTCGCTAGTGTGAAAGGACCTCCTCGAAATGGCTCCAGTGCTGATTCTGCGTAGCTGTTTGACTCTGCACAGTCTTCAGTGTTTTGACAATAACTCCTTCTAGGAAACTTCAAATGACGTGCGGCTGGATGCGTTTGAAAGCTAACTGGATAAGCTTTCACACTAATGAGAACTTTATGCTACCTAAATCTTGTGTGTTAATATTGCTTAGGTACACAAGAGAGAACAAACAGAATACATCAGGGGCGAACCAAAACAAAGAACCAAGCTCGAGTCAGTCCAGCGTGACAGGAATGTCAAGAAGGAACAGTCATATCTTTTGACTTCCAAAGGATATGAAGGTCATTCAGGACTTGTTGGAAAGCTCTTGAAGTCTATTTTCCAATACTTCTAACCCCGACCAGTTTGAAGTTTTCCTCAAGGCGTCCGACCAGTTTTAGTGTTGACTGGTCAGAGGGTCCACAGTCTGCCTAAAGTCCAAATCTTCGTATTAAACTGTATCATTCTACAAAGTTTCATAAAGCAAGGTGTACATGGTGTGAAATCTTATCCAGTTAGCTTTCAAACGCATCCAGCCGCACGTCATTTGAAGTTTCCTAGAAGGAGTTATTGTCAAAACACTGAAGACTGTGCAGAGTCAAACAGCCACGCAGAATCAGCACTGGAGCCATTTCGAGGAGGTCCTTTCACACTAGCGACGAGTTTATTTCTACTTCGTGTTTTCACCTATTCTGGAGGGTTGTTCCATCTATAAATACTCCCCTATGCCTCAGATGTAAAAAAACTTTTGATAATTTGATATAATCCCAGATATATTGCAGCCGAGCTGCCGAGTGCTTACTCAACCCTTGTTCTTCCTTGTTCTTCCTGGACTTGTGAGGAGATCTCTCTGAGATCCACTGATTCGTGCTCTACGGGTTCCAGTACGGCTGCCCCGTCTTGTGTGGATTAGCTCCGGTTGTGGTTCTGCGGTCGTTCGGAGATCGAGTCGAAGTCTTCGCGGTTTCGGTGTCTCTCTCCCCGTCGCTTGGTCGCATCCAACCTTGGCAGGTATAAAGCTAGTTATCCGTTGTTCTACAGCAAGTTATCTTTGTGTTCATCAACCTACTGTCGTGAAGATCGGGCCAACCTTGTACCGATATCCGATCGGTACTTATCATGTGGTAATCAGAGCTATCGTTGTCACGGTAGGTTTTGTTATCATCCACTTATATATCCATCCTTTGTTTACATTTGCTACTGTTTTCATCCATCATATATATTTGTGATTTGTTCATGTCCTATAGTCCACTAAAAAGCCACAAAAAAATCCTATAGCCATTTCGTGGTACTGTTTCTTTGTGTTCATTTCGTTCATCTTGTTGCTAGTCACCATCATCGTTGTCCTTCCGCCGTACTCTCATTTTTTTATCTGCATCCCTCATATGTTATCTTGTGTTTGCTAAAGAAAAAAAATCTGAAAAAAAGGTGTGAAAGAAAGAGTAAAAGAAAAAAAAAGAAGATAAAAAAAAGAAGAAAAAAAAGAAGAAGCGAAGAGAAGTGGAAAGGGGTTGTGCTACGGTTTCTGAAAACCCAAGTTTTATATCTGTAAATTCAGTTTGTGGTGCACTGGATAGCAACATACATATCTTGTTTTGAACGATCTGTATCACCTTGTTACAGTACCATAGCCCTCCTTGTTAGCCACCTATAGCTCCACCAAAACCTAAACCGGGACAATCGATTCGTAATCCTTACGACCTCTCAACCACCTCCGTTGAGGCTGCCACACCAGCACCATTACAGTCCTTGAGATCAGGAAAGAACTTGGGTAAGTAAGAGGTGAGATTGTGTGTGTCCATAAATTTTCTATTCCACTTTCTCTTGCTGTCCCTAACATGGCAGGATCAGATTCAAGTGTCCATGGTGAGAACTGTGGAGATAGGGAGCCCCCTGTCTCTCGGGCTGAACTACGTCATGTGGCTGATTCACTTGTGGAGGCAATGGAGAGGATGCTTGATGCGCGTCTTCCCATGGCGGGAGGTCGAGGGCCACCTCGCCCTCATGAAGACCATCATCGAGAGGAATCTGGAGATGAGAATTCTGGTTTCGGCCATGGATTCAATCATTTCGGGAATGGTCGTGGAGGACATGGTGGTGGTCGCCGTGTTGATTTTGATGATCAGCGTGGTGGCCGTCGTGTACATGGGCATCATGCACACAGGCGTCATGTACGATTTGAAGATGAAGAGTTTGACGACCATGATGAAGAGGAAGGGCCTTATGGTGATGAAAATCCCTTCGGTCATGGCGGGGAATTTGAGCAGCGTCGGTATCATCGCCGGCATGCTGATTTTGAAGAGAGGGGATATCGCCGTGGTCGTCGACAGCATGAAGAACCGGACAATATTGCTCGTGTCAAGTTAAGTATTCCAAAGTTCACCGGCAAGGAGAATGCAGATGAGTTCCTTGAATGGGCTGAGCAGTGTGATCAAATTTTTAGAATTCATAATCTTTCAGATCAGCGCCGTGTGAACCTTGCTTCAGTTGAATTCTCTGGTTATGCCCTCACTTGGTGGAATCAAATTCAGGAGAATCAGCTTGAGTTGGGATTTGGGTATATTAACACCTGGGAAGAGATGAAGCAAGTAATGAAGAGACGATTTGTACCTTCGAGCTATCAGCGAGATCTCAGGAACCGATTGCAAAAGTTGAAGCAAGGGAAGAGATCGGTTGATGAATATTTCAAGGAAATGGAGTTGCTGTTAGTGCGGACTGGAACCAGAGAAGATCCAGAGTCTAAGATGGCAAGATTTCTAGATGGTCTCAATGAAGAAATCTCTGGTTATGTGGAGATGTTTCCATATCGTAACTTGCAAGACCTTGTTGATCAAGCTATGCGTACAGAGAAGAAAATTCAGCAGGAGTCACGAGGGAAATCTTTTGGCAATCATACCATTGCTGCTCCATGGCACAAACAGCAGTCCAATGCCTCTTATGGTGGGGGACGATCTCAAGGAGCTGCAGCTAGGTCTTCTCCATCAATTGCTAATTCAAAGATGGCGGTTTCCACAGCATCATCACCAGCAAATCAGCAGCGGTCTGCTACAAATTCAGCAGCCCCAACCAATTTTTCTAGTGCCACTTCTTCCACTCGAAGCAGAGAAATTGAATGCCATAAGTGTCATGGCCGTGGGCACGTTGCTGCCCAATGTCCAAGTAGAAGGACCATGTTGTTGAATGAGAAAGGAGAATGGGAATCTAAAAGTGATTCCGAAGATGATGGACCGACATTCGATGAGGAAGTTCAAGAGGAAGAGAATGAGATTCAGCCTGATGAAGGAGAACACAACTGTTTTATTTCTCTTCGCGTGCTGAGTGTCACTGCTGAAAAGGAAGAGAATGGGCAACGGCATAATCTTTTTCATACCAGAGGCATGATCAAGGATAAGTTATGTCGAATTATTGTTGATAATGGAAGTTGCAATAATATTGCTAGCCAAGAATTAGTGGACAGATTGGGATTGAAGCCGCGGCGTCACCCTAAGCCATACAAGATGCAGTGGCTTAATGATTGTGGAACGTTGCGTGTAAGTCATATCGTGACTGTGCCTTTCTCTGTTGGTAAATATAATGATCATGTGGAGTGTGACGTGGTGCCTATGTAAGCGTGCCAGCTGCTGCTAGGTAGACCATGGTTATATGATCGTGATGTTCAGATTTTTGGAAGAACCAACAAGTTGTCTTTTGTGTACAAAGGAGAGCGAATTTCTTTGCTTCCTTTGACACCGGAGGAAATTTTTAAAGATGATCTCAAGAAGAAACAGCGAGAGAGCGAGAACCACTTAAGAGTGATCCACAAAAATAGTGAGGGTGAGTTTCCACAGCCAAATAAAACCCCACAGCTGCAAAGAACCCAGAAACCGGGGAAAGAAGGGTTAGTCATGATGGCTAGGAAAGGGGATCTAAAGGAGTTGAGTGAACCTAATGCCATGTTCTTTGTACTCTTATACAAGGACACTCTTTTTGCTACTAACACCTTACCCTCTACCCTGCCAAGTGTTGTTTTTGATGTGTTACAGGATTTTGAGGATGTGTTTCCAGACGAGGTGCCACCAGGGCTGCCACCCAAGAGAGGGATCGAGCATCAAATCGATTTGGTTCCTGGTGCTTCCCTCCCAAATCGAGCTGCCTACCGCACCAACCCAGAGGAAACCAAGGAAATCCAGCGACAAGTGGAGGACTTGATCAAAAAAGGGTATGTGCAAGAAAGCCTTTCACCTTGTGCTGTTCCAGTCCTTTTAGTTCCTAAGAAAGATGGATCTTGGCGAATGTGTGTGGACTGCCGAGCAATTAACAACATCACTGTGAGGTATAGCCCTGGTGTACCTAAGCAAGTAATGAAGAGACGATTTGTACCTTCGAGCTATCAGCGAGATCTCAGAAACCGATTGCAAAAGTTGAAGCAAGGGAAGAGATCGGTTGATGAATATTTCAAGGAAATGGAGTTGCTGTTAGTGCGGACTGGAACCAGAGAAGATCCAGAGTCTAAGATGGCAAGATTTCTAGATGGTCTCAATGAAGAAATCTCTGGTTATGTGGAGATGTTTCCATATCGTAACTTACAAGACCTTGTTGATCAAGCTATGCGTACAGAGAAGAAAATTCAGCAGGAGTCACGAGGGAAATCTTTTGGCAATCATACCATTGCTGCTCCATGGCGCAAACAGCAGTCCAATGCCTCTTATGGTGGGGGACGATCTCAAGGAGCTGCAGCTAGGTCTTCTCCATCAATTGCTAATTCAAAGATGGCGGTTTCCACAGCATCATCACCAGCAAATCAGCAGCGGTCTGCTACAAATTCAGCAGCCCCAACCAATTTTTCTAGTGCCACTTCTTCCACTCGAAGCAGAGAAATTGAATGCCATAAGTGTCATGGCCGTGGGCACGTTGCTGCCCAATGTCCAAGTAGAAGGACCATGTTGTTGAATGAGAAAGGAGAATGGGAATCTGAAAGTGATCCCGAAGATGATGGACCGATATTCGATGAAGAAGTTCAAGAGGAAGAGAATGAGATTCAGCCTGATGAAGGAGAACACAACTGTTTTATTTCTCTTCGCGTGCTGAGTGTCACTGCTGAAAAGGAAGAGAATGGGCAGCGGCATAATCTTTTTCATACCAGAGGCATGATCAAGGATAAGTTATGTCGAATTATTGTTGATAATGGAAGTTGCAATAATATTGCTAGCCAAGAATTAGTGGACAGATTGGGATTGAAGCCGCGGCGTCACCCTAAGCCATACAAGATGCAGTGGCTTAATGATTGTGGAACGTTGCGTGTAAGTCATATCGTGACTGTGCCTTTCTCTGTTGGTAAATATAATGATCATGTGGAGTGTGACGTGGTGCCTATGCAAGCGTGCCAGCTGCTGCTAGGTAGACCATGGTTATATGATCGTGATGTTCAGATTTTTGGAAGAACCAACAAGTTGTCTTTTGTGTACAAAGGAGAGCGAATTTCTTTGCTTCCTTTGACACCGGAGGAAATTTTTAAAGATGATCTCAAGAAGAAACAGCGAGAGAGCGAGAACCACTTAAGAGTGATCCACAAAAATAGTGAGGGTGAGTTTCCACAGCCAAATAAAACCCCACAGCTGCAAAGAACCCAGAAACCGGGGAAAAAAGGGTTAGTCATGATGGCTAGGAAAGGGGATCTAAAGGAGTTGAGTGAACCTAATGCCATGTTCTTTGTACTCTTGTACAAGGACACTCTTTTTGCTACTAACACCTTACCCTCTACCCTGCCAAGTGTTGTTTTTGATGTGTTACAGGATTTTGATGATGTGTTTCCAGACGAGGTGCCACCAGGGCTGCCACCCAAGAGAGGGATCGAGCATCAAATCGATTTGGTTCCTGGTGCTTCCCTCCCAAATCGCGCTGCCTACCGCACCAACCCGGAGGAAACCAAGGAAATCCAGCGACAAGTGGAGGACTTGATCAAAAAAGGGTATGTGCAAGAAAGCCTTTCACCTTGTGCTGTTCCAGTCCTTTTAGTTCCTAAGAAAGATGGATCTTGGCGAATGTGTGTGGACTGCCGAGCAATTAACAACATCACTGTGAGGTATAGGCATCCCATTCTAAGATTAGATGATATGCTTGATGAACTTAGTGGTGCTATAATTTTCACTAAAATTGATTTAAGGAGTGGTTATCACCAAATTCGTATGAAAGAAGGAGATGAATGGAAAACAGCCTTCAAGACAAAATTTGGGTTGTATGAATGGTTGGTGATGCCCTTCGGTCTGACAAATGCACCTAGCACATTCATGAGATTGATGAACCATGTGCTTAGAGCCTTTATTGGAAAATTTGTTGTTGTTTATTTTGATGACATCTTAATTTACAGCAAGTCTCTTGATGATCATGTAGAACATATCCAATGCGTGCTTGCTGTCCTACGTGAGCAAAAATTGTATGCTAACCTTGAGAAGTGCACCTTTTGCACCGACAAGGTAGTTTTTCTTGGATTTGTTGTTTCAGGACAAGGTGTGGAGGTAGATGAAGAAAAGATCAAGGCCGTACGAGAATGGACGCCTCCACAGAACGTGAGTCAAGTGAGGAGCTTCCTTGGGCTTGCTGGTTTCTACCGGCGGTTTGTGAAAGATTTTAGCACTATTGCTGCCCCTATGAACGAGCTTACTAAGAAAGAAGTGCCTTTCAAGTGGGAAGACGCACATCAAAAGGTATTTGATGAGTTAAAGCAGAAGCTAACAACAGCTCCAGTCCTTGCACTTCCAGATTTCGGTAAGACATTTGAGATTGAATGTGATGCAAGCGGAGTTGGGATTGGAGGTGTGCTCATGCAAGAACGAAGGCCAATTGCGTACTTCAGTGAAAAGCTAAGTGGTCCAACTCTTAATTATTCAGTTTATGATAAAGAACTATATGCTCTTGTTCGGAGTTTGGAAACTTGGCAACACTATCTTTTTCCTAAAGAATTTGTGATACACTCTGACCATGAATCTTTGAAACATCTTAAAGGTCAACTAAAACTGAACCGAAGACATGCAAAATGGTGTGAATTCATTGAATCTTTTCCTTATGTGGTTAAATACAAGAAAGGAAAGGAAAATGTTGTAGCTGATGCTTTGTCCCGACGTCATGCTTTGCTTACACAACTTGATGCTAAAATTCTTGGATTAGAAAGTATAAAGAAATTATATGCTACTGATTCATACTTTGCTGAACCATATACAAAGTGTTATGATGGCAAAGGATGGGAAAAATATCATGTGCATGATGGATTCTTATTTCGAGCTAACAAACTGTGCATTCCAGATTGCTCTGTTCGAATTTTACTTGTGCAGGAAGCTCATGCAGGTGGGCTTATGGGCCATTTTGGAGCCAAGAAGATAGAGCAAGTGTTGGCCAACCACTTCTTTTGGCCAAGTACTTATGGTGTGAGTACAAGTTTCAATGTGTCCGATCTCTCTCCATTCTTTGGGTTGGAAGAGTCGAGGACGACTCTTTTTGAAGGGGGGAGGATGATACGACCATGCCAGCGTCGGCGATCTCGCCGAGCTTTTCCACCTCTTCACCGACCTCTCCGGCTACATCTCTGACCCCTGCAGGACCGATCACACGTAACCGCGCTAAGAAGATACAACAAGAGGTGCACGCGCTACTTTATGAATTTCAATTAAACACTAATGAGAACTTTATGCTACCTAAATCTTGTGTGTTAACATTGCTTAGGTACACAAGAGAGAACAAGCAGAATACATCAGGGGCGAACCAGAATGAAGAACCAAGCTCGAGTCAGTCCAGCGTGACAGGAATGTCAAGAAGGAACAGTCATATCTTTTGAGTTCCAAAAGCTATGAAGGTCATTCAGGACTTGTTGGAAAGCTCTTGAAGTCTATTTTCCAATGCTTCTAACCCCAACCAGTTTGAAGTTTTCCTCAAGGCGTCCAACCAGTTTTAGTGTTGACTGGTCAGAGGGTCCACAGTCTGCCTGAAGTCCAAATCTTCGTATTAAACTGTACCATTCTACAAAGTTTCATAAAGCAAGGTGCACATAGTGTGAAAGCTTATCCAGTTAGCTTTCAAACGCATCCAGCCGCACGTCATTTGAAGTTTCCTAGAAGGAGTTATTGTCAAAACACTGAAGACTGTGCAGAGTCAAACAGCTACGCAGAATCAGCACTGGAGCCATTTCGAGGAGGTCCTTTCACACTAGCGACGAGTTTATTTTTGCTTCGTGTTTTCACCTATCCTGGAGGGTTGTTCCATCTATAAATACTCCCCTATGCCTCAGATGTAAGAAAACTTTTGATAATTTGATATAATCCCAGATATATTGCAGCCGAGCTGCCGAGTGCTTACTCAACCCTTGTTCTTTCTTGTTCTTCCTGGACTTGTGAGGAGATCTCTCTGAGATCCACTGATTCGTGCTCTACGGGTACCAGTACGGCTGCCCCGTCTTGTGTGGATTAGCTCCGGTTGTGGTTCTGCGGTCGTTCGGAGATCGAGTCGAAGTCTTCGCGGTTTCGGTGTCTCTCTCCCCGTCGCTTGGTCGCATCCAACCTTGGCAGGTATAAAGCTAGTTATCCGCTGTTCTACAGCAAGTTATCTTTGTGTTCATCAACCTACTGTCGTGAAGATCGGGCCAACCTTGTACCGATATCCGATCGGTACTTATCAATTTGGCTCCTCCTTAGAGACAAACCAAACACTATAAACCTTTTAAGGAGGAAAAATAGACATCTTGATTATTATAGTTGTGTGTTTTGCAACGGTGGCTCAGAGGAGACAGTCATGCATCTCTTTTTTGAGTGCCCTTGTATCCAAGAATGCTGGAGCTCTGTGTTGATCAGTTGGAATCTGACTCTACATGCCCTTGACATGATCCTTGATGCAATAAACCTTTTTGAGAGCGCGATATTTAGAGAAGTGGTCATAACACACTGTTGGGTCATCTGGAAAACCAGAAATAACATCATATCATTTTTGACAATGCAAGCCCCTCGATGACAAGATGGAAACCCATTTCAAGGAGGACCTAGCCCTAGTGTGCATCAAGCCATCAAGGCTAAGCAGAAGATCAAGGGCCCACTCAATTTGTGGCTAGAGAATTACTCTTAATGTACTCTCTCTCTCTCTTTCCCTTCTTAGGCTTGTGTCCTCTTTGTAAATACTCTTTGTCTGCATATATTAATAAAAAAAAGAAATTAGGTATGGACCTTCACTGCTGCCCCCTCAAAAAAAATCATGGCATGGGGCAGTTCCTAGTGAGCACTTGTTCATGAAAAGCCATGGCACAACGGTGCTGAAAGTGGAAGTGTCGCTCCTAGGACATTCTTCTAGCACTGCTCTTCGTCTCGGTGTTCATGGTGCTCCTCGGATAATATGGCTAAGTCCACTCCCTAAGGAGCGATATATTGTTATCACCTATTGGCTGTTCACTAACGATCTAATCACCACGATTAGTATTATAATTATAACTATGCATCTATCCCTAAATATTTTAAAATATATCAAATTTTAGTCCAAATGTTTGATTTTAAAATAGAGGTAAATCCATATTGTTATACTTGTCTTTTGTAGCTGAATTGGTACTATTTAATACTGTAACATCATAGGGACAAACTAAGGCCAGCTTTGGAATGAACGCATGAATTTTATAGGAATCATATAGGAATTTTATAGGTATTAGTTCATTTTTACATGAAAAATACAGGAAACATAAAAAAGATCCTTTGTTCCAAAGGGACACAAGTCTTCATATGAAAACATAGAGGTAAATTGATAAAATTAAAAAAAAGCAAAACACCAGTGATCTTTATAGCAAATACAATTAAAGACAAAAGTTCCTTAAAAAATTCTTATAAACCAAACTCAGTGATCCATACACTGGGCCCATTCTAGTCACACGTGGAAGGGCGGAAGGCTCTCTCTCCATCTTAGCAGTTAGCACAGAAAGGCATCCGGAGGTGGCGGATTGCACCGCGTCGCGTGGGACGTCCCTGGTGAGCACCAGTCCACGGGCCATGGCATCGGCCATGGCGTGGCTGTGGCCGAGGTGGAAGCGTCGGCCCCAGGACGCGGTGCTGGCACAGCTCCTCGTCTCGGTGCTCGCACCCCTTGCTCTCTACAGCAGCACGCCCATCCCCCTTCTTCAGTCCCAATTGTATGGTCTCCTTCACCCGCCTCCTCTCTGTTGTTTTGCAGTGCGCCTCTGCGCGTCCTCGATGAAAATGCTCTATGATCTTGGTGCTTGCAATGACCGTGAGAGGCACATTTCGACGGTGATCCATACAATCTGGTAACATCACCACCTGTTCCAAACAGGACTTTTGGGACTAACTGGACCTTAACGTGTCTCTTTTCGTAGATTGCCCGGAATGAGATGGACAAGCGGTTGAACGTGCTGGCACAGGTGAATTTCACCCTGTTTAGAGGTGCTTCCATTTTGCAGTTGTAATATTATGTGAGATTGGGATTTGAAGGTGTGGTGGTGAACTACTCTGATAGGACATGTCTGGTGTGGTGAAAGAGCATATGCAGAGAGTTGCATCTTCCGACGAGGGTGTGGTTATTGCCATGGACTATATGGCATTCAATTGGGACAGGACCAAAAGCCCCTATGTTTAGTTTTGGTAATTAAGACAACTAGTGAACTAACTTTTTGCTAGGTGTTGTTTAAAGCTAGGTGAAGTCCATACCAAGATGAAGAGCAAGGCTAAGAGATGGACGAAGGGTGAACAATCCAATTAGAGCAAGCTCACACTTGGAGCAAGGCTAGGTGTGTAATTATGCTAGTTATTGATTTTCATAGCTAGGACTATTCGAATGCTTGAGTTTGACTCTAAATTGGTCAAGAAAAAGGTAAAAAAAAATATCTTCGTTCGATGAATCTGTAATTTTTTTATCAATATTCATGATTTTCAGCCAATTCTCACAGAAAAACCACATTTTTTTGCCAAAATTTTGGAAGGTTTCAGATGAACGTTTGGTTTAGTTTGACATTTTCTATACAAAGAAAATAAAGAATACCAAGATTCGTCAGTTTAGTTCTGTTGCTAGCTATAGGATAGGGATATTTGTTCGAAAGGTGGCTTGCACTCTACTTGGAGGAGATTTTTGTTTCAAAATCTCTTTCTATCAAGAGGAAGAATATAAAAGCACGTATTTCATTCAGAGCAATGGAGGATGGATGAAAAAACGATAATGATAGGCCACGGGTGTCCGTCTTGTTCGGACGCCGTGCGCTCCGCATCGTTGGGTCAAGAGAAGTTCCAATTGAAGTTCAATATGAATCTTTTCGGACTTATCATGAGATTTATGCCCACTATCTGGCTGCAAGGAATAGTGGTTTATTATGTTCCCTGATCACTATGGGTTAAAAGGATACAGGCACTTTTACATTTCTTTTAGAATAGATTCCTTTCTGATAGGACAACAGCATACAGGCTCCGCCTCGCGGGGCTGATGTCGTGCTTCCCCTGCCATGCAACCCATCCCGCACCGCTCGCTCCTCTCCCCCGCCCACCCACCCGCCTGCCAGCTCTTTGCTGAAAATGCATGTTGCAAGCATACGTTTCAAGTGTTTCAGATGTTTCGGAGGTATGTTGCAATTGTTTGACATGGATGTTACAAAAGTAGATCGGGATGTTGCATATATTGCAATGGCTATACACATATGTTGGAAGCGTCTGTTCCAAATGTTTTATTTGTTTTTTCATCCGTATATTGTAAGCCTGCTTATTTAGATGTTGCATATATTTCACACATATGTTGCAAGTGTTTTACGTAGATGTTTTTTGAAAGGACGGCAAAAGCTTTGCCGTATTTTTTATTAGACGGGAAAAGCCAAAAAAAAGGTTTTAGTAAAAAAGAGCTACTCACCTAAACGCTTCAGCCAGGATTGAAAGAAACACTAAAACAAGATAAAAAGTCTGAAACCACTCCCGACCGAAATAAATACTGACTGAAGCGCAACCCGCTAACACCCAACAATAACAAAGGCCCCTTAGGGAGCAACCGAAAATGATGACCAAGTCAACTAACTCGAGGACGTTCTAGGAACCATTGCCATGTTGTATTGGTTGATATCATCCTTGCATAAACTAGCTACTTCTCTTGGTCTTCTTGTTTTCTGTTGGAAAGTTCTTCTATTACGTTCCTTCCAAACATGCCACCAGAAATATATAATGATTCCATCAAACATTTTCTTTGTTGCCTTGTCAAAGGTGGCTCGACACTTTCTCCAGTAATTATAGACAAAGCCAGATTGATCGATATTCCTGAGATGAGTGATGTTACACCAACTTTGAAGAATTGCCCAAGCCTCCTTCGTAAAACTGCAATCCTTGTGCAGGTGTTGAGGCGTTTCAAGCTCAGTTCCACAAAGTTTACATAAAGGATCATTTGGCTAGTTCCTTTTGATTAATTTGTTCACTGTCATAATCTTCCGATGTAGTAATGTCCAGACAAAAAACTTGCACTTAGGTTTAGTCTGTGCTTTCCAACTTGGGGTTAATCTTAGTTTGTTGTAGGCCCCTACGAACTGCATATGGTAGGCACTACTAGTCATATATTCCCCACTTCTTGTCCACCGCCATCGAATATTATCCTCGACTTCACTATTTATTGATATTTGATGAATCGCCTCCCAAAGGTCGACATATTCTCTAAGTTCATCAGCGTCAATAATCGGTAGTAAATGTTCTATCCATTTGTTGTTATTCAATGCCTTGTCCACTTTGATCTTTTTTCTTTTGCACTTTGCAAACAATCTTGGCGCTATATTTTTTTGCTGCTTTACCACTGATCCAGCTTGATGTCCAAAAGAATGTTGATTTTCCATTGCCAACTTCCACCACAGTGGACGCGTTGAATAGGTCCACGTCTGTTTTGTCGCACGGTGTGTCAAGATTGTTCCATGCTCTATCTTTTTTGCTTCCATTTGAACCAAAGTCATCTCAACCTTAATGCCCTTGCAAATCTCTCCAAGTCCAAAACTCCTAGGCCCCCTTTCCTTTTGGGCGGCATGTGGTTGGCCAGTTTATTAGGGATGCCCTCTTTGCATATGCTTTGCAATGGCTTTTCAAATGTTTTCAGGTGTTTTTGCAAATGTTTCATACGCATGTTCAAGTGTTTCATTTATCTTCAGACGTACGTTGTAAGTGTTTCATTTGAATGTTTCAAAATTAGATCGGATATTACACATGTTGCAGTAGCGCCGGTGGCTGACGGACAGCGGCCTGCCACATAGCTTCGGCTCCTATCTCGCGCGGCATGTCTCGCCCTCTCCTCTCCCTCGTCTCCCTTCTCTTTCATCCGTCTCGCAGGGGCAGTTCGAGCTCGGTGACAGGGCGTGGCAGGGAAAGGAGCGTGGCCTGGCGTGGGCGTGGGCGTGGGCGCGGGCGCGGGCGCGACCTGGACGTGGATGTCGTCGGTGACGCGAAACGCGGTGGGCACTCTCCTTTACCCAGGGACGGGACGCGTGGTGGTGGGAGACACGTCCTGCGATTCTGTCTAACCGCATGCTTTGGTCATCTTTGTCCGTCTAGGCGTCGAATGAGTCCGTGATCACTACGTTGGATACCGTTACGTGCCTCCTTGGCAAAATAATCTGGAGAACTTTTTTTCCCTGAAAAGGAATCTGGATTTTTGTGGATTTGATTCTTATCGTTACGTGCCTCCCTTGGCGCTCAAGTTTTGCTGTGCATGGCCCCGGCATCTCTCTATATCTCTCGGTCATGCAGAGCCTTCGTTCGTTTACGATATACAGTAGTACCAGAAAAATTGAAAAAGACCTAGATATCAGCGAGGGAGAAGGACCAAAATACTGCATAGCCAATGGCGACGGCGACCATGGAGCACGAGGATACAGCCGCAATGGGCGAGTACTGGACGAACCTCCCCACGGACGCCTTCGTGGAGATCCTGCTACGCTTCCCGCAAGGCAACCGGTGGTGGCTCCGCCTCGTCTGCCGGCGCTGGCGCGACGTCATCCGCGAGCGGATGCCGCAGGCACCCAACGAGCGCCCCGTGGCGCTTGCGTTCGTCGTGAACTTCTCCGAGCACAGGAGAGCGTGGGCCTCCGCCTACGTCGTCGACGACCTAGCTAGCGGAAGGCCGGTGCCGGGAGCTGTGGAGAAGCGAGGTGATCCCCCGACGAGGCGCTACAGCAGCGTCTTCTGGGGCGCGGACGAGTACGTCGAAGGCGCCCGCCCGGCGATGGTCGGCACCTGCAACGGGCTCCTGTGCCTGTGCGACGACGCCAAGCCCGGCGGCGCCATCTCCCTGGTGAGCCCCGTGAGCCGCGAGACGGTGGCCGTCCCGCCGCTGCCGGGCTCCGCGCAGTGGCTGCTAACGGAGATCCGCGGCTGGCACGAGGCCTACAGCTTCGCGTACAACCCGATGACGGAGCGGTACAGGGTCGTGCACGTGCCGTGCTACCTCGACCGGACCGGCGGATTCAACGTGCTGCAGGTGTTCACGCTGGGGGTCGCCGCGGGGTGGCGCGACGTCCCGGTCCCCGGCGGGAGCTGCCGCGTGGACGCCGGGCTCGTCAGCATCGGCGGCGTCACGCACTGGGTCACCAGGGACACGGAGCGCGTCGTGTCGTTCGACCTCGAGGAAGAGCGCGTCGCGTCCACCACGGCGCTCCCGCCGGTGCGCGGCGGCCACAGACGATGCCGCCTCGCGGAGGTGCACGGGAGGCTGGGCGTCGTCTCCCCCGGCGCTGTCGACGGATGGTCGATACCGGAGAAGGGGGAGGTCTGGGTTCTCGGGGCTGGGAGTGGAAGCAGAGACCGGCGGCAGGGGTAGAGCCGCCGGTACAGCGTGCAGGTCGTCGGGGTGGAGCAGCGGCTCGCGTGGCCGCACTTTGCGCACGGCGGCCACGCCCTGACCATGGACTCCAAGAGCTGCGTGTTCACGCACAGGATGCGCGCCGCGGGGGCGTTGCAGTGCGGCGAGGTGCAGTCCGTGCGTATCCGCGAGGAGGGGCAGGTGCTGCTGTCTGGCATCAATGGCGGCTCCATCCGAGGGGTGTTCGCCTATGTCAAGACCCAGGATCCCTTGAGTGCTTACAGGTCACAAGCTTCGTAAAGCTTGTGTTCTTGTGTATTGCTGCTTTTCCGTATAGAATCAATCAAAATCTTCTTATGCTAGGGAGGACAGAGTCGATTGTATAACACTAACACCCTCACCCTACCGTGCCATGTTCGTGGCGCGTCGTTATAGTTTTCACTATTTCTCAATCTTACTACAAAGATGCGCAAACCTTTTGCGTATTCGAGAAAAAAAAAACCACAAACAAAATTTAAACATTCTGATAAGGTCTTGTTGTACTGTAATGTCGAAACACATGGATGCATTTTACTAGCTTGTATATACTTACATTACAATATGTCCACTGGAAGCGTGATTAAACTCACGTTTGGAAGCAACCTGCAAATAATTGTTTGTATTATACATATTACTTTCGCCAATAGTAAGAAGCAATACGGTACAACAATTCTTGAAGGTCAGTGAGCGATTAGTGATGGCCTTACATTCAAGTCCTTGAAAATAGGGTGGTCGGGGTTAATTTTAAAGACCCTTCTTCCCCTCATGAACTTTGAGGTATCACCAAGTTTTAGTGCTTTCATGTTGGTGGACCAACCTGCAATAGCTATAGTTTGATATAGAATCCATTTCTCAAAGTAATGAAACCATTCTCTTATAGGAAATGGTTCGAAAATCGCTATTCCACCTTTTAGGTTTAGGTATCGTGAAAAGTGATACCTGCGAAGATTGTGCATTTCAGTCATATTCAGATCCGTTTTTCGAGTCCATGATATAACCAAATTGGATAGATCTTCCACCCGTTTAGCTAAGAAAGAATAGATGCAGAGGTGGATAATAGATCGATATGAAGATCATGAGCTACCCCATAATGAAACCACCAGTAGTCGCGAATGTCTCCTTCTTCCCTAACCCAAGATTGGAGAAAGAAGATCTAAGAGGGACCTATGGAGAATGTGGTCAGAAATCCATAATAAAGTCCGACCACAACAACCAAATTAATTATCCTCATCGAGAAACTTAGAGTACTTAAGTAGAAAAGATTTGAAAATCATGGCATGGGTCTCTTTTTCTTTCTTTAGAGTTTTCTATATGCACAATTTCTCGAGGTTTCGATGAGAATTTCTTGACTTTCCATATATAGAAAGAGATAGACTATAAATGACATCTCTTATGTCAATAAGACCAAAGGGATGGATATTAAATGATAGGAAGTGCTATGAAGTGAAATAGAATGAAATAAAGCCACTTTGGGCTTCCCTATGAAATGAGGCATGGAACGGAGCCCCTACGAAGAAATTCCGGGAGTTACGAAAAAAGCTTCGGACTCATATTGTTCACGGATTGAGAGAGGGAGTTGAACTCTAGGAGGTCAAATCTCCCCATGTTCCTCAGTAGCTTAGTGGTAGAGCGGTTGACTGTTAACTGACTGGTCGTAGGTTCGAATCCTACTTAGGGAGATTTGATTCATTCTTTAATGTAAGAATAAAGAATTGAATTAAAAGGCTTGCTTTGACCCTTAGGAGTAGGTAACCCGTTGGCTATCCTTGTTTCTATTGCATTCTATCTCATCGTATCACATTCTTATCTACGATTCCACTTCGACAAAAGGAAAGAGCATACCCAAGTTCAATAGCTTTATGTCCGCTATTCCGATCATGATTTTCCTACCCTCAGGGAGAAAGTAAAGGTCCTTCCCCATTTGAAAGGCTGTGGGCGAGGAGGGATTCGAACCCCCCGACAACTCAAGAACACAAGGTGAAGAACATAAACTCTCAGGAGAGTGTATTCCTGCTTGGTTTCTTCACTTTCATAATCTTCATTTCCTGGGAAAATAGATCACATGTTTAATATTTAACATGATGAAAATAATGAAACGGTGTATGACAAACAGACCAAACTTTAAGCACTTTCCCCACCAGATTCCAATTTCTCTTTACTGATATCTCCAAATTTCTTCTCTTTGTAGGTCTGATAAAACTTTGATGCCTTCCGTATCAAATCACGTGCAGCCTAAAAAAAATTGTAGCAATACTATAATTATCAACTAGGCAAATATAGATGTCAAATGAAAGGAGCGAGAGAACAAAACCTTCAACTCATCAGGAATAGACCATTGTGATTGCCTTGTCACTTTGTTGTAATAGTACCTGAAATTAAAGGATAAAACAGTATACGGAGAAAACTGGATGAACAACCATTGAAATGATGACACGTAACAGAATGTTAATTACTGAAAAACTTTTCTAGTTATACCTCACCTATGACCAAATGGTGTGCAAAATTCTTTCCACTCTATCGAATCGTCAACCCTCTGCTAATTAACAACAAAACAAAGAGGAGTGCATTAGCAAGGATGCATGCATGCATTCAATACATTATTAAATCAGAATTAGCACTTTCTTGATACCTTGTACATACTTCTCAACCAAATTAACAAAAGAAATAATAAGATAGAAAAATAGGTAAAATGCTAAGAAATGTGCATCGAAGTATGTGTGGGAAGTACTTGAGTGGCGGTGCTTCTTACAAAGAAGGCATGGCCTCATAACGATTGTTCTGTTGTGCTTAGCAATTACATGCAAAATGACAAAAATGAACACGAACATAAGCAGTACACAAGCAAACAGATGACAACCATATGGTCAAGCTCAAACACATTCTGAATTTCTGATGCAAAACTCATAACGACAATTAGTCCACGAGATCTGAATTACAGCTAAGGGAATTAAATCATAGCAAAGCAAAACGAACAAACATATATGATCGTACAGTACATCTAACCTCCAAAGGATCCATCAATTCAGTCGGTTTCTCCCAACATGATTGCCTCGTCTTCTTGTTAAAGTAGTATCTAGATAACAGGGGGAAAGAATTATTCAGACAAATTGGGGTACACCAATACCTGAACTGATTGATTAGATACTAATAAAGCATCATGAAGTAAGTTAGCAATACGGAGATGACTAACAATGATCCATCAGTCGTCCGGTACTCTCCCCAGTCCAAAGAGGTAGGTTCGACCTTGTCATTATCAAACTCAGTTATTGCAAGGTAAAGAACAGAAAATGCTTATATGCTTGTAGCAGATAGAAACAGTGATGAAGCAGAGGTAATAAAAAGATACTGATAGGTTCTATTACTGCACAGATCATCAAAAGACATGTAACAGAGAAGAAGACAAAATTCGAGTAACAGAGAAGAGATCCAACAAGTGGAGAAACGAGCGAGGAACTCTGAAGTTTCAGATTACCTGAATAATGTCTGGTGGTAACAGAAATTTTGGTGGAGCACTAGAACTCGTCATGGGAGGCGCCTTGCCCTGATGCAGAACGGAAATTGAACGGCGTCAGTTGATGAACGACGTGGAGAAGGAGAATCAATCGCTACCCAATGATGCAGTAGGGGCATGTGCTAAGTAAGAAAGGAAATTGATTTGATTTAGTTTTTAACTTTGTATGGAAATCCTAATTAAAATCGGAAACTTTTTATGGGATAAGATTCAAACAAGATACGCATACGCCTGGATCAAACGGCAATAAGATTTCGAAGACGGCGCCGTACGTTCCCTCTGAAGAACAGCGTGCGGTTCGGCGTTCTTTGTCCTGGCGGGTCCGCTGCGTCTCCGTGTTTCCCTCGGCATGCACTTCGGCGTACATATCTCTCGTCTTCCTCATCAACCTGAAACGGATGAGATCTGAGATCACAAGGCAGGCATTCGAGGCCGTGCAGACTGCAGGGTGCCTTCCCAATGGCGGCGGCGGCATCGACGTCGCTTAGCGACCGCGAATCTACGGCCACAGTGGACGAGGGCACCTGGCTGAGCCTCCCCACGGACGCCTTCGTGGAGATCCTGCTGCGCCTGCCTCCGAGCAACCGGCGCTGGGTCCGCCTCGTGTGCCGGCACTGGCGCGCCGTCATCGACGAGCGGACACAGAGCAAGCCCGCGGTACTGGCGTGCTTCACCAGCCACGAGGCCGCTTCGGCGTACGTCATCGACGACCTCGCGGCCGGACGGTGCAGGCAGGTGTGGGGAGTCCGCGCCGACCCCAACGCCACCGCCAGGAGGAAGGACATCGACGTGACCGTGGTCGCCACGTGCAACGGGCTGCTGTGCCTGTGCGACAACACCAGGCCCGGCGGCGCCATCTCGCTGCTCAACCCTGCAACCCGCGAGACGCTACGCCTCCCGACGCTGCCCGTCTCCCACCGGCACTGAAGCGGGTGCTGCAGCTGGGAGAGGCACAGCTTCGGGTTCCACCCCATGACGGGGCGGTACACGGTCCTGCACCTCCCGTGCTGCGCCGACGTGAGCGGCGGCTTCACGTCGCTGCAGGTGTTCACGCTGGGACACCCCTCGTGGGCGTGGCGCGACGTCCCCGTCTCCTTCCCCGGCGGAGCGACCGCGACGTGCAGCGTCGACGCCGGCCTTGTCACCGTCGACGGCGCCACGTACTGGGTCACCAAGGACACCGGGAGGGTCGCCTCATTCGACCACAAAGACGAGCGCGTCGCGCTCGCCGCGCCGCTGCCGATGGTCGGCGGGCCTGGCAGTGGTTAGTTGGTTACGACCTCCGCCTGATGGAGGCCCGCGGCAGGCTGGGGCTCGCCGTCTGCGCCGACAGACGGGGGCCAGCGAAGACCGAGGTCTGGGTTCTCGACAGGCGGGGGTGGAGCCGGCAGTACAATGTGCAGGTGCAGGAGGTGGTGTGGCAGCGACTCGCGGGCCCGCACTTCGCGCATGGCGGCTACGTGCTCACCACCAGCGCGTATGAGAACAGCCAGAAGCACGTGCTCGCGCACAGGGTGCGCGACGCCGACGTGACGTCCCTGCGGATCAAGGAGCAGGGAACGGTGGCGGCCTACTGCAAGGAAGGCTACCGCCTCCGGACCTTCGCCTACGTGACTACGTCGAGACCACGGAGCCGCTGCTGAGTGTCTTCAAAAGGAGGCAACAAATTACCAAGCCGTGTTCTTGATTTCTACTTGATGCTATTGGTTAGTCTGGGTCATAGCCTTGATTATTTGCTACTTGCTACTGCTAGCGAGTCTCTTTCATTCAGACATTTCATATATTACCATTGCTGTAAATTTGCCAGAAGCAAATTGTTCGGTCGGTTTGTAATCCTCAAGACTTAGAAACATCATTAGTTTTTTTCAAAAATGTTCAAAAATATGTTTCCATTTAAATGAAAACTAAAGGCACCTTGAGTGTTTTAAATATCTTTTTAAAACTGTACATTTTTTACCCCTCAAAAAGTAAATCACTTTCTTGAAAACAAGACTATTGAACATCTTGTCAAAAACTAAATCATGGACATTTCACACGTCTCTTCAGACAGTTCGGCCGAGCTAAGCATGAGCTTAAAGGGTCGCTCTTTGGAGTCTCTATGGGATGTTGACAAACATTCTAGTGTTGCTGGTGGACGGTCCATCGAAGCAAAACTATGGATTTAATTTGGCATCTAGGGTAATGTTAGTGCTGTCAGACTATCGGAGAGCCACACATGATAGTCCATGATTTCGATAGATCTCACTATGATCGGCATAGTCCATGAGAGCGTCACATATCTCATTATGATCAGCATTGCAAGAATACCAAAGGGGATATGCCATACTATGCTCATGAGGGCCTGCAAGTATAGGTGCTTGTCTAAGGTACAACTCATCCTAGGGTTTGATTGGATGAACCTGGTGTCATGCATGGTGAGGATTTTAGAGCTAACTAAGATTAGGCTAGGTGGATGGTTAAGGATGAAGATGATGAATACTTACTCAAGGGGACTTAAGAGTCATGAGCCACCTTGAGCTCATACTGACCTCTCATGGAGTCCCCACACCCATGAGAGAGGGAAGTGGGGGTTCTTCATGCCACTAAGATTTGGCTAGTGGATTGGGGAGAGAGGTGGAGAGGGATTTCAAAGAGGGATTCTTGGGCTTCATCCTCTTCTCCTTGCTTTCGTGTTCTTGACACCCTAGAGAAAGAATGATAGAGAGTTGTGGTAGGGTGTGAAAGGAGTGCAGAGCTGAATGGGATGAGGTTAGTTCATGCTAACATGTGGGCCCAAGGTAGGAAAGAAGTGGAAAGCTCATGACTTCCATTTTAGAGTCACTGATGTTCTGGCGGATAGTCCGACAGACTTGGCGAATAGTTTGTCAAACCCAGAATGACTCAACGGAAAAGGTTGGTCATCGGGGTGACATGACCACTCTCATATAGTTCGGTAGGACACTCGTGTAGTTTGTGGGTGTAAGTTTGGGCTCAACTATTAGGGTCACTTGGCTGGGGTACTTAGGTCATTGACCTAGGGTAACATCTCTTCCTAATTGGGATTATGGGCTTCCGATGATGTCGCGACACTTCATCTCAAGGTCTCTTGAGTGATACTTGGCTCATTTCATAGGCGGCCCGTCTCACCAGAAACTGAGCCCCGTTTGGCATAGCTCAGCTTCACCAGTAAAGCTATCTTTTTGGAAAACGGCTTCACGAGCACCGTCTCAATGAAGCTAAGCTATTTTAGAAAAAAATACGGTTTGGCAAAACAACTTCAACAACAGCTTCATGCATGACTGAGAAAGAGAAATGAGGGAGAGAGCTGTGAAAAGCTACTTTTTTAGCTTCACTTCTCTCCATTCCTTTGTGAGAGCATAAAAAAGAGCTTCATCATGTGAGCTGTTTTTTTATAGGATCCTGTGAGTTGTTTTGAAAAAGGGTGTTTGCTAAAAAAACAGCTCACAACATCTCATGAAGCTGTTGATGAAGCTATGCCAAATAGGCCCTGAATATGTGGCCTAGCCGTACTTGACAAATAGGAGGATCTCATGGCAAGGCATTGTAGTTGTAGGCTCACGGGCATTCATGGTACGGGTTAACTTAAGAGAGGGTTGCTAGCAGGGTTGTTCTACCTGGCTAGATGGAGGAGGATAACTAGATTTAGGTAGGGGTTGGTAACTACTAGGATTGACTATACGTAAGCACGTGGGAATCACATACTCGACAGACTAGGTGCAAGCACTAGATAGGCACCTTGACGCCAGTGTTATTCTAAATGCTAAACAGTAAACAGTTAATCACTTTCCTTTTAACCATTAGGCCAAATGGACACTTAATCGGGTAAATTTGTCGTTTGAACAGGATAAACATGTGTTTTCTAAACAGAAACGTCGTACTATCATGTAACATTTGTAAATGGGCTACATAACTGTGTTTAGGCCAACAATGCCTGCCGGTGATAACTCACTCATCATGAGAAAGAGACTTGGTCTAGCCAATGGCTAAGATGGTTTGGTTAGAAGAAGAATGACTCTACTTGCAAAGCTTCAGTCAAACCAGATTTCGGTCGTACGATCGTAGTTGATTAGGGCTCCTATAGGTGATATTTCATGACATCACGGTCTCAGTTAGGGAACTTGATTAGGTTTGACAACGAATATAATTATAAAAAATTAATTTGTTTTTTCTGTGTCATTATAGGTGGGAAGGGAAATACTCTCCCTCATTCTCTTTTATAAGACGTACATATACATCAATATTAAAAGTTTAAAATTTTTAACTAATAATTTGGTTAACAATTTTAATTATTATAATGCAAAATCAATATTGTTAGATTTTTGTAATTAAATGTACTATCTAATTTTCATAAGTTTATAAGTATAAATATTATTATTATAAAATACATAAATAGTCAAAACGTAATCTTGGAGACGTTAAAGTACACCTTATAAAAGTAAAAGAGAATAAAGGCGGTAGAAATTTAACATCCTAACTTCCCTGACACTTTCTTAAGCACATATAGATAATGCTAGCGCGTTGTGGCCCACTCAGCCTCGCTACTCCCCCTTGCGTCGCTCGCTCCCGCTCGCGACGCGCGCCCCGCCCACGGCGCTTGTCCCTCCCATCGCCCGCCCTACTCGTCGTACGCCACGCCAATGCGGATTCGCTGCCTCCATTGCGCCTCATGCTCGGAATCACGCCTTCCGCCTAGACTAGTGCCGCCTATCGCGGTCGCGCGCCCATTCGCCTACTGCAACCACTGCCAAACCCGTGCTGTCGATGAGCTTTGCACTGGCGACCTCCGCGTCACTCCGTGGCATCGAACTCCAAGTTGACGAGCCTTTTGCAACCGTATGTTTCACGCGTTTTAGATGTATGTTTCATGTATTTCATCTGCATGTTACATGTGTTTCATCTGGATGTTGCAAAATGATCTGGTGTTACATATGTTGCAATGGCTACACACGTATATTTCAAGTATATGTTCCACAAGTTTAAGTTGTTTCAGACATATGTTGCAAATGTATGTTCCAACTTCTAAATGTTTCAGTTGTTTTCAGAAGCACGTTGCAAATGTTTCATCTGGATGTTGCAATGCAGTATGTTTCAAGAGTATACTACATATGTTGCAATGGTTGGACGGATGTTGCAAAGGAGATAAGACGTTAGGACGGGGAAGGGGCACGACTGAGACAGAGTTCGACGGAGGATAGGGCGTGGCTAGGGATGGCGCCGCGGCGAGGGGAGGAGCACGGCGTCGCGGTGGGCTTACGCTGGGGCGCAGCCGGGATGGGTTCGAGGCGTGGGTCGCAGGTGGCCGAACGCGGTTGCTGGCACAGGTTCTGATGTGAGCGCAGGGGCATCCGATGCGACGCGGGTGCAGGCATCGAAGCTACGTCCGAACTGGGGCTAGCGTCTAGGCCCAACGCTAGCCACGCCGTATAGAAAAAGAATATAAATTCCAAACTCTATATATGTTTTTAATAAAAATATAAATGCATATGCACCGTCAATCCTAACTTGACCTATAATCTAACTATCATTTTATTGACCAAATAGAAAATTAGAACTAACTCATGTTAACGTTCCCGGTCAACTCCCAGCTCTAACTAACATGCCACTTCTAACGGCGCAAAGGTCTCCTTTCCTTTCCCCCCTGTTCAGTGTTCAGCCAATGCCTCCTCCCCCAACCCAATAACGTCACTGTCTCACTCCCCTTCCCTGCCTCCGGAACACCCTAGCAATGGAGCCCAAATCCACCACCCCTCCCCCGCCCCCGGTCATGGGCTCGCCCGTCGCGTACCCTCCGCCGCCCGGCGCCGCGTACCCCGCCGGGCCGTACGCGCACGCGCCGGCGGCCGCGCTCTACCCTCCTCCCCCGCCGCCGCTGGCTCCCCCGTCCTCGCAGCAGGGCGCCGCGGCGGCGCAGCAGCTGCAGCTGTTCTGGGCGGAGCAGTACCGCGAGATCGAGGCCACCACGGACTTCAAGAACCACAACCTGCCGCTGGCCCGCATCAAGAAGATCATGAAGGCCGACGAGGACGTGCGCATGATCGCCGCCGAGGCGCCCGTCGTCTTCGCCCGCGCCTGCGAGATGTTCATCCTCGAGCTCACCCACCGCGGCTGGGCGCACGCCGAGGAGAACAAGCGCCGCACGCTGCAGAAGTCCGACATCGCCGCCGCCGTCGCGCGTACCGAGGTCTTCGACTTCCTCGTCGACATCGTGCCGCGGGACGAGGCCAAGGACGCCGACTCCGCCGCCGCCATGGGAGCGGCCGGGATCCCGCACCCCGCCGCCGACCCCATGGGCTACTACTACGTCCAGCCACAGTAACGAATTTGCCTCCTTATCATGGCTTCGCTTCCATGGAGCCTCTGCGGTTTTTAGTAAAATAATTAGTTACTGAGAGCTGCCCTGCTGTTACCCCCTGTTCTGTTGTTGCCACCCAATAACTCTAAGATGGCGTGATGATCATCTGATGTGCCCCCTTTTGAGTAACAAGCTATTCCATTTCACATTTCATTTCTAATCTGAGAGAGATGACTGCTCGTAATTAAGAGGGAGGCTGTGTGATGGTGATGGTTCATGCCATGCTTAACAGATAAGGTCGCCTGTCGTAACTATTAATCATTGTGCTAGTGCTCTTACCTTGTCCAACTCCCAACTGCCGTGAAATTACTCATGTTCTTGTTACTTTGTCCTGAACTATATTTGTGTAAAGTCGTGCTGTTCTTTAGATTTTTGTAAGGCTAGAAAAGCAATTATTTCCAATTGTGTCCAACTCCCAACTGCCGTGAAATTACTCATGTTCTTGTTACTTTGTCCTGAACTATATTTGTGTAATGTCATGCTGTTCTTTAGATTTTTGTAAGGCTAGAATAGCAATTATTTCCAATTGTAATGCAATGGTAGTTTAGTTATTAGTATTTAGTTTAGTGTAGTTTAGTTATTAGATATTAGTTTTTTTAGTGTAGTTTAATGTATTATTGTTATTAGTTTAGGGTAGTTTACTTATTAGTTTTTTAGTGTAGTTTAGTGTAGTTTAATGTATTAATGTTATTAGTTTAGTGTAGTTTAGTTATTAAATATTAGTTTTTTAACTGATACAATACTTTGCAGATGCGACCCGAAATGTCGACCGATTTAATTCCTTTCAGAATTTACCATGGCAACGGTGAAATCAGATATGGGGACACCGGGGTAGACCTTAGCGAGTTCCAGGTCTTTGACACATAATTGAATTCGCCGCTAGATTATAGCCGGAAACAAGTTTTAGCCTAGCTGCATGAGTACTTCGGTGCTCCGCCCTCCCAGCATCGTTTCAGGATTAGTATGTTGCTGGGCCATTCGACGAGGGCACATACCGAGAGTGCTTGTGTTGGTTGCACAGAGCCACACGTGTTTGTTTCTTTCCCGCGCCGGTAGAGGCCGTGCCGCACGAGGCTGAGATCACCGACACGTTCGCGATGGAGCCACCAGCTGCTTTCCATACGCTAGTAAGTAAATTTGTAAACTACTTTGTCATATCGTTACTTTGCAATGAATCACAGTTATTCATGCAACAATACATGCCTTGCTTGTAGACAGATATATGCAGCGAAGTGGGCAACGAGTTGCTTTCCTATGCCCAGCGGTTCGAGCACAACCCCCAATGGTTGGTAGGCTCGAGTTGGTTGCCGCCCTTCAACGACTGGGGCAACGTTGTTTGGCGGGAGTACACCGGGCATCACGCCACCACAGCACGGACGTAGTTGTTCATGCCCACCAGGGTGTGCATCCACCTCCACCGCCACCTCCACCTCCACCTCCAGTCGTAGGATCTGGAGGACGTTCTCGTCCATCGCAGCACGAGCCACAGCAGAGGTTCGAGTCCTAGGTAATTTTGCAATGACCTTCCTGATTGTTCATGTATTATGTACATAGCATGCTCTATCTGAACATACACGGAGGGTGCTAGCAGCTTCAGGACCTTTTCCACCGATGACACTCCTCCTTGTTTCCCCGATGAGGCCGGGCCCTCATAGCTTTCTTGTGCACCTCTGCCAACTCATCCGACTCAGGGTTCTTAGCATACGGAGTCGACCCCACCGGCACGATAGTGCCGCCCTCCAGACCAGTGGACTTACCCTACAACTCGGCTTCGTCACCGAGGAGGACAGCCCATGAAGCGTGGTCGTTGAGGAGGTTGACTAGTATTGTTGGTATGGTTGTATGGATGTGAACTAATGTAGACCTGGATTCCTAAAGACTCAAAGCGTATTAGTCGTTTTCTAACAATTTACTAGAGGCAATGGTCCAGTACAGTCCCTCGGATGCATGGAGGCAAAGGACAAATCAACATAGAAATGAAGTTGGCTTTGCAGCTTCGTACGCTATTCAGGGTACGGTCACTTCAACAAAGTAATCTCAGTACGCATATACGTTGTAGCCTTTGCAATGAGTTGTCACGTCATTGTTATTTAGCCTTTGCAGCAAGTATTCACATCAACATAACCAGCATAGTGTGAGGACATTTCATGCAACATAAACCTTCACAGACTTAGTGGTTGTGTTCGGAAAAGAGAAGCACATCGGGCAATGGTCATGTTGGACAAAACAAGGGATACATATGAAATAGTGCAATCGGCATTGCAGGGGCCGACAGGCATGTCGGCTGTTGGAGGGACAGCTGGCCTGTTGGCCGGCTGATGGCCAACTGGACCTGTCGGCCGACTAGCAGCCGACATGTCTACGCCACGTAGGCCTGTCGGCCGCTGAGTTACTGACAAGGGTCCTGTCGGCCGCTGGGTTGCCGACACGGTGCTATATCTGCTATTTTTTTATAACAGCTTCCATATTTGCAATTAATCATTAAAAATATTATTTAAAAGAAATTCCTCCTTGCAATGGCAGCTATGCAAAGATCCGGAATTTGCGTTTGCTATGCAAACTTCCATACATTTTCTGCTGCTTTGTGGCCATTGATGTTCATGTTTATTTTCTTCAAGTTGGTAGCTCCATGTTTCTTGGAGGGCATTTGGATGAAATAGTGGCCTCTCTGAACAAATGACTAGTGGCCCCTGATGTTAATTTGGTTAACGATGGCCTGTCTGAACAAATGACTATTGGCATTTGGTTAACGGTTTCTTGTGTGCCCAGTAGCTGCTTCTTCTCAAGACATTTTTTTTTTCAGATTATACTCCAAAGTCTAAGTATCCATGATTTACTTTGTCCTGATATATTACTGTAAGTATATATTGCTATACCAGACTTGATGTGCTTTAATGGGAGGCATCTTTTATCATTATTTTTTAAAACTTGTGTGTGTGTGTGTGTGTGTGTGTGTGTGTGTGTGTGTGTTGAGCATCTTAAGCTAAGTAACGGCTGCAAACATACGCAATTCTCTTAGTTGCTGCTTTATGGAGTAATCATGATTAGCACTTGCATTGGACAGTTAACATGGCACCTCTCGCTTTCAGATCTGAAATCTAATTGACTGTACCTTGAGCTGCCGGGAACTCCGAACAATTACCAGAAGATCGGAATCAAAAGTAAAGTACAGGACAATCGGGTGTTGCTGCCCCACCGTTTGCTGTATGGATTAAGATGCTGCTGGAATGCTGGTTTGCAGCAAACGTTCGTATACCTGAATACACTGGAATCTAAAGGATGACAAAAATGTGCTGATGCCATTAAACTTCTGCATCTAAGAAAAGATCATAACCATATGAAGTTCAAGTCACTGGGGCATGCTCGTCATCAGCCCAGGGCTCACAGAAAGATGACACCTGCACACACGGTCGTTTAACATAATGATCTTGAGCTGGTTTTAGTTTATTGTTCAAGTTGTTAGAAACCTGAATAAGAGAGCAATTGTGCACGGAAGATCACTTCGACTATGTATACAAGTTGCTGAAGAGCTAAGCAAAACTTGTCTTTCTGAAATTGCATAAATTTCTCATGCTACAGAGGCTCAAACAAGAAGCCTAAAGCGTTTCCATTACAGAATATCAACTGAAGATCCAGCTATTGTAAAAATTACAAGAAAGAATGTGCACTTCTGCCATTTCAGGGGGTCTTGCCAAGGGAGCTAAGCAAAACTTGTCTTTCTGAAATTGCATAAATTTCTCATGCTACAGAGGCTCAAACAAGAAGCCTAAAGCGTTTCCATTACAGAATATCAACTGAAGATCCAGCTATTGTAAAAATTACAAGAAAGAATGTGCACTTCTGCCATTTCAGGGGGTCTTGCCAAGGGAGCACAAGCAGTGTCTCTGTTCCCTGTGCGGCGAACGGTCCCCCATTTTTGGTTCTGCAGATCAGCTAAAGAAGCTGGCGACCCTGCAAGCAAGCAAGAATAAAACTGCGTTAACAACAACATTTCGATCATGTACGATTGAGTTCCAATTTTTTTGTACTATACCAAATTCAAGAAACCACAGCAAGGTGGGAAACATCGTGGAATGTCCTTAGAATTTGATGAAAACTTGACCCGAAATAAGTCAAGAGCCAAGGCTGAAACAAGAAGAAATTGAGTTGATTCAAAACTCACCCAACGCTACCATGCACCCTAGGCGCAGAGGATGAACTTGCCGGAGGGCAAGGTGGCGGCGGCGACGGCGAGGAGGCAGACTGTGACGACGTTCTGCCGACACCACCGGAGCGGCGCCCACGCCCCCGCGCCCTCCACGCTAGCGCACTTGGCCCTCGTCACCCCGTACTGCGGCTCCTTGGACAGGTCGAACGCGGCGCCCTTCATGCGGAGCTCCTGCACAGCCCGCGCGAGGGCGCGCGCGTCGCCGCGGTCCCGGCGCAGCCGCGCCGCGGCGCGCCAGTAGGCGCACACCCGGAGCTGCACGGCCGCGGCGAGCGCGAGGGACGCCGCCAGGGACAGGGACGACGGCGCCCACCACCTCCTGCACGCGGCGGAAGGGGAAGGGGAAGCGGCGGCGGCGGCCACGGATGCGGCGAAGAGGAGCGCGAGGGAGAGGCCGTGGAAGGCGAGGAAGGCCGCGCAGAGGTAGAAGGCGTCCCGGCGCGCCGCGTCCATGCGCGCCTCCAGCGCGCACGCGCGGCGGCCCAGGCGGTCCTCCTCCCGCTGCCACAGCTTGAGCAGCAGCAGGTGCCCCGCGCTCGCCGCGATCTCCCCGAGCGGGTGGTCCTCGCCCGCCGTCGACTTGTCAAGAAAGGCCTCCTCGCCTCCGGAGGCTTCGCCGCCGTCGACGGCGACCGGGATCTCTACGACGTGGGCCTCGTTCTTGGCCGGCTCCGCCATGGCAAAGGTCGTCGGTTATTGGTTTCTTTCCTTGTGTAGGAAGAACGGATCTTTGTCGGGAACGGACTGGGGGAGGAAACAGGGAAAGCGGCGATCTCCCAAGAAAGATCCGAGCTGATGTGAGATGCAAGTCCGGTAGGGGACGCGCAGATGGAAAGACGAGAGTGGAAGCACGGTGATCGATCTGCCGGCCGCCGTGGGTTGGGCGCGGCGCGGCTTAAGGCCGAGGGGATGGCGCTGCGTCCAACGGTCGGGTGGGCGAGCGCTTTTGGGAGAGGCACGCAACGGTCACATCTTGGGTGGGCCTTGTAGTGTTTTGGTGGGCCACAAGAGGCCCATAGACCTTAATGGCTGCTGTGTTGTGGGAGAATTGGGCCCAACCGGAGGCCCCCACGAGAAAGTGTGACGCGCGGGAGAAAGATCAGAGTTGATGTGAGATGGAAGTCCGGTAGGGGACGCGCAGATGGAAAGGCGAGAGTGGAAGCACGGTGATCGATCTGCCGGCCGCCGTGGGTTGGGCGCGGCGCGGGTTAAGGACGAGGGGGATGGCACTGCGTCCAACGGTCGGGTGGCCGAGAGGCACGCAACGGTCACATCTTGGGTGGGCCTTGTAGTGTTTTCGTGGGCCACAAGAGGCCCATAGACCTTGATAGCTGTTGTGTTGTGGGAGATATTGGGCCCAAAGTCATAGACCGGTGTGACGCGCGGGAGATCGAGAGCAGCGTCACCACTATCCGATGCCGTAGGCGTGTGCGGACAACGCCGGCGACGAGCTGAGCCGACGACGCGATACGCCGAGCACCGCGGATGTCACGCCGAAGATTATATTCCCCGAGGGTCGAGCGCATCGCTCGTCACACCGGGCGTGCCGTAGCTCTTCCGTTACCTGTAGCCGTCACCTCCGGCCGGTTGATACCGCTGCTGGCTTCTTCGAGCACTCCATTTCCATGGCGCTCGACGGCATGTCGCACCTATAAGTATCCGCCTTCCGGGTCAGCTTGTTTGCACACGACAAGTCCAGGGAGACGTGGCTTGCTTCTGCCTCCTTCGGCCGGCTGCATCCTGTCCCGGCAGCCATGGCGCGCTTCGCCTCCGCCGTCCTCCTCGCCGCTGCCCTGCTCATGGTAAGGATCGATCGAACCCCCCGCTGGTCAGTGCACGTAAGGTAGAGGAAGACGCATTCACGAATTCCTCCTTGCGTCCCCTCCCCCTGGGCTGCACTTGTGCAGGCTGGACGGCTGACGCATGCGGGGCCATCCACGACGGCCGAGGAGGTGTTCTGGCGCGCACTCCTGCCAGGCTCCGCCGTGCCGGACGCCGTCCTCCAGCTCCTACGCCCAGGTCGGTTCTCCTCTCCCTTTGCTGGTTCTATCTTGGAGAATGTACGGTTTGATCAGGGAGCAATGCACTTGCACGCGTGAATGGAACGTTCAGCGACGACTACATCACCTACGAAGCGCCGAGCGAGCCAAGGGGTACCGGCCAGCGGCGGCGCGAGAGACGACGGCGAATTCAAAGGCTACGAGTTCGGCTACGACGCGCCCAGCGAGCGCTCTCACCGCGCGACGCCGACGGCCCCGACGGCGGTGTTCTTCCACGAGGAGGCGGTGCGCGTGGGTGAGCGCCTGCCGCTCCACTTCCGGGCCGCGGCGCCAGCCGCGCTGGGTCTCCTGCCGCGCGGCGTCGCGGACTCCATCCCGTTCACGACGGCGGCGCTTCCGGCCGTCCTCGCGCTCTTGGGCGTCCCGCCGGGCTCATCCAGGGCCGCCGCCATGGCGGAGACGCTGCGCACCTGCGAGCGGCCCCCGCCAGTCGCCGGGGAGGCCAGGTTCTGCGCCACGTCGCTGGAGGCCATGGTGGAGCGCGCCGTGGCGGCGCTGGGCACGCGCGACGTCCGTGCGGTCACCTCCGCGCTGCCCCTCGCGGGGCTGCCGCCGCAGGCGTACACCGTCCGCGCCGTGCGGCGCATCGGCGGCGGCGCCAGCTTCGTGGCGTGCCACGACGAGGCGTACCCGTACACCGTGTACTGGTGCCACGGCACGGGGCCCGCCAGGGCGTACCTGGTGGAGATGGAGGGCGCCCGCGGCGGCGGCGCCGTCACCGTGGCCTTTGTCTGCCACACCGACACGTCCCGGTGGAACCCGGAGCACGTCTCGTTCAAGGTCCTCGGCACCAAGCCCGGTGGCGCGCCCGTCTGCCACCTGATGCCGTACGGCCACATCATCTGGGCCAAGAACGTGAAGCCCTCGCCGGCGTGAGGAGCTAGCGGGGCACCATTAATATTCATTCATTCCGCTGGAGAATGAAGTTTTATGTATTGTGTTGTGTTGTGTTCAGGACTTGGCCGTCTGATCTGCTCTTGTTTCTGCCTGTCCTATGGTGTGCTGTGCTGTGCCTGGTCACTAGATCAGCGTCTGCAATAAAATGGACTCTGCTTTGTGCAGTTTGTGCTACATCAACATACTCTATTGTGAAATCATGGCCACACTTCACTTATAACGTGTTGTGACAAAGAACTGAGTCTGAACAGGAAAAGGAACTGCTGGTCGACTATTCACAAAGCTTTCCGATCAAGTGTGCGTGTTGCTTTCTTAGTATCTTATTACCTCTTGATCGGAAAGGTTACTGCTGATGTTTCTCCATGGTGTACGGGATGGGGAAAAACAGAATTTTGCACACTTGACTATCTGTTCCTGCAAAGCAATGACACATTCAAAGATCCGAACAAACCAGACCCAATATGGATGTGTATGAAAACAAAATAAGTATATGCCGTGTGATGGATCCAGTAGGACATGACCATCCAGTAGCTCGCTCTCCTCCTATCAGTCCTTCATCCTTTGATAGTGGTACATATTGATATGTGTATATCTGATCAAACCAGCAAATGAACAACAGGTCAAAATATATCAATCCGAGAAGGAAAATAAACAGCAGACCCCAAAAATTGACACAGCATATTTGTAACTGACACAGCAAAACAAAGAATAGGCATGGCGTACAAATTTTTTTTTTCAAACTAAAAGATCATCAATGATGCATGACTTCAAGCCCTTTTTATCACCATACAATTTTGTATGAATGTGTGAGAAATTTAAGTAGAAGCAGAGCCAAAATATTCGTGTAATAGTTTTAGTGAAGCACAAACCATACTGTAAACCATCCAGTACCAACCTCTTTTTGAAAAAGGGAACCAACAGGAAGGAAACATTGCAATGTGGTTTGAAGATTTGTTCTCTCAATATCACAGTAGCCATGTGTGTTCTACAGATTTAGATAAAATATCATTTACTTTTATAAATAGTTTCCTGATAGCAGAAAATCAGGGAGACTTTTTTTCTTAGAAGTGAAGGACATGAACAAGGGAGCAGATCATTCATTAAAAGATTAAATCATTCAGTTACCTGAGCATGAATATAGGGACCTGGAAAGAGAAAAATTTTAAATTTAATGTTTTTCTACAGTTTACATCATGCGCTTGGTACATACAGTAGAGAAAGAACTATTGCAAGGAAGATTTATTTTTTTCCCTGATGCCTTGCACCACGCACTTGGTACATGCAGTCGAGAAAGAAACATTGCAAGAAAGAATAAGGCTGTTGTTTTTTTACTGCCTTAACCTTATAGAAGAAGTGTCAGTTATCATAGTACAAGGCTAGCAGGCAACACTGATTATTAGCAAGTGCACTTACAAAGGCTGATTGTCTAGATGCAATGTCATCGGTCTGAAATAGGTAAGCCACCAAACCTCACAGCTGAGCAACTTATATAGTAGCAAACATGAGCATGTCGTTGTATACAAGTACATGTAGTATCCTATGGTGCCAGTTTTGCATACACGTTAGAAAAAGGCACTGGTGTCTAGGGCTGACTATTCTTGAATCACATAGCTCTCCGATTGTAGCGGCGATGACCTCCAACGCTACGGATATGTCTGAGCTCAGAGTTACGGTGCTGGAAGCTAAAGAGTATCTGCAGCTCTGCTAGTTGATTGGAAGATCAACAAGGTAAAGAGAGATTGCACCAAAGTAGCGCATGAGCTAGGTCAATTAGCTAGGTGAAATGTTCATACTGCAACGTCGTGGGGACAAGCGCTTCGCAAAAAAGAGAGAGAGAGAGAGAAAGGCACAGTTGTTCTGTTGCAAGCCAACAGTATATCAAGAACCAAGATAGGGACCTGGGAAAACACATGGTGCTAGTTGGAACAAGGAACCGTATTGGAGCCAATTCAAAAAGTTTGCACAGGAGAAAAACAAATGTACATTTTATAAGCAATCTGTAAAAACACAAGATATGTGCTAAGACCACATATTAGTTTGAATATACTCAAAAATATGCCTTTAACATGATACACTACACTCTTGGCAAGTTGAAATGTTTAATCAAGTTTAGGGCTCACTAACTAATTTAACTAGATAATGCCCCGCGCATTACTGCGGGTATTTTGTAATATTACAAAGGAGATTATTCTGTAATGCTAAATAGGAGAGAATCATTTTAAGTAATACACATCAAATGGGATGTGAGAAGACCAGAATCATCTCAACAGTAGCACACAGAGAATTTGCCCTGAGAGCCACGCGCTCCTCCTCCCCGCGCCGCCGCCGCCGCGCAGCTGCGAGAGGGAGGAGAGGAGAACCACGGTCAGATGGGATAGGAGGCGTCTGGGGTCTTCTGCTTTGCGCCTCTGCTGTGACAGGGTTGGCGGCGCCGCTCCAGCTCCAGCCCCACCCAGTCCGCCCCCGGCCGCTCCACGCCGGCCACCCGTGCCACCCCACTGCAGGCCGCTCGCCCGATCTACCCCGGGCCGGACCTGCGCTGCACCTGCTTCGACCGACCGCCTGAGCTGCTCCGACCGGCCACCCGCTCCCCAACCCCGCCGGCCTGAGGCAGGGCCCCCAAGACCGGCGCCCTAAGGAAGCTGCTTCCCCCGCAACCGTCACCAACTTCGATAGTCCCTTCCGTCGATCTGCGCATCGACTGGCTGGATCTGCCACCGGCTACGATGTGAGGTCCTGGGTTGCCAAAGCTGCTTATGGGCGCCGCTCGCTGGCTGGCTGCGGGGAGGCTCCGCACGTGTCGCCGCCTCGGGGATGCTGACCGCGTGCGAGGAGCTCCTTCAGGAAGTTCGCCGGCCTCGCCAACGTCTCTAGGCCGGGCCCGACAAGGCCGCTGCCAAGCCGATGGCAGCCATGGCCACCAAGAATGATGGCGTCGCTCAAGCCTCCATCCCCGTCATGCCCAACTCTCCGCGGCTCCGATCTCACTCGTCGTCGCTGCCACCGGAAGCCTCCGCCTCCGCGTCCACATTCCGCTACAGACCTGCTGTGGATCCACCTTCCCCCGACAACATCCATCACTCAGAGCTTGGTCCCGGCCGCCATTTGGTGGATTCCGGCGAAGAGGATGTGGAAGAGGTCCTGTTGGTGGACTCGCCGCCGCTACTTCCTCATCCCAGTGGATCGTGTGTGCATCCATCGTCGCCACCTTTCTACGGGCCACTGCCGGAGCATTCATCTCCCAGCTGCTACAGCTCCGACCACCAGCGCTCCAACCCCAGCTCATCGACGGCTAATCTACACGACTCCATGGACACTCCACCATCGCCACCGCCGCTCAATCAACGCCGGCCGCAGCCTGACGATGATCTGGAGGTGCCACCAACGCCTGAGTCAGAGCCCAGGACAAGCCCTACCTTCGCCGATATCGTGAGGCGTTCTTCGTCAGGCAAAAATCATCACCAGCAGCCGCAGGGCCACAAGCTCAAATCAATTATCATAGATCCTTCTCGTCGTGAAGTTCCTCCCCGTCGTGCAGGTCTTCGAGTTCACTTTGCTGACAGTCCTCATCTGTCTTCCTCTGCTACACATTCCTCGTGCTTTGCTTCTTCAGGCATCGATTCATCACGGAACACCCGGTGGAGAAAGGTTGAGTATCCGCGGGAGCCAACCCATCGCAGTAGCAATGATGGGAGCACGACTCGTCTCTCTCCTCGCATTCGGAAGATCATTGAAGGCCGCTGCTTCATCTGCCTTGCACGGGGTCACTGGGCTGTGGCTTGCCGAGATCCCATCACCTGCTTCCGATGCCGCCGCTCGGGCCATCGGGAGCGTGATTGTCGTCAGCGTCACCATCAGCCGGCCATGCCGTCACCGTCAGCGTCACCGCAACGTCTTCCACGGGAGGACCAATCATCGGGTCACCAGAACGATTGCCGCACCGAGCTTCTACAACCAAGGAGCGACGATTCTACACTTCAACATTTATTTACCGAACATGCTAATTATTTTCAACAGGAAATCAAGAAGATGCTCGACCCAATGATACAAAGCTTGCGTAGTGAGTTCTCCTTGCTGCTCAGTGCGCAATTGCAAAAGTTGCAAGAGTACAACGAAAAATGGATGCAGCTCACGGAGAATCTTGTCCTTCAGATGCGCACCGTGACAGAAAAGCTGAAGATAGCTTCGGCGTTGAATGAAGATTGGACAATAGCCAATTTGCAAGCACATGATGACAAGCTGAACCAGTTGCACGACACGCCTCTCCATCTCAAACTTGCCATGAGTAAAGCTGCGGCCACAGCACCGTGCCAGGAACCAAAGAGCTTGGGAGACCAACATCACAGACCTAAGGAGATTGCCCCTAGTGGCGAACATTCGATATGACGGGGAATCTTGAAAAATTTTGGGAACTAAACACCCCCTTTGTGCACAGAGCTGGCTAGCAGTGACACAGTTAAAGCCTTAATTTGTGCACAGAGCTGGCTACATGCATCTCAGAGCACCTGAACTGGTCAGAACGGACAATGATTACATCCAAACAAGAAAAAGGGATTAGAAATGGCTTCTTCGGCTGATCCAGTGCAGCAAAGATAGCAATTTAGCATTAGGTGATCATGTCAATCTGAAGAAAGATAGCAAGTACTAAGCAATTTTCACTAACCAAAGCCTGTAACAAGCATGCCATTACCACTCCATTACAATTTGATGAACACACACAATTTGATGAACACACACAGTAGTAAATCTACTATCATTGTTACTAAACTCTGACAAAGCCAGGCTGTAGTATCTAGATCAAATGGAGCACTTACAACTCAGCAATTGGAACTGGAAACAGATACTGCACTCCATCTTGGAACTAAACACATCTCTAGTTACCCAAAATCACCTCAGCTCACAAACTACGCATCTCAGGTACGCACAGCTGTGAACGGATCTGTCTGAAGACCTTGGACTACATCAATCAATCTTTACAGATGAGAAGAGGTAGTGCACGAAGGCGAATGACGTCAAAAAGCCAATGGTTCCGGTTGCCAGCATGATTGCAAATGCCATGAGGAATGAGTAGCCAACATAAAGCATTGCAGAGACAGGTCCGCTTAGGCTTCTGAGGTCAAAGACCAAGTAGTTGATGGAGTAGAGGAACACGTAGAGAGCGACAGAACCAGAGGCGAAGAAAGCCTTCCACCACCACCTCCAGTCCTCCACGCAGAGATTCGTGTATGTTAGTACAACGGACACCTCGGCGCAGACAGCAACAAGCAGCAGCAGGACAATCAGCAGGAAACCAAACACATAGTAGAACCTTCCAAGCCAGATGCTCGATAGAATGAAGAAGAGCTCAATAAACAGGGTCCCAAATGGCAGTGTTCCTGCACCAAGGACAAGAAGCCACGATGGATACTTCCTTGCAGGGATCTCTCTGGGGATCTGATTGGTCCGAACAGGGAACTCTATTTTCTCTGCTCTTGTACCAAGAAAACCACCAACAAGCGTCAATGGCACAGAAATGCAGAACCATAGAGCCAGAAGGGTGAAAAATAATGAGATAGGTAAAGCCCCAGTACTCTCGCTTTTCCACAACACAAAGTTTAGGACAGTAAGGACCATAAACATGACACCAGGGAAAAAGCAGGCAGTCAACCAGGACACTGATCTCCAACCTTCGGATGTGCCCTTAATAGTCCTCCAGAACCGAACACTGACATACCCACTTGCGATGCCAAGGAAAAGATATAGAACAATCATCCCAGTAAGAAGCATTCCTCTTGATGCTGGAGACATGAACCCAAGTGTGGCAAAAACGATTGTTACGACTGCCATGCCCAAAATCTGAACCCCATCACCAATCATTATGCATAACAGCTTGGAACAAGTTGGCTCTCTGAATACATCTCCAACTACAAGCTTCCAACCAGATAGTTCCTCGTTCATCTGAGCTTGCGCTTCCTTGTCGAGCTCTTCATACCTAGTCAGGTCCCTCCTGACAGTTCTGAGGAATATAACAAAGACAATTCCAGCCAAGAACAAGATCACCATGAGGGAGTTCATTATAGAGAACCAGTGGACCTTGGCGCCAGCCTCCATCTTCAGATAGGCATCCCACCTAGATGGCCACCTGATGTCGCTCTTGACAAACTCAACATCATAAGTGAATGTAATCCTCTCCTGTTGCCTGATCACTTGAGACTTCTTAAGCTCCACAGGGCAGTCGACCGGGTCAATTTTGTCGTACATATTAAGCTTCGAGAAATCCTCAGCGTTACGCTTCACACTGCAAGGCACAACCTGAAATCCAACAATCTGATACCCAGACATCCCATTCTTGTCCGTCTCTGAGATGACAGCAGATCCTTCTTCTCCAGTGCCAATGATTTCCACTTTTCCGCCCTTGTACTCATGGACCAAGACCTTAAACTTCAAATGGTTGATGATGTAATCATCCGAGGTACCGGCAGGAGAGTAACCAACAGGAAAGCCAGTCCACTGTACCGTGACACCGTTCTGCTCAGTGAAACGCATGACGGGCAGATTGTCCAGCATCATGTTGACCTGGTAAAGATCGCGGGTGCGCTGCTTAAGGAGCTTCGCATCATTCTCATTAAGCCCTTTTGTGGTGCAGAGGAAGACAGACTCGTTGACATTCACACGGAACCGGTAGGGCGAGTTGTCAATCTGGTCACCCATCAGAAGCTCACCCAGATTCTCAGCACTCTTCTTGATGCCGCCCTTGGGACGGCAGTAGGGCAGGCTGTAGTAGTTGAAAGGCATCTCTGTCTCGATGGAGGTGAGAGAGTTCACTTTGGCATATATCAACTCGCCTTGGGAGTACGTGTGCATGTAGCTACCAGGCAAGTAGAACGCATCAGCCGGTGCGACGACGACCAGTAACAGCGTGACCCAGAACAGCGGAGCCATAAAACAAGGACTGTGCAGCGCCCAAGCCATCTTCTGAAGCAAAAAGTGTCCAGCACCTAGAACATGGGTGAGGAAACCTGTAGCCAAACAAGAATGTAGGTTATGTTAATATAAGAGGGCAGCAACTGTGGGGATCTCCCCCCAAAAAAAGAGGGCAGCAAAAATCTACAGGAAATCATGACTACATAAGCACCATACACTGACAGGAATAGACTGAATGTATGCTGCAAGAGTGCAAGTGCAGAAACCTAGATCCTAATTTTTTTTCCTAGAGCAACACACTGTAAAATCTCTCTGCTCTCACAGTTGAGACCATTCACACTTGTTTGCATTGCTGAAATTGAACTGTCACTATAAATCATAGCACCAAACTAGCAGGGAAATTTCTGTGCGGAAGAATAATGCGGACTCTCTTACCCAACGGGCACACACAATTAGGTACACTTTTGAGGAGCAAAAGCATCCTACGGAAACCTAATTGAACAAATTAGCTATGCGCTACGAAGCCTCTAAACAAGCAGGCAATTAGCTAGTCCTCGTTCCTAACTCGCCCAGAAATTGGAAGCGTCAAGCAAGCAAAGCCCCAGCTGTAGTGAGTAGTGAGCTTAATTCGTGAGTAGCCATCACCCCAGAATCTGAAGTAAGGCATCCTTAGAATTCACCTCACGAACTTGGCCACCTATTCGAAATATCACGAACTACGTACTGTACAGTAGCCGGTGAACTCGGCACGCCTGAAACGCCTCGACGCTGCCCGCAAGGATACCCAGCACCCCACCGTGGCAAATACGAGGCGGTGCCAACTAATCTGACCAGGGGATGGAGGATCTGCACCGAGGCGGCCGGAGATCTATCTATAGAGCAAGCAACCGGGCGAGAACCAAATCAAACCGCGAGGCTGCAGCGGACGGTGGAGAAGAGAAGAGGGAGGGGAGAGACCTTCTAGAACGTACTGTAGGGTGCGAGGGGAGGAGGAACGTACCTGGCGGTGGTGGCGACCGGCGAGGCGAGGGGGAGAAGGGCGCGGGCGCCGGTGGGGAAGACGAAAGAGGGGGCAGGGGATGGATGCGTTGGGTTGGTTGGGTCCGGTGGGCGGCGTGGCGCATCGCATGCTTCTCGGCGTTGGGCGCTTGGGTATTTGGGCTTTTTGGGCCGCAGCAGAGTGGGTCTGAATCTGATTCTCATTTTCGTGCTTTCGCGGCCGTGTCCTTTTCGTGCGTGGTGAGTGCGTGCGCCAAGATGGGCAGACGCACCTCAAAAGAAGCCGCCCAATTCTGTCAAGGTGGCTGGATGGCTGGACGGTGGAGGCAAGCTGTAGCCTCCATCTGTGACTGCGACGTGTCCCACAGCAACAAATAGGGTCAAGCAGCCAGAGCACTAACGATGCGAACATGCGACGCACACAGACACGGTGGTGTGTTTCACAGGCTCACCGCAGACGCAGAGGCAAAGGTACCGAAACGGGTGTGGGTGTGTGTGAGCGATAGCAGATATGAATTTGGGAAAAAGGAGTAGGATGGGGAAGAAGGAAGAAGAACAGAGAAAGTTGGGACGACGGAGGAGTGCTTAGCCGAGTTTAAAACTTCTGTTACAATGGTCATGACCTTTTTCCCCTCTCCCCTCATTCTCTTAAGTACAGGAGGCATTGCCTCGATCTCGCGCATGCAAGCGCCTAGTTGGCCTACTGGGTCCACTCGTCCCCTACATAGCGTGAGTTTGCCTTCCTGGGCCTTGATCCACTGGGCCGGCTGCTGGAGATGGTGGCTGGAGCTGATATCGGACCATCTACGGGAGCCGCGGCTTGTTCTTCAGAGTAGGCGCTGCTAACATCCCTCCTCCCTTGGATCACTACTTGTCCCCAAGCAGTGGCGCGCGGAAACTCCTGTCGAAGGGCTTCATAATCTTCCCAAGTAGCCAATGTGCTTGGTAAATTGTTCCACTTGATCAGCACTTGTTGCACAGAATGATGGCCACGGCAGACAACACGAGCCTGGAGGACCTGCTCAGGGGTAAGACGCAAGGCAAAGTCTGACGGCAATGCTGGGGTTACCTAATTGGAGGCACCGACAGTCTTCTTGAGTTGGGACACATGAAAGACCGGGTGTACAGCAGAATGGGGAGGCAAGTCAAGCTTGTAAGCCACAGAACCAATGCGTTGAAGGATGCGGAACGGTCCGAAGAAACAGAAAGCCAACTTCTGGTGGGATCGTGGTGCCAAAGAGGTCTAAACATAAGGCTGCAGCTTCAAGTAGACGGTGTCACCCACTTCAAAAGAACGTTCCGAACGGTGTTGATCTGCATGCTTCTTCATGCGATGCTTAGCTCTGGAGAGATGGCTCTGGAGTAACTGATCCATCCAAGCACGGGTAGATGACCAACCAGCAGCTTCAGGTTCTGAGTGGGAAGTGTCGGGTACAGCCATGAAGCGAGGGGGTAACCATATAGAGCTTCGAAGGGAGAGCGACCAATAGCTGAATGTTCAGACGTATTGTACCAGAATTCAGCAGTTGCTAGCCATTTGCTCCACTTGGACGGACAGGTGTGCATGAAGCAGCTCAGGTAGGTCTCGAGGCATTGATTCAAGCGTTCAGTTTGCCCGTCCGATTGAGGATGGTAAGCAATGCTGCGACAAAGTTGTACACCAGCCAACTGGAATAACGCTGACCAAAAGCAGCTTGTGAAGATCCGGTCTCGATCAGAGACGATTGATACTGGCAAACCATGCAGGCGGTAAATGTGATCCATGAACGCCTGGGCAACCATAGGAGCAGTAAAGGGGTGGCGGAGGGGAACAAAGTGCCCATATTTAGTAAAGAGATCAACGACCACCAGTATGCAATTGTAGTGACTGGACGTAGGTAGGCCCTCCATGAAATCAAGAGAAACAACTTGCCAGGCGCTGTCAGGGATAGGTAAGGGCTGCAGGAGCCCCGGGGTCTTGGACCGATCAGGCTTGGACTGCTGACAGATAGCGCAAGACTGAACAAACTGCTTGACTGTTGCTTTCATACCTTTCCAAGCAAAGTACCGTTTTAGTTTGGCAAAGGTGACAGGAAATCCCGAGTGGCCGCCCCAGGCACTATTGTGGAATTCTGACATAATACGGTGCTGCATATTAGAGTCAGGACCAACCCATATTCTGTTGCGATAACGTAACACTCCCGAATGAAAGGAGAAATGAGGAATTGCGTCAGACTTCAGGGCTAACTTGGCAATGATATCTCGGGTTGAAGGATCACGGTCATAAGTAGCAGTCACCGAAGCAATCCAGGAGGGAATCATAGTGGACGCAGCGGCACAGATGGCTGGTGGTGCAGGGTGGCGGGATAGGGCGTTAGCAGCACGGTTTTCAGTACCTTTGCGATACATGATGTGGTACTGTAGGGCGGCGAGCTTGGAGAAAACCTTCTGCTGCCACGACGTGTGCAGACGCTGGTCGCTTAATTGAGTCAAGCTTTTCTGATCTATAAAGATGACGAACTCCTGGAACTGCAAGTAGGAACGCCAAGACTGAATCGCGAGCAATATGGCCATGTATTTTTTCTCATACGTGGATAGGCCACGAGATTTAGGTCCCAGAGATTTGCTCAAATAGGCCAATGGGTGGCCGTCCTGCATAAGTACGGCACCAATACCATTGTCGGAGGCGTCGGTCTCAATACAAAAAGGCCGCTCGAAATTTGGGAGGGTGAGCACTAGTGACTGACAGAGAGCTTCTTTCAGTTGCTGAAATGCGAGTGCATGTTCAGAAGTCCAAATAAACAGGTTGTGCTTCTTAAGTAGAGCAGTAAGGGGCTTGGCAATGATTCCGAAGTGGCGAACGAATTTTCGGTAGTACCCGGCCAAGCCTAAGAACCCGCGAAGCTCCTTAACTGATGTTGGCACAGGCCATTGAGCAATTGCAGCAATCTTAGCTGGATCAGACGCCGGCGCTGCTGATGACATGACCGAGATACGCCAACTGAGTTTGGGCAAACGTACACTTGGAAAGTTTCAGCTTCCATTGATCTTTGGACAGAAGCTCAAACACAATCTGAGATGGTCGAGATGAGTAGACAGGTCCGGACTATAGATGAGTATATCGTCGAAGAACACGAGCACAAACCGACGCAAATAAGGAGTGAGGGTTGTATTCATCGCATCCTGAAAGGAGCCGGGTGCGCCGGTTAAGCCAAACGCCATGACACGGAATTCAAAATGGCCAAAGTGGGTTTGGAATGTCGTCTTATACTCTTCGCCAGATTTCATCCGAATCTGATGGAAGCCCGCCTGAAGGTCCAGGCTAGTGAAATACTGGGCACCTGACAGCTCATCCAAGAGTTCATCAATAATGGGCACTGGATATTTCCCTTTGACTGTAATAGCGTTCAGGTGGCGATAATCCACACAGAAACGCCAGGTGTTGTCTTTCTTCTTGACCAATAGCACCGGTGAAGAAAATGCACTGTTGCTTTTCTGAATAAGACCTTGCTCCAACATATCGGCCACTTGACGTTCAATCTCAGTCTTCAGAACTGGAGCATAGCGGTAGGGCCTAACAAACACCGAATGAGCTCTAGGAATCAGGGGAATGGAGTGGTCACAATCACGTTGCGGAGGCAAGTCAGTAGGTGGCTTGAACAAATGTGCAAATTCAGCCAACAGAGCATTGAATTCGGGTGGAAGCAACTCAAAAGTGATGGACTGCTCACCAGAATCAGACTGGACCAAGGACAGTTGAAGCACTGAATCCAATGGAATGGCAGGAACATCCCCAATCAACACAGCAGTAGAATCATTATAAGGAATAGACATCCACTTTTGTTGCCAGTGTATCTGCATGGGACTGAAACTGGACAATCAATCGAGACCCAAAATCATGTCATAGAACTGAAGAGGTAAGAGCTTCGGGTCTGTGGTAAAGGACAGCCCTGTACTGACCAAACTGCATTAGGGAGGTGACGATCACAGTGCAAGATCTCACCGTTAGCCACCTGTATTGACAATACCAGCTGGAGAAGCTGAACATCAGTTAAGGAAGAGCTAAGATTACTGCTTAGGAAGGTGTGGGAGCTTCCGGAGTCCACCAATATAGATAGAGAGTGCCCCTGTAAAACACCAGTGAAACACAATGTCTTGGGTGCGAGCGCGCCAGACGCCGCGGCCACTAACAAATGAGCCATTAACTGGGAATGAGTAGGAGATGTAGGTTGTTCCATACTCCCGGCATCATCTGGTGACTAAAATAAGTCGCACAACTCCTGAACGAGGTGGAGTTGGACCAAGTTAGGGCACTTGTGATCGCGGCTCCACTTGGCTGCACAGCGCACACAGAGGCCCTGAGCGCGGCACTGTGCACGGAGGTCGCGGTACTTGTCGGCGGCCGTATGTTGATGTGTAGGCGCAACGGCGTGTTTGTCCTCGGCAGCACCAGGCTTCAACGGTGGTAGTGGAAGAGGCATTGCGCCCACCATTGGTACGCGATCATAGCGGCGTGGAGCACGCCGGCTCTCACCGACGACTTCCTCCTACAACTGAGCAAGCACACAGGCAGAATCTAAAGTAGAAGGGCGCTGCATGAGAACTGCAGATTTAAGTTCAGGTTTCAAGCCATCAATGAAACGCTGTGTATAGTATAGAGGGTCTGGGTGTGGAGCATAAGCAGTGAGCTGATCCAGGAGGCTGGTATATTGTGCAATGTAATCGGCGACTGTGCCAGATTGGTAAATGTGGAATAGACGCCGAATGAGTAGCTCGTGCTCGTTGCGACCAAAACGCTCGAGTATCATCTGGGTAAAAGTTTGCCAGGAGCAGGTTTTGAGCTGGGTTTCAACAGTCTGTTTCCAACGAGCAGTGTCGTGTTTGCAGTGCATGGTGGCGACCTGAACCCATTTGAATGGCTCAACAGAGTAGAGATCGAAGTAATCCTCACAGTCTTTTAGCCAAGCTTTAGGATGTTCACCCTTAAATAAGGGAAAATTAACCTTAGGCAGCTTGCCAGTAGAGCCCCCGCCACTACCGCCCTGAAACCCTGATTCCCATGGACGATGTGGTGGAGGTGGTGGTGGGCGCGGGTAAGGGTAAGGTGGTGGTGGTGGTGGTGGTGGGCGCGGGTAAGCATGAGGTGGGGGAGGCGGTGGGGGAAGATAGCACGACGACATACCCTTGCCGGGGGGTGGAATTACGGTGGTGACCACACCGAATTCACCCGCCCAGTTCCTCGATTCGTTGTGGTGCCCCTTGGGCGATGTGACTGGTGGTCCAGTCAATGGGTGCACTAGTGTTTTGGTGTCGACGGTGGAGTCGCGGGAGGTCTCGACGATGACCGCGCTCGGGGACGAAGGCGTAGACGCAAATACGCCCGGCGCCGCGACGGTGTTGTCGGCGAGGATCCGATCCTAGTGCTTGGACAGGCGACCGACCTCGACCTTCAGCGTGGAAAGCTTGGAGACCTCCTGCTTGAGATCATTGACGACGCCATCGACGGCCGGATGCCATTCATCGAACACCTAGACTGCCTGCTCCAGCGCTTGGAGGCGGGAGGAAGAGGCGGCGGTGGCGGTCGAGATCTGGCCCTTCAGGTCGTCGAAGCGCCGATCCTGGGCGGCGAAACGTTCGTCGAAATGCTGATATTGGGTGGCGAAGCGCTTGTCGAGTTCGGCGAGCAACAGCTTCGTCTCCGGGTTCATGGCGCCACGTTTGCGTTGAAGACGGGTGAAATGCTCGTGATCTGCGAGGGATGCGGACGCCAGATCGGGTAACACACGCCACAAATCGAGATCCGCGGTGTGGAATTACGGAATCCCGTCGCAAGCTACAGCTCACAGACCGGCGACGGATTAGACCGACCAAACCAATTTGGATCGATCGATCGATGGGTTGTTGGTGTTCGCCGGCGATCGAGAACCCCGAGGATCGGTGTCTCTGATACCACTTGTGAGCGATAGCAGATATGAATTTGGGAAAAAGGAGTAGGATGGGGAAGAAGGAAGAAGAACAGAGAGAGTTGGGACGACGGAGGAGTGCTTAGCCGAGTTTAAAACTTCTGTTACAATGGTCATGACCTTTTTCCCCCTCTCCCCTCATTCTCTTAAGTACAGGAGGCATTGCCTCGATCTCGCGCATGCAAGCGCCTAGCTGGCCTACTGGGTCCACTCGTCCCCTACATAGCGTGAGTTTGCCTTCCTGGGCCTTGATCCATTGGGCCGGCTGCTGGAGATGGCGGCTGGAGCTGATATCGGACCATCTACAGGAGCCGCGGCTTGTTCTTCAGAGTAGGCGCTGCTGACAGCGTGTGGCTGCATTTTTTGTCTCGTAAAATGGGCGCGGACGAGGAGATCCCCGCCGATCCAGCAGCTACGGCCGAAACCAAAGGAGCCCGCTCACAGTCACAGGCCCCCAAGTTTCGCGAGTAGCGCTGGGAACGGGCTAAGGCAGGCCTTCTCTCTCAGGCCGACCACAACAAACGGCCCACTTCAGAGTCGAAGACAGTAGTGGGCTTGTGCAAGCTGAAGGCAACGTCACAGTTGCATGCACATTGTTGAACCCACCGAGGCAGGCACCGATCGATCAGGCCAGTAGTAGACATGACATGAAAGCGAAGCATTGACACTAGAGGGATAGGAGTAGTATTATCCTGTGTCCCGTACCCGTTGTTCGAAAGCGGCTCGGATGCTATAGCTATACCCACGGCCTGGCATTTGCTCCGTGGAAGTGACCACGTGAACAGTGCCGTGCGCGCGCACATTTACTCCGCCCGACGACGCCGGCCGTAGCACGCCAGCGATCCGTCGATCGATCCATGAGACGAGACGGGACGACGAATTTACGGCGAGCGCCGCGCGGAAGGACATCCATCCAGCAGCGGAGAGCAAGTACTATGGGCTGTTTAGTTGCAAAAATTTTGGCGAAATGATACTGTAGCACTTTCGTTGTTATTTGGCAAATATTGTCCAATCATAGTCTAATTAGGCTTAAAAGATTTGTCTCGTCCATTTCGTCTAAACTGTGTAATTAGTTTTATTTTTTATCTATATTTAATGCTTCATGCATGCGTTTAAAGATTCGATGTGACGGAGAATCTGAAAATTTTGGCAAAATTCTTGGCAACTAAACGGTACCTATCTACTATAGGTAGGCGGGGCCGCGCGCACGTTGCACTTGCACGTTCCGGTCCGGCGCGGCGGCAGCGGTGGACGCAGCGTGGCCGCATTTAACTCCTCCGACACGGGATCCGACGCTTGCATCGCATGTGTGCGCCATTCCTCCCTCCCTGGAGCTGGGCCGGCGGCCGAGGCCACAGTATTGATGTGGATGGAAGGTGGTCGTGAGCCCAACTGCACGTAATAAATGCCTCTACATTCCTGTATTACTGCTACTGCCTCTCTGAACTCTATGAAGCGAGCCAACGTCGGCGACGGCGAGCAGCAGGTAGTTAACCGCCGTACGTGGGGGCCCGGCCGGGCTTCCACTTCCACGCCTTGCTGGCTTGCTGGCTGCTGCCTCGGAGAATGAATGGAATGGATGATATGCATGCATTCCAGCGAAATTTACTCGCGTACAGTACTTTGTTTACCTTTTGCACGGGTGACGGGGGCGGGGCTAGCTTTCAATTTCTCGAGCAGCAGAAAGAGCTAACGTAGCGCACAGTGATCAGAGTTAAACGCGCTGCACTGCAAGCGGCCCTGATGGAGCAGTAGTCAGTAGCAGTACTATAATGTCATCTCTGGACGCTGCTGGGGGCTGGCCCTGCCTGGCTCTGATCTGGTCGTGCTCATGGATCCCGGGTCCGGCGAGGCTAGCGGCCAAGCGAATCTCCCGCCCTCGGCCCTTCCACAGCTCGTGCTTGGCGGCCAGCCGCTCGATCGCCCTGTGCCCTTGTACCCATGAATGAACATGAGGCCATCACCCACACCCGGCCTCGATGGGCTGGCCTCGTCGTCAGGCACTCAGGCTCGGCTCACACAATCAAGGGCCAGGATTGGAGCGCCGCGCCGGCCGACGGGGCATCCGAGGCTCCTCCGATCGAGCATGCAGTGTACTGTAGCTACTACTAGTAGCTGCTAGCAGCAGAGCGGACGTGACTTGACGACACTCGGTTCGGCTAGGCGGCATGGGGCGGACGGACCGCGGACACTGGCGGAAGCACCGCCGAATACAGAGCGGGGCGCCCGGTAGCGTGCTTGTGCATGCATGCGTCTTTTTGGCCACATGGACGGATGGACCCACCCGCCGGTACCGGTATGTGACGCGACGGGCGATGGATGGCGCGCCTCACAGCTACTGTAGGAGTAGTTGAGGTGCAGCCTTGAGCGGTTGAGCCTTGCGTCCCGTTCCGTCTGCGCGTCACCCGGTGTACCAGCCACCAACGGTTTTTGCTTGCTCGTGTCATGAAAACTGAAAAGTACAATCATGTTGGACAAATTTTCTCAGTTTTAACTAGGTTCGTAGAAAGCATGTGTAACATTTATATCTCCAAATAAATTTATTATTATAAAAATATATTCAATAATCTACCTAATGAAACAAATTATGTATCATAAATATTAATATTTTGTTAAATATATTTAGTCAAAATTAAAAGTCGGTGACTTTTTAGGGAGCAGGCGAGAGAGAGAGTGTGGCAGCATCAGCTAGTGACTGACGGATGTGTCGTTGTACGGGTTGCTTTGCTTGCGACAGACCTCTGCCGCGTCCACCTTGCCGGTAAATTAACATTTACCAGGGAGTAGTAGCTACGGTCCAGCAGATTGCAAAACGAACATAGAGTACTCCTCGTCGCCGTAGGAGCAGTGGTACCACAGTTGCGTTTTTATTTCATCAAACAAAACATACTTACTGCTTCTTCAGTGAAGTACTATCCCTAGTACGTGTAGCATCGTGATATCAGCAAGTATACTCCCCGGGTCCCGGGCGGCCGGCAGGATTAATTACGAAGGGTTGTGGCGTTGTGCGGTGCAGGCAGCGAGGAAAACGGACCAAAACGGACGGAAAAACCCTATTTTTACTTCCGTTTCTATATTGTTTTGGCGGAAACGGGATCGGATTCGGAAAATGCGGGTTCGAAAATGGAATCGGAATATGCGGACATTCGGAAACGAACAAATACGGATTAAGAGCCAGAAAATTAAATTAAGATAACATAATATAATATTCTCAAAGTATGCATATATAAAGTCATGTAATAATATATTTAAAGTTTAATATTCATTTACATGCTATGTACGTGAACATAACATGCATATTTGGTGATTCGTAGTTATATTAACATAACATAAGAATATGTAATTGTTGAACATGTTGAGCATAGATTGAAAACGGGATAAAAACGGAATAAATACGGGTCTATTCCATATTAAAACGGGATTACTCGGAAACGGACGGAAAACACCATTTTCTACTTCCGCAAATATGAAAACGGGTTCTCGCAAATATGAAAACGGATGGAAAAATATAGAAAACGGAACGGGACGGTACGGGAAAAATTCCGTCCGTTGTCCCTAGTGCAGGAGAGCCGGAGAGCCCGCTCCTGCACCGTACCGGCCGACCGCCCCCCACATGCCAGTACCATGCCACGGTACCACTTCAAACCATACCACATTACCACCCCATGCATGTTGGCATGTGTTGGCACCAACCATATCAATGGCACGTTGCAGGAGAGGAACGTGGCACTCGGCACCAGCCAGTACAGGTACAGTACTGTACGCCACAGTTCTCGTTGCCGCGCGCGCTGCAGGTCCTCCGAGATCCGTATATCTAGGAGGGGGTGGTGGTGGTGCCGTGGTGGCCTGGCCTGCCTGCATGCTGAGTCTTCGCCCCGGCCCATGCTGTCATGCATGCATCCCCACAAGGCAAGGAGAGCCCCGGCCGGCCGCTAGTCCATTACTGCATGCAGCTGCGGCAGCGAGAGCATGGTTCGTTAATCGTCACAGAGATTTCGTTCCCATTGTTCCCACCGAGCCACACGCGTACGTACGGCCTCCTCCAATCCAGCCTGCATCATGGCATGCACCTCCTGGACCAATTACGAGGCCATCATCATCGTCATCACAGCTAGCCGCTGGCCACCGGCGGCCCCGTGCGCGTGCCGGCCAGGCCACCACTAGAAATTACGAGGTAATCATGGCGCTGCCCGCACATTGGTGGCTGCCCGCCCTTGCCCCTGCCCGGTGGGGTGTGGGGGGGGGGGGGGGGGGGGGGGGGGGGGGGGGGGGGGGGGGGGGACTGGTCACTGGACAACGAGCACGCGGGCGCGTCTTTTTTACGGCCAGGCACCAGCCAGCCAGCACTAGCTAGGCAAGGCTGTGTGTTCCGGCCAGACCACCACGAAATTACTACACCTGGCTTGGCAGCCGCAGCCGGCACGCGGGGAGGCGGGGCCCCGGCGCGCGCGCGCCCTTTTTGGCAGCGGAGCTGGCGGCAAAAGGGCATCACGAGGCGGGGCGACGCCGCATCGAGAGCCGCGCCGTCTCGCGTTGCATTTGCATGCCCGGGCGGCGAGCGACCAGGCAAGAGCCGAGCCAAGCGGCATGGGATGGACGGCGGAGGAGTCGCCGAGGTGCCCTGTTGGGCACAGCACGGACATCGTCGTCCGGTTCCCTTCGCCGCATGCGGAGAGTGAGCAGTCGAGCTGCTTCGTCTTCGTTCCTGCTACTCTGTGTCTCTGTTGTTGTTGTGGTAGACCTCAGGTCCGGCAATTGCAAAGGAAAGGAGCGTGGTGTTGTACTAGACCGAACGAATGAACGATACTGTGCGTGCGGCGGTGTAGGTGACAGGAACGCGACGCTGCTGCCATGCATCAGAGAGAAGGGTACAGTGCAGCCAGGGTACTGTGACCGGGGTACACGACAGCGGGATGGGTCCCGTACGTGCTGTGCCGACTGTGGACACGAGAGCTGTGTGTGTGTGTGTGTGTGTGTGTGTGTGTGTGTGTGCAGGGAAGAGCATGAGCCCACGCATCGATCGGTCCATCTGTCCATGGAGCACCCTGACCAAAGCGCACACCGGAACCAACGCGCCACGGCGATGCCATTGCCAATGGATCTACCGCTGACGCTGACGCTGACGCTGCGAGACGACCACCGGCGAGGCTCGTGCGCCGATCCGTCCGTGCAGCTGCAGGCAGATAGGATGAAGCAAAGCAACCCCACCACCCGAGCCCGGAGCCCCCCCCAGCCCGGTCGTGAGCGAAGACAAGCGGAAGCAACGCCAACGCGCGCGAGAACGAAATGGCGCGGTGGACGAGCCCGCCTGCCCGTGGACACATCCGTCCGTGTCAATCTCCTGTTGGTTACCCCATCTCCTGCGCCAGATTTGTGCGTTTGTGTATGCCACATCGTTGCCAGTTGCCACTACAACTCTGTATTTCCAGTCCACACGATCACAGCCACGAACGAAAGGAACCTCCCAATGCAAGCTGCTGCTGTCTCGGCGCGTGTTTACAGTTCTCGGTTGGGAATCACGAGGCCATCCAGCTACGAGGACGCTGATTAGTCAGTAGCAACTGACCTGGATCGTGCATGCGTCGTGGGGTAACCAGCCGGGTAAGGGCAGAGCAGAGTTCCTTTGGTGCTATGCGCTCGTCTTTTACAACGACACGGTGCCAGCAGAAAGATGCATTGCTCTAATGCTCTATCTCATCGGGGCCTTGTGGCCCTTTGGGGCTTGGACATGGAGTGGAGTGCAGGGGTGGGTTAAAAAGCTAAGGCAACTGAAGGTGCGAGCCCAGTGCCCCTGACCGGGTTGACCCTCTGATTCCGTCGTCCTTCCCTTTGATGGGCATTGGACCCACCAACCTGGTTCAAATGTCTAATCAATCACAGTCATATCGCTCTTAGACCGGTCTTAGTTTATTTCCCTCTTGGAGGAGGAGAACATATTTAGGCCACGTTTAGTTCAAAAATTTAAGATTCCCTGTCATATCGAATGTTTGATATATGTATAGAGCATTAAATATAGATGAGAAAAATTAATTACACAGTTTGGTACAAAACAACGAGACGAATCTTTTGACCCTAATTATTCCATGATAGGACACTAATTAACAAATAAAACAAAAAAACAACAGTAGCTAAAGCCAAAAATTTTCGCAAACTAAACATAGCCTAGGAGTGCTCCGTAGGCATGGTTCTCAGCTCATCTGCTGACCAACGGCCGCCTTGCTAGAATGCTACTAGGTCAATGTTCCCTCACAGTGTGGACTAGTCGTTGTTAGTACATGCGCAGCTTTTGTATCGTGGCTATGTTCAGATCCAAAATTTTTAGGTGAAAAATTCCTATAGCACTTTCGTTGTTATTTGATAAAATTTATCCAATCATGGACTAACTAGACTCAAAAGATTCGCCTCGACATTTACAGACAAACTATGCAATTAGTTATTTTTTTACCTACATTTAATGCTCCATACATACGTCTAAAGATTCGATGTGATGGGTGAAAGAGAAAATATTTTGGGAAGTGAACGACCGCGTGTTTTCTTTCAGTTGACGCACAAGTCAGTTTATTGTGTGTGAAACTCGTAAATTGCAAAAGGTTACTTTTAGGGCATGTTTATACTTTAGAATAAGAGTAGGGTAGAAAAGCAGAGGAATAAAAAACATATATGAATGGAAAAGAATAGGAGTAGTGCTAAAATAGAGGATAAGAAAAATACAAGAAACTAATAGGAAGATACGTAACGCAGGAATTCACAATGGCGCTTACTCAAGTACGTGAGATGAAACTCGTAAATTGCAAAAGGTTACGTAAGTATCAAGACTTAACAAATTTCAACATGTCCACCTCACGGTAAATTTGGGTACTTAAAACAGGATCTTAGTGTCGTGATCTGTGGCGCCAGGCTTGGCGCCACTTAGAGTGGCGCCAAGTCTTGGCGCCAAAGATCACGGCGCCAAGACCCTGCCACGTCAGCGCCACGCGTTAAGGTCTTGGCGCCAGTTACCCTGGCGCCATGCCGTGTTACCTTGGCGCCGACGACCATGGCGCCAAGATAAGGTTCTATTTTTTGAAATCTTTCCACCAGGGGCATATTTGAGAGAACCTTTCCAAAAAAGGGCTAAAAATAAAAAAGACGGGAGTGGAGTGCAGAGGTGGGGCCTTTTTTAGATACCAAACTTGCCTCCCAAATTCCACTATGCAAAAATAAGATTCCCATCACATCAAAATATCGGTACATGTATGGAGTATAAAATGTAGATGAAGTAAAAAACTAATTGCACAGTTTTGTTGTACTTTACAAGACGAACGTTTTAAGCCTAATTAGTCAATGTTTTGACAATTATTACCAAATAAAAAATAAAATACTACAGTGCTGCACAGGAACTCGGCAAACGCGATTCCGACGAACTAAACACGACCTGGGTTAAAAAGCTAAGGCAACTGGGGCCTTGTTTAGATGCACCCAAAATTAGAATTTTTTCACTCTCTCCATCACACCAATCTTTGGACCCATGCATGAAGTAGTAAATGTAGGTAAAAAATAACTAAATACACAGTTTAGTTGAAAATCACGAGATGAATCTTTTGAGCCTAGTTAGTCCACAATTAGACAATATTTACTAAATAAGACGAAAGTGATATTATTGATCGAGTTTAAAAAAATTTGCAATCTAAACGTGGCCTGGAGGTGCGAGCCCAGTGCCCCTGACCGGCTGACCCTCTGATTCCGTCGTCCTTCCCTTTGATGGCATTGGACCCACCAACCTGGTTCAAATGTCTAATCAATCACAGTCATGTCGCTATTAGACCGGTCTTAGGTTTTCTTTTGCCTCTCGCAGGAGTACATATTTAGCCCACGTTTAGGCCTTGTTTAGATTGAAGAAGTTAGAAAATTTTGGAATTGTAGCTTTTCGTTTGTATTTAATAATTATTGTTTAATTATGGACTAACTAGGCTCAAAAGATTCATCTCGTGATTTACAATCAAACTATGCAATTAGTTATTTTTTTATCTACATTTACTGCTCCATACATGCGTCTAAAGATTGATGTGATGGGGAGAGAGTGAAAAAATTCTAACTTTTGGGGCTCATCTAAACTAGGCCTTAGTTCTAAAAATTTTTAACATTCCCCGTCATATCGAATGTTTGATATATGTATAGAGCATTAAATGTAGATGAGAAAAACTAATTACACAGTTTGGTACAAAACAACGAGATGAATATTTTGAGCCTAATTATTCCATGATTGGACACTAATTGACAAATACAAACGAAAATACTACAGTAGCCAAAGCCAAAAATTTTCGCAAACTAAACATAGCCTAGGAGTACTCGGTAGGCATGGTTCTCAGCTCATCTGCTGACCAATGGCCGCCTTGCTAGAATGCTACTAGGTCAACGTTCCCTCACAGTGTGGACTAGTCGTGGTTAGTACATGCGCTTTTGTATCGTGGCTGTGTTCAGATCCGAAATTTTTAGGGTGAAAAATTCCTGTAGCACTTTGTTATTTGACAAAATTTATCTAACCATAGACTAACTAGGATCAAAAGATTCACCTCATCATTTACAGACAAAATATACAATTAGTTATTTTTTACCTACATTTAATATTCCATGCATGCGTCCAAAGATTCGATGTGATGGGTGAAAGAGAAAATATTTTGGGAAGTGAACGGCCCCGTGTTTTCTTTCAGTTGACGCACAAGTCAGTTTATTGTGTGTGAAACTCGTAAATTGCAAAATGTTACTTTTAGAGCATGTTTAGACTTTAGAATAAGAGCAGGGTAGAAAAGCAGAGGAATAAAAAAACATATATGAATTAAAAAGAATAGGAGTAGTGCTAAAACAGAGGATAAGAAAAATATAAGAAACTAATAGGAAGATACGTAACGCAGGAATTCACAATGGCGCTTACTCAAGTACATGAGATGAAACTCGTAAATTGCAAAAGGTTACGTAAATATCAAGACTTAACAAATTCCAACATGTCCATCTCACGGTAAATTTGGGTACTTAAATCAGGGTCTTGGCGTCGTGATCTGTGGCGCCAGGCTTGGCGCCAATTAGAGTGGCGCCAAAGATCACGGTGCCAAGACCCTGCCACATCAGCGCCATGCGTTAAGGTCTTAGCGCCAGTTACCCTGACGCCATGCCGTGTTATCTTGGCGCCGACGACCATGGCGCCAAGATAAGTGTCTATTTTTTGAAATCTTTCCGTCAGGGGCATATTTGAGAGAATCTTTCGAAAAAAGGGCTAAAAATAAAAAAGACGAGAGTGGAGTGGAGAGGTGGGGCCTTGTTTAGATACCAAACTTGCCTCCCAAATTCCACTATGTAAAAAGAAGATTCCCATCACATCAAAATGTCGGTACATGTATGGAGTACAAAATGTAGATGAAATAAAAAACTAATTGCACAATTTTGTTGTACTTTGCGAGACAAATGTTTTAAGCCTAATTAGTCAATGTTTGGATAATTATTACCAAATAAAAAAATAAAATACTACAGTGCTGTACAGTGCTTCACAGGAACTCGGCAAACGCGATTCCGGCGAACTAAACACGGCCTGGGTTAAAAAGCTAAGGCAACTGGGCCTTGTTTAGATGCACCCAAAAGTTAGAATTTTTTCACTCTCTCTCCATCACATCAATCTTTGGACCCATGCATGAAGTAGTAAACGTAGATAAAAAAATAACTAATTACACAGTTTAGTTGAAAATCACGAGATGAATCTTTTGGGCCTAGTTAGTCCACAATTAGACAATATTTACTAAATAAGACGAAAGTGATACTATTCATCGGGTTTTAAAAAATTTGCAATGTAAACGTGGCCTGGAGGTGCAAGCGGGTGCCGGTGCGCCGCGTAGCTCGGGGCCCGCCCAGGTGGGGCGGCTGTAGCGAGCAGTGCGGCTTGGCCGCATGGGCTTGGGGCTGGCCGGTTGGGGGCTGGGGCGCCACGGGGAGCTCTGACCTCTACATCGGCAGACCGCAAACAAACAAAGGTCGCGAGAGGCGAGCACGACAGACGCGGTTGCGGCTGGAGTCAGAATTAGGGGTTGCCGGGTTGAAGCATTTCCACTTAGGCCGGCTCCCGGTTGGGTTTATTGGGCCTATTTTTCTTCCCTCCCCATTTTTCCTTGTGCCTGGCTGCGCTCTCTCACACCGGACACCGGACGCTGCCGCTCCTTCGCTGGCCAGAAGGGAGGAAGACAGAGGGGTACTAGTGGTGCTACTCCGGTGGTAGGTGGGGCAGCTTCTCGGGGCCTCCTAGTGTTCGGCCAATCGGACCATATTCACCTGCCGATGGTTCACACCCACTTTTCCTGCCCACAGCAACTGTAGCTTCCTGCCCGCGCTGCAAGGAGCGTGCGCGCGCACGGATGGATGCCTCGCACAGCCTGTCCAAATCGAGTAGGCCCCACTCACCCACATCCCACGCAATGACTTTTAAGGAATTAAAAAAGTCATAACGTTTAAACCAAACATTCAAATTAAATTCCGATTACACCATTGGGTTTCTTGCAATAATTCCTTCAAAACAACATCCAACATGGATATATTTAAATAAAAAAATTAACGAACATTTGACTTATGGAGATAGAACATTTTCTAGCAGAGATGTTCTAGATTCAAAGAATAATGTTCCATCTTTGTAAGAAGAATGTTCTCAGTTTAGGTTCATGGAATTGATATTATAATATACTTATAAATAAATAAATATATAACATAAATTAAAAATAATAAAATCCAGAGCAAAGCATAAGAAAAAAACACATGATAGAAAAAATTTAAAAGAATATCACATGGGTACTTTTTAAACATCCTAAAAATATATTATAGAACATCACATGTATACTAAGTGAATATCACTAAATACACCATAGAATATCACAAAAAACATAATAGAACAACATATGTATACTACATGAAGATCACAGAAAAACATCATAGAATATCATTATATACTACGTAAACATCAGATGTATACATCATAGAACATCTCATCTATACCATGTGAACATATAAAAAACATCATAGAACATTATATTTATAACACGTGAACATCACAGAAAATATGATAGAACATCGCATGTATACTACATGAATATCAAAAAACGTCATAGAACATGATATTATATACCACGTGAACATCACAAAAACCATCATACAACATAACATATATACTGTGTGAACATAAAAAAACATCATAGAACATCACATGTATACTACAAAAACATCACATGTATATTACGCGAACACACAAAATACAACATAGAACTTTACATGATACCACGTGAACATAAAGAAAACATCATAGAATATTATATGTATAACATGTGAATATAAAAAAAACATAGAACATCACATATATATATATACACATAAACATAAAAAAACAACATAGAACATCATAAAAATAATAAGAAAAAACAAAAGAAAAAATAATAGAAAGGTACAAAATATAAAAAATAAAATAATAATAAACACATAAAACATAAGAAGAAAAAAATGAACGATGTACGAAAAGAAAAAAGAAAAGGAAAGGAAATGAAAAAGAAATAATTAAAGAAAGATTAAAATATAAAAACATGAATCATAGATAAACATAATTAGAAAAGAAACAAATAAAAGCAAAAGAAAAGAAAAGATAAAAATAGAATATCACATTTATAACACGCAAGCATAAAAAACAATAAGAAAAGGGAAAAAAGAAAAAAAATAAAAGAAACATAAAGTATAAAACATTAGAAGAATAATAAAAAAATATCATATTTTCTTTTCATAGTTATCAAGCCATTATTTGTTCCTATTGCAATGCATGGAAATGTCTGTACGGTAGATTAAATGTCACCTTAACATCGGTATTTAATTTCACAGTATTCTTATCTTATCGTGTGATCCGTGTTTTTTTTTATAAAAGTTTAGTTGTCCCGTAGCAACGCACGGGCATGCTACCTAGTACTTATAATATTTAACAGGTTCGCTCAGCATAATCCATGCTGATCACATGGTAATATAATCTTGTGATGAAAAAGATTTATGGAAAGCAATGGACCACTTGGCGAATACATGCACTGTACCTATAGTGGTCCGTTCAACACTCGCGTGGTGGATGTGGGTACGTAGAAATGCTATTTATTTTTCTTTCAAAAAAGAAATGCTATTCATTTTTCTTTCAAAAAACATACATGATGCATCTAAGTAGAAATGTAGAATGTTTGAATCGAAAAAAGAAATGTAGAATGTTCGGCGTGGCAAAAATGTGATGGACCGTGGACGTTCAGCCAACTGGGGCTGCGTAGATAAACTAGAGCCAAAGGACACAAACACTTTGCATAAACAAGAGGCAAAGTGGCAAACGGACACACCCTAGCCGTAGCCGGCGGGGAGCCAGGGCTGCTAATCCTCACTTATCTCTGATTTTTTTTTTACCGAGCAGGCAACAGCGCGCCACATGCGACTGCCGAACTAAACAGAACAAGGGTTGACTCCCAAGAACGACAACACCTTTTTTTTTGGCATCACGAGGCCGTATAATCCGAATTTACGAAGCAAGTAAGCATACAAATAGAACCAAGATTAATCCAGTAGGAAGCATCTTACTAATACAATCCTCAATCAAAGAAAAAACAATGAAAACGAAAACTATCTGAGGTGTGTGTACATGAGCTTTTGATTCCAATTTGATCTAGATGCAATTACCCAAAACCGAAGAACCCAACTAAATGAAACTAAAATTTTCGGTTTTAAATTAGGTTTTCAATAGTAGCTAACTGATTTTTTTATAGTTATTACTTTGGTTTCATGCCGGTTAACCATGTCACTCGAAGCGAAGTGTGCCCAACAAGATGATATATAGCCTAAACCTAATGGAGAAAATAAAACCCTAAATATCATTCGTCCATATTCTAGAGCCAAACACCTTTCGCCCCAACTCCATGAGCCCTCCAGCAGCAACAACCTAACCCCTCAAACCTACTATGAGTGGGTGGACGTTTCCTCCCGTACCACTCAGATGGCTAGCGGCAGTTACACTTGGTGGGTAGTCTATAGTCCTGCTTAGAGATTACTTTATGTTATTTTTTACAATAACAAATTTAAAATGGGTATAAATGCAAAATTCATAATTATTTTTAGATAACTTTTAATAATTATATGATGGATAAGCTTGATCTAGACATAAGGGGATAATTTGTGCACATTTAGTGAGTTATTTCGTTATTTTCTAACTTTACATAATGACAACGCTGACTAGTTTGTATCCATATTCAAGGTTACTTTAGTTCAATTTATACAATGGTTGAGGTGGATTATTGAGAAACAAATTATATCCAATGACTATGGTTGTCAGTCTACACAGAGTTAGATGGTGTGATATGTATTTTTATCGTTGAATTACACCTTAGTAGTTTCTTAATATGTATTTACTTGAAACCTAACTTAAACTATAACTGCTATTGCTGTATTCCTTCTGTGACATCAGGAATCGATATTATGGCTTCTAATTTTGATCTTTATTCGATGCTGTAATTTTTTATTCATGTGTTAAGTTGAAATAGTGCCTATCTTATCTTTTTTTTTCTAAATTTTCCACTTATACTTTATTCAAAAATATGTTCTAAGTCCTAGATTATAATTAGTTACTACCATGACATAAATAGTCACTTCGACCTGCACTAAGGCACTGGTAGTATTGGTCTATGAAAAATAGAGCGTTTATAATTAAACTACCCAAATTGGTATGTCAAAATATAAAAAAATATTTAAAGTAAGAACTTACAAATATTATTGTGATAGAGATTTTATATCATTTAGAATGTTTTTAGTGTCACTAGTATATGTTTGTTAAGGGAATATTTTTTCATGATCGATAAAACTATATATATATATATATATACATATATATATTACTAATTTATGCATGGGTACTTGTTATGCTAGTATATTTAATTCAAATGTAAAACTATAGAACTAGGTAATTTGGAATCATATATGATGTACTTGATGGTTATTTACTTCTTTTTCATCGTAGATTATATATTGGTGGTTTAGACATAAATTTGAGGGCCATTTCAATTTAATTATGTTTTAGGCCTCATTTGGTGTAGCTCCCATTTGTGGTCTTTGGTGTCGGAGCCAGAGCCCTTCCGACAGAGTTGGTTTTGCCACTCCACCTCTGTATCTCAAAACGCCTTCACCTCCGATCCGACTCCATCTTTCTATCTTAAGAGTTACAATGGCTTCGGCTCCGACTTCATGTATTTAGCGCCAAAAGCGCTTCTCTTGGCGGACTCGGTTTTGTTGCGAGAGCCACACCAAACCAGTCCTTATAAGAATAGACATGAGTAATTTAGATGTAAGTACAAAGATGTCTATGTAGTAACTCGCGTTTTAGTCCTTTCTTGTTCTCGTTTCTTCTTTGAGTTGGCTTCTATTCATTTAGTCCAGTACTCCAGTATTTGGAGAAAAGACATCAAATTAGCAGCTAGCTATGAATGACCAGTGGAAAATCAACGGTCAGAACTCGAAACTGTAATGCCTATCCCCAAATTGGGACCGATCCAACAGACAGACGAAGTTTTCCTCCGGTACGGACGTACGGTCAAGCGGCTTAAATCTTGATCCTGTCTTCACAAAAGGTTAGAAAACACGGTTGCACTACTCGCACTAGAAGCCATCTGAATTAAACTAGGCACGCGAGACACTTCCAGCCGCTTTCCTGGCCCTGTATACAATTGCTCGCCGCCGGCCGCCGCTCGGTGCACTACTGATACGCTGCACATGCTGTATACGACGTCCATCGTCTATCCGCCGACGGCTACGGACCACTCACTATACGTAGCCGCTGGCATGGCCCGCCCCCGGCGCCCGGCGCCCAATCGGCAGCGGCCAGCGCGCCCGCGCGTGCCTCATCGCACTCGCAATTCGCACGCGATCGAAAGCGGCAAGCAGCCAGCAACCAACCAAGCAAAAAAACAAAGGTTTCTGGACCGTCCCAAGTATACGTACTCCGTATAATACACTAGGTTTCCGCTCGTGCGCGACCTTGACCTGATCGCCATCAACATCATGCGGCACTTCACAATCCATGAATCCAAAGTTCCACTTCCGCGTGCTCGGCTCTTGGCTGCGGTTTGAGTTTGACACGTTCAATTTTTCTGACTCGAACGCTGGGACCCGTCCGGCTAGTACATACGATCCCTGCCATGTCGAACGCGACTTCGTTCCCAGACTTCTGATCCAGTAGTGGTAGGAGTGATAAGGTACCAACTCCGTGTTGTTCCGTTCTTCATCCCTGGCCTACTCGCACTAGTATCATAGTTCAAGGTTGAAAATTGGGCTCAAGTCCAAGGGACGGAGCTTGGTTAAGGCCAAGTTAAGATACGGCACCCCCTGCCCAATGCAATTTCCCTTTGCTTAAATAATATTTTTTCCTACATGCATGATTAGTACTCGATTGTAGAGACTAGCCCCTTCTAATACTTTGGCCATGTTTGGATCAAGGGGCTAGAGTTAGTTTACACTCAACTAGTCCAAAAGTAATCAAATATGAGGGCTAAAGCTAGTTTTTTTGTAACTAGCCTACCCAAAAAAACTATCACTCTTAAGGTGTGATTATTGGGGCTAGTTAGGGCTAGTTCTGATGGGACCCACAGAAAATTTATTTTTTTCCTCCTCAGCCGCACTTGAGCCGCACCTGGTCCGATGGGCCCACAGAAAAATTAATTAATGATTGAAAAAGTACATTTAATATCAATCTAATCATCCATCAACCCTTGGATCCAAACGCCTCTTTGGCTAGAGCTAGTTCAGGACTAGTCCTGAGTTAGAAACTAACTCTAACCTCTAGCCGAGCTAGAGTATCCAAACAGGGCCTTTGATCGAGCTCCACCACTAGACGTGCAATTTGGAGGTTGTCCTTTTAAATATGGTTATTATTATGTAAACAAAAAGACACACCCAACAAATTTGTAATCCAGGTTGGTTAGATATATATTATTATATATATGAATTGTTTACTCCATATCATAATGAAAAACGTTCTATCTACAGCTGAATTTAGAGGAGTTCTAAATCCATATTAAACTAGGTGAATACCTTGCGCGTTGCCGCAGGACTTTTTAAAAGTGATATCTTGTGAATGACAAATAAATTGCCTTACGCAAGAAGCACAAACATGCACAAAAGTGAAATAAAATATATGGTATTGTTGTACCATCCAACAAAGTAGTATACATGAAGACCAATGACAATTAATTTCTTGAAAGGACAAAATGTGGCTTAAGCTAATTATAATCCTGAAATAATGTTCGAATAGCATTGATATGTAAAATGATGTAATTAAAAGGAACACCATAGTCTTCTTGATGTGCCACAACATGCGAGGGCGTGGTACTTCTCCATATGCTAACTTTGGTCCTGGGAAACAATAGTGGATAAATTAGTCATCAAGCAGAAGAGTAGATTGATCGATCTCACACCTTGAGAATTTAGAAATCAATTTGAAAGAAGAAGCATAAGCTCTGAGCACTTACCTGTGGTTTGTCTCCATTCCTTCTTGGTATGGAGCACTATATATAGAGGAGGAAATGGAGGAGTGGAGAGGCTATTTATCAACGTAATTAGGATGGAATTACATGTTGCATGCATGTAGTAGTAGAATGAGAAAGGATCAAACGTAAAGCACTAAAAGGCATGATGGCCATGCGTGTGAGTGGATGGAGGAATGGAGAGACTATTTATGAAGGTGATTAGAATGAAAATTATTTAACCAAGGTCATCGTGCATTCAGAAGTGGAATGGGAAAGGATCCTACCCAACATGCTTAAGTTAATGACACATGGATGGACAAATTTGATTTGAATGGCAAGGTGGGATACGAAGGTGGAGGTAGATGTGTGGGCCAGGTGGGAACAATGACGTGGAGGGTTGTGGAATGAGAAAAATAGGCTAGTGGGGTTTTGCTTTATAAGAGTTTAAGATGTGTTCTAAGAACCGGAACAAATATTTCTCTCTCGTACTTGAATCTTTAGTAACACCAATTCCACCTACAGATTACGCTGAGATAATTATCCTTGCAAGGCACAAGGTGTGGAATCCTATTAAGAGGCTAGCCCAACTAAAATGAGATATAATAGCTTCTTTATGGCCTAACATTCATGTCAATACATTATCTTTATTGTGTTCCATATCGTAATCCCTAATTAGAATAAAAAAGAGCTCCACGAGCAAACGCCCTATCATGATGAATCCTACAATGCACTTGTGATGAATCCTGCAATGCACTTGGTTCAACAACTTGATGGTCTACTATGTTGAGCGAGAACTATTTAGATCACTTGAAGAAGCTACTATTCTTCGACGGTTTCCAAACTTGAAGACCAGAAAGATGCAACTTCCTCATAGTTGTATCGTATACTTGGTAGTTAGAAACTAGTGTATGAACTTTCTTGTTAAATTTTACTATCCATATCCATGATGTGAACATGTGTTGCAACATGATTTTCGTTAAGACTAATGAGGTTGTCATATTTTATTTGTACTGTGGTCTATGTTTCTAAGCGCTTGTTTTAGACTTATGTTTGTCGCCCGGGCTTGTCAAATTTCCTGGGTCTGCCACTGATCATGCATGTACGTGGGTGTACTATCAGACCAGATCTGCATGCAAAACCGTTCTAGCTACGCACCGACACCACCTACCACACCAATAGTATTTGCGATTTGCAAAGTCATTGGGTCGTTGGGAGCAGTGGCGGAGCTCGAACAAAAATTTAGCGGGGCACATCGGAGACAACTTTCTAATGACATCCCAAGGATGCACATCAGTAGCTAATCTATGACAAATTTAAACCTTGATTGATGATGGTACCTCGCATTTGAAGATAGTAGTCTATTAATTCAACAAAGATCAACCAAAAAAGCAGTGTCCAAATTAAAGACCAAAATCCAACATTCCAAGAGCTAAGAAACCTGTAAATTTGAAGAACAAATTAGTTAGCGACTTAGTGTGTAATATATGAATTACAATGTAATAATACAGTTATGAGGAGACATTCAGACATACTAAGATCTGCTCCGCTTGCTCCTCTCTCTCCTTCCCCTTCAGCTGCTCCATGGCCATGGCCACGCCAATGGCCAGCACTCAGCACCTATCATCTGCTCTGCTCCCCCATCAAATCCTCCTCCATCAGAGCGGCCTGCCGGCGCTGCTGTTGTGGGCGGCGAGCGGGTGCCGGTGCGCCGCGTAGCTCGGGGCCCGCCCAGGTGGGGCGGCTATAGCGAGCGGTGCGGCTTGGTCGCATGGGCTTGGGGCTGGCCGGTTGGGGGCTGGGGCGCCACGCGGAGCTCTGACCTCTACGTCGGCAGACCGCAAACAAACAAAGGTCGCGAGAGGCGAGCACGACAGACGCGGTTGCGGCTGGAGTCAGAATTAGGGGTTGCTGGGTTGGGGCATTTCCACTTAGGCCGGCTCCCGGTTGGGTTTATTGGGCCTATTTTTCTTCCCTCCCCATTTTTCCTTGTGCCTGGCTGCGCTCTCTCACACCGGACGCTGCCGCTCCTTCGCTGGCCGGAAGGGAGGAAGACAGAGGGGTACTAGTGGTGCTACTCCGGTGGTAGGTGGGGCAGCTGCTCGGGGCCTCCTAGTGTTCGGCCAATCGGACCATAATCACCTGCCGATGGTTCACACCCACTTTTCCTGCCCACAGCAACTGTAGCTTCGTGCCCGCGCCGCAAGGAGCGTGCGCGCGCACGGATGGATGCCTCACACAGGCTGTCCAAATCGAGTAGGCCCCACTCACCCACATCCCACGCAATGACTTTTAAGGAATTAAAAAAGTCATAACGTTTAAACCAAACATTCAAATTAAATTTCGATTACACCATTGGGTTTCTTGCAATAATTCCTTCAAAACAACATCCAACATGGATATATTTAAATAAAAAAATTAACGAACATTTGACTTATGGAGATAGAACATTTTCTAGCAGAGATGTTCTAGATTCAAAGAATAATGTTCCATCTTTGTGAATATCATTATAGAACATCATATGTATACTAAGTGAATATCACTAAATACACCATAGAATATCACAAAAAACATAATAGAACAACATATGTATACTACATGAAGATCACAGAAAAACATCATAGAATATCATTATATACTACGTAAACATCAGATGTATACATCATAGAACATCTCATCTATACCATGTGAACATATAAAAAACATCATAGAACATTACATTTATAACACGTGAACATCACAGAAAATATGATAGAACATCGCATGTATACTACATGAATATCAAAAAACGTCATAGAACATGATATTATATACCACGTGAACATCAAAAAACCATCATACAACATCACATATATACTGTGTGGATATAAAAAAAACATCATAGAACATCACATGTATACTACAAGAACATCACATGTATATTACGCGAACACGCAAAATACAGCATAGAACATTACATGCATACCACGTGAACATAAAGAAAACATCATAGAACATTATATGTATAACATGTGAACATAAAAAAACATAGAACATCACATATATATACACATAAACATAAAAAACAACATAGAACATCATAAAAATAATAAAAAAAACAATAGAAAGGTACAAAATATAAAAAAATAAAATAATAATAAACACATAAAACATAAGAAGAAAAAAATGAACGATGTACGAAAAGAAAAAAGAAAAGGAAAAGAAATGAAAAAGAAAAATTAAAGAAAGATTAAAATATAAAAAACATGAATCATAGATAAACATAATTAGAAAAGAAGCAAATAAAAGCAAAAGAAAAGAAAAGATAAAAATAGAATATCACATTTATAACACGCAAGCATAAAAAACAATAAGAAAAGGGAAAAAAAGAAAAAAAAAATAAAAGAAACATAAAGTATAAAACATTAGAAGAATAATAAAAAAATCACATATAACAAAAAAAGAAATAAAAATAGAAAATAAAGCACGAAAAGAAAAAATAGAAAGAAAAAGAAAAAAATGAGAGAAGAATAAGGAAAAGAGAAAAAAAAAGAGAAAAAGAAAAATCAAAATAAGAATGAAAAACATAGAAAACTTAAAATGAAAAGAAAAGGGAGAATAAATAGAAGCAAGCAAAAACAATCAAAAGAAATCCAAAGAAAAAAAGAAAATTAAAAGGTAAATATAAATAAGAAAAGAAAAGAAATAAAATAAGAACGAAAAACATAGAAAAAGAAAAAGAAAAGAAAAAGATGGAATTAATAGAAGTAAGGAAAGAAAACAATAAAAAGAAAACAAAATAAAAGAAAAAAGAAAAATGAAAGAAAAAATAGATAAGAAAAGTATAATAAAAAGAAAAGGAAACATTGCGTGCCTGTACTCCTCCTGCCCATGTTTCCGCGCTCTGTTCAGTGCGCCCCTCCGGTCCGGCGGTCCGGACTGCTCCGCCTATGGTTGGGAGGGATCTGAGGCCCGTTCGGCTCTGCTGATAAGCTGGCTGAAATACATTGTTATTTGATTTGTTGTGATAGAAAAATATTATTCTGGCTAAAAAACAAGCTAAAATATATGGATTATAAGCTGGAAGAACACCACCGGCATCATGAATTCACGATCATTGCCGAAGCTTCTCATCATAGTAGCTGGAGAGAGTGGCCACGTACAGGGGGCACGCCCACAGCCCCTACCGACACAAAAAACGGGCAGAGACCACATGACATGAAGACGAATTGCGACGAAATCAATCACTGCATCTGCAAGCATCCCGGGTGGGCGCATCCGCCGTACTATAAAATTATGGCGCCTCGCATCGCATCGATCTGGATTGGACGGTGACGCAAGCCCCACGTCCGTCCTCCGTTACTCCGCACCGTTGGATCCGCCCCTCCGTCCCGCGGCACACGCTGCCGCGCCCCGTGCGTACCGGACCCCGGGCCCCGGATCGAATCAGGTGGAGGAGGAGGCGGCGGCAGCCGGCAGGAGGCCTGCTTGGAGCCTTGTGTTGTTACTGTACTTGCCACTGCGGGATACTGTAGAGACAAAAGGGGCGGGGGCGGGGTGGGGGGGACGACGGGGTTGCCTTTTTCTCTTTTTCCTGCCTGGTGAGGCGTGAGAGCGAGCGAGCAGGCCGGTCGCGCTCGGCTCGGCTGCTCGCGTGCTCAGCCTATACAGTATGCCCTGCCCTGCTCTGCCGTGGTCGAATGCATACATGGATGGATGGATGGGAGACTAGAAAAAGCGGCACAATACGGAAAAGTTGGTCCCTCCCTGACCCTGACCCTGACCCTGCCTGACTACTACTAGAGCTTGTTTGGACTTTGGACGTTCGACCTGGGCACCTCTGGTTCCTGTTGCCGGGCTGCATGCGCTTGCCTCGACTGCACGGTACCACTCCTACGTGTCACATTGCTTTATACAGCACCAGTACCATGCCAAATTGTCAAGGATTACGACGGTGATCCAGAGACTCGAGAGAGCTTGCTTGCTTGCTTGCTTGTTCACATCACAATCATACCGCCGAATCGAATCGAATCTTGGAGATCGGCCGCCGCCGTGTACGTGCTCTGGCTGCACTGACCCCAACCACGCGCTCTCGTTTCCTTCATTCGTTGCGTTGCACCGTACCGTATCCAGAATCCCAAAAGGGCAGGCATGCATTTTGTCCCGGACCCGGAGGCCGGCCCGGCATGCAGGCACACAGCCAGCCACACAGGCACGGAGAGATACGCTCTCGTGCCGTCGCCATCGTTGCCCGGACGCAGCAAGCAGCTCGTACACCTTCATCGTTGCCTGCTTGCTCTGCCCTCGTGGTCTTGGCTCTTACATTGCCCATTTGCCCGGCCGAGCAGGTGAGGTGGTGCGGTTGGGGCGGTCATCATTTCATCTCGATTCGCAAGGCAGGCGAGGCAACGGTAGGCGTTCTGGGTGGGTAGGTACGTCGTACGTGGCCACCTTGAGGACGCCTGTGTCTGTCGCCTCCGTTCCGGCACTGCACGTCGCCATGCACGCTGCTAGCTAGCAGTAGCTAGGAATTGGTGTTGCGCCATCACTAGAGAACAAGAGGCTAGCTAGGCTCGACGACCACAGGCGCACCAACATTATTATTTGTTTCTTTGCCCAGAACGCATGCCATGTGCGTGCGCTGCGACCAGAAACGGAAACGGAAAAGGAAACAGGTGTGCGCGCGCGCCTCCCATCTGCTGGACATGCATATGCATGTGGTGCTCGCGCCGATCGTGCACCGCCGCGGCGGGACGGCCGACCGGCGGCAAGGCGAGGTTACGTACTTACAGTAGGTGGGTAACATGTGATGCGATGCGGCCGGGCAGCGAGCGGCAGGCAGGCGGTGCAGCTAGCAGCCGTGCACTAGTCAAGCTCACGCACGTCGCTCTGCACGGCCGCATGCATGTTGAGTGCAGGCCGGAGAGGTCTGGAGGCCACGTTCCATCGTCCCTGCTCCGTCTCCAGTGCTGGGTGCCTGAGTCTCCGTCAGTCACCCAGCGCCACTAGTCTGCCATGCCGCGTCGTCGTCTGGACGCTCGCCTGGTACAGTGTCACTTACGGCGCCAACAGCCACCCGTACGTGCTGTGCTGCCCGTTTTGGGCGTACGCGCACTGTGCGGCTGCGTGCCACTAACAAGCGTCCACGCCGGGCACGACGGCACGTCTATCACCATGTACAGCACGTACCAGAATAGTACACGCGCGTATCGCCGACTTGGTCGCCGTCGCACTCGCACCACTGTTTTTTCACGCAGGGCAGGTATCGGCAACGTTGTCGTGTGGTCACGCTCGGAACCGGAAGCAGGTCGCCAGTGAAAACGCTGTAGTATCTGTATCGACCTGCTGCTGTGTTCGTTGTCAAGTGAAGCTGCAAGAAGGTCAGCAAGGCCCCGTTTAGTTCCAAATTTTTTGGCAAAATGGGTACTGTAGCATTTTCGTTGTTATTTGGCAAATAATGTCCAATTATAGTCTAATTAGGCTTAAAAGATTCGTCTCGTGGATTTCGTCTAAACTGTGTAATTAGTTTTATTTTTTATTTATATTTAATGCTTCATGCATGCGTCTAAAGATTCGATGTGACGGGGAATGTGAAAAATTTTGCAAAATTTTTTGCAAACTAAACTGGGCCCAAGTCAGCAGCGTCCACTGGCTAGCTGCTGGGGCTTTTTGCACCCCCGATGCGACGCGATGCGATGCGGCGGTGGCAGGCCGAGGCCGTGCAGTGATTCGTGGAATGTTGCTCCGCGCGGTCTTGCCATGGACCGGACCGGACGGACGGCACCGAAAGCCCTGCCTGCCTCTTGCATGCATTGCTGCCCAGCTCGACTTCCACCGGCCGGTGGGTGCGCCGCGTCCATGGTCCATGGCGTCTGCAGGCACAACGTCGTATCACTACCAGAGCGCGGTGGACGGACGGAGCACCGTGAGCACTGTCCATGGATGATGATGCGTGGAACCATGGACCATGGAAGAGAAGGTTGGACTGGGAAGAGAGAGGAGGCACGCACGGGTCGTGGGTAGGGAGGCGAGCCACGGAAGGAGGCGTGGAGAAGCGGACCGTCGTCGTGTCCTGCCGCCTGCTCGCTGCGCGCACCTAACTCCGTACGGTCCCGAGGACGGACCGGACCGCAACGCGACAAGTCCCGCTAGTCACATCACATCGGCATCGACATCGATCGCCCACCTCCACCTCCCACCGGCTTGTTTAGATTGAAAAAAAAATAAACCTAGGGAATAGTATCACTTTCGTCTTACTTCCTCCGTCCGACAAAAGATGCAATTATGGGATGCGTGCCAGTCAAACTGACTCAAGTTTGACCAAGTTTATAGTAAATAGTATTAATATTTGTGTCTCCAAATAAATTTATTATAAAAATATATTCTATAACTAATCTAATGATACTTATTTTGTATCATAAACATTAGTATTTTTTAATATAAATTTAGTTAAAGTTGAAACTGTTTGACTTTTCGAAAAGCGAGAATTGCATGTTTTTATGGACGGAGGGAGTATTTGACAAATATTATCCAATCGTGGATCAACTAGACTTAAAAGATTCATCTCGTGATTTCCAACTAAACTGTGTAATTAATTATTTTTTTACCTACATTTAATACTCCATGCAAGCGGTTAAAAATTGATGTGATGGAGAGAGTGAAAAAATTTGGAATTTGGATGGCATCTAAACAAGCCCCAAATCTAATCACCCAGCGCTAATCTGCCAGTACTACACATCATAATCTAATCTAATCTAATCCCAACCGATCCAGTACCCCACCCATGGAACCTACACTAAGGTTTATAATATGATAAAATATATAATCCGCGTCCTAGCTGACACGAGCAAACAAAACAACAAGAATGCGAGTGATCAATCTACCTAGGGCTTTGTCCGCATGCTCACATGCTCCTCTAGAGTCCACGCTCTGGAACGCCTCTTCCTTGGTCGCATTATTGCCGCCCACTGGCCACACATTCACTGATAGTACACAGTGTCAGCAGCCAAGGCTGGCATGGCAGCACCAGGAGTCCCGTACGTGTGGAATTTCTACGGTACGCGACACTACTCGTGACGTACGTTTTCCTACTCCACGTTGCAACGCTTAACGACTCTTCTCCGCTGCTGGGGTGCCGGGTGCCTGGCACGGCGGCGCGCACTCGCCCGCCGTTGCCGGCCGGCCTTGCCTTGCCGAACGGACGCACCTCAATCGTCCGCGTCGGAGGCCACCATGCCCGCGGACCCGTCTTGTCCCGCCTCGTCGTCTAGCTCAGCTCGCTCGTGCTCCCCTCCCACCGCCGCCCACCAGGCCGCAGAGGCAGGCCACCATGCACGTCCGTCCACTAGCTTGCTTGCATGGTGCGCTGCCGGTCCAACTGACGCGCACGGAACGAGGGAGATCCAGGTGGTCGTGCCATGCCCTGATGCGCCAAGCGTCCCCTCTCAGTCTCTTCCTTCTTTGACGACCAAATGATGGTGTCCCCGTTTGGATCTTTTCTCGATCCACTGCTGCGCGTTTTCTTTGTTTCGCACGCGGCGTCCACGCCCGTTGTGGGCGTACGTGCACGGCGTTTCCTTTTGCTTGGACGGTTGGACCTCCCAGGCTCCCCGTCTTCGGGCCGTCTCCTGCTCCTGTCGCCTCCGGTTTCAGCAAAAAGGGCAGGTGGCTACTACAGTACTCCCTTTTGCTGTTTGGCGATATGATATGCGGGATAAAGATATGGCTGCGTGCTACTGTTCCCTGTCCCGTTCTTGCCAACCTTTTTTCATTCATTTCAAAATACAAAGGTTTTTCTTCTTTCTTTTGGCCTCACAGAATACCTCTTTGCTTCTTTTTAGTTTCTTCCTCCTCCCTTTGTTGACATACAAAAAATATACGAGTACCTTGTATATGTAAAATTACTCAATAATTTTTATAAGCCATTTGATAATTACATGAGGTGGTACGGTGCATATTAGGACGTGCTCAGGCGTTGTTTGTGGCCATGCATGGTCTACGGCAATGCCACGGCGAGTGATCGAGTGGAGCTCCGGAGCTGGTGTGTGAGCGAACGTTGTCGTGTCGGGCTACCTGCCAAGACACTGACGGTCGCTGTTGCCGCGACCTAACAAAAAAAAAAACGGATCGGAGGGAAAGGGAATAGCTCGCACGGAGCTCTCCCCTCAGTCCCTCACCTACCAAGTCTGATGAGCGACCAAATACTCCCCTCGTCGCTTCGCTGAAAGTACTGTTCGCTGATTTGTTAATAGAAAAAAACAATATTCTTTTACTGAAAAGTATGGCTCAATTGTTCCTGTTTTACCTTTTTTCCCAAAAGAAATCTCATAATGGCCGGATCACCTAAATTTGTTTAAAACGTATTTTCGTAATTACTAGTCTATGTAAATTGTAATTGTTTCGGGTTTCTAAGTATATATACCATTTTACTACGCATCTAAATATATACATTATGTCTGGATATACAATAAAACTATATATCTAAAACAGTTTTTTTCCATGAACAGACCTCATCGGCCAGTTTTTCATTAAGAGGAGATTAGAGCTTGTTACACAATGCATACCGTTCGAACTTTCCTGAGGACCGCGATTGTTGCCTCATAGTGACGCCGAAGGTATGCATTGCCATGTTTTTACTTATACAATTATATGCACAAACTTTTGCGTCAAAAGACATAAATAGAGCTAAAGCTAATTTAGCCCAACTGCGAGCACGTCTCCTCCTGGCGCCGTCGAGATGACACCCTGCAAACCCCCCACCCCCCCACCCCCCCCCCCCCCCCCCCCCCCCCCCCCCCCCCCCCCCCGCTTGGCTAGCAAAAGTGGCAATGTGAAGGCTTGCTCGTATTCATTGAATGTCGAGGTGTCAACCTGATAACTTCTTCAGTAGTACGTTTCAAGTTTGGATTTCCGGTTTCACAACCCTCTTCTTGTTTTTAGCCGTCAGCCAACTAGTCCTAGGAGGGACAAGGGATGCATCATCCTATCTAGAGACACGGAGTTTGGGCGGCGAGGGAAGCAACGGGAGCTGGAGTGGCAACACGATGGAGCCGAGGAAGTGTCCAATCCTGCTTCATTAGGCACGCAAGGGTCCACCTGATGCTGTGGTAACGACTGAGTTGTGGTCCGAGATACGTCCAGCGGAGCATCAAATGCAACTTCCATGCTTAAAGTATCAACATCGCAAGGAGCTCTAGAGTCAGGCACCCGAGGAGATTGGCACAACAGCTCTCTATGCTGGGTCGACACCACCGTAGTCCCCCTCCCGCTTTCCACGCGTATCCTATATGCAACACATGATCTATTTTTGAACATCCAGATGCAACACTTGCAACATACGTCTAAAGACAGATGAAACACTTGAAACATGATTCTGAAACACTTGCAAAAACACCTGAAAAACACTTGAAAACCATTGCAAACATACACAACGTTCAAATAAAACACTTGCCACGTATGTGTAAAAACATATGCAACATCCAGATAAACACACTTGCAACATACGTCTAAAAACACAGATGAAACATTAAGAACAAACGCTTGCAACATACATGTACAACCATTGCAACATATGAAACATCCCAATCTACTTTGCAACATCCATCTGAGACACCTACAACGTACCTCTGAAACACTTGAAACATATGTTTGCAACACGCGTTTTTCAATCTTCTTCCTTACGACGAAGAGCAGAGCCTGGAACGACCAGTTCCGGGTAGCCGGGTGGCTAAGGATTGTGGTGCGGCCTGGCAGCAGGGCAGCTGTGCTTGGCCCGGGCCTGGGCAACAATGGCCCCCTCTTCTGGTTGCCTAGCCACACGCGGCGTCCGGGTGCCTGCACGGGCGCTGTTGGATTGGCCCGGCCAGCCAGCGGCACCACGCGAGCGGCCAGACCTCGGCGACGGCGAGGAAGCTCGCCGGCTCATTGGAGGCGGCCATGACAAGCGCGCAGCACGGGTGCGATGGTGGAGAACACGGCGAGACGGAGTAGGGAAGTTGTCGAGGCGTCTAGTTTTTTTAGAAGCTATAGAAGTCGTCTAAGAGGCTTGTTTGCCTAGTCCACAGCCCAGGAAGCAAGTGCTCAGACGGACGGACATCCATATAACTTACAATTTAAAACAAAGAGAGTACCTATTAAATCGGCTGATCATTCAAGATAATTTACTCTCTCTTAAGGCACAAAGACGCTGGATGACCGGAGAGGTCCGAGCATGCATGCTGCTTGCACATGGCGCGTACGCATCGGTTATCATCCTATCGTGTCACTGTTGTCTACCCGTTAAGTCTGTGCCTTTGTACGTGGGACGGTGATTATATTAGCACGGCCCGGCTGCCTGATCGAGCTGTAGCACCATAATCTTAATCATAATCATAACCATAGTGTGTCTGCATCAACTTTGCGGCACGGCGCATCAAAGTGGCACCGCCGCCGATGGCTACGTCTAACGCGGTAATGTTCACCTAAATCTGCATGTGCTCAGCAGCTTAAAGAACCTTCTGGATACATATTTTATATATATTATATAATATATCTCCCGATATAAAGCACTAAAGTTCCTAGCTACTTTTTTTGTTTTCCTTCTTTGATTGGCCTTCTCTCTTAAGGAAGAGTTTTGGATGCACTCCAACATAATAAACACATTGACGTAGTACCATTGAACCATGCAAGACCTTGGCGTCTCCAAGGCTCCCATCGATTTTCTTTGGGTGATGGTTTGTATAACAGAAACGTCACCCGGTAACAATGCGATGGCCAGAGTATTTTTTTTTTTCACGAACATACCTTAGCGGAGTTTCATTAAGAGAAAGTGAGAGCCCCTCCGTGTAGTACGAGCTTCAATTTTTGAGAAAGTTTAAACTAACATGGCAAGTGTTTATATATGACAGAGTACATTAATTGCTTATGCTTTTCTACACCGTTGTTCATTTTATTTGTTTGTTAAAAAAGAAACCAGATAGAGCTGCCGATTATACTCCACCCATCCTATGAAGAATGGAAGCCTCGCTTATCAAGGACCAAACAATTTCAACAAATTTAAGTACTTTTAAAAATAAATATTTAATCAAATTTAGGATTGTTTGACTCATCAGTAAACATATTCATATTCAGGACGAAGGGAGTGCTATGTTCAAAAAGATGAACCCATATATAGGATCTTAAAATTATGTGACCTTGTAATTCTATCTCTTCTACCTATCTAAAACGGACTAGGAGAAGTAAAGATTTTGCGTATCTTTGGCATCCATAACTAGCAAAGCACTCTTGGAACGCGCTGGACAATAAAAGCCCGATTTACTGCCAATTTAAACCCGATAGGAGGTTATCAGTTTCCGGCATAAATTCCCCACAGGAATTCCAGGAACCATTGAAAAGCCTTAATCGCATGAATCTTGATGGCATTAAACACTGGCCGAAACGGGGATCTATCCATCCATCCTCCGACGATCCCAAAAGGGCGGGGAGAGAGATATCTCTGAGGAAGAAACAACGAACAAATCCAGGTCCACCTCATCCGCCAGAAAGCGAACTCGCCACATTTTCAGGCGATTGAAAAAAAATCATTCCTTTGGCTGGCCCATCGTCCATCACGGAGTCTCAGACTACCGTAGTGGATACTTAAAACGATACTCTAAAGCTTTAAGTATGAATATAGAGTAAAAACTGCTACACTGGGTACTCTAAAACGATACTCTATTCTTTCTCTCACTCTATATTTAGGCCTTATTTAGTTCCCTTAAAATTCCAAGTTTTTTCACTCTCTCTGTCACATCAATTTTTAGCCGCCTGTATGGAGTATTAAATGTAGGTAAAAAATAACTAATTACACAATTTAGTTGGAAATCACGAGATGAATCTTTTGAGCCTAGTTGGTCCACGATTGGACAATATTTGCCAAATAAGACGAAAGTGGTACTATTCATCGGTTTGAATTTTTTTTCAATCTAAACAAGGCCTTAGAGTAGTACAGTGCTTACTCTATACTCTATAGTGGCGGGCCCCACTAGCTAAATAAAGGAAAAAATGCTATAACTCACAAACCAAAAATCCAAATTAAATTTCGATTGCACCATTAAATTTGTCTCAATAAATCCTTCAAAACTAGATCACAAATGGATATATTTAGATAAAGTGTCAAGTGGGTTCCACAGTGGATAGAGTGAATAGAAGATGATATAGAAGATGGATGGGTGCGGGAGCATTGAGTATAGAGGAGAGAATCTTGCTGACTAGGACGTATAGAGGACGAATATAGAGGTCCATGAGTGCGGGTAGTCTCATCTTTCTGCAACAAAAGCACAGCGTACTGTACGCGTATACTCCTCTTCGTCTACGGGTATCTACATACAGTGAACTGTATAGTGTGTCTCCGGATAAAATACGGTTATAAAGCAGCCGAGGCAGTGCCCACCTCCCCTCAGTAGTTACCATCGCCAGAAGGAGCAAGGCCTCGTTTAGTTCCCCAATTCTCTCCCCAAATTCCACTATGCAAAAAGAAGATTCCCCGTCACATCAAAATGTCGGCAAATGTATGAAGTGTTAAATGTTGATGAAATCAAAAACTAATTGCACAGTTTTGTTGTACTTTGCGAGACGAACATTTTAAGCCTAGTTAGTCAAAATTTGGATAATTTTTACCAAATACAAACGAAATGCTACAGGAATTCTGATACAGTGTTTTTCTCCCCAATTCTCCAATCTAAACGTGGCCCAAACTGAGAGGAGACACAGCGGCACACAGGAGGAAAGAGAGAGGCAGAGGAGCACGGGAGCAGGGAAGGTAGAGAGAGAAAGCTCCAAGCCTCCAATCTCTCGCCTCCGCCCTAGCTGCCAAGGTTCTTGATTGATTCCAATCCACCCAAAACAAAAATGTGAGTTCTCATCCTCTCCTCTCCTGTCCCGCGAGAGATTTTTACTGGTTTTTGTTTCGTGGACGGGATCTGTTTCGCTGTTCGCGTGTTTGTTTTGTTTCCGGGGGTGCTGCGACGGACGGATTGGAGCTGTCATGTCAGGCTTCATCTTTCGTTTTTATTCTGCCCAGAAGAAGTTCCTCCTGGGTTGGGAGGAGTAAATGAGCGGCGCCTTCCCTTCCTCTGGGTGGAATTTATGGCGACTCGGACGCCTCGCTGCTTTTAGTAACCAATGCAGGTTCCTCCTCAGGGCCTGGAAGCTGCAATCCTTTTTTTTGGCAACGAGATTTGGTCCTCGCCTCCCTCCGTTTCTTCCTTCTCAGATCTGTCCGCGGCGCAGGGCTCGCACTCATGCCCGCCCGCCCGCGCTACCAAATGCGCTTCTTTTTTTTTTAATGGTTGATGCAGCGAACTGATCGTTGGTGGTATTTCTTTTTCTCTTCCGCAGACAGTGGCGATTGAAGATTGGGTGCGAGAGCGCGACGCCTCAGCTGGGCTACCCAGGAATCCAGAATTGACGGCGGCGAAGATGTCTGGTATGGGGAGAGAAGCGATTCCTGTTCTTTGTTTTGGAAAAAAAAAATTGCATCCTTTTGTTGTTATATGATTAGCGCGGCGCCGTGCCAATCTGTGTCTGCAGTGAGCCATGCGGAGGACATTGAGATATCGCTGTGCGACGGCAACTCGGAGGACGAGCGGCGGCGGCGCAAGATCGGCTCGCTGCGGCGGAAGGCCATCCACGCGCTCAAGAAGCGAGGGAGGCGTCGCGTCGACTTCCGCTTCCCGCCGGCGGCCATCTCCATCGAGGACGTCCGTGACGCCGAGGAGGAGCGCGCCGTCGCCTCGTTCCGGGACCGCCTCGCCGCGCACGGCCTCCTCCTCGAGAAGCATGATGACTACCACATGATGCTAAGGTCACATTTTAAATCCCATCCCTTTATTTCGTTGCCTGAGTTTGGACGTGGTTTGTTGAATGCCAGTATCCAGTATTTGAAACTCGCGTCGCCTTGTGAACGTTTGGTTCAGGTTCCTGAAGGCCAGGAAGTTTGAAGCCGAGAAGGCTATGCAGATGTGGTCAGAGATGCTGAAATGGAGGAAGGAGTTCGGAACTGACACGATCCTTGAGGTGATCACTGTGAAGTCCGGACTGCGAGCAATGCTTCGGAAATACTATTCTTTGTTTGATGTACTAATAATCTGCTGTGACTTCATGCCGTCAGGATTTTGTTTTTGAGGAACTGGATGATGTGCTGCGCTACTACCCTCAGGGCTACCATGGTGTTGACCGCGAAGGCCGGCCGGTGTACATCGAGAGGCTAGGGAAGGTGGATCCGAACAAGCTCATGCAGATCACGTCGGTGGATCGCTACATCAAGTACCATGTCCAGGAGTTTGAGAGGGCCTTCAGGGAGAGGTTCCCTGCCTGCACATTGGCTGCTAAGAGGCACATTGACTCCACCACTACCATCTTGGACGTCCAGGGTGTGGTATGTGAATGGTTCAGTTTGAGTTATGCTTACAGAATGCAGATCTGTTCTGTAGTTTATTCGATTTGATTGTTTTTCTGCAGGGGTTTAAGAATTTCTCCAAGACTGCAAGAGAACTAGTACACCGGATGCAGAAGATTGATAGTGACTACTATCCTGAGGTAATTATACTTTTGACTGGGTAACATGTTGTTAGGATTTTTGCCTGGTGACCCAATCAAGTAAAATGTGATAAATGCAGACACTCCACCAAATGTTTGTCGTGAACGCTGGCAGTGGATTCAAGTGGATCTGGAATAGTGTGAAGGGCTTCCTTGACCCAAAAACTTCATCCAAGATTCATGTAAGTTCCATAAATTATATACCATCCTTAGTGGACACTTGTATTGTAGCACAATCATTAGTTTTTGTTTCTTCTGTGTAGGTGCTCGGTTCGAACTACCAGAGTAGGCTTCTTGAAGTAATAGATTCGAGGTAGGTGTGTACTCATGGGTAGCTTAGCTGTGTTCGTCTGAACTTGTTCTCTTTAGCTGTTTCCTAGCTTAGCCCTCTGCATTTAATAATGCCTGTATTTTCTCAGTGAGTTGCCAGAATTCCTTGGTGGTTCATGCACATGTAGTGACAAGGGTGGTTGTCTTGGATCGAACAAAGGGCCGTGGAACGATCCTTATATATTGAAGGTGCCATTTTCTGTGTTGTGTTTACATGAAAATAGTTCATCTAGGTGCTGTCCTTGTTTTTCTATATACTGATAGTGATAGACATTATTTGTAGCTGATCCACAATTTGGAAGCTGGATGCGTGAGGGAAATCAAACCTGTTTCTGAGGGGGACGAAAGAAGCAGCTCTTCCTTTCGTCTGGAACAGATGAAAGTAAGATTCTAAAATTACAGCCTACATTAGTAGTATTGCAGGAAGCTGATTGCTTTTCTGGATTCTTGTTCTAAAACTACTACTATATTTTGCTGTTGCAGTGGCAGGGCATGTTAAGTGATACATCAAATGCTGAATCAGGATCTGATGTTGATGATTTTGGTCCGTCATTTGTTCATAAAGTTTCTGACTATGGTTGCTTGACTCCAGTTCATGAGGAAGTAAGTTTATCCATTTTCCTTTGTTCTCACAGTTGGATCTGATTTTCCCTGTGCTATTAGTCTTATGAACTGCATTTGTCATGCTGTCCTACTTGTGTCCATGGTACCTTGCAGTATATTGATTTTTTGTATTTATTTCTGTCAAAGGTAAAGGGCACAGATTGTGCAACATACTTAAGCTGTGATGATCAAAGTCACCCGGATGTGGCTCCTGAATCATACCATAGAGTGCGACGAATTACTGAAATGGTGCAGAAACCAATGGCTGATTTCAGGCAATATTCCACCAACAGAAGGCCTCGTGATTTAGGTATCTTCTTTTCCTATCATTTTGGTTAATGGAGTTTTGCTTGTTAACATTTTAGTAAGGACATTGAAGATTGTGTATGATTTTCTCGTGTCATGTCACAGTAACCATACATTCCTGGTACCACAGACATAAAACTCTAGTAAATGATAGTGGAATTTCTACTGCGAAGATGGCTGTCATTTGTCATAATATAACTTGGGAACAGAGGTGTGGTACCTGCCCGGTGTGCTGTATGGTACATGGTGTCATCATGTAGGACTGATTCATTTACTATGATGTATACTTCATATGTTGAATTATCATGGTGGATGTACATCGTTAACATATTGCAGTTTATAATTTCCATGTGTTGTTAACCTTATTTGATATGCAATTAATAGCTCTAATAATATGCTTAATTTTCTTTCCGTGGTTTACTTTGTCTGGGTTCTTTCTTTTGTTGTGCAGTACATCTTAGTAGGAACCTTTGCTGCAAGAAGCAAACATTGTCTTTTTTACCGCCTCTATTATTTGCAGCCATTGTTCAAATTTTCTGTTTTTTTGCAGGGAACAATGCTCTTAATGTCAACGGCACTGTTGTTCAAAGGGGCTGGGAAAATGTGGTGAAGCTAGTAGTTACAGCTTTGATCAAGCTCTTTTCCTTCATCCGGCTTTTCATCTCTAGAGCTGAGAGGAGGCTTGAGAACGTCAATCTCCCTGCTCCACCAGCAACCCCAGCAGCAGAGAAGCCAAAGCCTCGAGTCGTCAGTGATGAAGAGGTGTGTGCCTGCCTACAGCGTCTCGACAATCTCGAATCGCTGTACAATCACCTTGCCACCAAACCGCCGCAGATCCCAGAGGACAAGGAACTCATTCTGTTGAGCTCATTCGAGCGGATCAGATCTGTTGAGGCTGACCTTGAGAGGACCAAAAGAGTAAGCTCTTACGCTCTGTTATGAAAATATTAGGCTCCACATGTCTCAAATATCCTAACATAGCGATCGATCATCTGAATACATGTTGATTTATTTTGCGCCTTTTGAAAATCTAGCGTTTTGCAAGTCCTGATCCTTCTCATTACTTGTTTGATTCTAGACGTTGAATGCGACCGTGGCAAAGCAGAAAGCATTGGTGGAGACTCTGGAATCTGTACAGGAGTCGTCTAGAGTCAAGGTACAGTATGCTGAACATTCCTTCATTCTCTTCCAATGTTCTGAACTGAATTACTCGTCAGTTTCAGTCGTTTGCTAATCTGAACACCCTTGCATGTCGCAGTCGCAGAAGCGGATGTTCTGTTCATAGGACATGGAGCTGAGCACCACCAGACCCCAAACCATGTCATCCACATTAACCAACCAACCATCCGTGAAGCTGACTCCTCAAGCTGCCACCAGCCAGAGCCATTTTTGACCTCGCCACCACCACCGCCCCGCCGCCGACTTCTGAGGAGAGAAACCAACCTTCACCAAAATGGAAGAGAAGACCGCCCTGCCTCAGTTGCTTCCTTCCATTACCCCCCCTTTTTTGTAGCTTCTATTTGGTTGTACTCTGCTGGTTGGCGCCCCATCTGGTGCCTTTTTGATTGGTGAATGCTGCGCCGGCGTGCTGGCCGGCCGCCGAGCGCCATGCCAAGTGTTGTGTTTTTTCTTTCTTTCTTGGCAAGACATCCATCTGATCTAGGGCAGAAATGCCAGAGAGAGATGGTGCTAGTTGCTGTCCGAATGGTTGGAGTCATTCTGTACTGAAGTAGTGAGTACTGACCCCGTGGCTAGAGCTGGGAGGAACACAGTGGCGAGCCTGGTATTCTGTACATGCCACCAACTGTGATTCTGGTGGTCTGCTAATACAGATTGTTATGACAGTGCTTGTCGTCATTCTGTGCTTGGTTGGTGGATTGGTTTGGGTCACTATGGCGGTCGGCGATGTCGAGGGCGACATGGATGGATGGTGGCCTCGTTGCAGGTGTAGACGTATAGACGTACGGTTGCAACACATGTAATCTGTACTTGGACTGTACGTCTGGACAGCATGGGCAGCACCAGCACGGCAGGCCGCAGGCACAGCTGTGCTCGTCGGCAATGGCCAATGGCGAAGCAAAGGCAAGAAGGGCCCGTCCGTCGGCCGTCGCGTCCCGCCGACGATGCCGCGGCGCCCACCAGCGACCGCGAGGCGAGATGCCGCAGGGCGGCAGGGCGAGGTCCGCCTGCCGTGGCGGTGCCGTCGGTCGGTCGGCCTGCCGGCCCGTCGGTGTGGTTGGTGTAAGTAGGGCCGCGCTGCCCGTGCGGGAAAACACGGGCTTTGTGGGCCAGAATGGTACAGTGGCCCGATGCTGGGATTGTTGGCGTACAATTGGCTTCTGGCCCAGAAGGCCGAGAGACTTGTAGTTGCTAGCACTTATCTCTCGTCTTTTTAATTTATTTATTTATGGTGTGTTTGGTTCGTGGAGTCGGCCCATGCTTCATGTGGTGATGCGTTGATACTGTATTGGATCACACACCAGCTAGGGGTAGATCGTTCGGGTCGCCACACGGATGAAGAACGCAGTGAGGATCACACTTACGTGGTGAAGAACGAAGAAGTTTACGAGCAAACCACCAAAGGATAGGTATCGCGCTTACGTGGCGAAGATCGTTTCCGAGCAAACTAGCAAAGGATAGCTATCACATTTACGTGGTTTCTGAGTAAACTAGCAAAGGGTAACCAATCGTGCTTGCATGACGAAAAATGGTTAGTTTACGAGCAAACTAGCAAGAAAGCGCTGAAGCTCTCGTCCGAGAGAGATCCTGTCGGGGTAATGACATTGATGGGTTGCCCTAGGTTAGCTAGCAAGCCTAAGGCGCCATCTTTAGTCGTCGGATCAAAAGATGAACAACAACATGGGGTTGGAAAGAGGACAAAAAATAAACAAAAGTTGCAGGTGTAAAATGACGATTGGATTGTTGGATATCTTAATTAGTCATGTACACCTATTTTATAGGGGGTAGGAGTGGTCTTATCCCATTGAAAAACCAATGTGGTATTATTATTATGTCGCTTTATAGAGTTTTCTTTAGATTGAACCAAAGCTAATCATTGGGCCTCTTAAAATTGGTATGGGCCCAATTTGAGTGTCAACATGAGTATCATGAGTTCATTACATGAATTTCGGTGAAATCAACTCATTCCTCGTGCATATACTAATTATTAGTATGTCATAAATTAGGTGACAATGAATCTAACTCATTTCATTCCACAAAGTAAAAAAAAAAGGAGTAAAAAGAAGATAGACCAACTTATTCCTCAAATAAACTAAGTTACCATGTCACAAGATGCGTAACGTACTCACTAACTCACGTCACCGCGGCGCCGCCCCGTGAAAACACAATTTGGCGTCACCGACGGCGAAAGCAACACAACCAGCTGATCGATCGCCGCGTTAAGAAACCGACTTTGTCAACCAAGCTGCGGGCTCTGCCGTGCATCTTGTGATGGCACGGAGTCAATCATTCAACGTTTGTAACCATATTGGGTGCTATATGGCATGGCAGCAATCACTTTCACCCTGTTCGGCTGAGCTTATCAGCACGGCTTATCAGCCGTGGAACAGTATTTTTCTCTCACAGCAAAACAGCCACAGCCGGCTTATAAGCCGCAGAAACAGCCTGCCGAACATGGTGTTTTTGTTCTTGAGAGATTAAAGAAGGATCTAGTAATTCAATCTTTTGGCAACGACGACCCAATTGATATTCAAAACTTTTTTGGCATGTCTTAATTTTGCTTGGTAAGTTTTGGAACCAAACTAGCAAGCTCTTGGATACTACAATACGAACTTTTGGACATGCTTGGGATTCCTGCAAAGCTATATGCCGAACAACACCAGAGCAGAGCTGATAAAAACGCCCAATGTAAACAAACCAACACAAAAGACAAAGAAAGCTACGTACTAAATATATGATGAACAGCGCGCTTGCAGAAGAAAAATGAGAAACATTAGAAGAAAAAGTTGGGCAGGAAAACCCTTCTTCTTCCTTAATCAAAAATACCCTTCTTCTTCGTCAGTTCAGCTGCCATTCGCTTTCAGGTTTTCAACACCTCAGCCCCATCCCCATCCACGTCTCGCTCACGCGGACGTCTCCGTGGAAAGTGAACGCTGGCAGTCTGCTGCCTGCCGAGTTTTTTTCTAAGCGTGGGCGTGGTCCATGATGCATGGTATTGGATCCGTCCTGTGCCGCCGACGAGGATGCTCCGACTGTTCTAAACTCTTCTAGGTTAAGCATCACTCCTTCCTTCAGTCCTGGCTCGCTTTTCTGGATTGGTGTGACTGTTCGTTCATTATCGAAAAATAAATAAAAATGAATTTCACTGTCACAGTACATTAATTTAATACTGTCTCTATCTATGAAAGAATACAATTCTAACACAACGTCAAGTCATCTTGATTTTAACCAACTCTATACAAAAAAAAAAGATGAACAAACATGGTGTTATAAGCACTATTAGATTTATCATGAGATATATTTTTATTTAATGTTTATCGGGCTTTATAAATATTAATATTTTTATCTATAAGTTTGGTCAAACTATATTTTGACTGAGAATGAAGCTAAACTACATACGTTCATTCATGGGCGGAGGTGGTACCGTTACCTTCCTCTTACAAAGGATACAATCATGAGTTTAGTATAAGTCACAATAATTTGAATTTGATTGAGTTTATAAATAATAGTATCAATATTTAATACTTAAGTACATTCCATTATGGATCTAACGATATATATTTAGTATGATAATATTAAAAAAATCTCATTTAAATTTATTTAAAACTTAGGATAATCGATGTAGCACTGTTCTAGAATCAGACCCTATTTAGCGGTGGCCAGAGAAAAAGTAGCTCTGATGTGTGTAGACCGGCTGATAAGGGAAGCCAAAATGTTGGTTAGCGATGTTAGCCTTATAATAAAGTGAGAGGCCACATAGGTATATGAGTTTTTGAGGGCACGTTCAACGCTTGTAGTCATCAATGTTAGCCTCACTTAAACGTACTAGTCCATGTAGACCGAGATAATCTAAGGTTACTATTCTCTCAACGCAGGCTAGAATTTTTAGTCCCACAAGTCACGTCAGTTGCGGGCAGACGCACACTACTTTCCTCTGCGACTGAACATGGTCCTAGGAAAATGACGTCACAGTATGGTGCCTCTGTCACAACGCTTGCTCCGGCCAATGCCTTCGCCTTTTATCAGTTGAGGAGATCGCAACTTCTGCAGGCATATCTTAAATCCTGCGAAGCTATCAATCCTTGTGACATGGACTGTTGGCTCAGACGTGGCCTTTAGGGTAGCACGCCAGCGTGGTGCATTTGGCATGCCTTGAAACATCAATCTTGCATCACATGCTACTCTCCTTGCATTGTACGCACATCACAAGTGCTTCAGGTTTACAGTTTGTTTACACCCTAATGGTCTCTTTCCTTTTCTTAGCATGGTCTTGTGTTAGGCGACAGTGCATTTTTTAGTAGTGATTTTAACCTTCTGTCAGTTCAAGTGTCTATTACCTCTATAACCTACAGAGCCTCTATTCGAGCTGATTTAAGCAAATGTGGAGGTTGAGGCTACCAGTCAACTTAGAGCGTTGGGTGTGTTTGGCTCACAGTCACACCCACCACATCCGACTGTGGCGGCGCCTAAGGTGCGTCATCAGAATTTTGCGCGCAGCTGTGGCAGAAATTTGCAGCGTAAAAGCATGTGGCTGCAGGCAGTTTATGGGTGAACCAAATAACATGTGTGCATTATGTGGCGTGCGGCGGGTTAGTCCTGGCCTTAGGGCCACAACCACAACCCTCATGTTGTTAGTTGCAACGTGTGTCGCCAGTAATCACACGTTATCTGTGTGCAGCTAACTTTGCCTCTGCATACTGCCATCTTGTGGTCCGTCTGTCAAGCTGAGCCTTCTGGAACTGTCGCTTGCTCTCTCTCCTTCGTTCCCGCAGAAAATTGAGGTCCTGTGACCTGTGATAGTTCAGATCAGAACGCCAGATCGACGTGGGGGGAGAGAGAAAAAAAAAGACAGGCGGTTGGCTCGTCTCCAAGCTGAGGATCTATCGTAATTACTACTATTATAATTAGGCCACACATGGAACAAGGAGCACGTACAAGTCGTAGATCAATGTTTGCATTGCAGGTTTGGAACAATCCTCTAAATAATCAATAATGTGAGCTTGTTTGTAGCAATCCTTGAATAATCAATAATGTGAGGTCAACGGCGCTTGACGAAACATCTTCTGATAAAAAAGAGAATGAGGATGACATCTTTCACACGGTACTCGTATTTTTCAAAAAATTATTGTAGGTTTTAGTGGCGTTGTTTTTTTAAGTGCCACGTAGGTAAAAAGGGTAAGAGTAGCTTCAAGAGATTCTCTATATCTTTTCTAATCGCTAGGATTAAGATTTTGATGAAAAAAAAACTTTTAACAGCTTATCTAATTGATTATCCAAATATAGTCATTCTTTATTTCGGGTTTCTCGCTAGCCAAAAAAAGATAGCGCGAATAGCTCTCTAGAGTGCACATAGGATATAGAAAAGCTATTGGAGAGTGAAAAAAATATAGAAAACGTTTTTTATGCAAATAACGCTTCAAATAATGATTTAAATAATGAGTTTTAGAAAGACTTCTGGAGATGCCCTAAGTGTACGGTGGGATGCCTATAGTGACTTTGTTAAATTCAAAATATGTCAATTCAGTTTGAATTCAAACATGCTAAAAAAAGAGAAAAAAAGAAAAAATTGTAGTTCAAAAAATCTAATGAAAAAAGGAAGGAAAGAAAAACAGTGTGCGGCTAATTCCGGGGGTGGCAGCCGCAGCACCAGCCATGTGGCGGCTTGCGAGCCCCGAACCTGACCTGACGGATCCATTCCATGGGCCATCCCATCATGGCCCCTTGTTTGTTGGTTCGTTGCCTTGCGAGGACTGAACTGGATAAGCACGGGCTTCTCGAAGCGACGATCAAATGTCAGTAGTTTTCGCACATTTTCTGGGAACCCACTTCTATATCCATCTATCTGCAACGACGTCCCTGCTAGATGATGATCTGATCGGCATGTGCAACACGTGAAAAGGGCTAGCGTCGTTTAGGTCCGCCTGGAGTTTACAATTTTGATTATAGTTGGAGATATAATTAAAAGCTGTTGGAAGGGATTTGTCAGTAAAATCTCTATTCCTATTAATAAAAAAAATATAAAGATGCTCTCGGAGTTGTTCTTAGGTAAGAGTAACTCTAAGATTCTTTATAATTGTTTATAATTGTTAGGAATATAGATTCTCGTGAAAAAACATCATTCAATAGCTTCTTTAATTAGATATCTAAACATAGCCATCACTATTCTAAATTTCTCTTTAGCTAAAGATGGAGAGCGAGAGAGTACGCATAAGATATAAAAAAATTGTCAAAGAGTGAAAAATATAGAAAATGTTTTTTTTAGTCAAATGACTCTGAAATAATGATTCAGAGAGTGAGTTTTAGAAATACTCTTGGAGATGCTCTGAGTGATGCTCCTTTTATGTGTACTTTCAGAAACCATAAAATCTCTCGACCATTCTCTCTCTCGCTCTTTTTAGTGAGCACTATATATAGAGCAATATACTTTTCAAGGTTTAACTAAGTTCATAAAAAAGAGTATTAATACTTATAACACATAATGGATATACTATAAAAACATATCTTATTATAAATTTAATAATAGTTAGAGCATTTGTTATCATAAATAATGATACCTTTCGTGTAGATTTAATCAAGTTTAAAATCCTCTCAAAAAAATCAAGTTTAAAATAATTCGACTCAGTACAATACTCAAATTGCATTTTTTTTCTGATAGAGGGAGTACTTGTTACATTTGACTTTGCACGGTCTTCTATGCATGTCTTTTGATCACTGATATCTCCTACAATATACTATTAAATCATTCAGTTTATAAGATTTGTAAGTATTTTGACTACAAATAAACCAATATATCTTGTATGTGTCCAAATTAGAATATTAACAGCTATTGATGCTTGTAGTTTAAGATTTTTGTTGACAAAAAAAATACAATCCTAAAAGACATGTTTTCGTGACCGGGGGTGCATCACATCACATCATATACTCCCTCCATTCCAAATTATAAGGCATTTTAAGAATCTTGGAGAGTCAAAGCATCTTAAGTTTAACTAAAATTATAGAGAAAATTATAAAAATTTATAACATCATATACTATAAAAATATAATTAATAAAGATTCTAACGATACTTAATTGGTGTTATAAATAATATTATCTTATCATATAAATTTGGTCAAACTTGAGATCCATTGACTCTCCAAGATTTTTAGAATATTTTATAATTTAGAATAGAGGGAGTAATAAATAAATGATTTTAGCGGGGTCAAAGTGCAAAGGGCTATCTTCCTTTTCTTTTTAGAAGGAATGGAGTGGCACCGTACTGGAAGGCACGCGGCACGCCGTGTTTCTGCTCCGGTAGCTCCAGAGAACTCAGAACCAGATCTCAACCACAATCCAGGCCTGCTCCTTTGCTGGACACTGAACCATCAAGGCGGAGCGTCCTTGCAGCAAAACTTCCCGAGACCTCGAGCAAAAATCTGGTCTGGTTTGGCTCAAATTCGCCTTTCTTTTGGGGCGGTTCTTAGGGGCCATGTCGCAGCACGACGACGACCTTGCCGGAGTTCATCCGGAAGAAGGAGACCGCCACGGCGTTCGAATGGATGACTCCGACTACGAGGATGATGAGTTGGACCAATCTGTAAGCGTACCCGCCCGCTGCTCTGTTCTTTGTTCTTGACAGTCGAGACATGATTTTGCTCTGAAATGCTCCTGCTTTGTTTTTTTGAGCCCTGTTTTTATTTCTTTGTTCAAACTCAATCTCCTAGTGATGCCGAGCCCATGCCTTGATTTTACATAAATTATAGGAGTATACGTGAGGCTTGTTCTGAACTGATGATAAATGCTTATCTAGTTCAATGCAGAGTACTTTTTTTTAACTAACAGAGTTTTACTTTAATTGCGACCTTTTTTTTGGTTTGTTTAATTTAGTCTCTATCGTTGCTGTCACTAGCTTTTGAGGATGCAGTTAGAAACATTTGGTATGGTCTAACACAAAAGGCAATTTTGTGTTTGTAGACTAGTAAAGTGACTGAACATATCACGGCTATGGATGTGAAGAAGGGGAAGGATATACAAGGGATCTCCTGGGACATGATGGCGACTACAAGAGACAAATACAGGCAGTCCAGGTTGCAGCGGTATGCCAACTTTGAGAACGTACCTAATTCCGGAAGGATTTCAGAGAAGGCATGACATTTTCAGACTAATTACCTGGTTGAGTTGAGTATCTCGTTAGGCCAAGTAAAATTTTATGTGGCGATATTGGTGCAGGAATGCATGCCTTCAGAGAAAGGCCAGCTCTACTATGAGTTTCAGCACAACACGAGGTCGGTGAAATCGACCATCCTTCATTTCCAGGTGAGCCATGGTTTCGAGCGTTTCTCGTTCCAAATGTTAGTTTTAGAAGATTGTTAGACGTCATAATTGAGACAGTTTATCTGCTCTCTTTTTTTTCTTTCTTTCTTGAAGGTTTGTCAATCACGTGTTGTTGAATTATTCTAGAAGATTGTTAATTGCTTGGCATGTTTCTCATGTCTGACTAGAAAGAAGAGGCTACTTATCTTGAGCAACTAGTAAACTAAAACGCTCTTTAAGTAATACCACCAAGAGTTTAGCCTTTTCTGATTCCCCTCGACATTTGCGTAGCCGGACAGCGGCAACTCAGTTAAATTGCAATTGTGGTATCCTAACACAGGAATAGACATTCACAATGAACTATTCTCAAAAATGAATTAACATTTCTATTTCATAATTTTGGGAGCCAGCTGCTCTATTTTTAAGCAAGTACAATGTAGGGCCTTGTAGCTCTGTACGTATGTTATACTGAACAGTCAGATGCTCTGATGGTATTAATTGCCTTCTCAGGTCCTGCAAATTTGTTAAGCTCGTTCCAACCCTGTTTTGCAGTTGAGAAATTTAGTATGGGCAACGACAAGGCACGATGTGTATCTTATGTCAAACTTTTCTGTGCTTCATTGGTCAGCACTGACTTGTAAAAAGCAAGAAGTCATTGATCTTCAAGGACATGTCACACCATGTGAGGTACATATCACTTTCCAAATGTTCATTTCAACTTTTCATTTTTCTTCCAGAGCCTTGTCTATTTGATTTATGGTAACACAGCCTTATGTTCTTTGTGCTTTGCCTTCAGAAGCACCATGGGAATTACTACGACGGATTTTATCGGACTCCAGTTAGTACTTTGGCAGTGAAGCATAACTTGCTTGTTATTGGTGGGTTTCATGGGGAAATAATATGCAAGGTGATATTTTTCATCCTCAATGTCTTTTCCTATTTTTGCCTTCTAGAAGATTTTGCAATCAGGGTTTGATGCTTATTTGTTTGCCTGGGGAATGAAGTTTCTGGATCGTCAAGGAGTAAGCTACTGCTGCAAGTCAACACATGATGACAATGGTATTACTAATTCTTTGGAGATATTTGAGAAACCTAGGTACTTTATTTTTCGCAGGCAATCAAATCGATTATTTTTCTTATGAGGAATTGAAATGCATGAATCTCAATATAACGATGTTTCTTGTCGATTTCTTTGCAGTGGTTCTCTGCACTTCCTGGCATCAAACAATGATTGTGGACTTAGAGACTTTGACATGGAAAGATTTCAAATATGCAATAACTTCCGTTTTGCTTGGCCCGTGAATGTAAGTCTGCAGTACATTCTTTAACTGTCTATTTTTAATGCTGGATATGTTGCATAGCTTGTTGAATTTTCCATTTTTCTATTTAATTCTAGCTGCTGAAGTCAATGCTCATGATTTGTCAAAAATGTCTTAAATGAGGACAGAAACGCAGTACTGAATCCTGTTTTGGCCCCTGATTAATTTTCTGCAGCATACATCATTGAGCCCTGATGGTAAACTTGCTGCTATCGTGGGGGACAATCCTGATGGACTTCTGATTGATGCTAATTCAGGAAAGGTAAGTGGTACGCAGTCTACAGTCACTAATTTTATATAATAAATTCATAATTCATATTATACAAGCTTGCATCTGTTTGTTTCTCACAGACGGTTCACGAACTCTGTGGTCATTTGGATTACTCCTTTGCATCAGCATGGAATCCAGATGGCCGAACATTTGCCACTGGAAACCAAGACAAGACATGCAGGGTCTGGGACATCCGCAATCTCTCCAAATCAGTTGCTGTATTGGGTGGCAACATCGGAGCCATCAGGTCGATTCGCTACACATCTGATGGGAAGTTCATGGCGATGACTGAACCTGCGGATTTCATCCACATCTTTGATGTCGAGAGTGGGTATAGCAGGAAGCAGGAACTGGACTTCTTTGGTGAGATCGCAGGTATATCGTTCAGTCCTGACACTGAAGCGCTCTTTGTTGGTGTGCATGATCGCGTATTCAGCTGCCTCCTCCAGTTCAATCGGCGACGGTTCTACTCGTACCTTGATTCGCCACTGTGACATAGTGCTGGTAGAGACCTGTGAGATCGACATCACAGGTTGTAGAAACAAGAAAATTGTGTATATGTTCATAGGTGTTGCTGTGAAGAAATTGGAGAATGGTGCGTTTACTTTTGCTGGACAAGCTGTAGGTATTCAGCAAGCCATCTTTTCGGAGATTTGTGCTGCTGCTGTAACGTTGTTGTATATAAAGTGTTACTTGATCAGTGGTTTCACACAAGTTTTAGCTTTAGATCCAGTTCGTCATCTCGTAGAAGACCATTGCTCAGGTTTGACAAAACTAGCAGATAATCTTACATGTACAGGTTCAGTGACAATACCAGGCACCAGCGCACTTGACATGTCACATGTGCAAGAATTTCGACCTGATTAAAGGCAAGGCATATGAAGAACCAAGATGTAGCAGCATATTGATCTTACAGACAGAGTATTACGAGTATGAGGTTAACTCATGAACATAAGTTACAAGGGAAGTTTCACAGGCATGTTTACACAAAGGCTTTCCCAATGTACTCTCGTATAAAGGTTTCCAGATATGCCCTCATATAAACTCAAGTAGGCACAAACTCAAGTAGGCACAACCTTGGTAGATGAGGGTGTGAGTCGCATAAGATAGGTTCCCATAGCAATACACAGCAGTAACAACTGAACGAAACAAAAGAGTGAAACCCTACTCGCCTTATATCGCAGCTGCAACACTTCTGAACTGTTAAGACAGCTCTTTGCACTGCAGCTGTAGCTTCTCTGCCATCTCCTCTAACACCATTGCTCTGCTTTCTGTGTGTCGGAGTTTAAGTCCAAGCAGCTTGTAATCTTCAGATAGAGACTTTTGCTTTTGGTATAGAGTCATTTGATCCTCGGCCAGAGTTGCTGAAGCTTGATAAGCTCTAGTAAGGATGATGCACTGCATCTCTGATTCCATCTTCTCCTGGTACAGTTGATCAAGTTCACATTTGACTGGTTGCATTTGACCGCGAATTGCTTCAAGTTCATATATTCTTGAAGCCTTCTCCTTGATCAAGGCTGATGCTTCTTCCAACCTGGACTCAAGATGTTTTATCTTTACCGTTAAGTTTTCATTAGGTTCCTCGAGATGGACTGACCCACTCCATTCATCATCACTGACATCAAACTCATCACTTGGCTCTTTCCCGATCGCCGTGATTTTTTCTATCTCTGCAATATGCATAGGAGAAATGCAAATGACTATATTAGAGAGAGCACTATGTAGAGGATAATACTATTTCAAACCACTACATATGAAATGTAAACACGCTGGTGGTGTTAGAAAATGAAATGAAAAGGAATCTAAGGGTTAAAAACATATAAGTGCAGTATGTAGCGCAGCATTTTATTCAAATATCCCTTCAACATATGAGTGAATGACCACTACACAGTGCAGCGTTCCAGGAAACTGAGCAAACAACTTTAGTAAGCTAGCAGGTATTGCCACTCTGAAGCATAGAGAAATATGTAGCTATGTGGACTTCAGATTCTAACAGATGCCGCCAGACAAACTACATCTTACAAATAACTTTGATTAGATTTAGACAGACAGTTCACACATACATATGAAATGTAAACACGCTGTTGGTGTTAGTAAATGAGTAAATGACACAAAAAGGAATATATTCTAGGGAAAAAACATATAGGTGCAGTATGTACTGCAGCCTCTTATTCAAATATCCCTCCAACAAATGACCACTACACAACACAGATGCAGCGTTCCAGGAAACTAAGCGAACAACTTTAGTAAGCTAAGTAGCAGGTAAATCCTGATTTGTCACTCTGAAGCATAGAGAAATATATGTGGCAATGTGGACTTCAGATTCTAAAAGATGCAGCCAGACAAAATACATCTTACAAATACCTTTGATTAGACAGACAGTTCACACAGACTACAATACAAAGTGGAGCTTGAATAGCAGGGTTTGGTTTGCGAAAGAATCATAAGGTTCTGAAATTGCATGTCTCATCTCATGGAAATAATAAGCATACACAATTTGACCGTACCGTTCTCCAGTGCTTCCTGTGCTCTCTGAAGTACCAAAATCGACTCATTGCAAGGATCAGCACCCCAATACATCCTTCCATTGCCACCGTTCCCAACACTCTCCTCACCAGCACTTGACCGGACCGATCTGCCCACCACACTACTGCCATTCCCTCTGCAACGACCCGTAGATCGGACCTCCTGGCTCAGCTGCTCCTCGTCACCGTGGCCACGGCAACCAGAGAAGATCCTGCGAACGCCATTGAGGCCGGCGGCACCCAGCTGCTGCCGGGCCTTCACGGCGTTGGAGCTGCGGCGGTCAGACTCGACGCTGGACCGCGAGAAGTCAGCCGCGGTGGAAATGGAAGCGGCGGCGCGGCGGCGCGGCCTGTCCCGCTCCCGCGGGGAGAGCACCACCGAGGCGTGGTCGCAGCGCGGGAGCGGCACGCGCGGCGCGCTGGAGGATCTGCTGCTCCCGCCCTCGCTGTTGCCTGCGCCGACGGAGAAGCTGAGGCCCGGACCCGAGCCCGGCGGCGGAGGGATGATGCGGGACTCGACGGAGGCGGTGGAGCTCTCGGAGGCGGCGGACGCGTGGTGCTTCCCCTTGGACGCGCCGGCGGCGGCGAGAGGCAGCCAGCGCTTGTGGAGCTGCGCGTCGCCCTCGCCCCCGCCGCCAGTGCTGTCCCTCGGCCGTTCATGGTCCCGCCGGATACGCCGCCAGCGACGGAGGCCGCGGCCCTTGGTGGCGGCCGCCGCGGGGGACGGGGAGGGGAAAGGCTTGGTCTTGGGAGCAGCCGCAGCCACCGCCTCCGGGGACTCGGCGGGGCCGTTCGCCACGGCGTTCGCGCTGGGCATCGGGGGAGAGAGGAGCAGGCCAGCCGCGATCGCCGGGCAGGGGAGACAGGAGCTAGTGGGGCCGGTGGGGTTTTCTCGCCTCGTGCCCTCGTGGCTGGGAATTCTCGTGCCGCGTGGGAGCGTGGGACCAGGGGCGCCAGCGGAACTACAAAGGGCGAAACGAGGAAATTTTTTCTGTCCTCGAAGCCCGTTTGTCTCGTGACACGTCGAATACTGTGTAATGAGGATGTGTAATGAGTATCGTTAAATTAGTATCGAGAACTAAATTTTTCTAAGTTTGCTCAAATATATATAAAAAAGATTACTAATGCTTATGATGTGTAATGAGTATCATTAAATTAGTCGTACAATATATTTTCGTAATAAACTTAACTGGAGATATAAATATTGATATTGTTTTCTATATATGTAGTCAAACTTAAATTGACTCATCTATAAGTGAGATGTGCATTCATTTTAGGACGGAGGGGATAGATATCAGTGATCCTGATATTGACATTTTTTGTCCCTAGCCAATTGGTAGAATTAAAAGATGGACTAAAAGATAAAATACAATTGAAAATGATCAGATTTTTAGCAAACTGTACAAATTTCACGAAAATCCGGCCCAAGCTGGCTTCGACAGTAGGTTAAACGGTGGCTACTAAAAACTGCTCTAGACTGGGTTTGACGGTCCGAGAGAGTTTCGTGATTTTCTTGTTGAAAACTCGGCTGATTTCGTAGGAAACTTGACTGGAAACAAGATCTTCAGCGGTGCTCACCACAAAATGGTACAACACAATAGAAGAAGCATTCAGAGCTTTCTATGTTGATCATGTTTAAGAGATGACACTTTACTGCAAACAAGATCCGCAGTTTTTTTTAGAGAACAGGGGCCTCTACTGGAATACCATTTGACCTGTTAAAGATGTGATAATATGTAATCAAGCTGTAATCATTGCCTTTTTAATTTGAAAGTTGATGTAAGTGTCAGTGTTGTCTGTTTGGAAGTTGATAACATGTTGGAACTTGGAGGAGGTAGTCTTACCACCACATGAAAGGGGTAATCAAACCTTTGTTCATGCAGTCAATCAAACAAACATATGTTGTGAGTTTCAAAAAAGCTAGTTCATCCGTCCAACCACACAATATCTCTCTGTAACATGCCTCTATTCAGGTCATCAATCAAAAAGAGTGCTTTTGCATGGAATAATCCTAGCGGATAGAGGCCTGGCTAGCTGGTACGGGGCAGGCTTAACTTTTCACTGAGCTTGAATCAAGCAAATTCCATTACAAAACACAGAACTAACACAATCTTAGGCTCTAAACTACAAAATTCAAATTATAATAATCAGTAAACATGATTAATGAACCCAAACTAACCCAACTATGACTGCGCTCAAGGATCGCCATTTGATGCGTGTCAGACATGGCAGGAGAGGAAACAGACGGGTGGTGGCAAGCGGCCCGGCTGCCAGCGTTGCCAGCCCAGCCCAGCGGGCCGTGAGAAAAAACACCTGGACGGCGGGCGCCTGGTGGTTGGCCCGCTTTTCTTTCCAGGAGAGAAAACGGACGGTTGGTAGCAAGCGGCCCGGCCGTGACGGCAAGCTTTGCCAGGCCAGCCCAGTGGGCCGCAGGATCGCATCGACATCGAGCCCGCGCCGTCAGTTGCGTGTGCATGTCATGTGCATCCGAAGGTCGGTCCGCACGGAGCCCCGGAGTTGGAGCTGGAGCGACTGTCTGGCTGGACCGCCGACGTCCGACGACGCCATGGGCCGGAGTGCATGCCTGTCGACGGTCGGCGGCGGAGCTATGCGCCCATACGGCTTACGCGCCGATGACACGCACGCGCATCGGCGCATGCACCCCCTCCCGTCTCGGTCTCTTTTATATATAACCTGTGCTGCAACGGGAGACATAACTTGCTGTGTAGTTTATCAAGATGATTTGTAGGTTTAAAATTTATTTAACAAACGTGTGACGCTCTAAAAAAAAGAAACCGGTCACTATAATCTATCGTATATATCCCGTTAAAGGAAAATAAATGCACAACATTGTCATCAGATCTGATGAATCTATTTAGATTAGAATTCCTACTCTATATCCGTCTAGACACGAGCTATTTTAACTCGTATATAAATAAAGAAAGCGGTGCAAAATAAAGAATATAACTTTTATCTTTTTCTATTTATTATCAAGAGTTTTATTTAGAGTACTTAGGATCTGAGAAATCTATTTAAGTTAGGATTCATATTCCATATTGGTCTAGACGCGAGCTATTCTAACTCGTATGAGCACATGTTATAATATAAGTCCGGACAAAAGAAATTCTCCATTGTTCGGTAGTTAGAGAAAGACGGAAAAAAATGGATGGACGAAAAAAAGAGTCTGAAATTTTGCCTCCTTATTATTAGGTAGGTAGGTATAGATATAGATATAGATATAGATATAGATATAGATATAGATATAGATATAGTTCGCAACGCAGAGCAGGCTGGTTGCTTGCACGCTATCATATCACCATGGCATTGCGTTTGCCCATTCCCCGCATTACCATCCGGAAGGGAGCAGACATCTAATTAGTGTCATGAGTACGTTAGTATAAATTATCCTCAAAGTACTGCAAGTGGCACGCTATGTTTAATGTTATGTTATCACTGTGTGTGTATGCATGTCTCGATCCGATCGACGACGACGAAAGACGCACTGATTCTTTTCCCCCGGTGGACGAATCACGTCGGACACGCCTGTCGTCGCTCCATCGCAGCTTCGCTTCAACGCAAGTCCCACCTCCTCCTCCTTTCCACGTCTGCCTGACGCACCCCCCGCGTGCTGGGCTGCCGGCGGCCGCGGCCGCGGCGGCGCACGGCCGAGATGACACGCACGCATGCCCTGCCGCCCGGAGCCATGCATACCATGCCCCATGCTCTGGCATGCCTTTGCCTGACCAGACCAGATCGCCTCTGTTCCCGAGGCTTAGCTTATCTCCCCGCACGGAAGCCGTGGCGCCCATCCCTGGATGGGATTCCCAGCACGCACGCTCGCCGTCGTGGCCACCCGCGACGCCCTCCGATCCAAACGCCAGCCTGCCAATCATGGCCTCGCCGCACGCACGTACTCGCTCCACTAGAGTGCCAGTAGCGTGTGTGCGTGTAGCACCGGATCTCTTGCCGGCCGGGCTGGTCTGCGCGACTGCCACTTGGCGCACATAATTCGCGAAGGATAGATAGGACATGTCGAGGACAGTATATAGCACTTGTTACAAGTCGGGTAATTATCACAAGTACAATTACAGGATCTGCCGAACTCGACCGACCACGCTCTCAGCAGCTCGCGGTCGCGGATGGAAAGAAAGAAAACGAAAGGAAGAAAAAAAAAGACAAATCTTATTGAAAGCGCAGAGACGACGACGCTGAAACAAACAGCATGCAGTATTATAGGAGGATTACGCAGCAGCAACCAAAAAAAAAAGAAACCGGATCTGGCGACGATCGGAGGCGGCGCCGGAGAACTGGCTGGATCGATCGACCGACGAACGGATCAGATCATCATCAGACGAGGCGGCGGCAGATGGTGATGCCGTCGGCGATGGCGAGCTGGCAGACCTCGACGCGCTTATCCTTCGACAGCCTGACGTTCAGGTCCCGAATCGCCGCCGAGAACCTCCGATCCAGGTCATTCATGGGCGTCTCCGGTGGCAACGCCACGGTGCCCGCCCACAGCGTGTTATCATACACGATGCTCCCGCCCACCCTTACCAAACGGAGCAGCTGCTCGTGGTACTTGACGTAGTTGGGCTTGTCGGCGTCGACGAACGCGAAGTCGAACGCGCCGTAGTTGGCCTCGTCGGCGAGCAGCGCGTCCAGGCCCTCCAGCGCCGGGCCCTCCCGGAAGTCGACCTTGTGCGCGACGCCGGCCTTCTCGATGAAGGGCCGCCCGATGTCGTAGTACTCCCGGCTCACGTCGAACGCGATCACCTTCCCGTCGTCGGGGAGGGCGAGCGCCGTGGCGAGCAGGGAGTAGCCCGTGAACACGCCGACCTCGAGCGTGTTGCGTGCGCCGGTGAGCTTGAGCAGCATCCGCAGCAGCTGGGCCTCGTCGGGGGACGACTGCATGAACCCCCACTCGTGCTTGTCGGTGACGAGGCGGAGCTCCCGCATGCAGTCGGGCTCGTGTGGCAGCACCGACGTGTCCAGGACGTACTGCGCGAGAAGGCGAGATCGTTGGTCGTTGCTAGATGACTAACGAAAAGCATGCAGCACGTAGCGTGTAGAGAGACTGTATGTACGTAGTACTACCTTGTAGAGGGCCTCGCTCTTGAGCAGCGTCTTGTTGCTGCTGTCGAGGCCTGTGTGGACCTGCGCGATGGCGGTGTCGCCGCTGGGCGCCATGGATGGATGGATGGGACGACGGGATCTCGTCGCCTGCCGGCTGGTGCAGGTGGTGCTGGTGATGCTCTGGTTTAGCTAGCTATATAGGTCACCCGTCCCACTGCTTGTAGCTGCGTTCGACCTGGCACTGGCCACGATCATATGCTGCGGTATTTATAAGCTGGGCGGAGCGGAGTTGGTGACAGCACGACTGTTCCTTGATTGCTCCCGCCACCATTCTTAATCTTTTTCTACAGGGGTGTTTAATTCTCACCTAAAAATCTTTCACCACATCACATCGAATGGTAGATATATGCATGAAATACTAAATGTAGACGGAAAAAATTAATTGCACAGTTTGGTTGGAAACCACGAGACGGATCTTTTAAGACTAATTAGTCTATGATTAGCCTTAAGTGCTATAGTACACAATGTGTTAATAATAGCTTAATTAGGCTTAATAAATTCGTCTCGTGGTTTCTAGATGAGTTATGTAATTAGTTTTTTTATTAGCATCTAAAAACCCCTTCTAACATCCTGTCCTATAAAATATCCGATGTTTTCACCAACCAACCCGCTTGAAGCGAAGCGAACCAAAGCAAAGTGCCGTAGACTTTACACTGGAGCAGGCCGGAGTCCTCACCAACCCCCGGACGGCTGTTTATCCACTGATGACGGAAAAGGGGGGGCATTCGCTGAATTCAATTGGTTTAGCTATTGACCCGGCGAGACCGTACCACCCACCAAACACGATGAAATTATCTTTTCGCGCGTTGCGTTGGATTCGATGGAGGGAGGAACCCGTTTAAAGTATGCGATGCCTGCCACGATGATGGTGCCTGCTCGTCCGCCGTTGACGGAACGGCGCACCATCCCATCTCGATCGATTCCTACCACGGCCACCTGCCGCGACCCAACCCACGCACCCACGCCCTCGTCGTGCTCGTGCTCGTGCGCTGGGCTGGGGGTGGGTTGGGTTGGCCGCACAACTTGATTAGACTAGACTAATAATTTCACCAATTCGCATGTTACTGTGCGATATATAAAAAAAATTTAAAAGGTGGCCAGTCTGTGGGCCGGACGTTTCAGCGAAGGCGCTGCGAAGTGTCGATGCTACATACGCTGTACGGCCAGTCTCAGTGGGAGTGTCATGAGAGTTTCATTTGAATTAAATAGGCTGCCACATAGGCATATTTGATGACATGGCAATGTATTTAAGAAGAGAGAGAAGAAATGAGTTTCATCTGGATGAAACTCTCTTGGCACGATTACCAACTGTCTCTGAGTCATGAAATTAAATGCCTATGAAACTAGAGAATGAAACTCTCCATTGTGGACGTGTGTTTCATATGAGTTTCATTTCATTTCGTGTGATGTGGCAGTCTTGGAAACAACGCCGTGAAACTCGCCACTGAGACTGGCCCTACGCGACGACATTTGGTTGCTGTATTGTAGTAGAATAATAATAAGGTGAAAAAAAACTAGGTCAGGCCACGATAGCTAGCATCTCGATGATAATCCGGCACGATTTCAACTGCTGTCTGCTGTCACCCGGTGATCCATGGCCGACGACACGTCTGCACCGTTTGTTTTTGTTTAATAAATATAATAGGAGTATAAAGTAATATACGTGCATGACGACCGTCGGTGGGTGTGTAAAGTCTGTAGACAGATCTGTCAGCATGTGTACCGCGTGCATGCGTGGACTGTAATCAATAAACATACTTTACTGTTGAGGGAGAGAGACTGATTAAAAGGGTATGTTTAGATCGACAGAGCCTATAGTTAGCTGTAAATAAGTCAGATCCAGCTTTATAGCTAATTGTTAGCTGAATATTGAACTGTTAGCTCTAAACTAGCTAATAGTTATTAGCTAGCTAATATTAGATAATCTTGCTATTCGGACAAAAACCACCTAATAGTTTGCTAACTAACATTAGCTATAAGAGTTATTAGCTAGCTATAACTATTAGCAGCTGATGGATAAAAAAAAGAACCTAACCTTATGTCTATGGCACAAAGGTTGCCTAGTAGCTTTGTCCTCGCATAAACATTTTTATATATATCTTTAAACATCCGTTTTTAAAAGTCCTTATAGCTCAACAACATGTAAATTATATTTAAGAATATACTTTTGGATTGAATATGAGAAAGTATATTCATAGAGACTCTTAAAATTGATAGTCAAACATAGAAATGTTGGACTCTAGATAAAACATGTTCTTTTTGGACTGCAAGAGTCAGTAAAAAATATGAAAAATTACCGTATTCATGATGATATTATTTTATTCTATGGTAATAATGAGAACTAGCAAAGTGATCCGTGTAAATAACACATATACAACTAAATTTTTTATTGTAACTTTTAGGTATTTTTTGTTTAAAATATTTTAGCAAATAGTTTAATTTTTTTTATTTGTCTATAATTACTCTTTTTATGTGGCCCCACTAAACCCATCCGCACAAATTTCATATAACTACCATCTTCCTCCTCTATTTCTTTTTTCACCCATCCCATGGTTCTGCAATTTATGCCGAACTCAAATCAAGGTAGCCTTAGTTTTCTCTTGGCGTGCTCCGACCCTCGATAAAATAACTATCAAGTCTCTATAAATTGTTCATTCCTCTACTCTCATACACATTTAAATTTTAAATCACCTAGACCCTTCTCCTGTGGATCAATAGTTGCCTTTTGTCCTCCTATTTCATTGTTAGATTCATCACATCGCAACTCGTGTCTGCTAGAGCCATTGCGTCCTCCAAGCAGCCGTTGGCCGACCCCATCATTATGCTAACATCACGAGAAACCAACTGTATGATGAGCTTGGCGTGTCTGGTAGTGGCGCTAGGATCTTCGCCGCCAAGAGCCTGGCTGCGCTTTAGTTCTTCAAGCAACTGGTGGGCGCGACAGGAGACACCCCTTAAGGGCCCGCTCTGCACTCCTAGTCAGATCAATAAGCGGGTTATGGGCATAGTACATCGATTGGGGTGTGGAAGATTGAGTGGGTGGAGCTGAAGAGTTTCGGGTGTCAGGCGTGTGTTGCTATCCAACACTCATAAGTGTCTGTTCAATATAGATTTAGAGAGAGAGAAGTAAAAGTTGGAACTAACCGTGAGCAACAAAGTTATGTCATGAGGATCTTGAGATTAGGAAGCTTTTCTTTGTGCAATTTCTATTTTTTTTCTTAATTACTTGAAATTATGAATATATCTTTGTTTTCACTAATGCATTCGATTATTGTCATCTACAATTTTTAGTTTTGTTGCAGCTTGATACTACACATGCATTTGGTGGATATTGTATCGTTGTAAATTTATAGCGAATGTTGTACTATTTTAAATTTATAGCACTTTGTTAGTTTTAAAAAATAGAAGTTGAATAGTGTAGTTTTTTTCTTTATCTCGTACGACATAAATTGCTGCTACCTGATCTACCTTCCACTCTTGTGGGGATTTGCATAATTTTTCTTGTCTTTTCATCATAATTGATTTGTATAATAGTTTATTACCAGACAATCCTTTATGGTTTTACATTTAGGCAATACTTATTACAAAGTTTTTATGTGGGTCCCTTTATTCCCCACGAATCCTCTCCCATCTTTCTCTCATCGGTGCCTAGCCACACGAATCTGAGCGTCATGGTCATGCCCTTCCCCATGCTGGCAATATCGCAGATTCACCCTCCTGCTCCCGTAGCAGCGGGCGAGCGCCGCACCCTCCTCTCACCAAGCCGGCGACCATGTAGAGCTTCTCCTCTCCTGGGCCGGTAGCAAAGGTCGTGCACTCACGCTACTCACCCATGGCAGCGGCTGAGCGCTCTCCTCCCACACATCGATGTCGAGAGGCACCCGCCTCCCCCACGCCGGCAGGCACGTTCCTAGGTCCTGCGCGGCCTCGGCGGGCAGCGGCGCGGCGTGGCGGCGGACCTGCGAGAGTCTGGGCGGTGTAGTGGCGAATCTGAGTCTCGGCGGTATGCGTGGTCGCGGTGTTCGGATATGTGATAGTGTAGGCGAGCAATACGGTTCGCGAGCAGGGTGGTGGTGCACGACGAGCTGTAGGATGTGGTCGGTGGTGCGAGCGGGAGCGATAGAAACGCCGCCGCCCTCTCCAATGTGATCTATGATGGTTTCTTCTGCTTTGTAACGCATGAAGACTCAGTTTCTTGTTTTGAAACGATTTCTACATTTTCCCCCTCTCTTCTCATTAAATTGTTTCCCACACCAGCAAAATGCTTACGTGACAGAGTAACTAATGCACATAGAAACTATGATATTTTCTACATTGTAGGTGCCCTTGTGGTCCATACTTATACTACAATGTGATCACACCCTTCCCTGTTTCGTACTATATGACATTAATTTATGGTTGATCTGTACTCATATAATAACGCTCGTACAATGACAGTATGGAATCTGATTCCAAAACGCGTTAAGCGGCAGTATAAAGTTCAATTGTAGATAATGAACGCTAAATAAATCCCTGAGCAAGAAATTACTAAGATGATCGTGCAACAAGCTGATGTTCTACTCGTTGCAACACGCGAACTTATTTGTTACTGCAGTTCATTTCGCGGTTGACCCAGACCCAACAAACGAACACACATGACACACAGAGACGGAACTGGGGGGGGGGGGGGGGGGGGGGGGGGGCAGCAGGGGCCACGGCCCCCCCTATGCGGCCCAAAATTTTGAGACCCCCCCTCAGGAAGTCACGGCCCAGCCCAGCAACAAGGGAAGGAGAAAGGTTGTATTCCTGTTATCCTGTACGATGAGACTCGCGTCTCGCCAGTTCCGTCTCTGCGGACTCGTCGCTTCCCCTTCCCCATCGCCAGATCAGATCGTGCGCTTGGATCGGCTGATCGTCCTTTGCCAATCGCCAGTTCCCCATCAGAGAGCAGTCGACCGTAGAGGAGCTGCAAGTAGCGGCGGAGCAGCCAATCATCAGTTCATCACAGTTCTCTGCAGTGACGGAACCAGCAAAATGAGAAAGGGGGGGCCAGTGTGGCCAGACAGAATACAAAGACCGGCAAAGTGTATATATATATATATATATATATATATATATATATCATATAAAAATTCATATAATCATTTTTTTTGTTGTTGTGACAATATATAGAAATGACTCTTTTGTAAAAGAGGATAAAAGAAACTTACTTTTTCTTTCATTTGAGCCTAACTTTGCGCGTCTTCATAGCATAGAAATCATCTATAATGGCATCCGTTGTGAATTGTATCGCTAGTTCCTTCTCAATATAGATTACCAAACAATCTCTCAAAAATGCATCTTCCATTTTATTTCGAAGCCTTGTCTTGACAAGCTTCATTGCTGAAAATGCTCGCTCTGATGTTGCCGTTGAAACCGGAAGAGTAAGGACAAGTCGAATTAACCTAGAAAACCAAAGAAAAGGGAGAATCCATCTTGTTATTTGTACAAAAACAAAATGATAAACAGTAGAAAACAGGCAAATAGCAGATGGTATACCTATCAATCAAATAATAGTCCTCTGATTTTTTTGTTTCTGCAAGTCGACGGCAAAGATCAGCTACACTTGTTAAATCCTGAAACTTCGGATTGGTAGGCACATCAAGCTCATAATGTTGTAATTGGCATCTCAATTTGACTATTTCTTGATCTGAGAAGTCGGCGGGATAAAACTTTGAAGCTAAAGTACACACATCATCAATCTTGAATGAACTGAATGAATCTTTAGGATCCAAACTAGTACACAAAACAAGAAGCTCAGTTGCTTGTTCACTGAACCTAGAATTTAGCTCTTGTAGTTGTTGATCAACTGCAACTATAAAAACATCATATCTGTAGTAATGCTCAACTGTTGTCTCACTACTTGAACGAGATCGAATATAATCAGCATAGAACCCATTCATATCTGGAATAGTAATGCCTTGTTTAGTACAAAAAGTTGTCACTTCTTCGAGAAGTTTGCTCCAACCATGATTCCTTAGATTCTGAATCAATTTTTTTGTGGTGGCAACATCATCCATAGCATTTACAATATCTTGAGATTTCTGTTGTAACTTTCTGCAAAGAAGATCTGTGATTCCCATCAACTCTTTCATTAGATGTAAAATAAATACAAAGTCAAATGACATCATCAATCTAACAGCACCAGCAGCCTTCCCTCGTACAGAAGCAGTACTTCCTGGACCTTTAGTAGTAGCAATATCTTTAAGTACTAAATAAGTAGCTTTGTATGCTCTCAAAAGGCTACAAACAGAATCATAATGGGAGCTCCACCTAGTGTCACCAGACCTCCTTAATGTTCCAACTTGGTTTGCTCCACTTGCAGTTTCTAAGTCACCAAGTTCAATAAGACGTTCCATTTCAGCTACTTGATTAGCATGCAGATCATCATTTCTTTTGCTAGAAGAAACAACGGTATTGACAATAAAAGAAAGATGATCAAAAAAGTTTTCGACCTCATATACTTCTTTAGCTGCAGCAACAAGAGCTAATTGTAATTGATGAGCAAAGCAATGCACATAGTATGCATAAGGGCAATCTTCCCTGAATTTTGCCTGCAGTCCATTCCACTCTCCGCGCATGTTACTAGCACCATCATATCCTTGTCCACGAATATTTTGCACATCTAGATTATGATATGATAAGACAGAGCATAATTCTTGGTGAAGAGTGGCTGATGATGTATCATGGACATGGACAAGATCAAGAAACCGTTCCCGAATGAAACCCTCTTTGTCAACAAAACGAACAACAACTGCCATTTGTTCTCTTTTTGACTCATCTCTAGACTCATCAACAATCAAGCAAAATTTAGAATCACCAATTTCACGACGAATTGCTGATTGCACTTTAGAAGCCATAACATCCAAAATTTCCTTTTGAATTTTTGGTGAAGTATATTGGGCATTTTGTGGAGCATTATCTAGGACAACTGCATTGACCTCTTCATTATATGAAGCTAGAAGTTTCACCATTTCACGAAAATTACCTTGGTTCTTTGAAGTAGCTGATTCATCACGTCCTCGAAAAGAGCAACCTTGAAAAGCTAAGTATCGAACTGCATCAATAGATGTCCCAAGACGCAACCGATTCTTCCTGATATCTTCCTGTGTTTGTTTCTGCAGCACATGCTCAATATGGCCTACTGTATTCTTCAGATTATCATAACACTTCATATTAAAATTATGAGCAGATTTACTATCATTTCCCATGTGAACCAAGAGTGAACAGTTAGCACCATCATTCACTTTTTTCCAATTATTAAATCCTTTCACTATAAATGTGTCAGACCCTGCCTTTCCCGATGGCTTCTTAGAAAATAGAAAGCAAGGAAAACAAAAAGCTGCATCTTTTGCGGGTGAATATTCTAACCAAGGAAAAGCAGTGAACCAGTGAGATTGAAACCTGCTGAAAGTCCTATGTTTGGTGTTGGTAATTAGTGACAATGCCTAAGTACTAATCCTATGCCTAAGTTGTATGTAGCATATGAGGATTAGTACATTCCAAGGTTGGTGGCAAGATGGACATGGTGATCATGATGGCCACACTTGGATTTGGACGCAACCCTACGTGATCAAGGCAAAGGTATATGCTTAAGGGTTGTGTTTTAGTAACCAAGACACCTAGTGGGTGTGGTTACATTATAGGATAGATAGCCGTACTATAAAGAGGGGAATGACGCGGCTATTGAACTCCTAAGTGCCTCTAGATGTGCATTTCATGATCATATGCATTTGGATAGAACTAATAACGCCTCGAAAAATGATTGTGAAAATGCTAACACACTCACACATGACGTGATCACTTGGTGGTGTTAGCACGTTTGCGATGGCGTTGGAGTTTAAGCGGTAGAGAGGGTTTGGGGTCCTCTCTCCCTCCCGCCGAGCGTGCGAGCGCGGGATTCAGGCGTTTTCGGGGAAATGAAATGCCTATTTTCTACTACGCCGGAAGTCGGAAATCAAACGGAAATCGAACGGAAGCGAACGGAGGTCACAGGAGTGACCGGACGCTGGACCGGACGCGGTCACTGTTTGACCGGACGCGTCCGGTCAGTGTCCAGTGTCTGCGCGTTTTTCAGTTGTTTGATCGGACGCGTCCGGTCGTCCAGGGAGCTTACTGGACTCCGACCGGACGCGGGCACTGTGGCGTCCGGTCAGTTCTTCAGCGCGTCCGGTCGCTGGTTCGTTTTGCGCGACTCAGGGTTGACCGGCGCGTCCGGTCAGTCACGGGACCGGAGCGTCCGGTCGTGACCAGCGCGTCCGGTCGTTGCGACCGGTGCGTCCGGTCAGCGTTTCGAAAACTAGCCGTTACGCGACCGGAGCGTCCGGTCAGTTTGACCGGCGCGTCCGGTCAGCGCGATTTCAGCTGGATCTCGTTCCTAACGGCTATATTCGAAGGGGTACGTCTATAAATACTCGTTGGCCGGCTCAAGGCTCTCACTCTTGCACATTTGACATACTTGTGAGCACTTTGAGCTAAGCAACTCCCCTCCCACTCATCTCTCTTGCTTCTTTGCATATTCGAAGTGAGATTGAGTGATCCAAGTGCATTTGCATTGTGAGATTGCATCTAGTTGGCACTTGGTGGTTGATTTGCTGCGGGATTCTTGTTTCTCTTGGTGGTTGCCGCCACCTAGACGGCTTGGAGCAGCTTGGAGGCGTTGGCAAGAGTTGGTGATTGTTCTTGGCCACCTCCGGTGATTGTGAGGGGTTTGTGCCTACCTCGGCGAAGCGCCAAAGGCAACATTAGTGGATTGCTCGTGTCATTTGCAACCTTTTGCCATTTGGTAGGTTCTTGTGGCGCCTTTTGAGAGGCTCGGTGTGAGACCGATTAGCCACCGAACCACGTGGTAAAGAGGGACACAACGGGGACTAGCGTGCCGGCAAGCACGTGAACCTCGGGATAAATCTTCGTGTCATCACGTTCATATTGTGATTGATTGATCCCGGTGTTCGGTTGTTTTGGTATTCATTGTTGATCATATTGGTTGGCTCAATACTTCGCCCCTCGGTGAAACCCTCCTAACTCAACTCCGCATTACTTTCTTAGTTATCTTTGCTAGCTAGTTTGCTTTGCTAGAGTAGCTCTTTTGTGTAGCTTGCTAGTTGTAGTTGTAGTTTCTTTCTCGGTTTGACTTGTGCGGTTGAGTGCAAATATACTAGAATTGTGAATTGGATAGGTGGCTTGCAAACACCCCGTAGGCTAAGCAAAACTCGCATCTCGCTATTTGTTATATTGATAAACTTGTTTAGCTTGTCTTTGTAGAAAGTTTTAAAAGGCTATTCACCCCCCCTCTAGCCATCTAGACCTTCCAAGTGGTATCGGAGCCGTGGTCACCGTTTGCAAGGCTTAACAACCTCGGTGCAAGATGGCTCAAGTTATGTTCAATCATGTTAATGGCAAGCCTCCATTCTTTGATGGTGTCTCTTCCTTTGATCATTGGAAAAGGAAGATGAAGCAATATCTAGGCAATATACATGAGAAGGTTTGGGATGTGACCAATGAAGGATACATTATTCTTGATGAAGAAAATCTCACTCTAAATGACCGCATCAACAAACAATGCAACACGGCGGCACTTGACATAATCTACCGTGCCATTGATGACAAAGTATTTGAGCAAATCAAAGATCTTGAAAAGGCAAATGAGCTTTGGATAAGGCTTGAAGAAACATATGAAGGCACTTCTGAAAGGTCTTGATGGCTAGAGGGGGGGTGAATAGCCTTTTAAAAATTTCTACAATGACAAGCTAAACAAGTTTATCAATACAACAAATAGCGAGATGCGAGTTTTGCTTAGCCTAAAGGGTGTTTGCAAGCCACCTATCCAATTCACAATTCTAGTATATTGGCACTCAACCGCACAAGTCAAACCGAGAAGGTGACTACAACTACAACTAGCAAGCTGCACAAAAGAGCTACTCTAGTAACGCTAACTAGCTAGCAAAGATAACTAAGAAAGTAATACAAGTGAGGGTTAGGAGGGTATCACCGAGGGGCGAAGTATTGAGCCAACCAATATGATCAACAATGAATACCAAGATAACCGAACACCGGGATCAATCAATCACAATATGAAAGTGATGACGCGAAGATTTATCCCGAGGTTCACGTGCTTGCCGGCACGCTAGTCCCCGTTGTGTCCCTCTTCACCACGTGGTTCGGTGGCTAATCGGTCTCACACCGAGCCTCTCAAAAGGCGCCACAAGAACCTACCAAATGGCAAAAGGTTGCAAATGACACGAGCAATCCACTAACGTTGTCTTTGGCGCTTCGCCGAGGTAGGCACAAACCCCTCACAATCACCGGAGGTGGCCAAGAACAATCACCAACTCTTGCCAACGCCTCCAAGCTGCTCCAAGCCGTCTAGGTGGCGGCAACCACCAAGAGAAACAAGAATCCCGCAGCAAATCAACCACCAAGTGCCAACTAGATGCAATCTCACAATGCAAATGCACTTGGATCACTCAATCTCACTTCGAATATGCAAACAAGCAAGAGAGATGAGTGGGAGGGGAGTTGCTTAGCTCAAAGTGCTCACAAGTATGTCAAATGTGCAAGAGAGAGAGCCTTGAGCCGGCCAACGAGTATTTATAGACGTACCCCTTCGAATATAGCCGTTAGAAACTGAAATCAGCAGCAGTCGCGCTGACCGGACGCGCTGGTCCAACTGACCGGACGCGCCGGTCGCGCAACGGCTAGTTTTCGAAACACTGACCGGACGCGCCGGTCGCAACGACCGGACGCGCTGGTCACGACCGGACGCGCCGGTCCCGTGACTGACCGGACGCGCTGGTCAACCCTGAGTCGCGCAAAACGAACCAACGACCGGACGCGCTGAAGAACTGACCGGACGCCACAGTGCCCGCGTCCGGTCGGAGTCCAGTAAGCTCCCTGGACGAACGGACGCGTCCGGTCGCCTGTGACCGGACGCGCCTCGCGTCCGATCGAACAACTGAAAAACGCGCAGACACTGGACACTGACCGGACGCGTCCGGTCAAACAGTGACCGCGTCCGGTGCAGCGTCCGGTGCAGCATCCGGTCACCACTGTGACCTCCGTTCGCCTCCGTTTGATTTTCGTTTGATTTCCGACTTCCGGCGTAGTGGGAAATAGGCATTTCATTTCTCCGAAATCGCCTGAATCCCGTGCTCGCACGCTCGGCGGGAGGGAGAGAGGAACCCAAACCCTCTCTACCACTCAAACTCCACCGCCATCGCAAATGTGCTAACACCACCAAGTGATCACGTCATGTGCGAGTGTGTTAGCATTTTCACAATCATTTTTCGAGGCGTTATTAGTTCTATCCAAATGCATATGATCATGAAATGCACATCTAGAGGCACTTAGGAGTTCATTAGCCGCGTCATTCCCCTCTTTATAGTACGGCTATCTATCCTATAATGTAACCACACCCACTAGGTGTCTTGGTTACTAAAACACAATCCTTAAGCATATACCTTTGCCTTGATCACGTAGGGTTGCGTCCAAATCCAAGTGTGGCCATCATGATCACCATGTCCATCTTGCCACCAACCTTGGAATGTACTAATCCTCATATGCTACATACAACTTAGGCATAGGATTAGTACTTAGGCATTGTCACTAATTACCAACACCAAACATAGGACTTTCAATCTCCCCCTTGTTGGTAATTGGTGACAACCCTTTCACAAAGATATTATGATAAAAATTTTGATTGAACCCATGTCACATTGTCCAAGTATATTACTATGTGTAAGAAGTATGGACAAGTGATCATGAATTCAAATTGATAGCAATGGCTCCCCCTACATGTATGCTATATGTTTGGATTTTGGAAGCATACATGTTAGATAGGAAAGATTAGGAGCATTGACTACCAATAGGTGCGAAGTGTTCTAGATTATAGACCTTTGAAGCGTGATACCATCGGAGTAGCGATAAACACCAACTTAGCACCTTGTGTAGTTAGATATCACTTGAAAAAGCACAAACAAAACTAGAAACCTCGTGAGATCAACATTATAAGCAAGGCTCTAGTACCACTTTGAAAAACATGAAGCAAGAAAAATCTAACTACTCCCTATTCATGCTAGTACTTCAATACACCATTCAAATTATACTAGCAAGTCACCACACAAGCAAAGTATCGGAGAAAAAGAAATGCATAACTATGCGTCATACATATGAAGTGCACAAGGAAATGCAACATTCATGTTTAAGAGCTTGCTCCCCCTACTTGTGTGCTCAAAATTTTATTGATCCCCTTCTTTTATCAATTTCTCCTCTTTTAGAATCTATCTCTGTGAACAACATTTTTTTTCTCCCCCTTTGTGCTTCTCCTCCTTTGAGTTCTATCTTTGTGAACAACATTTTTCTCCCCCTTTGGCACCAATGACCACAAGGGACCAATTTTAGATAGATTAACATGTCGAATTATGGGGTGAGGATCAAGTTTGTGATTCAACCTAGATTGCTTGCATAAATAAAATGCTTCGGTTTGATCCAAGGGCAAGCTTCTTCACACCTCACTAGAAGGGTTATCATGCACCATGTCGAAGCAAATATTTAGACAAGTTTTCTAGATTAAACACTTAGGATCACAAGCTACTTAAACAAGTTATATGCTACCACTAGATCATACAAGACATGGAAACAATAGTGGCACCATATAAACTTCAAATTCATTTGATTTTCATGAATGAGCCTAGAACATGTAAATTATGACTAGATGCACTAAACATGTCCTTAGCATAGAATGTATGACATGTCAACCAATTGTACCTTGGGGTTCGAAGGAGAGGCATGTCATAACATTAGGGTGCATCAACTCATGTTGGAGAAGTCAAGTATGTTCAACTCATTCTTTAGCTTGTGAAATCTCTTCTCATCAAGTGGCTTGGTGAATAGATCGGCTAGTTGATCTTCGGTGCCCACACTCTCAATAGCAATGTCACCCTTTTGTTGATGATCTCTAATGAAATGATGACGAACATCAATATGCTTTGTTCTTTGATGTTGAATCGGATTGTTGGTTAGCTTCACGGCACTTTCATTGTCACATAGCAATGGCACATTCTTGAAATTGATTCCAAAATCCTTCAATGTTGCCTTCATCCACAAGATTTGTGCACAACAACTACCCGCGGCGATGTATTCGGCTTCGGCGGTAGATAGTGCAATACTATTTTGCTTCTTGGATGACCATGACACAAGTGATCTTCCCAACAATTGACAAGTCCCGGAAGTGCTCTTTCTCTCCACTTTGTCACCGGCATAGTCGGAATCCGAATATCCAACTAGCTCAAAGCTTGCACCTTTAGGATACCACAATCCAACATCTTGTGTATGCTTTAAGTACCTCAATATTCTCTTTGTTGCCTTCAAATGACTTTCTCTTGGTGAGGCTTGAAATCTTGCACACATGCATACACTAAACATTACATCGGGCCTTGATGCCGTCACATAGAGTAGGCTACCAATCATTGATCTATATAGCTTTTGATCCACCATGTTGCCACTCTTGTCACTATCCAAACTTCCACTAGTGCCCATTGGGGTTGTAATGCCCTTTGCATCTTCCATGCCAAATTTCTTGAGCATATCTTTGATGTACTTGGTTTGGCTCACAAATGTTCCTTCCTTCATTTGTTTGATTTGAAGTCCAAGAAAGAAACTAAGTTCACCGATCATTGACATTTCAAATTCCTTTGCCATCATTTTCCCAAACTCATCACAATAATCTTGATTGGTTGAACCGAAGATGATATCATCAACATATATTTGCAATACAAACAAGTCTTTCCCAATCTTCTTGATGAATAGAGTAGTATCCACTTTGCCCATGACAAATCCTTTGGTTAGCAAGAAGTCCCTCAATCTTTCATACCATGCTCTAGGTGCTTGCTTCAATCCATACAAAGCTTTCCTTAACTTGTATACATGGTTGGGTTTCTTGTCATCTTCAAAACCGGGAGGTTGCTCCACATATACCTCCTCTTGAATATACCCATTGAGAAATGCACTCTTCACATCCATTTGATATAGCTTGATATTATGAGCACAAGCATAGGCAAGTAAGATCCTAATTGCTTCCAATCTTGCAACCGGGGCATAAGTTTCACCAAAGTCAAGACCCTCTATTTGTGTGTAACCTTGAGCCACTAGTCTTGCTTTGTTCCTTACTACTATCCCATCTTGATCTTGCTTGTTGCGAAAGACCCATCTTGTTCCAATGACATTATGATCCTTAGGCCTCTCAACTAGTTCCCATACTTCATTTCTCTTGAAGTTGTTGAGCTCTTCATGTATTGCATTTACCCAATCCGGATCTCTCAATGCTTTATCAATGTCCTTGGGTTCTTCCATTGACACAAAAGAAGAGTGAGCACAAAATGATGCCAATCTTGATCTAGTTTGAACTCCCCTTTGTATGTCACCAATGATGGAATCTAATGGATGGTCTCTAGCAATGTTGGTTGGTTGAAGCACTTGCACTTGATTGCTTGGATGTTGATGTTGATCATGAGTTGGAGGTGATGAACTAGCCACTTGTTGATCTTGTTGCACTTGAGATGATGTACTAGCTTGATTTTGCATTAGAGAACCACTAGCTTGTGTAATTGGACTTTGGAGCACTTGATCTTTGTTGTCATCCACATCAATCACTTGCTTTGGCCTAATATCACCAATATCCATTTCTTTCATAGCATTAGTCAATTGAGTTCCTCTCACATCATCCAAGTTATTTTTCTCATCTTGAGAGCCATTTGTTTCATCAAACTCAACATCATGAACTTCCTCAAGTAAACCACTAGCCAAATTCCAAACTCTATAAGCTTTGCTAGTAGTGGAGTAACCAAGTAAGAATCCTTCATCACATTTCTTCTCAAACTTACTCAATCTAGTGCCCTTCTTCAAGATGTAGCATTTGCAACCAAATACCCGAAAGTATGCAATGTTGGGCTTTCTTCCATTTAAGATCTCATATGGTGTCTTCTCTAGAAACTTGTGGCAATAGAGGCGGTTGCTATAGAAGCAAGCCGTGTTGATTGCTTCGGCCCAAAATGAATGACTCACATTATACTCATTCAACATTGATCTTGCCATATCAATCAAAGTTCTATTCTTTCTCTCAACTAAGCCATTTGATTGAGGTGTATACTTGGCCGAGAATTGATGTTTGATTCCAAGCTCATCACATAGCTCATCAATTCTTGTGTTTCTAAACTCACTTCCATTGTCGCTTCTCACTTTCTTGATTGTGGTCTCAAATTCATTTTGCACTCTCTTGATGAACTTCTTGAATATGTCAAATACATCACTTTTGTCCACAAGAAAGAATACCCATGTGTATCTAGTGAAATCATCCACAATCACAAAACCATACTTGTTGCCACCAATGCTTGTGTATGTAGTTGGCCCAAATAGATCCATGTGCAATAACTCAAATGCCTTGGAAGTACTCATAATGCTCTTCAATGGATGAGTGTTGCCCACTTGCTTTCCGGCTTGACATGCACTACATAGCTTATCCTTCTCAAATGTGACATCCTTTAAGCCTCTAACTAAGTCATGCTTCACTAACTTATTCAATTGCTTCATGCCAACATGACCAAGTCTTCTATGCCATAACCAACCCATACTTGATTTGGTGAGCAAGCATGTTGAAAGTTGAGTGTCACTAGCATTGAAATCAACCAAGTATAGATTCTCATATCTAAAGCCCTTGAAGATCAAATTGGATCCATCAACACTAACTATCTCCACATCATCAACACCAAATATGCACTTGAAACCGAGATCACACAATTGAGCAACCGAGAGAAGATTGAAGTTCAACTTTTCAACTAAGAGCACATTGGAAATGCTATGATCATTTGAGATTGCAATCCTTCCAAGAGCCTTCACATCACCCTTGCTATTGTCACCAAATGTGATACTATCAATGCCACTATCATTTGATTTGAGAGAGTTGAACATTCTTGAGTCACCGGTCATATGTTGAGAGCACCCACTATCAAGCACCCAATGCCTTCCTCCGGCCTTGTAATTTACCTACAAAATAAATTAATGTTTCTTAGGTACCCATACTTGTTTGGGTCCTTGGAGGTTAGTAACTAAGCTCTTTGGTACCCAAATGGCCTTCTTCTTTGGACCCACAATTGGTGTACCAACAAACCTAGCATGCACACCTTTCTCACCCTTGGTAAGTATATAACAAGAATCAAAAGGAATGTAATCCATTTTAGCATGAAACTTGTTGTTGTTCTTGTTCATTTTATTACAATTAATCTCTAGATGTCCAACTTGCTTGCATCTATTGCAATAACGACCATTGCTCTTCACAAAGCGAGACTTTGGAGTAGCAAAGGCCGCCTTGCCCTTCTTGGGAGTATAACCCAAACCCTCTTTGTTAAGAGAGAACCTTTGGCTACCCAAGCATTTTAGCAAGCGGGCATCCCCACCATAGGCATTGCCTAATGCACGGGTGAGATCATCCACCTCTCTCTTGAGAGTCTCATTCTCAACCACAAGTGATGGATCACTAGTAGTAGAGGTAGAGTTGGTTGTGGTGGATGATGATGAGCTACATGAAGCATTAGTAGGACCAACAAATAAAGAATCATTAATAATATCACATGTTAGTCCAATGTCACAAGTGACAATCACTTGCTCCTCCTTAGCTTCCTTCATGAGCTTCTCCAACTTGAGGTCCTTCTCCTTGATGAGCTCAAGTAGAGAGGAGTGGGCTTCCTTAAGCCTAGTGTGAGCAACTTCAAGGTCCTCGTGGTCTTCCTTTAGACACTCACGAGAGGCCTCTAGCTCATCAAATGATTTCCTAAGAGCTTTGAGCTCTTGTTCAATTCCTTTGCACTCCTTACTCTTTTTGAGAGCAACAAGCTCCTCCATCAAGGCATCATTTTCGTTGCTCTTGGCAATGAGCTCTTGTTCCAAGATTTTGTATTTCTTGGTTGTCCTCTTGTAGCCCTTGCTCATTTGATCTATTATGCCCAATAGATCATCCTTGGAGTAGTCCTCGTCCTCCTCATCATCACTCCTACAACCATCACTAGCACAAGAATCATCATCACTATCATCATATTTTACCTTGGTAGGCTTGGCCATAAGGCATGTCGATGTAGTGTCGAAGATGGATGGCTTGTTGGAGAGGGCGATGCTTGCAATAGCTCGCCGAGTGGTCCTCTCATCATCACTAGAGCTATCATCATCACTATCGGAGTTATCACTATCCCAAGTGACCACATAGCCACCACCCTTCTTCTTCTTGTTGATAGTAAAGCTCTTCTTCTCTTTCTTCTCCTTCTTGTCCTTCTTGTTCTTCTTCAACTTCAACTCCCCATCATGATATCTTTTATCTTCATAGGGACACTTTGCCACTACATGATCGGGGCTATTGCAATTGTAGCAAAGCATCTCCTTTGACTTCATGAAGTCCCTTCTCTTTCTTGCGCCATATCCTTTCTTCTTCATGAACCTCCCCATCTTGTGCACTAGGAGGGCCATGGTCTCATCATCGAATGGATCATCATCATCGCTCTCCATCTTGCTCTTGCCCTTAGAAGATGAAGCCTTGAATGCAATGGGCTTCTCTTGCTTGACCTTGGTCTCCTTCTTCTCATCTTCATCTTCATCATCATTGTATTGGGCATCGGTCATTATATCTCCAAGCACATTGGTTGGTTTGACCTTGTCCAATCCCTCTCTAAAAATCATTCTTCTCAAGGTGGCAAACTTCTTGGGTAAGCACATCAAGAACTTGTGTGAGAAGTCCTTGTCCTCAACCTTCTCTCCAAGCCCCTTGAGATCATTGACAATGACTTGGAGCCTATAGAACATCTCCGGGATGGATTCATCATCCTTCATCTTGAAAGTGGAGAACTTGTCCTTGAGCATATATAGCTTGGCACTTTTTACCGTTGAAGTGCCTTCATATGTCTCTTCAAGCCTTATCCAAAGCTCATTTGCCTTTTCAAGATCTTTGATTTGCTCAAATACTTTGTCATCAATGGCACGGTAGATTGTGTCAAGTGCCGCCGTGTTGCATTGTTTGTTGATGCGGTCATTTGGAGTGAGATTTTCTTCATCAAGAATAATGTATCCTTCATTGGTCACATCCCAAACCTTCTCATGTATATTGCCTAGATATTGCTTCATCTTCCTTTTCCAATGATCAAAGGAAGAGACACCATCAAAGAATGGAGGCTTGCCATTAACATGATTGAACATAACTTGAGCCATCTTGCACCGAGGTTGTTAAGCCTTGCAAACGGTGACCACGGCTCCGATACCACTTGAAAGGTCTTGATGGCTAGAGGGGGGTGAATAGCCTTTTAAAAATTTCTACAATGACAAGCTAAACAAGTTTATCAATACAACAAATAGCGAGATGCGAGTTTTGCTTAGCCTAAAGGGTGTTTGCAAGCCACCTATCCAATTCACAATTCTAGTATATTGGCACTCAACCACACAAGTCAAACCGAGAAGGTGACTACAACTACAACTAGCAAGCTGCACAAAAGAGCTACTCTAGTAACGCTAACTAGCTAGCAAAGATAACTAAGAAAGTAATACAAGTGAGGGTTAGGAGGGTATCACCGAGGGGCGAAGTATTGAGCCAACCAATATGATCAACAATGAATACCAAGATAACCGAACACCGGGATCAATCAATCACAATATGAAAGTGATGACGCGAAGATTTATCCCGAGGTTCACGTGCTTGCCGGCACGCTAGTCCCCGTTGTGTCCCTCTTCACCACGTGGTTCGGTGGCTAATCGGTCTCACACCGAGCCTCTCAAAAGGCGCCACAAGAACCTACCAAATGGCAAAAGGTTGCAAATGACACGAGCAATCCACTAACGTTGCCTTTGGCGCTTCGCCGAGGTAGGCACAAACCCCTCACAATCACCGGAGGTGGCCAAGAACAATCACCAACTCTTGCCAACGCCTCCAAGCTGCTCCAAGCCGTCTAGGTGGCGGCAACCACCAAGAGAAACAAGAATCCCGCAGCAAATCAACCACCAAGTGCCAACTAGATGCAATCTCACAATGCAAATGCACTTGGATCACTCAATCTCACTTCGAATATGCAAACAAGCAAGAGAGATGAGTGGGAGGGGAGTTGCTTAGCTCAAAGTGCTCACAAGTATGTCAAATGTGCAAGAGAGAGAGCCTTGAGCCGGCCAACGAGTATTTATAGATGTACCCCTTCGAATATAGCCGTTAGAAACTGAAATCAGCAGCAGTCGCGCTGACCGGACGCGCTGGTCCAACTGACCGGACGCGCCGGTCGCGCAACGGCTAGTTTTCGAAACACTGACCGGACGCGCCGGTCGCAACCACCGGACGCGCTGGTCACGACCAGACGCGCCGGTCCCGTGACTGACCGGACGCGCTGGTCAACCCTGAGTCGCGCTGAAGAACTGACCGGACGCCACAGTGCCCGTGTCCGGTCGGAGTCTAGTAAGCTCCCTGGACGAACGGACGCGTCCGATCGAACAACTGAAAAACGCGCAGACACTGGACACTGACCGGACGCGTCTGGTCAAACAGTGACCGTGTCCGGTGCAGCGTCCGGTGCAGCGTCCGGTCACCACTGTGACCTCCGTTCGCCTCCGTTTGATTTTCGTTTGATTTCCGACTTCCGGCGTAGTGGGAAATAGGCATTTCATTTCTCCGAAATCGCCTGAATCCCGCGCTCGCACGCTCGGCGGGAGGGAGAGAGGAACCCAAACCCTCTCTACCACTCAAACTCCACCGCCATCGCAAATGTGCTAACACCACCAAGTGATCACGTCATGTGCGAGTGTGTTAGCATTTTCACAATCATTTTTCGAGGCGTTATTAGTTCTATCCAAATGCATATGATCATGAAATGCACATCTAGAGGCACTTAGGAGTTCATTAGCCGTGTCATTCCCCTCTTTATAGTACGGCTATCTATCCTATAATGTAACCACACCCACTAGGTGTCTTGGTTACTAAAACACAATCCTTAAGCATATACCTTTGCCTTGATCACGTAGGGTTGCGTCCAAATCCAAGTGTGGCCATCATGATCACCATGTCCATCTTGCCATCAACCTTGGAATGTACTAATCCTCATATGCTACATACAACTTAGGCATAGGATTAGTACTTAGGCATTGTCACTAATTACCAACACCAAACATAGGACTTTCAACTTCAACGGTAAAAAGTGCCAAGCTATATATGCTCAAGGACAAGTTCTCCACTTTCAAGATGAAGGATGATGAATCCATCCTGGAGATGTTCTATAGGCTCCAAGTCATTGTCAATGATCTCAAGGGGCTTGGAGAGAAGGTTGAGGACAAGGACTTCTCACAGAAGTTCTTGATGTGCTTACCCAAGAAGTTTGCCACCTTGAGAAGAATGATCTTTAGAGAGGGATTGGACAATGTCAAACCAACCGATGTGCTTGGAGATATAATGACCGATGCCCAATACAATGATGATGAAGATGAGGTAGAAGAGAAGAAGGAGACCAAGGTCAAGCAAGAGAAGCCCATTGCATTCAAGGCTTCATCTTCTAAGGGCAAGAGCAAGGTGGAGAGTGATGATGATGATCCATTCGATGATGAGACCATGGCCCTCCTAGTGCACAAGATGGGGAGGTTCATGAAGAAGAAAGGATATGGTGCAAGAAAGAGAAGGGACTTCATGAAGGCAAAGGAGATGCTTTGCTACAATTGCAATAGCCCCGATCATGTAGTGGCAAAGTGCCCCTATGAAGACAAAAGATATCATGATGGGGAGTTGAAGTTGAAGAAGAACAAGAAGGACAAGAAGGAGAAGAAAGAAAAGAAGAGCTTCACTATCAACAAGAAGAAGAAGGGTGGTGGTTATGTGGTCACTTGGGATAGTGACAACTCCGATAGTGATGATGATGAAAGCTCTAGTGATGATGAGAGGACCACTCGGCGAGCCATTGCAAGCATTGCCCTCTCCAACAAGTCATCCATCTTCAACACTACATCGACATGCCTTATGGCCAAGCCTACCAAGGTAAAATATGATGATAGTGATGATGAATCTTGTGCTAGTGATGCTTGTAGGAGTGATGATGAGGAGGATGAGGACTACTCCAAGAATGATCTATTGAGCATAATAGATCAAATGAGCAAGGGCTACAAGAGGACAACCAAGAAATACAAAATCTTGGAACAAGAGCTCATTGCCAAGAGCAATGAAAATGATGCCTTGATGGAAGAGCTTGTTGCTCTCAAAAAGAGTAAGGAGTGCAAAGGAATTGAACAAGAGCTCAAAGCTCTTAGGAAATCCTTTGATGAGCTAGAGGCTTCTCGTGAGTGTCTAAAGGAAGACCACGAGGACCTTGAAGTTGCTCACACTAGGCTTAAGGAAGCTCACTCCTCTCTACTTGAGCTCATCAAGGAGAAGGACCTCAAGTTGGAGAAGCTCATGAAGGAAGCTAAGGAGGAGCAAGTGATTGTCACTTGTGATATTGGACTAACATGTGATATTATTGATGATTCTTTATTTGTTGGTCCTACTAATGCTTCATGTAGCTCATCATCATCCACCACAACCAACTCTACCTCTACTACTAGTGATTCATCACTTGTGGTTGAGAATGAGACTCTCAAGAGAGAGGTGGATGATCTCACCCGCGCATTAGGCAATGCCTATGGTGGGGATGCCCGCTTGCTAAAATGCTTGGGTAGCCAAAGGTTCTCTCTTAACAAAGAGGGTTTGGGCTATACTCCCAAGAAGGGCAAGGCGGCCTTCGCTACTCCAAAGTCTCGCTTTGTGAAGAGCAATGGTCGTTATTGCAATAGATGCAAGCAAGTTGGACATCTAGAGATTAATTGTAATAAAATGAATAAGAACAACAACAAGTTTCATGCTAAAATGGATTACATTCCTTTTGATTCTTGTTATGTGCTTACCAAGGGTGAGAAAGGTGTGCATGCTAGGTTTGTTGGTACACCAATTGTGGGTCCAAAGAAGAAGGCCATTTGGGTACCAAAGAGCTTAGTTACTAACCTCCAAGGACCCAAACAAGTATGGGTACCTAAGAAACATTAATTTATTTTGTAGGTAAATTACAAGGCCGGAGGAAGGCATTGGGTGCTTGAGAGTGGGTGCTCTCAACATATGACCGGTGACTCAAGAATGTTTAACTCTCTCAAATCAAATGATAGTGGCATTGATAGTATCACATTTGGTGACAATAGCAAGGGTGATGTGAAGGCTCTTGGAAGGATTGCAATCTCAAATGATCATAGCATTTCCAATGTGCTCTTAGTTGAAAAGTTGAACTTCAATCTTCTCTCGGTTGCTCAATTGTGTGATCTCGGTTTCAAGTGCATATTTGGTGTTGATGATGTGGAGATAATTAGTGTTGATGGCTCTAATTTGATCTTCAAGAGTTTTAGATATGAGAATCTATACTTGGTTGATTTCAATGCTAGTGACACTCAACTTTCAACATGCTTGCTCACCAAATCAAGTATGGGTTGGTTATGGCATAGAAGACTTGGTCATGTTGGTATGAAGCAATTGAACAAGTTAGTGAAGCATGACTTAGTTAGAGGCTTGAAGGATGTCACATTTGAGAAAGATAAGCTATGTAGTGCATGTCAAGCCGGAAAGCAAGTAGGCAACACTCATCCATTGAAAAGCATCATGAGTACTTCCAAGGCATTTGAGTTGTTGCACATGGATCTATTTGGACCAACTACATACACAAGCATTGGTGGCAATAAGTATGGTTTTGTGATTGTGGATGATTTCACTAGATACACATGGGTATTCTTTCTTGTGGACAAGAGTGATGTATTTGACATATTCAAGAAGTTCATCAAGAGAGTACAAAATGAGTTTGAGACCACAATCAAGAAAGTGAGAAGTGACAATGGAAGTGAGTTTAGAAACACAAGAGTTGATGAGCTATGTGATGAGCTTGGAATCAAGCATCAATTCTCGGCCAAGTATACACTTCAATCAAATGGCTTAGTTGAGAGGAAGAATAGAACCTTAGTTGATATGGCAAGATCAATGTTGAATGAGTATAATGTGAGTCATTCATTTTGGGCCGAAGCAATCAACACGGCTTGCTTCTATAGCAACCGCCTCTATTGCCACAAGTTTCTAGAGAAGACACCATATGAGATATTAAATGGAAGAAAGCCCAACATTGCATACTTTCGGGTATTTGGTTGCAAATGCTACATCTTGAAGAAGGGCACTAGATTGAGTAAGTTTGAGAAGAAATGTGATGAAGGATTCTTACTTGGTTACTCCACTACTAGTAAAGCTTATAGAGTTTGGAATTTGGCTAGTGGTTTACTTGAGGAAGTTCATGATGTTGAGTTTGATGAAACAAATGGATCTCAAGATGAGGAAAATAACTTGGATGATGTTAGAGGAACTCAATTGACCAATGCTATGAAAGAAATGGATATTGGTGATATTAGGCCAAAGCAAGTGATTGATGTGGATGACAACAAAGATCAAGTGCTCCAAAGTCCAATTACACAAGCTAGTGGGTCTCTAATGCAAAATCAAGCTAGTACATCATCTCAAGTGCAACAAGATCAACAAGTGGCTAGTTCATCATCTCCAACTCATGATCAACATCAACATCCAAGCAATCAAGTGCAAGTGCTTCAACCAACCAACATTGCTAGAGACCATCCATTGGATTCCATCATTGGTGACATACAAAGGGGAGTTCAAACTAGATCAAGATTGGCATCATTTTGTGCTCACTCTTCTTTTGTGTCAATAGAAGAACCCAAGGACATTGATAAAGCATTGAGAGATCCGGATTGGGTAAATGCAATGCATGAAGAGCTCAACAACTTCAAGAGAAATGAAGTATGGGAATTAGTTGAGAGACCTAGTGATCACAATGTCATTGGAACAAGATGGGTCTTTCGCAACAAGCAAGATCAAGATGGGATAGTAGTAAGGAACAAAGCAAGACTAGTGGCTCAAGGTTACACACAAATAGAGGGTCTTGACTTTGGTGAAACTTATGCCCCGGTTGCAAGATTGGAAGCAATTAGAATCTTACTTGCCTATGCTTGTGCTCATAATATCAAGCTATATCAAATGGATGTGAAGAGTGCATTTCTCAACGGGTACATTCAAGAGGAGGTGTATGTGGAGCAACCTCCCGGTTTTGAAGATGACAAGAGACCAAATCATGTCTACAAGTTGAGAAAAGCTTTGTATGGATTGAAGCAAGCACCTAGAGCATGGTATGAAAGATTGAGGGACTTCTTGCTATCTAAAGGATTTGTCATGGGCAAAGTGGATACTACTCTATTCACCAAGAAGATTGGGAAAGACTTGTTTGTGTTGCAAATATATGTTGATGATATCATCTTCGGTTCAACCAATCAAGATTATTGTGATGAGTTTGGGAAAATGATGGCAAAGGAATTTGAAATGTCAATGATCGGTGAACTTAGTTTCTTTCTTGGACTTCAAATCAAACAAATGAAGGAAGGAACATTTGTGAGCCAAACCAAGTACATCAAAGATATGCTCAAGAAGTTTGGCATGGAAGATGCAAAGGGCATTACAACCCCAATGGGCACTAGTGGAAGTTTGGATAGTGACAAGAGTGGCAACATGGTGGATCAAAAGCTTTATAGATCAATGATTGGTAGCCTACTCTATGTGACGGCATCAAGACCTGATGTGATGTTTAGTGTATGCATATGTGCAAGATTTCAAGCCTCACCAAGAGAAAGTCATTTGAAGGCAACAAAGAGAATATTGAGGTATTTGAAGCATACACAAGATGTTGGATTATGGTATCCCAAGGGTGCAAGCTTTGAGCTAGTTGGATATTCGGATTCCGACTATGCCGGTGACAAAGTGGAGAGAAAGAGCACTTCCGGGACTTGTCAATTGTTGGGAAGATCACTTGTCTCATGGTCATCCAAGAAGCAAAATAGTATTGCACTATCTACCGCCGAAGCCGAATACATAGCCGCGGGTAGTTGTTGTGCACAACTCTTGTGGATGAAGGCAACATTGAAGGATTTTGGAATCAATTTCAAGAATGTGCCATTGCTATGTGACAATGAAAGTGCCGTGAAGCTAACCAACAATCCGATTCAACATCAAAGAACAAAGCATATTGATGTTCGTCATCATTTCATTAGAGATCATCAACAAAAGGGTGACATTGCTATTGAGAGTGTGGGCACCGAAGATCAACTAGCCGATCTATTCACCAAGCCACTTGATGAGAAGAGATTTCACAAGCTAAAGAATGAGTTGAACATACTTGACTTCTCCAACATGAGTTGATGCACCCCAATGTTATGACATGCCTCTCCTTCGAGCCCCAAGGTACAATTGGTTGACATGTCATACATTCTATGCTAAGGACTTGTTTAGTGCATCTAGTCATAATTTACATGTTCTAGGCTCATTCATGAAAATCAAATGAATTTGAAGTTTATATGGTGCCACTATTGTTTCAATGACTTGTATGATCTAGTGGTAGCATATAACTTGTTTGAGTAGCTTGTGATCCTAAGTGTTTAATCTAGATCACTTGTCTAAATATTTGCTTCAACATGGTGCATGATAACCCTTCTAGTGAGGTGTGAAGAAGCTTGCCCTTGGATCAAACCGAAGCATTTTATTTATGCAAGCAATCTAGGTTGAATCACAAACTTGATCCTCACCCCATAATTCAACATGATAATCTATCTAAAATTGGTCCCTTGTGGTCATTGGTGCCAAAGGGGGAGAAAATGTCGTTCACAAAGATAGAACTCAAAGGGGGAGAAGCGAGAAGCACAAAGGGGGAGAAAAACGTTGTGCACAAAAATAGATTCTAAAAGAGGAGAAATTGATAAAAGAAGGGGATCAACTAAAATTTTGAGCACACAAGTAGGGGGAGCAAGCTCTTAAACATGAATGTTGCATTTCCATGTGCACTTCATATGTATGATGCATAGTTATGCATTTCTTTTTCTCCAATACTTTGCTTGTGTGGTGACTTGCTAGTATAATTTGAATGATGAATTGAAGTACTAGCATGAATAGGAAGTAGTTAGATTTTTCTTGCTTCATGTCTTTCAAAGTGGTACTAGAACCTTGCTTATAATGTTGATCTCACGAGGTTTCTAGTTATGTTTGTGCTTTTCCAAGTGGTATCTAACTACACAAGGTGCTTAAATGGTGTTTATCGCTACTCCGATGGTATCACGCTTCAAAGGTCTATAATCTAAAACACTTAGCACCTATTGATAGTCAATGCTCCTAATCTTTCCTATCTAAGCATGTATGCTTCCAAAATCCAAACATATAGCATACATGTAGGGGGAGCCATTGCTATCAATTTGAATTCATGATCACATGTCCATACTTCTTACACATGGTAATATACTTGGACAATGTGACATGGGTTCAATAAAAATTTTATCATAATATCTTTGTGAAAGGGTTGTCACCAATTACCAACAAGGGGGAGATTGAAAGTCCTATGTTTGGTGTTGGTAATTAGTGACAATGCCTAAGTACTAATCCTATGCCTAAGTTGTATGTAGCATATGAGGATTAGTACATTCCAAGGTTGGTGGCAAGATGGACATGGTGATCATGATGGCCACACTTGGATTTGGACGCAACCCTACGTGATCAAGGCAAAGGTATATGCTTAAGGGTTGTGTTTTAGTAACCAAGACACCTAGTGGGTGTGGTTACATTATAGGATAGATAGCCGTACTATAAAGAGGGGAATGACGCGGCTATTGAACTCCTAAGTGCCTCTAGATGTGCATTTCATGATCATATGCATTTGGATAGAACTAATAACGCCTCGAAAAATGATTGTGAAAATGCTAACACACTCACACATGACGTGATCACTTGGTGGTGTTAGCACGTTTGCGATGGCGTTGGAGTTTAAGCGGTAGAGAGGGTTTGGCGTTTTCGGGGAAATGAAATGCCTATTTTCTACTACGCCGGAAGTCAGAAATCAAACGGAAATCGAACGGAAGCGAACGGAGGTCACAGGAGTGACCGGACGCTGGACCGGACCCGGTCACTGTTTGACCAGACGCGTCCGGTCAGTGTCCAGTGTCTGCGCGTTTTTCAGTTGTTTGATCGGACGCGTCCGGTCGTCTAGGGAGCTTACTGGACTCCGACCGGACGCGGGCACTGTTGCGTCCGGTCAGTTCTTCAGCGCGTCCGGTCGCTGGTTCGTTTTGCGCGACTCAGGGTTGACCGGTGCGTCCGGTCAGTCACGGGACCGGAGCGTCCGGTCGTGACCAGCGCGTCCGGTCGTTGCGACCGGTGCGTCCGGTCAGCGTTTCGAAAACTAGCCGTTACGCGACCGGAGCGTCCGGTCAGTTTGACCGGCGCGTCCGGTCAGCGCGATTTCAGCTGGATCTCGTTCCTAACGGCTATATTCGAAGGGGTACGTCTATAAATACTCGTTGGCCAGCTCAAGGCTCTCACTCTTGCACATTTGACATACTTGTGAGCACTTTGAGCTAAGCAACTCCCCTCCCACTCATCTCTCTTGCTTCTTTGCATATTCGAAGTGAGATTGAGTGATCCAAGTGCATTTGCATTGTGAGATTGCATCTAGTTGGCACTTGGTGGTTGATTTGCTGCGGGATTCTTGTTTCTCTTGGTGGTTGCCGCCACCTAGACGGCTTGGAGCAGCTTGGAGGCGTTGGCAAGAGTTGGTGATTGTTCTTGGCCACCTCCGGTGATTGTGAGGGGTTTGTGCCTACCTCGGCGAAGCGCCAAAGGCAACATTAGTGGATTGCTCGTGTCATTTGCAACCTTTTGCCATTTGGTAGGTTCTTGTGGCGCCTTTTGAGAGGCTCGGTGTGAGACCGATTAGCCACCGAACCACGTGGTAAAGAGGGACACAACGGGGACTAGCGTGCCGGCAAGCACGTGAACCTCGGGATAAATCTTCGTGTCATCACGTTCATATTGTGATTGATTGATCCCGGTGTTCGGTTGTTTTGGTATTCATTGTTGATCATATTGGTTGGCTCAATACTTCGCCCCTCGGTGAAACCCTCCTAACTCAACTCCGCATTACTTTCTTAGTTATCTTTGCTAGCTAGTTTGCTTTGCTAGATTAGCTCTTTTGTGTAGCTTGCTAGTTGTAGTTGTAGGGGGGGCCGTGGCCCCTGCTGGCCCCCCCAGTTCCGTCTCTGGTTCTCTGGTTCATCACGACGTGTGACTTGTGAGGGCATCAGGGCAAGGATTCAAGGAGCAAGTCTGCATACGCAACTGCACAAACCAGATTGTGCAAGCGGCCGCAAAGTAAGTGTAATCAATGATGTGCTTTCTATTATTTAATTGATAATTTGTAATGATTATTCGTGCAAATTTTTTATTTGTATCACTGTATGGATATTCAGGTAGGAAACAATGCCTCCTAAAAGAAGAATTGACAGTACAATTGATTCTTTTTTCAAGAAGGTAGATAGAGATGGTGAAGGACATGGACGGGAGCAAAATAATTCTCCTGTTGTTTGCCCTCAATTAGATCAAGGTGCTATGGTCGAAGAAGAAGCTCTCAACCCTGATGATCAGAGGACTGCAGAAGAAGCAACAAGACAACCAGCACCCAAAGTTCAAAGGATCAATGCTGAAATTGCTGATGCCAGTGTATTGATAGTTGAACGAGATCCGGGCTTGCGTCGGCAAATTTGGGAGTATCATGCTAATGAAAGAGATCAAGTTCGCAAAGTATACATGATGCATGGCCCTTATCAGTTTCACATGGACACATATCCTTCTTCTGGTCCAGCAAGTCATCCACGCAGGTTTCAATCTCACTGGTTCACTGCTTTTCCTTGGTTAGAATATTCACCCGCAAAAGATGCAGCTTTTTGTTTTCCTTGCTTTCTATTTTCTAAGAAGCCATCGGGAAAGGCAGGGTCTGATACATTTATAGTGAAAGGATTTAATAATTGGAAAAAAGTGAATGATGGTGCTAACTGTTCACTCTTGGTTCACATGGGAAATGATAGTAAATCTGCTCATAATTTTAATATGAAGTGTTATGATAATCTGAAGAATACAGTAGGCCATATTGAGCATGTGCTGCAGAAACAAACACAGGAAGATATCAGGAAGAATCGGTTGCGTCTTGGGACATCTATTGATGCAGTTCGATACTTAGCTTTTCAAGGTTGCTCTTTTCGAGGACGTGATGAATCAGCTACTTCAAAGAACCAAGGTAATTTTCGTGAAATGGTGAAACTTCTAGCTTCATATAATGAAGAGGTCAATGCAGTTGTCCTAGATAATGCTCCACAAAATGCCCAATATACTTCACCAAAAATTCAAAAGGAAATTTTGGATGTTATGGCTTCTAAAGTGCAATCAGCAATTCGTCGTGAAATTGGTGATTCTAAATTTTGCTTGATTGTTGATGAGTCTAGAGATGAGTCAAAAAGAGAACAAATGGCAGTTGTTGTTCGTTTTGTTGACAAAGAGGGTTTCATTTGGGAACGGTTTCTTGATCTTGTCCATGTCCATGATACATCATCAGCCACTCTTCACCAAGAATTATGCTCTGTCTTATCATATCATAATCTAGATGTGCAAAATATTCGTGGACAAGGATATGATGGTGCTAGTAACATGCGCGGAGAGTGGAATGGACTGCAGGCAAAATTCAGGGAAGATTGCCCTTATGCATACTATGTGCATTGCTTTGCTCATCAATTACAATTAGCTCTTGTTGCTGCAGCTAAAGAAGTATATGAGGTCGAAAACTTTTTTGATCATCTTTCTTTTATTGTCAATACCGTTGTTTCTTCTAGCAAAAGAAATGATGATCTGCATGCTAATCAAGTAGCTGAAATGGAACGTCTTATTGAACTTGGTGACTTAGAAACTGCAAGTAGAGCAAACCAAGTTGGAACATTAAGGAGGTCTGGTGACACTAGGTGGAGCTCCCATTATGATTCTGTTTGTAGCCTTTTGAGAGCATACAAAGCTACTTATTTAGTACTTAAAGATATTGCTACTACTAAAGGTCCAGGAAGTACTGCTTCTGTACGAGGGAAGGCTGCTGGTGCTGTTAGATTGATGATGTCATTTGACTTTGTATTTATTTTACATCTAATGAAAGAGTTGATGGGAATCACAGATCTTCTTTGCAGAAAGTTACAACAGAAATCTCAAGATATTGTAAATGCTATGGATGATGTTGCCACCACAAAAAAATTGATTCAGAATCTAAGGGATCATGGTTGGAGCAAACTTCTCGAAGAAGTGACAACTTTTTGTACTAAACAAGGCATTACTATTCCAGATATGAATGGGTTCTATGCTGATTATATTCGATCTCGTTCAAGTAGTGAGACAACAGTTGAGCATCACTACAGATATGATGTTTTTATAGTTGCAGTTGATCAACAACTACAAGAGCTAAATTCTAGGTTCAGTGAACAAGCAACTGAGCTTCTTGTTTTGTGTACTAGTTTGGATCCTAAAGATGCATTCAGTTCATTCAAGATTGATGATGTGTGTACTTTAGCTTCAAAGTTTTATCCCGCCGACTTCTCAGATCAAGAAATAGTCAAATTGAGATGCCAATTACAACATTATGAGCTTGATGTGCCTACCAATCCGAAGTTTCAGGATTTAACAAGTGTAGCTGATCTTTGCCGTCGACTTGCAGAAACAAAAAAATCAGAGGACTATTATTTGATTGATAGGTATACCATCTGCTATTTGCCTGTTTTCTACTGTTTATCATTTTGTTTTTGTACAAATAACAAGATGGATTCTCCCTTTTCTTTGGTTTTCTAGGTTAATTCGACTTGTCCTTACTCTTCCGGTTTCAACGGCAACATCAGAGCGAGCATTTTCAGCAATGAAGCTTGTCAAGACAAGGCTTCGAAATAAAATGGAAGATGCATTTTTGAGAAATTGTTTGGTAATCTATATTGAGAAGGAACTAGCGATACAATTCACAACGGATGCCATTATAGATGATTTCTATGCTATGAAGACGCGCAAAGTTAGGCTCAAATGAAAGAAAAAGTAAGTTTCTTTTATCCTCTTTTACAAAAGAGTCATTTCTATATATTGTCACAACAACAAAAAAAATGATTATATGAATTTTTATATGATATATATATATATATACACTTTGCCGGTCTTTATATTCTGTCTGGCCACACTGGCCCCCCTTTCTCATTTTGCTGGTTCCGTCACTGGCCCCTCTTTCTCATTTTGCTGGTTCCGTCACTGATGACACATGGCGTCCGATTATCGTTTTGAATCTTGAATATTCCGCGCGTTGGATTGGAGGGAGCTCGTTTAAAGTAGGGGATGCCTGATGATGATGCCTCCTTGTCCGTCCATCGCCGGGCTTGTGCCTTGTACAGTGTCAGTCCAAGAACGGAACAGAACGGAACGCGGCATCTGATTCCTACCACTGCCACCTGCCGCGCCCTTCTTCACCTACCCACCCACACTCCGTCGCCGTCGTGGATGGTAGTTTTTTTTAAAAGGGGTATGTTATTGTATATATAAAATATTTATAAAGACAAAAAGGTGGCGAATTGGCCGCTGTTTGAGCGAAGGTGGTAAAAGGACTCAATGCGTATTGTTGTGTTTGCATAAATAAATTGGATAAACAAAGTGGCCAATTGGTGCGCCCCAAAGGCGCCAAATGGAATCCCAACTCTATATTTTAGATTAGAGTGTAGTAGTGTAAAAAAAGGAATATTTAATTTTATAAGCCCAATGTTATATTTTAGAGTTTTAATCACAATGATATATAAAAATATATGCTATGGTTGTTTCTAGAACTACCCTAAGCCAAACTTGAGTTCGATCGACTTTATAGTATAAAATAAAAAATTCATAGCACTGAATAATAATATTATAAAAATATATTTTCATTGTGTACCTATTTATACTAATTTGATGTCTGTTGCCTATTTTTAAATTTAGTCAAACTTAAAATAGACTTAGGTTAGTTCTAATTAAAAGTTGATTTTTTAGGACAAATGAAGTATATCTCTTCTCTATCTCTACTCTACGCCTAAAAAGATCGAGACGTCATTGTCCACCCGGTGATACAATGTCTCTATCCTCCTTGGAGCTCACGCGTCTGAGCCTGTGTGCTTATCATCCAGTGGTGGAGTTTGACCCTTACTCGGACAAGCCAACGCCGATCCATCCGTGATACCTTCTCTGCATGGAAGGCCAACACTACGAGAAGGCGCTCCAACTCTGAGTTCCTGGAGAAGAACTCAAAGGAGACCTCGGGTAGACCACGAAGCTTGTCATCCGTGCACTTCTAGAGGTATATATATATATTATAAATAAATTCACTTTTTATTTTGTTATAATTTAATTTACGTAGCTGTCTATATAAAACTTAATAAAATCTTGGTACCATGATATTATTTTTTCCCTTGGAATACACCAACATGATTTGGTATATATATATATATATATATATATATATATATATATATATATATATATATATATATATATATATATATATATATAGGGAGAGTATACTCTATAGCTGGCTACAGAATAAGTTATTCTGTAGCCACCTCCATTTACGATAATTTTGTATACTAATTTACGATAATGTCAGTATATATTTACGATAGTTGAATTACTATAACACATGGAGATATTTACCATAATGTTATAGTAAATCACATAGTAAGGAGTTACTATAATCTCGTAAATTAGCATAGCAATTATCGCAACTCAAAGTGGCTACAGAATAAGTTATTCTGTAGCCAGCTATATGGTAGTAGTTCTATATATATATATATATATATATATATATATATATATATATATATATATATATATATATATATATATATATATATATATATATATATATATAGCGCTATTCTACACCCTAGGTGTAGAATATTATTCTACACCACAAGTCAAAATTGAACTGAAAAAATACTGAGTACTACTGAACCACGTTCAGTATCAGTCAGTACTACACCCAGCACCTCGAAAATACTAAACAATACTGAATACGAGTACTGAACAATACTGAATGTTGTTCAGTATAACAGCTTGGTGTAGAATACTATTCTACACCTAGGGTGTAGAATAGCGTATATATATATATATATATATATATATATATATATATATATATATATATATATATATATATATATATATATATATATATATATATATATATATTTTCGCGTCTGTGGATAGCATCGATTGGGCAGAACACATTTGGGCATTGGACTGCACAATTTCGTTCGCGTCTGTGGATGACGATCGGTAGGTTTTAAGTTGGTAGACGACCGATCTTAGTCGTGTGCATAGTTAGTTATTAAAATCACGACTCTGTCATCTGATTGTAAATAAAATTTGTATATGGGGCAAAACCTACCCTTCCTGTTTTGTATTAACAAGGGAAAAACATTCTTTACTTACTGTTAGTAAAAAAAAGATGTAGGGAGAGAGGGGACGAGATGATTGGTTAAGAGTAACTCTAGCAATACAAAAAATAGGGCTTTTTATTTGGGTGCTCACCCCTATTTTTATTGGCCCAACAAATTTCTTCCATTAACATAGGAGACCCACGCGTCATTGAGTCAAACCTTTCTTCCCCTCATCCACTCCACACACACAGGGCAGGGAGGCGCGGCGGAGCAGCACGCCCGCGTGGCGGAGGGAGGCGAGGGAGGAGGCGTTGGCCGTGGGTGAGAAGGGAGCCGGTGAGAAGGGAAGAGAGTAGGGCAGTCGCGTTGCCCGGTGAGAAGGGGAGGGAGCAGGGCAGCCGCGGGGAGGACGACGAAGGCCTTTGCGCGAGCAGGTCGCGTTCGCCGGTGGTGGATCTCCCGCCGCGGGGAAGGAAGACGGAGCCCCAACCTCGATTGACTGCTGATGCTCGCTTTCGTATTGTGGTGGAGGGCTGCCGTGGTGGCGGACCGCCACGGGAGCAAGGACGGCCCGCAGCCGCTGAGATGTCTTTGCTTTGGCTGCACTGGGAGAAGCTCTGGGGGAGGCCGCGCCGGGAGGGGAAGAGCTCCCGCCGGGCAGGAGCTCCAGGAGAGGCTGCGCTGGAGAGATCGGTTGGTGGCTAGTGCGAGCAGGCGACGCAGGGTTCCTGCGACCGCGGGAAAGAAACAGACGCAACAGTAGGATGGGGCCAGGGTGACCCAACAAGAATGGGGTCTGGTGGAAGTATTTTGGTGCCCCCCACAAATTTGGGGCCCGTAGTATGAGCCCTACTGAAGTTGGATTTTTTTGACTTGGTCAACTATATTTAACTATTGAGGCTTAAGTAGAGGCCATGCCGGAGTTTGCTCACACCATGGCCAAAAGCATGTGTCGCATTCACGAGTATATATATATATATATATATATATATATATATATATATATATATATATATATATATATATATATATATATATATATATATATATATATATATATATATTACTATTACCCTACAGCTGGCTATAAAATAAGTTATTCTGTAGCCACTTTGAGTTACGATAATTGCTATGCTAATTTACGAGATTATAGTAACTCTTTACTATGTGATTTACTATAATGTTATGGTAAATATCCACATGTGTTATAGTAATTCAACTATCGTAAATATATACTGACATTGTCGTAAATTAGTATATAAAATTATCGTAAATAGAGGTGGCTACAAAATAACTTATTTTGTAGCTAGCTATAGAGTATACTATATATATATATATATATATATATATATATATATATATATATATATATATATATATATATATATATATATATATACTGTTTGTTTGGCCTGATCTGACTGGCTGAAAGTACTGTTGGCTGGTTTTTTATGAGAGAAAAACACTGCTAGCGGACTGACTGATTTGACTGATTTAACTGATAATCTCAAGGGAACAGGCCGGCGAGCAGGTCCGGTTGGGAGCCGTGACATTCCGCGGATCGAGTCCAACTTGGAAGAAAAGAAAAACGTACTGGCGCGAGCTTGGTGGCGTCCGTTTTTCTTTTTTTTTGTACGTACGCACCGGTGGCCTGGCCGTGCCGTGCGTCGCGACGCGCGGGCGGGTGTATATTATTGCAGGTCGGCAGGCGCTGGATCCCCCATTGGCCATTCCATTCCCAACGAACGCTCACGTTGCATTGCCGTGTCCGTCCTCAGCTCCTGAAGTCCTGATGGCTTGACCCACCGCGACCGGCAGGCGGTTGGGGTGGCCGACACGTACCGAACCGGCCCTTCTGGCCGACACGTACCGACAACGGACAACCTATATCAGTATATCAAATCTCTAAATACGATTCTTGCAACAAAAGCGGACAAACCATCGTGCCACGTCGCCCGCTAAGCTGCGAGCCGTCGGATCATGCGAGCAAGCGATCTGGTCCGTCCGATTGCGGATCGGTCGGGTCCCTCGCCCGCTTTATCGTCAACCCGACCCTGCGAACCTTCGCGGGCCGACCTCTGCCCGTTCCCCTCGCCCTTGCCTCTTGCCTGCGTATCGCCGTCGGCCGCTGCTCTCCCCCTCCATGTCCGATGTCCACATCCTTCCCAATGGTCACTTCCTTGGCCGAGGAGGGGTGGATACAAGGCGCGTTATCGCTTGGGCTTCCACGTCGTGCGCCATTGCCGTCAGCACGGGGCTCTGGCACCTGAACGCCTTGGCCGCCGTCGGCTCCATGACGGAGCACCAGCTCGTTTCCTCCTTCTGCGAGCTCCGTCGTCTCGCCTTCTACATCTCGATGCCGGTGCAAACGAGCAGTGACTCACTTGCAAATCGACGGCAACAACAACAATCACCTCCACCTGCCCCTGCCCACTCTGCCGAACTGACCCCTTTACCACCAGGTAACCATTACATTTCTCTACTTTGCTAGTTGCTGCTACAGGTTGCCAGAGATTTGGAAATTGGAAAAGAATTTCATTAACGAATACTTTTGGTCTTAGGAGTTTATTTGGATCAATCCCCATTCAGATTTCAACCCCAAAATTTTATTCCAAGTCACATGTTTGTGCGTTCTCCTTCGATCTGTGCTTTTCCAACTTCCTCTATCAGAACAGGCACTCGATTAAATGACCCTCCTAGATACGGCAGCAGATTTAAGGTACAAAGTGTCTTATTCCATCCTCCAGTTATTTAAATGTTCTATAGAGATTGATCTGCTAGAATGACATCGATTTCAAAAATAGAGTATGCATCATTCATATCAGGGATGTCCTCATATCAGAGCCATGGGAAGATAAAAAAACAACTACTGATAAGTCTACAAATAGAGATTCCAATGGAGATTTTTTTAGTGCAGAAATATTAAAACCTCCCCTCAGTTTTTCTTACTTTTTTTGTACTCTATAATAACTACTCTATAAACTAGGAGTACAGGCATCCGGTCACCATTCTAGAGGATTTAGATACGATTTAAGTTCATCTTATATAGATAATACACCTCTTTCAGTTAGATTTATGTGAAGCAACTCATGGGACACATTTTAAATTAACTTAAAGCACCAACATCAGTCTTGGCAATATTTTTTTTTCCAATTCATACAAAGAACTATATGTACTAGGGATGAAAATAGGACAGTTATTTCCCGACATCTGAAAATACTAATGGAATAATTCATGTTTCCTGCTGCCTATATTTTATAGCTTGGGCTTAGGTTTTGGTGCTCTTGGTATCCATCTAAAATGTGTCACATTACAGTTGGTAATATTTTTGGCTTAAAGCATCTGCAGATAAGTAGGAATTGTTGCTTAGAATTACTCAATGACAAATATATGTACCTTAAGCTTAGATTCCTTTTGCAACAGAATTGCTCTCCATTCCTCCATGTTGTGTCACCTCACCATCCTAGCCTCTTTGAACTTGCTAACAGCTTCTCCAGCTCGCCCATCTTAATCTGCACATGATCATGTTTACCATTATTTGTATACAAGAGAGGGGCCCTATTCACTTGGCTTATAATCCGTCTTTTTTAGCTTATTTTTTCAACCGGAACAGTATTTTTCTCTCACAATAAATCAGTCAACAGTGTTTTTCAGTCGGCTTATCAACATAGCCGAACGGGGCCAAGGTTGAAAACTTGAAATGGCAAGGAAGCTTTGCCATTATCCACTGCTATTAGTTCCAAAGTTTTCATCAGATTATCATCAGCGAGGGCTCTCTGTTCTGATTTACTCCCTCTGTGCAAATAAGGAGAACGCCAAATATGTTTTGCTTTCCGAAGTATGTCAATTATTGTTCTTTAATTGAAACCAATGTGAGAGCAGGAGCAATATTGCACATTTGGGATGTTATGTGCCTATTTGAGCCATGCGTGATATACTTATTTGTTTTTTCCATGTACTTTAGTTAGACATTGATTTAATGCCTCTAAGAGAAGATATTGATTTTATAATGCAGATTCCTCAAGAGATCCAATCGGAGGCCAAGTATCTAAATTATTTCATATCTTAGCTAGCAAGTAATTAATTTTACTAATATTTTGGGCCAAATCAAGCTCAATGCCTCATTGATTAGAATTATGCACTTGTAGTCAATTATCAACACACATATATATCTGAAGGTTCCAATCACCCTGTTGTAATACAAATGTACAAATAGGTTGTATGTGATGTATTTTCCATTTCTAACAGGCTTCTAAGTTCTATGACCTTGCATGCGCGTTTTAATTGGAATTTAATAAAATTTCAATTATGATCATTCCCTTCTGGTGCAAGATTCCTATTAAAGAGATTATCTGATAAATATGCAACCTCAGACTGGTCTCTGTAAAGTAATTGAGCCTTTGCATTTTGGCTGCACTATTTCTGAAAATAATGGTTACAAGCATCTTATGGGTTCTTCCTTAATTGATTTATGCAAATTGTTTGAATATGCTACCATTGAAACATTCTTTGTTCATTCATTGCCATCATATCATCATATGTGAATGCATTCTTGCATCTTCAGCTTTTTTTTTGTACCACATCGTATGGGTTCTTCACTCCAATTATGATAAGTGAGGCTCGATCTTTTTAGCGAGCTTAGTCTTTATTAACCATTTCAGTTGGTTATGCACCAAACTGCAGATGTTGCACGCCCATTCTCCATGGGCCTTGGTAACATTCCCCCTGTTCGGCTGAGCTTATCAGCACGGTTTATTAGCCGTGTAACAGTGTTTTTCTCTCACAGCAAATTAGCCACAGCCGGCTTATAAGCCAAAAAAACAGCCTGCCGAACAGGGCCATTGTAACACCTGGTTGGTAACTATGGTTTCTTCATATGCTGCTAGGGAAACAATCTTTTACTTCCAATTGGTTATTGAAACCAAGCATGCATACTCATCTATCAAGCTTGCTCACCCACAGAGAAAATTTCAAAGTACACCATTGTAATTACACAAAGGATCAATAATTCAGGGTCACCCCGCTACAAAGAAAGCAAAACTGGCAGCAAAGAGCAACCACTGCTAAGTGATTTACCCTTTTCTTTTAATTTCCTAATTGCACTTCACACTGATGGTGCCTTGAAAAAAAAATCTGATCTCTTTGCTGCTGCTACTGGCTTCTTGGTTATCGTCTCTCTGTCTTGCTACCTACCTATCTCTGACTCTCTGTTGATGCATCTGTATGTGATTCTACGAACCAACTTGCACAAGTGGCCTCCGTTCAATACACCACAAAAAAGGTATTAGGCGCATCAGCCCTATTTTTTTACGCTTGTCCTTGCTGGTGAGCAAGCAAGTGCACTTGCAATCTCGGAAACGGCGGTACAGCACCTTTACATAAGAAAACTCCATTTGTTCTTTTCTTATCAGTTATAGACACACCTTTTTCTTCTCAGTTATAGACAAACCTTGAATCAATGCTTCAGGTTTTCCTTACTCCAAAATTATCTGAACCTTTTACATAAATCAAAATGCTTCACTATCTATGCAACAAATTAAGCAATAGCATTCTCAACTTTAGTGCCACGTAGTTAGAGTTGTCAGGATCTTATCTCTTCTACAAATAGAACCATCTTATATACATTATTTACACCAACGTGTATACAATCATTTCTATCCAAGACGTAGCGCAAACAAATGGGCCCATCCCACACTGATGGCCTCGGTATAAACTCACTCACGCATGCGGGCTGGCCCAACACAGACAAGCGCGCGGCAACGCCGCGCATAGTTTCTAGTAATAAACGACCATGGTCCATCCATCTCCATCCGTGGCCTGTGGCACCACATGCGAGCACAAGTAACGTGTGCGCCTCTACTACTTGTTCGTTCATGACAGGACCTGGTCTGATTGCTCGCCAAGCAGGCACGCCATTCTCTCCATCGGTCCTACTACCGTACCAGGTTACTAGCAACTGCAAGTGCAACGTTAGTTGTTACAGGACCCGTACGTAATAATCCTCACGGTCAACTGACGGCCTTCTACTACATTACCCGCCTCTTTTTCCTATTTCTTTTTTGCGATTACCCACCTCTTTTTCCTACTATACTACTACTGCTACACCATCAGCCAAGTCAAAATTTGTGTCTGACATTATTATAAGATTCCTCGCCGTATCGCACGTCATATGTTGCTGTTGATGTTTCTTGGATGTTTATGTTTGAACACTATTCATTTTTTCCCCTCTCTACAATAAATCGATGTAATCCTTCGAATCTGTGAGATCTCTCCAAGTATTTTTTTTGGCGCAGTCCTACACTATATTTTACGTGTCTTCAATCGGAAGAGTTTTCGAATTACTCGTGGTTATAGTTTTCAATCTTTTGCTACATCTCGTTCTAACTTCTAAATGACATGTCCTAAAATGTGATTTTTTTTTTGTAAAGAAAGAATAACAACAACAGCTAGGCTCATTTGTAATCCGAACCAATAATATGGAGTCTTTGAGCATAAGACATGACCTTTTTCTTATCTTCATCCTCAAGTTTAACTCCCGGAGTTGAGTAGTTATGGAGTGTGGATTTTTTTTTCTTTTGTATAGGTGTGCCCGCAAGCCTTACCTTGGCCATCCATTTTGCTTCAAGATCCATGCTGGCAGGGGAGTGAGAGAGGGAAATATTACATCAAGATTCATGCTTAGGGGAAGGGGAGGATTAATGGTGAAGATAGCCCATGCGGCCACAACCACGTGCACAGTGGAGGAGCCAGAAGTTTTTCCGAAGCCCAGGTGATCCTCGTCGCGCAAAAATATTTACCTAGCAGATTATAACTTTTTCTTTGATATATAGGAATTTTTCTTTTGAAGTTTGCCGAGGAGCCCGGCCGGCAGCCCGGGGTGGCCGGGCGGTGCCTCCGCCAGTGCACATGCAGGCATTTGGGATTCAAATAATTAGAAATATTCGGCTCCATTTTCTTATACAAGAAATCATTTTCTTATCTGCACCTTAATTCTAATACCATGTCACTACCATTTAACTTACCTTGCGCCTACCACAAAAACCTTCCCAACGGGCCGCACCCGTACGTGGGGCTCAAGTTTTTGGCAGCTTAGTATTTTTTTTTCAAATGTAACTACCTTCCGGCTGTAATATGCTGTGCACAATAATACGGCTGTGTATTTTTTTTACTCTGTAAATGTCTGAGACAATGCTATTATTTTTTTCCTCTGTATATTTTTTCCATCGGTGCGGAGGCGGAGCCCCAACACTCATCCATGAAGAGACCCAACCAGAGAGAGGGGAGGTGGAGGACGACCAAAGAGTGAGGGTGTGCGCCATCGAAGATATGAGACCCGCCATGGAGATGCAGGGGCGAAGCTAGGTCAAAACCGACCTGGTGCACACTCCACAGGAATGTATACATTTGAAAGGAAATACATGAAAAATTTGAGGCATATATTAGTAAACTTTCATTTTACCATGGTGCACGTGCACCAGGGAAAGCCAACGGGGCTTCGCCCCTGTGGAGATGGTCAGATGGAGTTCGGTTGGGGGAGATGAATCAGATGAGGAGGACGGGAAGTCGATGTCCCTGTTTGGATCCCTCTAACTCGGTTAGAGCTAGAGTTAGTTTCTAACTCTAAACTAGCCCAATGGCTAGTTTAACAATAAATGTGGTTATCTAATCATTTGGCTCATTTAAATCATTTTTCTAGCCGGATTTAGTGTGGCAGACTCTTTTGTGGCCTCCTCCCGCACACAAATGACACAAATAAATTATTTTTACAAAGTAAGCATCTAAATCACAATAAATTTAATTTGTCAATACAAATGAGATGTCTCACACGAACTTACAAGTCCTCAATCAAGCTAAACAAAAAAAGATAGGGATTCGCCCGCTAGGGCCGGCGGCGGCGCGGCGCACTTTCTCGCGTGGGTGCGGCTGGGGTGCGATGGGGATGGATCAGGTGCGGCTCAAGGATAAGAAAAATACACTTTTCTGTGGGCCCATCAAAACTAACCCAAATAATCATCCTTTTGGGGATAGTTTTTTTGGGTGAGCTAGTTGTAAAATACTAGCTCTAGCCCTCCTGTTTGGATAGTTTTAGGATAGTTTGGCTCAAACTAGCTCAAACTGGGTCTAGGGCTTGGATCCAAACGGGGCCAACGAAGAGAAGTTGTACCCTCGCTGCTCGCCTAGGATAGCGGGTGCCAGAATGCCGCCGCCGCCACCACCGAAGGGGGCCTGAGAAGAACAGGGCCACCGAGACAAGTGAGCGGAGAAAGTGCCCAACGTGTGTTGTTTCTTTTCTCCGGATCTTGACATATAATTATTTTTTCCCAATGGTTTTGCTCCAAACCAGGAATAAAAATATTGGGCTAACCAACCATCCAAGCAGCAAAATCCAACCCAAGACGGAAAATCTACAGGCCTGTAATTTTATGGGACTTCCAAACGTGCCCTTAAGTCGTGCTGACCGTCGGGCCGACGACGCAATGTTTGGACGACACGCTTCTTAGGCTTTATATTATTTTCTCGAGCGTCTTAACAACCTTAAATGTAAAACCTTAGAACTACAATGTTGTATACCTTATTGAGAGCTAAAATTTTTATATAAATTATATCTTTGTTTGAATCCATTCAAAAAAAATACGATTTTCATAATGCAACAATCACTAATACGTGATTATTTTGGTGCTGAAAGTTTATATAATTTTTTTGAGCATCTTAACGTCGTCAAACAAAAAAACTCAAAACTACAAAGTTGTAGATCTCATCGAGAGCTACAATTTTTATATAAAAATCATCTTCATCCGACGTCATATTGAAGAGTTATGATTTTTTTAAAATTCAGTCTCGTCGCGCCATTCCCGGTGGCGCGACTAAACTGTACTGTCACGCCAACAGGGGTGGCGCGACAAACTTTTCCATGTCGGAAACGCCGTCGAATGTGTCGTATCGTCACGCCAACGCATGTGGCGCGACTATGTGGCCCCAGAAAATAATTTGCATCCGGTAGCCCTTTTTGGTCGCGACATTCCTAATGGCGCGACCAAAAAGGCTATGGATGCAAATTATTTTCTGGGACGGTTAATATTGAAATATTTATTAAAAAATAGGTTAAATATAAAAATCGCCCTCTTTACACTACTGGAAATTCTAAAACGTCCGGCCCGCTTCTTCGGTACTGCACACAAAAGCAACAAATATATATACCACTACGGAGCCAGGGGGTGGCCAGCGGGGGCCATGCCCCTCACCACCCAAGGTTGCTGATTTTTTAAACCCTTATTATACTGTAGTTTCTTTGTGTTGGATCCAATTAATTTGATTGATTGCTTTTACTTACGTGGGCTTGTGTTAGTTGGACCTGGTTGCTAGTGTCGTGAGGCCTAGGAACCATGCAACTCGTTCGCTCGGCACCCACACGAGTCACGACAAGTTTGCACGGAACGGAGACGGAGCACCCTTCACCGCCGCCTTGCCTCCTCGTCTTCTCAGTCTCATACCTCAAAAGCTAAATCGAATCCTCAATTCAGAAATAAAAAATCCCTAATCCTCGTGGCCTCTTAACTCTTTCCTACCGCACAACCACATAACTGCACAATGCAACCGTGAGTCTGCGACGAACAGGGAGCCCAACCAGGCTATGAACTACAATTCTACAAAGACCTATCCCTATTTCAGACTCTGGAGAGTTGAACCTACGACCTGCCAATCAACACTTTCGCGTCTCTACCACTACACCACACATTCATTCATGTCTATATGTAATAATTATGCTATTTTTTATGTCAACATTTCATAATCTTATATAGGATATTTTGGCTATTAAATCAACTCAAATGAAAAAACTTTTAACACAAAGTTTTAAATCATGTCAAGTACTACAAGTTTGGTATATGATGTATCTCCATCATAGATAGTTTGAAAAATTCAAAAAATTGAGTCTCAAAACATGTGAATTTCAAACACGTATTTGAGACTCTCGATGACTTCAAATAAAAAACTTGTCAATATCAAGCATGTAGATCAGGTCGGACACTAGAACTTTGGTATTAACTATGTGAACATTTCAGATCGTTTAGGAATTCTAAATTTTAAATTTCAAAATCTATAACCTTCGAACACATATTTGGGACTCTAAACATCTTCAAATTAAAAATTTTTCAACTACAAAGTTGTAGATTCTATTGAGAACTATATCTTTTGTATAGACCATGTCAACATCAAGATCATTTGATAATTTTAAATTTCAAATTTCAAAATCCATGCACTTACAACAATATTTTGGGACCCTAAATAGTTTCAATTCAAAAAATTAACTATAAAGTTGTATATCTCGTCGAGAGCTACAATTTTGATATAAAATTTGTCTACATTCAAGTTCATATGAAAAAGTTATGAATTATTTTTTTGTTGTAATCATTAACCGTGGCAGACATTTTAAGACGCTCGCCTCCGTAAATCGATCTACGGAGGCAGACGCTTCTCAAAAAATAATCGATTAACGGAGACGGACGTCTTAAGTTGTCCGCCTCGGTTAATGGATTAACGAAGGCCTCGGTTAATCAATCTAGCATTAACGGAGGCGGACTTCGTTAAGAATTAACCGAGGAGGGCATTCGGCCAACGGCGTTGCCACCGATTAATGGAGGCGGCCGCCCAGCGTGCCCGCCTCGGATAATAAAATGGCACCGCCTCGCAAAATCTTTTCTGTAGTAGTGTCAGCGAGGAGTGATCAAGGTAACTTAGCGATAATTTATAAAATCATTTTTATTTGATTAATCACTTTTATTTAGTTCAATTATGATTGGACTTGGCTGGCCCCTCCTATGTAGACTTCCTGGCTCCGCCACGTACTGTATATAAAGTATGTTGTTGGATGTTGACACGCTGGATATAAGAAACAAAGTGAGCAAAGTTTTAATCACTTTTGGCAAGTGCAGTGTGCAAAAGTGGAGGAGATGAGAATCCTACTGTTCTGTATACTGATGAATGATGATCATAAAAAAGGTATCTACGCGAGATGGAATAATCAAGCGAGGGAAAAAGTGATTATTCGTTTACGGCATTATTTGGTCTAGAAGAATATATCTATCCATGATGTGTAATAAGCAACGGAATATATACATACGATGCAATTGATATATACATGATGGATTGCGATTTGCATGCCAGTCTTGTGCTCCATCCAGAAATTAAAGGGAGTTGCAATGTTTCAGGTGCCTGAATTTTCAGTCACAACCAAAAACCAGCTACTGTATTATACAATTAAAAGGATAATTCATAGAGTTTAATTGATAACTTTTTTATATATAGTCCAGCAATGACAAAATTACATTAGCGACCTCAAATATAAGAGAAGTGAAAATTAAAAGTATAATTTGAAGTGAAACTCAACAGGCCATGTACAAAGATATGGATGGAGGGTTGGAGGGAGGTCATACAAAGGGAATATTATGAATACAAGCCCTGGCGTCCTGTGCCCGGGCCAGGATCCTACATGAAGAAATGGGAAAGATTTGGGTATTGCCCGAACGAGGTGAACCGTTACTTGATAAGTTCATGTGGTCGGATCCTACTACTATCCAGTTTATCCAAGCACCTATTTCTGAGCCGGACTGCCTTCTTCTGCCGCTACCAAATTGTGACCAGCAGAAAAGAAGGGTTTGATGTTGGCACTGGTCCTGATCGGAGTTGCAGAAACTGGCATGTCCCAACCTGCAGATTGTGCCTAGCAACACCCATCGGAAATTGTGTGCTTGTGCATAACAACATTGGAATCCTTTGTTGGGCAGCAATATTCATAGACCGGGATGATATTATGATAACAATTTCCTAGCAGCAATGCATTGATCAAAGGCCAAGGCGCAGGACGTGAACGTCTGCTGCTCTCAGCTTGCAACACCCAGACGGCCAGGGCCAGACCACCTTATTCATATCTACACTGCCGCGCACGCACGGCTGATCGAATCCAGCCGTCGATGTCGTGTCATGTCATCGATCACACGACGCGGCGGCAGATGGTGACGCCGTCGGCGACGGCGAGCTGGCAGACCTCGACGCGCGGGTCCGCTGCGAGGCGAGCGTTGAGGTCGCGGACAGCGGCGGAGAAGCGGCGGTCCCGGTCCGACATCGGCGCGTCGGGCGGCAGCGCCACGGTGCCGTCCCACAGCGTGTTGTCGTACACGATGGCGCCGCCGAGGCGCACCAGGCGGAGCAGCTGCTCGTGGTAGCGCACGTAGTTGGGCTTGTCGGCGTCCACGAACGCGAAGTCGAAGGCGCCGTGGTTGGCGTCGTCGGCGAGCAGTGCGTCCAGGCGCTCCAGCGCGGGGCCCTCCAGGAAGTCCACCTTGTGCGCCACCCCGGCCTTCTCGATGAAGGGGCGACCGATGTCGTAGTACTCGCGGCTCACGTCGATGGCGATCACCTTCCCGTCGTCGGGCAGCGCGAGCGCCGTGGCCAGCAGCGAGCAGCCGGTGAAGACGCCCACCTCGATGGCGTTCCTGGCGCCGCTCAGCTTGATCAGCATCCGCAGCAGCTGCGCCTCGTCCGGGGGCGTCGCCATGTACCTCCTGCAATGTGCGATCGCACACACACACAGGTTACAGTCTTACAGAGCGAGAAGAAGAGCAGGAGCTCTGCATAAAGCTGCGTCGGCGGCCGGGGCAGCACGTACGTACCGCTCGTGCTTGTCCGTGAGGAGGCGCAGCTCGCGCATGCACTCCGGCTCGTTCGGCAGCACCGTCGTGTCCAGGATGTACTGCACGCACGCACGCACGCAAGGCGATCGGCCGCCGGCGACGACGTCACGTCAGTGCCATGATCATTCGGTCGGCGATCTTAATTGTACTGGTTGTCGGCTTGTCGCGTGATTATATTACCTTGTACAGGGCTTGGCTCTTGAGCAGCGTCTTGTTGCTGCTGTCGGTGTTGCTGTGGACGTCCGGGATGCTGCCGCCGCCGCCGGTCGCCATGCCAGGATCCATCGCCGCCTCCCCCAGCTATACCCGGCCCTGCTAACCCAATGCCTTGCTATCAATGCTGTGTATATATAAAACCTTATCGCCGTCGATAGGAATGGTGTGCTGGATGCCACAATCTCCTTGGCTCCCATTTTAAAATCTTGGTCTCTTTGGGTGTGCAATGAATATAGAGGTGGGACTTGGGCCGTGCCGTGCCGGCACGCCACGACCCTCTCATGATTCGTGCCGCTTTGGGTCGTGTTCTTAAGGCACGGGAGGCATGTCGGGCACGGTGAATCTTTTCTTCGGTCCAAGCACGGCCCATGGCACGCTCTCGGGTCGTGCCGGCCCAAGCACGGCCCTCAAAATATCCTCTACTATTTTTCTTTTTTCGCTCGTGATATGAAATATATATATATCTTGTATGTACTATTTTAATGAAAGTTTTAATGATTTCCATAATCCATTCAAGAATTAGATGAGAGATAGTATAGCAAATGTTAGAAAATTCCATTGTATAGTCGTAGAAGTGTGTACGTGCTATTTTCGTGCCGTGCCGGCACAAGCACGGCCCAAAATGCGGACCGGGCCTTGTAGCCCGTCGTGCCGAGATTCTGTGCACGGCACGATCCTCATGTTCATGTCGTGCCGGCATGGCCCAAAATATTTCATGCCGTACCGTGCTTCAGACTGTGCCATAATCCGCCCTCAAATGGCACAACCCAAGTCTCAACTCTAGTGCGCGCTACGCGCCCTACTCCACTAGTAGTCTATGTATCGATAATGATGATTTCTCCATTAGAAAAAGGGTAATGATGCCTCAAACTTGAACGTGTTTAGTAGCTAGGCCTGGGCGTTCGTTTAGAACGAACTGAAATGATCGGTTCCTCAGTTTTTATGAAACTTCGGTTACCAGAAACCGTGATCTGATCGGTTACTTAGAAATGTCAAGACTGGGGAATTCGGTCTCGGGTAGTTCGGTTTCGGTCCCGGTCACGACTGAACTACCCGACCCTTTTTGTTTCCAGTCAATTCACACATTCAAGAATCAAGAACAACACACAAAGAGGACCAAATCAGCACAAATCAACAAAAAATTAGTGAGGCATGTATGTAGTCTCTGCATGAACGAATCACTTTCAAGCCAAATCACAGCACATATCAACAAAAAAGAAGCACTTGAAGGAGATCTGGGCGCATCGTCCTCAACTCCTTGTTGTCAGTGTTGTGTATATATAAAACCTTAACGTCGTCGATAGAAATGGTGTGCTGGATGCCACAAACTTCTTGGCTCAAATTTTAAGGGCGTCCGCAACGGTAATAGCCAGTACTATCTACATAGTTAGCTAATGTGGAGGTGAGAGAAAAGAAATAAAACTATTTAACACTGCTAGACCCACATGCTCCTCTCACATGATCTTGGAATACATGAAATAGATAAGCTATTTGCTCGTAGCTAGTCACTACTTTCTTTCCTACTTTTTGCTTGCCACGTCATATCTAGCTAACCAAATAGCTAGTTGTTGAGAACGCCCTAAAAGCTTGGTCTCTTTGGGTGCTCGCTACACGCCCTACTCCACTAGTCCTCTATGTATAGATAATGATGATTTCTCCGTTAGAAAAAGGTAAGAATGCTTCGAACTTGGACGTGTTTGGTAGCACTCCGTGAGCAGCTTCGCATGAGCGCCAACCAAACGCCCTCCGGCTGCTCCGTTTTGTTAGAATAGATCTCAACCGAATTGGCCCAACGGCCAATTCGGACCCTTTGACCACGCCCTGATCGGGGGTGCTCAGCCACACAAGGCTGGTGGCCCCCCGTCGCGCAGGCTATATATAGAAGGTGGGGGCCAGAGCTCACTTCACGAGGTTGAACGTCGCCACACCCCACTGACCTCCCTAGTCCGATCGAGAGGGACGCCTGCCAGCGACGGGAAGTTCATCGCCGCTCCATCTCCTCCAACCCGTATGGTCAGGCACTTCTACTACTCCTCCACTCTGTCTCTCTCCCTCTCTTTCTCTGGATCTATGAACATCATGTCGTTATTTACACCAAACGTATGTATCTACTCACTGAACCACACCTAGAATGATCTAAAGAATTCAACACGTTTCAGTGGAGAATCCCCATGAATCATGTTGAGAGAAGTGAGGAGAGATTGGAGAAGCTGAAAATAATAGCTTTGGGCACTCTCTTGATACCTTAGGTCTGGCCAATAGGAGATGCTCAATTTGCCCTGAAGAGGCAAGGCCGGCGTGGCGTAGCGCGACGGCGGCGATGCGGGCCGGGAGAGGAGCTCTGGCCACTTAGGGCCGCACCTGCTCGTGGATCAGTAGCGATGTGAACATCGATGCATCAGGCATCGTGGATCCTGGGTGTGCTCTTCTTGGCCTCCGGTGTGGGGCTCGTGCTCTTCTTGGGCTTTGGTGCGGGGCTCCTCCTCTGCGTGGCCGTGTGGGAAGGAATAAAAGACGGAGAGAGAAAAGGAAAAAAAGGTATGATGGACATTTTACTCTTTTTGACAGTTAGGAGAAGCTATTTTACCGAACATTTTTCTAACAAGTAAAGCTAAATCTAAAAAAAAAAAAACTGTTTCACCGGAGAAGCTAGGCCCAGTTCGCTTGAACTTATCAGTCATGAAACAGTGTTTTTCTTTCACAATAAATCAGTTTCAGCCGGCTTATCAGCCAAACAGCTTATAGAGCTAGAGCTATTTTAGCTGGAGCTAAAGCTCTACCAAACACGTCCATAATATGTTCATGTTTAAGAAAGCACAAGACCATGTTTGTTATTCCCTGGACTCATCGAAAGTCCGCATAGATATTTTTGGACATGTTGGTAGTATCTGATTCTTTTTTTCTTAATGATGAGGGGTGGGGGTTGTAGATACCTGAACTTGCACATGTGATTTGCCGTCCTAGGTGTCTCCCTCTATGCCAAATAAAGAAATTCAAAATTGAATTGTTGGTACAACGACTACATATGTAAGTGAATTCACAATCTAGATACTACCAAAAGGAAATATTGTGAATTCAAATTCGAATGCAAAGGAGAACTTTATAGCTGACTAATGACTACACCCAACATCTTTTTGGTACACTAAGCAAAGTCTAGAAAGGTAATTCTGAATCAATGGATGTTTCATAAGCACATGTGTCTCGCTGTCAGCGAGCAAGCACGTTGAGCCTTCCTTAAACTTGTTATAGTTGACTTAACCCTTCCACTCCTTTTAGAAGATGAGGGAGAAACCTTTTATCTGAACTTTTTTCAGATTATTAATCTGAGAATTATGCAAATTTGAAAAAAATGGATTTTTTTTAAAAATTACTTTGCTACGACTTTAATCAAACCCCCAGATGGGCTCTTCCCCATATAGCGCCAGCCAAAGAACAGGGTCCCCATGGGATCAAGTCCAGTAGACCTACAACTAAAAAACAATATCGTTAAACCTTGAGCACCCATGTAAAATCGATAACTAAACCTTGGTGGGTGAACTATAACCTGACCAACTGAGCCTGATCGATGTTTTGGTTGGGGACATACTTAGCTTTATCAGATGATCTAAGATGGACATGGGTTTTTTTTTTGTCCTTGAGGGCGCATGCTCTCCTACTACTGCATCGTTCGATGTGCACTGAGTTGCGTGCACAGTAGGAGCGATCAAGGGCAAATTTTACTTTCCCGACAATCTAACAAAGGAGGTTTATTTTCAAACTCAATAAATATACGTTTTTTTTGCGCATCCCTCACAAGGACGCATCGCTGTGGCGAGTGCATCCAAAGTCTTCGTCTGCCTTGATCTTCATGTGTACATATACTATGGTCGTTGTTCCGTCATTTCATACTAGTATAGTATACACCTATACACAGTGGCGGGTCCGAGATAAAAATCTACCTATGGCGAAATTTGTACTCCTAATTTGTGTGACGGAACAATCATATAGAAAATAAAAGATAACGTTGTGGCAAAATATCGATATATGTGTCATAAACCATGTTACAATCTTATAAATAGGGTTCTAATTATATTAGAGAATACTTGGACACGAAATCATACAAAAGTATCTCTTCAAGCCTACAACTACCATTTTACTATGGTGTAAATCGAAGTTTAAACTATCAGCTAGTTGCCGGACTACGACAGCAAGGGGAATCAAATTCGCTATTAGATGGCTCAATTTCACCTACCCTTGCTGTAGAAAAATCGTTGTTGTCGATCCTAGGCGGGGCCCTGGTAGAGATCAAGATCAAGCAGCAGCCTTGGTGGAGCAATCACTGATTAGATCTAAGCTCAGGCTGCAGAGGCCGTTCAACGCCGTGGTCGCCACCGACGCGCGTCGAGGCCGAGCAGCTCCCCCTGCCCGTCGCCGACGGCATCACGCTCTGCCGCCGCATCGTCTGATGTGATCCTCGGTGTGTTTCTTCTCCACGCGTTTCTTACTGAATGTATGTAGCCGATCCAGACATGAGGTGGCCAGCAGCACATGGTCCGGCACACGACACGACACGACACGAGCCGCCGCCGGTGCGCCGTGCGCAAAAACAGTTGAGCTGACAGGTCCCTAATCCGACCCGCCGCCGGCTTCTTTGCTCTACTACTTCGCCTTGACTCTGTCTCTCTCCCTAATCCCCACTGCCTCTGCCTGCCATGGTGATAAGGACGGCCGGATCGGACAAGTGTGATTGCCCAAGTGGTCGATCAGTCCATCGCGCTCGCAAGGGCAACAAGGTGCCGCAAAAACAACTGGACTCTGTCCGGCTCCTTTTCTTCTCCCAGTTTCATGGGCCACGAACGCTCCGGCGCAATAACGACCCATATGAGTTTCTTTGCGGCCCGATCACCCCGTTCAAAGAAATCCACCTCTTTGGCCATATCGTGTCCTAACAGGCTAACATGATAATTGATACCGCATATAGGAGGCAAAAACAACGACCTGTTTAGTTTTGTACCATACCGCCACGGGAGAAGAGTTGTACCACATAGGAGGCAATAAAACTACCCAAGGACAATCGATGCAACTCATACCTTTCTCGGCCTTTTGGCTAAGATTAAGTGTAGTATCTGTTCTTATCAGTTTAATATCTGATATTGTGAGGCACCGCTTCACAATGATATAAACTTATTTTTTTGTGGGGAAGGAATCACAATAGTGGCTTAGCCACTTGGGTTCCTTGGGCGTCGCTAAGTGTTGCACTATAGCTTGAGCTTGGCGCACCCCAACCAAATCAATTTTCAACATTTTTGTGTTTAGTATATATAGTATTTTGTGTGTTTGGTATTGGTATTAGTAAATAGTGATTGTGGTTTATACATTATATAGATAGAAATTAACGGTTAAAAGTATGGCATTGATGACCACAATTCAAATTGCTGTTTATATTTTGAAAATGCAATAGTGTTCTCTCTGCGTTTGGTAATTTTTTGTTTGTTTGGTGGAGCATCTAATCTAATCTAAATACATGAGTTATGGACAGCCCACTGACGGCCTGTGGTAGTTCCCATTCCTAGGCCGTTCGAAGAAACAGACTGTTAACGCTTTAGACTTTTAGATATACCATTATTACTAGTTTTATAAAATATATAAGTGTCATTTGAGACGTATGAATTTCACATCAACCCTATAGAAATTTCATAAACATGAGTTAATTTTCACATTAAAAATATAGGAAATGATAAAAAAACCACATTCTAAAGGAAGGCCCCATTTGGAACGCGGAAATTTTTCTCGTTTCCGGCATTTTTTTTATGAAAATAAACTGTTTCTTGTGAATTAATTGTATAATTCCTGCATTCCAAAGGGGCCTTAGTTTGAACATACGTAGATTTTTTTTAAAAAAAAACAAAGTAGCACAAGGCGGTGATTATTTCTATAGAGAAGAAGGTACAACCCCCTAAGGACAAAGAAAAATAAAAACTATTAATAACAATGGATCAGCCATAGTTTCTTTGCCCCTGCTAGGGCCAAGCTCTAGCTTCTTCCTCGATTTTTTTTTTAATTTTTCCGAAGAGCGTAATGGCGGACAGCTCTTTGTGTTGGAACACACTCTTTGATTTCGTTCTTTCCTTCTATATCTCCCAATCCACTAGAATAATGAGAGTTCTCAAAGCTTTTTTTTTCCACACATTATGTGTGTGTGCTTGGTTAATTAGTCCACCAAGCGTGTATTCACTATATGATTTGAGACCCAGTCCGCTAACGAACATACGTAAATAATATATACAAATTTATCATGAACAAACCTTTAAGTTGTCATACTTTTATAAGCAAAAATTCTCATACTTGTTAGATAGTATAATGGTGATACAGTTCGAGAAGATGGAGGCTAAAGTTAAAACCCAAAAACCACTGCACGTGTCTTTAACTAAACGCTGACGCACACAAACTTAGGTTTGCCAAATGAAACGACGTCGACGTGTTCGTGTTGTGTCCATATATATATATATATATATATATATATATATATATATATATATATATATATATATATATATATATATATATATATATCCCATGGCCATATATATGCATGCATTTATGTCGCTGGTCATTCTGCTGCCGGGAGATATAAATCCCTTCTGGACTCGTGATAATACACCTATACATATATAGATATATAGGCAATGAGTTTTTTTGTATAACAATATAGGCGATGACGTGAACAAGATTCTTGGCTAGCTAGCCATGTGCTCCTCTTACGAGGCTGCTCTCTAGCTCCATGGTCGTCTGCCTCCTCCTCTGAATCTTCTCGCCAGGGCTGCCAGACTCATATCCTTACTACAAATACAAATAAACACCGCACATCATCAGAAACTCACAAGTCACAACTCGTCGATCGCGCACAAGCGTTGCGTGGTTGCAACTGCCAAGCGTGAGTATCCAGCAACCAACAGCTTCAGTTGCGTGCAATGGCCCGCCGCAGCTGACCGCTCCTCACGCTCGCCGTCGTTCTGCTCCTCTCCGCGCCGCCACTGGCGGCAAGCTCCCCACGACTGTTGTGGGCGGCCATGAGCACACGCGCATGCGCTCGCATGTCCGGCCGATGATCCCATCACCACTGTGTCAAAAAAGCAGGTTAGTGACACATCTAGACAGTCATTAGTGAGGCAGCATATGGCAACCCAAAAGAAAATATTGGGATTTTTTTTTGTGGAATCAGCACCCACATGCTGGAATCCAAGAGGTAAGAAGAAGAACCAGAGCTGGAGATATACTAACGGAAATGTCATCAGTGACCACAACGGCAAAATGGGTTTACGGAGGTGGGTAAAGCAACCGCCTTCGTCGAAAGGTCTGCAATAGTGCAGACTTAAGGACGCGGGCGCTTTGCCCACCTCCGTTAATCCTTTAATGCAAACGGTCCAAATGTCCGCCAGTGTTAATCGATTTAAAAAATAAAAAGAAGCTCGAGCAAGCAAGCCCAATCGAGCCCGCTGCCATCATGTCTGCACCGCCGCCGCTGTGTCCGTTGGAGGAGGCCTGCAGGACGCAGGATGCCGACCGTCAGAGAAAGGAGATCGTAGGACATGTGTCTTTGTGGTGACTTTTTTAATCGCCACTAGTCACCATAAATACTTGCCTGACAAATACTCGAGTGATGATTTTTCATTCCCCACAAATGGCCATACTCATTAGTGACTAATTATGGGAATTAATGGCAAAAATAAACTTTGCCACAATATTCTCTCACTTGTTTTGTGGCAACACATAATTTTGCCACTGATAAACATCATACTAGCTAGAAAATTTTATTTTTTCACATATAACTTATTAAAATAGTGGCAAAACATTTTAGTGGCAAAATTATTAGTAACATATTATTTGTTACTAATAATTGGTATAATTGTGATGAAAATTAGTTTTGCCATAAATAGTATGGGAATTAGTGGCAAAATAAAATGTCGCCACATCATTTTATCACTAATGCTCAGTTTCTCTGTAGTCACCTGAAGGCTAGAGATAGCACATGAGTGGAACCAAGTGCTAACCAGAATCAAGGTAGCTGGAGTTTGGGGAAAAAAGTTACGCAAAATCTAGAAGGCCTTCAATAGGGAAGACGTAGAAAAGGTTGAAGGGGAAAAAAAAGATGGAGGAGCACGCAGGTTTATCAGTAGCCAAGAAGAACCCAAATCGACGAATCATAGAAAACGCTAATTATTGATGGAAAACGTTCTCAAAAGGAGGGAAATCCACAACACCAGAAACCCTAGAGTCCGAGAAAGAAGCATTATTGATGAAAGGGGAAAATCCACAGCATCAGAATCCCTACGAGTATACACAAAAGTGTAAACAGCATGGGAAAACCAAATCATACACGAAAAAATTATTATTTGCTCAGCCATGAAAGAGACAACGGACATATGGACACCTCCAATGGCTAGGAAACGCGACAGTTCATCTGACGGTAAATCTGGCCACCAGAGAATCTCATCAAGCGGAAGTGGCACCTATGTTAGAAGCAGCCGAACAGCAAGAACAGCATGCTGATCAGATCCTGGTGGAGGTTCAGCCTGAAGAAAACCCGCCGGAAGGAGCACCTATACTAGAAGCAGCTGAACAGCAAGCACAGGCACATCTGCAGGGAGAGCCACATCTGCCGGCAGATCCAGCGCCACCGGTCGCAGACTTCGTACAGCTTATGATAGCACCGCAGCCGGCGCCAATCATCAATGAGCTCCCACCACCAGCACCAATTGCTAAGGAGCACCCAGAAGGAGTAGCAGACTCAAGAAGATGCCGCCCAACCTGACACCGGTACAGCGCGCCCAAGCAGTCCTTCGGCAGAAGCTGGACCTCATGGAAACTGCGGGAGCAACCAGAGAGGATCAGCAGCAGCTGTTCATCAAGATGTTCAAGGATCCATTGCCTGCAATGGCGGTTGCGGCAGTGGAAGAATTGCTTGAGGCCAATGCTGGGCCTTGAGCAAAATTTCTGCTCCTTGTATCCACCGTTGCATGGTTCCCCATGTTCCAAGCTATCCTAGTTAGTCAAGTTAGCAATGGCATACTACATCAATGGTGGAAGGAATCGGGACCCATCGGATGAAATGTCGGCCTCACGATGTTCATGTCCTCGATGATGATCACAGGCGGGGGAGGAGGTGATGGAAACATCATTTAAAAATGTAATGTAATGTAATGGAACCACCAGTCATTCTGCATGCAGTTTGTTTGGAAAGAAGCTAAGCAAGACGAACATTTTAGGAAAATGTTAGTTAGTTACCTAAAGGAGCTGCTTCTTGTTGTTGGTTCCTGCCAAAGCAGCATGTGCGAATACGCTCAAAGGTGCCGCCGCCCCTGCCTGAAATTTGAATGATTTTAGATTAACAGTAGGAAAATTTACATACACATACACGTCCAATATATAATGTACGTTTTTTTTCAAAAGGCGGCAAAAGGTTTCACAAGAAAAGAGAAAAAAAAGCAGTTTTACAGGATTAGGTTCGAGCCATTGCTCGCCACTTTGACCCGCAGGTCAGCCACCCTACTCTGTACACTACTCGACAACATAAAGATACACCCCTAAAAAACGAAAAAACATGTTTCAAACCTTTACCACTGCCTCCCTATCGTGAGGACCCATCCCTATACATAGAAGATAGGATAGATATGAAGAAAAAATCTTTCAACTCGATGAGATCTATGCTGGGGCTGTGGCCAGATTTGTGTATGTAGTAGCACCGTCCGCCTCCGGCACCGGCAACGACTAGATGAGCAAGCAGCGACAGTTTTTTTTATATAGTGGTAGCATAGCACTGGTCGCACGTGAGTGGTCGCGGAGGCGACGTATACGTACGTACGTACGCACGCACGCACGCACTGGGCCACTGGCCGTATCAACGTCAAGCACGGGTACGTACGTATGTGGCCGTATCGACGAGACAGCGCGCTGACCCGTCTTTTTGCGTACAGGCATGCATGCATATGCATGTGGCCGCTGCATCATTCTTAGCGGGCAGGGGCAGGGGTATGTACATCATTGTTTCAGTGTAGTAGACGATGTAGGCTTTGTTGCTTGTACATGCAGGCCGACGGAACCTTGTCGGCTGCTGGATAACCGATAGGTTCCTGTCGGCACTCCAGGAGCCAATAGGGACTGCTGGCTGTGGCCCTGTCATCAGGGGCTATCTGTGTATCCATGGAAGAGAGGAAGAAAAATCTTGTTAAACTCGTATGGGATTCTCGCTCTCGGCAGATTTGTACTCCTAACTATAGTGGTCCCTCCGGCAACGATGACGAGATGAGCGGAGCAGCGACAGCTTTTATGGTAGCACTGGTTGCACACGGCCACGCGAGCGGTCACGGACTCACGGTCACGGAACATGTCGCAGCGGTACTCTACTTGGGCCCAGTTTAGTTTGCAAAAAATTTTACAAAATTTTTCACATTCCCCGTCACATCGAATCTTTGAACGCATGCATGAAACATTAAATATAAATAAAAAATAAAACTAATTACACAGTTTAGACGAAATCCACGAGACGAATCTTTTAAGCCTAATTAGACTATAATTGGACATTATTTGCCAAATAACAACGAAAATGCTACCGTGCTCATTTTACCAAAAAATTTGGAACTAAACGGGGCCTTGCTTTGATTGCAACAGCGATAGTACATGTACGTACGCACGCGTTCCTGGCCACCCGTAATCGGCGACAACGACGGGGTAAGTGTACTCTGTACGTATACCGTCCTGTTCGCTTGTCTTATAAATTATACTTTTTTAATTAACAAATAATGTTTTTCTTTTCCAACGACTTAGTGAATAGTAATTTCAGTCGTAACTTTTCAGCCGAGCGAAAATTAATGGTACGTAACCAAGCCGTGTTGCCTGTTGCGTGCTTGCATGCATGTGGGCGCGCTCTACTACGATAGCTAGCTAGTATATATCATGTAGGCTTTGCAGTAACTTTGTATCTACTCATTTCGTTTAGAAAAGAATGTAATTATAGGAAACGTATCGGTCAAACTAGCTCAACTTTAACCAAATTTATAGAAAATAATATTAGCATTTATATCTCCAAATAAATTTATTATGAAAATATATTCTATGACTATTCCGATGATACTTATTTTGTTTCATGAGTGTTAGTATTTTTTTTATAATTTCAGTCAACGTTTGAATTGTTTGATTTCTCGGGATGTGAGAATTACATTATTTTATGAACGAATGGAGTACCAGACCTATAGCTAGCTAGCTAGTATAGCATGTTGGAAGGTGGGGCAAGGACGACCATCTTTATTTATGTGGACATTAATTGTACTGTCACCTAAGCATTTTGCTGATGTGGGGTACTTCTTGAGTTGAAAGCCTTTTAGTCGGATTGAATTGAGGGGTCTCACCGTATATTTCCATTATTTTTCTATGCAACCAGAGCTCATCAAAATGATTAGTCCCTAAATTGCTTTGTCATTAATACACCAAAACCCAAATTAGGGGCCCAAATGCACGCCTAGAGTGTTGTTATTCCTTTAGTTTAAGCTTCACACCTCAATTACTTATGCGACCATTGTCTACTGCAATAATGTAAGTGTTGTCTATAAGGCTCACAATCCTTCACCATCGCAACAAAAGCATATTGAGATCAACATCACTTCGTTTGCGAGAAGGTAGCTTTAGGACAAGTTTGAGTGTTGTATGCCCCCTCCTCTCACCAATTCGCAAACATCATGACCAAAGGTATGCTTGTACATTTGTTATATGAGTTTAGGCCAGTTTTTGCGTTTGCGATCCTCCTGCTTAGACTAGTAGTGTGGTGTAACACCCTAGGCCCGGCACACGGCCCTGGCCCACATTCTGGCGGGGGTGGGCCCTACATAGCAACCCACTTAATAAACACAAATAAAGTTCACGTACTCAAGTTGTATTCGGCTGCCTAGTGTTGCATATGGCCCCTATATATATAGAGATATGTAGGCTTGATTTATTTGCTTCACTCTTCTATTAGAAGTTTTTTAAAATAATAATTTTTAATGAATAATTGCAAATATAGAAGCTGTTATACAAAAAGTGTAGATATAACATCCTGTCGGCCACTGGGAAGCCGACAGGGATCTTGTCGGCCTCTGGACGGCCGACAGGTCTGATGTCGGTACCTCTGCAGCCGATAGGGTCGACGAGGCAGCCGATGCCGGACTGATAGCAGACCTGTTGGCACCTGGAGCGCCGACAGGCCCTATCGGCTTTAGGAAGGCGGACGACAGGCCTGTCGGCCATCCAGCGCTCGTTTACACTATTTCAAGCTTTATTTAGTGGCGAAGTTAGTTATGTGTCAAAGACCTGGAACTCACTAAGGTCTACCCCTCTGTAACAGAACTGACCAATTATACGAAATTAAGTAAGAAAATCACCCGCCAAAGTAGATAATTTATCCAACTTAAGCCCGTATAACCCGGTAGTCCGTGAAATCACGACGGATTTCAAACCAACCAACATACAAACCAAGATCGTACAAGTTTAGCAATCATCGTCACATATTACATAAAGTTCGCAACCACAATTGAATACATCGGAGTTTAGAACATAAGTTATTACAAACCAAGTTCGAAATAAAGTAGCAGAAGCAAATAGTTTCATAACACACACCCTTAATTCAAATACAGTGTCAGAAGATAGTCACTTTCCACAAAAACATTAGGTAAGACATACGGAGTGACCATTGCCCTCGGTCCTAGTTGTCACCCATCGCCGGATACAGATAGTTGACACAATAGTCGTAGTACATCTGATCATCTGCAACAACAATGGGAACAACGCCCTGAGTATAAGAAAGTACTCAGCTAGACTTACCCATCTTAAACCAAAATAAAGTGACACCAAGGATTATGCAAGGCTTACTTTAGTGCGCTAGCTGACTCATTTGCGAAAAACGTAAGCTATCCTGACTAAACCATTTTAAGTCATTTGCCTCAGGTTTATTATAACTTATCTATCTAGGTAAGCACCTATACTATAGCAATCACTTGATTAACCGATAACATCCTGTTACCACTCGAATTTAGAATTTCCAACATCATTCATATAACAATAAGTGTTCCATCATCATTACTACGATGCCGTAATTCAAGTCAAGTGCTCACTATCCAGGAGCGATGGCGATTCATAACCAGCTGGTGATTTATTCCTCACACAAACCACACTCACCGATCAAGTGAGCTACAGATCACCAATGACAAAGTGGTTTATCTTAGCGTGCTAGCCGCTGCTTCATTTCGTATAGCGATAACACTTTCTCTTTCTTAGTGCTCCACCCCGCGGGGAACTCTGGTTGCGCTTTGGTTGGCTTTCTCTTTTTTTCTATATTCTCTAACTTGACTCAGCTTGACCTACTTGACTCAACGGTTAGAGTATCGCTTTCATACGGCGAGAGTCATTGGTTCAAATCCAATAGTAGGTAAAACCGGCCCCCCGCTTTTGCCAGCATGACAGCAAGTGCAGACTGGCATCAAGGAGTCGAATGACCAAAGCTGCTTTGATATACTACATACATATTGAGATGTACTTAATTGACAAAGATGAAATCCACTTTTTCCAATCGAAGTATCCCAGCTTCTTGCCACCTTTCCCACTAACCATGATGTTTTCAAATAGCAGAGCCGGGTCACTGCCTAGCCTATAATTAGAAGTAGGCTCCGTTCGTCGATTTATTCAAAATACTTATTTGGAATGGATCCTGTTATCTCTTCTTGAACCATAACAGACTAGTATTATTATTTGATCATTGAATCGTTTATTTCTCTTGAAAGCGGTTTCATTTTTTACAGACGTCTTTTTTTAGGAGGTCGACATCCATTATGCGGCATAGGTGTTACATCGCGTATACAACTTAACCGTACACCACTTTTAGCAATGGCTCGTAATGCGGCATCTCTTCCGCTACCAACACCTTTTACCATAACTTCTGCTCGTTGCAAACCCACTGTACGAAGTTCTCCTTGAGTTTCTTTTATAGTAGGAAGTTCTCCAAAAGTATGAAAGGCTGGAGGGCTTTGTACCAACCATTCTAGTGTGGTTGGATTCTGCTCAACAGCCCAAGGACTTTCCACACATCTTTTGTTCTTTCCACTGCTTGAAGTGATTGCGACAACTACGAAGAAACGACGAATCCCAACTACGGATATATAAGAACTGAAACTGCTCAGAGCATTCCATCCGGCGTAAGCATCTGGATAATCTGGAATGCGACGACGAGATGTGAGGAGAAATGGAGACTTCTCCCCATATCTGGTCTAATCCATACTTTTCTTTAAAGTCTCTAGTGGGTGCGAGCGGCTCCCGCACCGGGTCGGGTCTGTAGTCTGTCGTTTTGACCAAAAGATGAAGTTTGGTTAAGTCCTCCAAATGAGTCCATTCGCCTCTTCTGAAGGTGGGAGAAAAGATCAAACTGATTATTGATCAAAATTAGGGTTTGAAACTTAGGTAATTAACTTCTTCTGCTTAACCCAAGAAGAAATTGGATTGATTTTTGAGAAATCGAATTCAGTTAATATAGGGCTTCCAGGTAAACATCGTGGGGTAACAATCATGGACCGCACTACCCAGGGACCGCCCGACTGCTAGGACGCACCTTGGGCTCACTATTCGCATCCCCGTCTAACCCCCTTCGTCACCAGTCTGCCAATCCGAGTTTACCCCGGCCCGAAAAGTGCCACTAGCTTTACAGTCGAAAGGTACTTTATTCGGTCAGCTAAATGTGAGGCATGCATTCAACATGACAAGAGGAACAAGCAACGATCGGTCCTTAACCGACACAGACGGAAAACTACTAGCACCCCAGAACCCTGTCTGGTTGCCTCCAACTTTTCCATCCGGTCTCCAGTTATCCATCAACACATGGTTATTTCCCGGATATCGTCTATTCCATAGCTAAAACATTCTAGTAACCACCTATCATTTCAGGTGACTGGAATTCACCGATCGCTATCGGTCTAAGCAGGGCTAAGCAGTATTCGACCCAAAACTTTCGTAGGTAATAATGTGGCAAGGATAATAATATATGCAACAATGATTTCACTCAACTCCTATACTTAATGCACAATTTATAAACTCATATAAATATAGATAAGGAATCGTTTTTGTAAAGTAGGAGACTTAGAATGCTCCGGGGCTTGCCTCGTTCGAAGGAACTGGGTTGGTGGTCCACACACTCAGGTAGATCCACATCTTGCTTGTCTACCTTGGACACCTCCTGTGCCTGAGCTTCTTATGGTTCGGACCCGGTCTGCTCCTCCTGAACTACTACTGGCAACTCCTTCTGCGATCCTGTATGATGCAAGTGCATAAGTAAACATGTGAATCGTGCATCGGATGTGGTGGTATGTGATGATCATGATGGCATGATATGCAGATGAACACATTAAAACATATAGTAAAGATTAGGGATAAAACCTTTCTACAAGGTAGTCAACATCATCCAAGAACATGTACTACAAGCACATGTCATCTACTACATTTTCTTCTGCTAACAATTCTCGTCTACTTTTACACCAACTAACATATAGCCACAACCTAAGTGTTATTACACTTTTACAAACACAACCACATTAACTTATCAAGCAACACCAGCAAGTGATTTGGTGCTTCAAAGATACACCAAAGCTTTATTATTAAACTAAATCTACATAAAGAAGATTACTCTATTTCTATTTAATCAAGGGTTACAACAGCAACATGGATTTCTGGTACATATACAAATCTACAAAAATTACAGTAGTATAGTATTACTCCAATTAGCATACCGTAAAATTTTCATGGAATTTGGATAAGTAAAACAGCCTACACAAAAATGACAAGCTATGGCATAAATATGAGCATGAAAATACTTTGTATTATGAAAAGTGTCAAACAATAGATTTATTATTTTTCCTAGGTTACACATAGTAAATCACCACTGTACAAAAATTATTACATGCATGTTTTATACAACTTTTGCCCTTTATCAAAAATAACAAAAATCAGCCATTACAAGCACTTGAACTACATCTTAAAATTTTTCTACAGAACATGTATGACATACATTTTTCATACAAAGTGCATCACATAAGAAGGCTAACAAGCTTGGAACCATATTTTTTTTGAGCTTCCTATGATTTACTATGCATTTCCTAAGAAAACAGCAATTATAATAATTAAATAAAACCCTACACAAAAGTATCACAAATTTGACATGAAATATTTTTAACTGGTGGATCTAGTGCTAAGAAACACAACAAAATTTGTCTCAATAATTTTGGAGCTAAATTTCTCAAGATAGGATTTTCTAAAGCATTTAAATAATTTCTGTAAATTCATTTTTCCTTTTAATTGAAAACCAGCCGGAACCACAACACTAGGTGCACTCGGGCTCGCTGTCACGCGGGACCCTTGGATCAACGGGGCCTACCCGTCAGCCGAAACCGAGCAGAGGCGGCGGTTGACCGGCTGCTTCTCGTCGACGGCGAGGTCGCCGGTGACGAGGTGACCACCACCACACTCGGCTCACTCGCGCGCACCCGTAGAGGTAATCCAATGAAGAAATGGCGGCGTAGAGCAAGCTTGGCTGCGGGGATGGCGGATGCGGCGGCGCGGATCAACGCCGGTGACCTAGCCAGGACTCGATGTCGTGTGAGAAGGGGCGGAGTAACTTCGCGGGGACGAGGAGGAGCTGCTGCCCGCGAAAAAGAAGGAGGAGGAGCGGAGCAGGGAGATTGGCGTGGCCGTGAACTCCGGTCAAATCCAGAGGACGCCGGCATGACATGCACGGCCAAAACGGCCCTCACCTTGGCGCGAAGGTGGTATGGAAGATGCGCAGCGTCGAGGCGGAGCTCGTGCCCTCGCTTGCGGGGGCTCGGTGCGAGTGGAGCGGTGAAGGCGAGCACGGCGGTGCCAATGGCGCGGTGGCCGCGCGGCTCCGCTACGGCTACTGCTGGCGTGAGCGGAGGAGGGCGAAGGAGGAAAAAGGGCGAGCAAGGAGGCTGAGCGTGGCGCAGGGCGTTTTGGCGAGCGGGGCGCGGGTGCGGGGGCCACTGAGCGCCACCTGGCGGCTGACACCGGCGTATGGTCGCCACGGGGCAGGCGGCCTCTGCCATGGTCCGGCGCGGAGCGGCGTGAGTGCGCGCGAGAGAGGGAGGGAGACGGGGTGGACGGGCCGGGCCGCTTGAGCTGGCGGGCCGAAAGCGGGGCGCCGGCCCAGTAACACTGGAAAATGCTTTTTCTTTTACTAATTTCAAATCCAAATTTTGGTAATAGTCACAAATTCACATTTTTCAAGTTGAAAATGGTATTTTCAAGACTTGACCCCAAAATAGAAGTTGTTCAAAATTTAATTCTCTACAACTTTGCTTTAGGACACATTTTGTAATTCCAAACAAATTTTGAAATGGAGATTCAAAGTCCATTTTGAGTCAAAATTCCTTTTTTTCAAAAATATTTTTAAAAGCACAATTTGGGAACATTTTGAATACAAAAGTTGCTCCAAAATTTATGCTAAATATTTCTAGGTGATTTGCACTAATGACTAAACATGTTTTAATAGCATACAAGCATGATCATGGCCAAAATTTGTATTTAAACAAGTACATGCAACATTCACGTTTCAATGCCATGTTTCACAAGTTTTATTTCACAGTTACTTACATTACATGTGATAATGAATGCAATATGATGCTCATGCGTGTGATTTGAAATGCTAATGCAATGCTTAACACCCAAGGTGTTACACCCTCCATCCCCATATCTTATTTCACTGTCACCATAGTAAATTATGAAAGGAACTAAATCGGTCAACATTCCTGGTCGCATCGTACAAAGTATCGTGTCAGTTAAACGAAGTACCATGCGAACTAAACAAAATAAACTAAAACAAAACTAACCCTAATAACAAACTACTAACAATACTAGCCATAATCCAAAAGTAACACGAAAAAATGCATATCCGATCCCTAACTAAAACTAAACCTGCTAACTAAAAATAACGTTGGCACAACTAACCCTAACCCTAAGTAAATCGAACCCCACAACCTAACTAAAAATAACTAACGACAGCTAAAACTAACCCTAAAAGACTAATCCTAAAAATCTAACTAAAAAAATTAATCTACAACTCAAACGAACCAAAAAAATAAACCCTAATCTACAACTAACCCTAATCCTAAAAACTAAATATACTAATTAATCTAACCCTATAAAACTAATTAATCTAACCTAATGTACGACTACAAACTAAATATACTAATTAATCTAACCCTAACCATATCTAACTAAACTAACAAATCTGAATAAACTAACTAAAAAACTGAAATCTAAATCTACAAAAAAACCTTACGTGCACAGCGCTAGGCCAGCAGGCGGCGCGCGGGCAGGGTGGGGGGCAGCGGTGGCACGCCCTCCACCGGATTCGGCGCCGTCCGGCATAGGAAGGCCGCCTGCGTGGCGGGGCGAGCGAGCAGCGGCGGCCGGCGGCGCCGCGGTGTGTGTGTGTGAGAGAGAGAGCGAGCACGAGCGAGAGGGAAGGAGGAAGATGTGCCGGCTAGATATTTTAGGACCTATCGGCTAGCAGATAGCCGACAGGGCCTTATCGGCCCCTGTGCGACCGGTAGTGCTATCGGCCCAATAGGACCCACTTTACCGTACGAGCTAGCCCGCTAGGGAGCCTTGTCGGCTGCTGGACGACCGATAGGGTCCTGTCGGCATTCCAGAAGCCGATAGGCCTACAGTCGGCTATCCAATTGCCGACAGGCTATTAGATTTGCAATTCTTTTTAATCAAATGCTACACTTGCAATTAATCATTAAAACAAATATTATTTAAAAAATTTCCTTTTTCTTAAATGAATGAAGCCCATTTTTCAAAGGTGAAAGGATCAAGATGCCCAAGAGGGGGGATGAATTGGGCTTTTCTAAAAATTAATTGCAAGAATTAAATCCTACGAGCCGGAATTCACCCCTAGTGCCTACTTGTGTTCCTATAGATTCTACCGGTAAAAGTTTTGCACCCTAAGTTTCAATCCTAGTCTAGCATGGCAATTCTAGGAAAGTAAACCAAGCAATGAAAGTAATACAAGAATGTAAATGCTTGAAAGTAAGGGGCAAGGAACAAGGCGATGTTTTTTCGAGGTATCGGAGAGTCGCCACTCCCCACTAGTCCTCGTTGGAGCACCCGCGCAAGGGTGTAGCTCCCCCTTGATCCGCGCAAGGATCAACTGCTCTCTACAGGCTGATTCTTCGACACTCCGTCGCGGTGAATCGCCCAAAACCGCTCACAAGATGAGTTGGGTCATCCACAAGCTCCGCCGGATGATCATCAAACTCCCAATCACCACCAAGCCGTCTAGGCGATGGCGATCACCAAGAGTAATAAGCTAGAACTCTCACTTGACCACAACGAGCCTAATGAGAAGATGGATGCACACTTGCTACTCTCTATTCACTAGTGAGGGACTCTCAAGATTTGATTCTCAAATCACAATCCTCACTAGAGCTCTTGCACTCCCTTGCACTCCAAAGGTGTTTCTTAGCTGAACAAATGAGCAAGAGACCTTTAAAAGAGGTGGAGGGGATGTATTTATATACCCCACAGTTAAATCCAACCGTTACCTGCCACCTCAGCAAAAAACGAGGTGATCGGACACGCCGGTCAACGTGACCGGACGCGCCGGTCGCTCGTAACGGTCAGAAACCTGAAATCCTGGCTGAGTGACCGGACGCGCCGATCAGGGGTGACCGGACGCGTTCGATCATGCAGGGAGCTTACTGTACTCTGACCTGACGCGTGACCGCGTCCGATCAGTAATGACCGGACGCGTCCGGTCGTCAGAGTACCTTACTGGAACGTGACCGGACGTGCCGATCACACCCCAGTCGCGTCCGATTAGGTGATTTCCCTCAAGTGACACGTGTCAGCCTGAACACTGCGTCCAGTCCTTGCAAGCACTGTTCGCCTACACGGCCGTGTAGGCCGTTTACACGGCGTGTAAACGCTACTCGATGGGTAACCGTGTAGGCTGATTAGCCGTGTAAAGCCGTGCAAAACCGTTTCGACCGTTTAAAAGTCCGTTTAAACGGCCGTGTATACCAACTTTTTGCCAAACGATGGGTGACCGACCGTTCACCGTTTAACGTTTAGGCTAACATTGCTTGCAAGGACCGCGTCCGGTCAACAGAGCTGAGACACAGTAGCGGTTTAGAACTAACCGGACGCATCCGGTCAAGCCAGACACCGCGTCTGGTCAAGGGAAAATATCTCTAAACACTCTGAAACGCGACGCAACTTGAGCCAAGTTGTTTCCAATTGAACTTTGAGCTATTCTAGAGCTACCTAGTGCTAAGTTTGATAAGTGTGCACCACACCTAAACATAAGACTCACCTAGGTCAAGCTACTCTCTCATGCCCCCCTTTATAGTATGGCTAAAAGAGAAAAACGAAGATCCTAACGACTATTCCGAATGTAACTCAACACCTTGACATCCAGAACTAACCGTCCTTAATCTTGACGTCACTCCTTTGAAAACCGAAACGATTTCCATCAAGGGGCATGAATATCATAGTGCCCAAAGCAGTTATCCACCCCATGACCTAACTTACCAAAATTTCTGCAAAACACACGTTAGTCATGGTAATAAAGTGTTGTCATCAATTGCCAAAACCAACTCTCAGGGCCTAGACGCTTTCAATCTCCCCCTTTTTGGTGATTGATGACAACACTAAGATTCAGAAGATAAGAGTTAGGTTTTCGAACATGCTTGGTTCACATAAGCAAAAAAGCAATAAGCCCAAGGGGTTAGGAATTGCTTATGTGCCCCAAGCCAACAGTGTGTACTCATAAGATAAACATAAAGCGTTAGTACACATAAAGACATAGCTCAAAAGAAATCGGAGTAAGACACAGAAGCACAACCTTATGAGCTATAACCAAACAAGTGACATGATTTAAAAAGGTGACTAGATAGACCACATAGACTCAAAGTATCTCACACGACCACATGTCACAAGATGCAAGTACTGGAATGTAAACATGATGCATGAATGTAGCACACAAATAAGAATGAAAACCCTCTATCAAAACTCCCCCTGAATCTACTCTCTCCCCCTTTGGCATCAACCGCCAAAAAACTAATCTAAGGATCTGACGGGGGAACAGACGGAGTCGAGTCGGGTGCCGAGGAGCGCGGAGTGATCACAAACTGAGAAGTATCTTCCTCGGACTCGGAGCTGTCAGGCTGACCCTCTGAAGAAGCACGCGGCTGTGAAGCGGTCTGGGTCTGAACAACAGGAGCAGGTACTGACGAAGAAGTAGCAACTAGTGGAGCAGTCTCTGTGACCTGAGCCTGAAGTGAGCCAACAGCTGGGGGATCTGTCAAGGCAACTAACGAAGGTACAGTCTCTGTAGTGCCCGTCCCTGTCATAGGAGGAACAGCTGCCTCTGAAGTGGACAACCCTGAAGAAGTAACTAGAGTAGTGTGCGAGGGCGTCGGCTGACCAGTCAACTCGCTGTAGGTGGCACTCAAGTCAGCAAACGGAGTGCCTGTCAGTAGGTGAGGGCGAGACTGGTCTGAAGGAGTGAACCCCGTCTGAATAGGTGTGTAGCTCGGGGACTGGAACGACTGTGGAACCTGCTGCTGTGGAGAGGTGAACAGAAAGCTCGGCTGTCCCTGACTCAAAGGTCCACTAGACTGTAATGTTGGAGTCAGGACAGATGCAGGAGGAGGTACCCCAACTGTAACCAAGTGACGCAGGAGCTCTAAGTACTGCTGCTAGTTTGCCTCTCGACCTGCTGACGTTGTATCTCAAGCTGCTGCCTCTAGAACTCATCATGTCGAGCCTGTATCTAAGAAAAAGCGGCGGCTGTGTCCTGAGCCTATCTCTGTATCTGAAGTTCCTGTCTCTCCTGTGCCTGGGTCAGCCTCTCAAGTATAGCCACCATGGCTAGGTCTGAGCGGGAGACTGAGCCAGAGCCACCGGCCTCATGGTCATGAGGCCGAGGAGACCGATACCTAGGGATGGACTGATAATCCTCATCAGTGCTGTCAGAGGCCTCATCCTCAACTGGATCAGCAGGCTGAGCATCTAGATCAGCAAGCTCTGCCTCAGCAAGACCCTCAACGGTCGTGTCCTGCTCAGTCGCTGTCTCTGGCACCTCAGGTCTCTCTCGCTGTCCTGGCGCTGGGGCCTGCTCTCTGGTGACAGAAGCCCATAGCTGACAGATATCATACTCTGGAAAGGCAGTGGTGGTGTCTGATATCTCAGCTCTAATCTCAGAAGGCAGCTCAAGTGAAGATCTGATGAGAAAGCATATCCAATGAGCATAGGGTAGCTGACGGTGTCCCTTGAAGCCTTCTGCCAAGGTGTCCTCCACATCACATAGCATAAGATCCCATATATCAAACGGTGTCTGTGAGAGAAGGTGGTGCACTACCCACAACTGCATCCGGGTCAGTCCCTCTCTGTAGCCCAGCCTCAGAAGAAGAGTACGTCTGACAATGGCATCCAAGACTCTGGCAAGAGGTGTCAAGCTGGCGGGTGTGCGACGAGACCCTTCGCCAAAAGGCACACGAAAGCAGGGTCGGATAAGATCAGTAGGGGGCACTGTCTCGCCGTGAGGGCGTCTAGGTGGAGCAGTCTGACCAAAGCACAGCTGATGTATCTTCGTGTCTGACGCTGGAAGTCTGAGAATCTCCCGCACTCTGGTGCTGTATAGTCTACGGTCACAGCCACAGAATGCAAAGTGAATAAACTCATGTGCCGGGTCAATCCATAGTGAGGCATAGAACTCCCTGACCCAAGTGCCAAAGTAAGCTCCTGTTCGTCCAAGAAAATCTGATAGGCCTGGAAGGAAAGACAGGTGTGGACGGAGCTGCTCACCCACTACCTCAACAAGAGCCTCAAGACGACAGACCCTTTAAGGTCTAAAAGCAATCCCGCTGTTGACATATGCTCTATAGAAATCCTCCTGTAGAGGTGTATAGAATCCCTCTGACGCTCTGGAATCCCTCACAGGTGGGAACCACCGGCTAACCTCAACGAACCTCAGGGCCTGCACCTGACGTGCTGTAGCTCCCCTCAAGTCAAAGTGCTCGACTGGGGGGTGTCCTCGAGCCCTGGGAGGTGGACGTGCTCCACGACGCTGGCCCTCTAGCCTAGGAGTCACCTGAGCTCGCGTACGTGTAGAGCGACGACGCGGTGGAGTCTGGACTGGCTGCTCCTCTGTCTCCTCTGGAGCCTCTGCAGGTGGATCAACTGACATAGCCTATGTATCCTCTGTCCCCTCTGTGCCGTCTGTGGCCTCAGTACCAAGCTGTCGACCTTCAAGATAAAAGCGACGCTCGCCAATGTGAATACCACTGCTCCTGCCTCCCCTCTCTGCCTGCTCAGCTGCATCTGCGACTGCCTGAGCGATCTCTGCATCTGTAAGAGTCTTCTTCTTCTTTCTGGCCATGGTCTTTATTCGCTTACCACACGCAATCTCTGTCTGACGAGGAGGACTCTCGTTCCCATCACTAGGAGCACCACCGGCGTTCTTGCAGCGAACCATACTGACCAACTTGTCAATAACCTCTGTAAGATGATAAACTATCACTCAAGAGGCTTGGCCTCAATCCATATCCGCAGGCTTGGCCTCGGATTAAACCACTGAACTGCTGTCACCCCAACACATCGACAAACTCGCTGAAAAGACGGAATAGATGGATCTACTATAAGCAACATATATAATCTAAAAGGTACGAAATCCTAAGGATAGCAAGCATATAAGATGAGATGTGAATCGAACAGCGATGGTTACCTCAGATCAACGAGAATTCGGTGACGAGATGAGATGACCTAGTTCGCGAGAGTTCCCGAACACGCCGGATGACCGCTGAAAAAGCCAAGACAAGGAACGATGATAAGCGATTTAGTGACTGTCACGGCAAACCCTAACGATGAAAATTGAAGGATTGAAAAATGAAAAACTCGATTTCACCTTGCAATGACAGGAGCGGGGAGGGTTAGGGCTAACCCCAATCACAAGGGCTCGGCTTGATGGAGGATGATGAAGCCTAGGGTTGGCACTGGCGAGCAGGAGTGGTCTGGGCTCGGTGGTGGCGTGCGGGAGGCTGTGACGGCGCGGTGAGGCAGCGCGATAGCGAGGCAGCGCGGCGTGGGCGAGGCAATGCGGTAGTGAGGCAGTGCGGGGGCGCGACGTGACGGAGGAGGACGACGAGGAGGAGACGGCACGGCGGCGGAGAGGCACGGGCGACGACGGTGCTCGGCGAGACGGCGATTAGGGCACGGGGAGCAGCAGCGGATAAGAAAAACGGATCGAAGACGAAGAGTTATATGAGGACTCAGATCCGCTCGGTGCGCACTGACCGGACGCGGTGGTTGAATGACCGGACGCGGTGGTGCAGCGTCCGGTCACAGTCCAGTAAGCTCCTGGAACGACCGGACGCGTTCGGTTAGGGCTGACCGGACACGGACAGAGTCCGATCGAAGGTCATCCGGGAAATTCATCGCACATGACTGAACGCGGTGGTGGATACCGGGACTGGACACGGTGGTCAACAACGACGCGTCCGGTCGAGCATCCGGTCACAAGGTCAAAAGGAAGTCTTCGGGATGACCGGACGCGCTGGTGGTCGCCGGGACCAGACGCGGTGGTGAAGCGTCACTGCGTCCGGTGCAGCGTCCGGTCACTGTTTTTCGTCTTTCTTCAATCCGATCTTCGACGCGACTTCTCCCAATCAAGTTCCAATTCAAAGCGACTCAAATAAACACCAATTGGAACCTGATATGAGTGACCTCACTCAAACCCTCAAAATTTTCAAAATAATTTGCCTTAGGCTAGTATTGTTTTTAGGAAAATAAGCAATAAACACCCGAGGAGCAATGTATGGCCATGCAATAGAGTTTGTGAACCCTTAGGAGCGTCAAATGCTCTCTCTATTCATGGATGAACACTGAGGTTGCTCAAAACCAAACCGAAGAGAAACGACAAAGCAACAACCATGCATATGCAATGCAATACAAGTAAGTAAAACTAGGTTGCTTGTCAAGTTTGATCCACGGTTAGGCTTTTTCACTCCTCCAAAGAAGGGTTATCGTAACCGTGTTAGACAAACCCTAGATGCATTGCGGGAAATTTAAACATGACATATAATACAATGCAATGCAAGGGACAACACAAGCTCATTTTTTAAAGTTACTAGAGTCAAGCACATTAAGTTCACTTCTCAACCTACAAAAGGTAGCCTCATCTAAGGGTTTAGTGAAGATATCCGCTAATTGATTTTCACTTCTTACACCTTCTAGTGATATATCATTTTTAGCAACATGATCTCTTAGAAAGTGGTGGCGGATATCAATGTGCTTGGTGCAAGAGTGTTGTACCGGATTATTAGCAATTTTAACGGCACTTTCATTGTCACATAAAAGTGGCACCTTTTGAAGAACAACTTCATAGTCTAGGAGGGTTTGTTTCATGTATAAGATTTGTGCATAACAAGCCTCCGCGGCAATGTATTCCGCCTCGGCGGTGGACAAAGCCACACTATTTTGCTTTTTAGATGACCAAGATACTAGAGACCTCCCAAGCAAATGGCACCCTCTGGATGTGCTTTTTCTATCAATTTTGCAACCGGTATAATCCGAATCAGAATAGCCAACTAGTTGGAATCTAGCTCCTTTGGGATACCAAAGACCAATGCTTGGGGTGTGCTTAAGATATCTTAAAATTCTTTTTATGGCACTTAAGTGAGGTTCTTTAGGGCACGCTTGAAAGCGAGCACACATGCACACACTAAACATGATATCGGGCCTAGATGCGGTAAGGTACAACAAACTACCAATCATAGAACGGTAGAGAGTTTGATCAACCGGTTTACCTCCCTCATCTAGGTCGAGATGTCCATTAGATGGCATTGGGGTCTTGATTGGCTTACATTCTTCCATCTTAAATCTTTTGAGAAGATCCTTGGTATACTTTTCTTGAGAGATGAAAATCCCTTCTCTCATTTGCTTGACTTGAAACCCAAGGAAGAATGTGAGCTCACCAATCATAGACATCTCGAACTCCTTCGACATCAATTCACCAAATTCCTTGCAATACTCTTCATTTGTTGATCCGAAGATGATATCATCAACATAAACTTGACAAATGAAGATCTCCCCATTAAGCTTCTTGGTGAATAGTATGGTGTCAACCTTCCCAATCGTGAAGCCCTTCTCAATGAGAAAGTCCCGGAGGCGCTCATACCACGCTCTAGGGGCTTGCTTGAGCCCATATAGCGCCTTGGACAACCTATAAACATGATTAGGATATCTAGGGTCTTCAAACCCAGGAGGTTGATTAACATAGACTAGTTCATTTATGAAGCCATTTAAGAATGTAATTTTCACATCCATTTGATATAGTCTCATATCATGATGTGATGCATATGCAAGGAGGATACGAATGGCTTCAAGTCTTGCAACGGGTGCAAAGGTCTCTCCAAAATCAAGACCTTCAACTTGAGAGAACCCCTTTGCAACTAGTCTTACCTTGTTCCTCACTACTATGCCTTGGTCATCTTGCTTGTTGTGGAACACCCACTTGGTTCCAATGACTCTTGCACCTTTTGGATGCTCTTCAAGTGTCCACACTTGATTGCGGGTGAAGTTGTTCAATTCTTCATGCATAGCATTCACCTAATCCAGATCTTGAAGAGCTTCTTCTACATTCTTAGGTTCAACATAAGAGACAAAAGAGTGATGTTCAACAAAAGAAGCAAGCTTTTGAGATCGAGTCATTACTCCCTTAGTAGGACTCCCTATGATGAGATCTTGTGGATGTGCTTGAAGTAGAGGTGAGTTTCTTCTATCAACCACTTGAGGAGAAGGATGGGGAGCATCAACATCTTGAGCTTGTGCCTCGGCTTGTTCATGAGATACATGAGTGTCTTCATTTTCAACTCTCTCATTCTTGTCATCATCTTGAGGCACATGTGATGAAGGTGGTGGATCGACAATTTGTACATCGTCTTCATCATCTTTTGGCTTGATGTCTCCCACCGGTATGTTCTTCATTGCCTCCATCAATGGTTCATCACCTACATCATCACAATTCTCAATTGCTCCTTGGGAGCCGTTAGATTCATCAAATTCCACATCATATGTTTCTTCAACCAAACCGGTGGCATGGTTAAATACTCTATATGCTTTGGACTTTGATGAGTAACCAACAAGAAAACTAATATCACAACGTCTTTGAAACTTTCCTAGGTGTTGACGCATCTTGTAGATGTAGCATTTGCAAACAAACACCCGGAAGAATGAGACGTCTGGCTTCTTCCCATTTAGCAACTCATAGGGGGTCTTGCCAAGAAACTTTTGTAATAAAAGGCGATTTGAAGCATAGCATGCGGTGTTGATTGCCTCGGCCCACAACTTCTCCGGAGTGTTGTACTTATCTAACATTGTTCTTGCAAGGGTGATCAAAGTCCGGTTCTTTCTCTCAACTACACCATTTTGTTGAGGAGTGTAGGTTGAAGAAACTTCATGCTTGATTCCAATCTCATCACAATAAGCTTCAATGTTTGTGTTGTCAAACTCTTTTCCATTTTCACTTCTAATCTTCTTTATGTTGACTTCAAATTCATTTTGAGCTCTCTTTGCAAACTTCTTGAAGCAATTGGCCACTTCGGATTTGTCATGAAGGAAGAAAGTCCATGTGTACCTTGAGTAGTCATCCACTATCACAAGACAATAGAGATTTCCACCCAAGCTCTTGTAGGTTGTAGGCCCAAACAAATCCATGTGTAGGAGTTCTAGCACTCTTGAAGTTGACATGTAAGCTTTGGTTGGATGAGTGTTTGCAACTTGTTTGCCGGCTTGACATGCACTACAAGGTTTGTCCTTTTCAAACTTTACATCCTTCAATCCTCTCATTAGTTCTTTCTTCAATAGCTTGTTGAGAGTGTTCATTCCAACATGAGCAAGCCTCCTATGCCAAAGCCATCCAAGTGAGGTCTTGGTGAACAAGCATGTCATTAAGTTTGCATCTTCGGAGGTGAAGTCAACAAGATAAAGATTGTTGTATCTAAAGCCTTTGAATATCACTTGCTTGTCATCTATCTTTGATACTACCACTTCATTAGGTGTGAACAAGCATTGGAAGCCAAGGTCACAAAGTTGCCCAACGGATAACAAGTTGAAACTCAATGAAGCAACATAGAGCACATTTGAGAGAGAGTGATCATTTGATATTGCAATCTTGCCTATACCCTTGACTTTGCTCTTTGAATTATCTTCAAATATGATCTTCTCTTGACATACCCCATTCTCTTCAATGGAGGTGAACATACGAGGGTCACCGGTCATATGTTGAGTGCAATCACTATCAATAACCCAATGAGATCCACCAGTCTTGTAGTTCATCTACACACAAGAGATCAAGCTTTTTGCTTAGGGACCCACACTTGAGAGGGACCCTTGACTTTCTCAACTAGTGACTTAGCAACCCATATTTTTTTAGGACTATTCTTATTTGGGGGACCCAAGAACATAACTTTCATCTTTCCATTTGAATCTTTTCTTAGCATGTAATGAGCATTGAAGGCAAAGAGTCTAGCATGCTTGGGCAAGGGTTGTGGTGGTGGAGTTTTGCACTCATGAGCAAAATGGCCTTCTTGTCCACACTCAACATATCTCTTTGGCTTTGGCTTTGACTTGCTTTGTTGTTGTTGAGCTTTAGCCTTCTTCTCTTGATTTGCCAAATAACCAATGCCACTTCTATCCATCTTTATAACGGTGTTCATGAGTAGCTCACTTTGTAAATATTGGCCTCTTGTGAACTTGCTTAGGCCGGTCTTGAGATGCTCTTTCTCTTACTTGAGCTTTTTGTTTTCTTCAATAAGTGACTCATTTGATGTTTGCTTCTCAAGAGCCATCAAACCTTTTAGCTTCTTGTTCTCATTTGCAAGCTTCTCATTTTCACTCTTGATCTTAGCATAATCATCATAGTTGTTTGACTCAACCACACTCTTGCCTTTATTACTAGAACCTTGCTCAATGCTTTCAATGATCAAGTCATCACATGATGTAGCTATATCAAACTTAACAACTTTGTTAGTAGCATCATGTGTCTCAAGAGAAAGCTCATTAGCTACCATAAGACTATCATAGTCAATTTTCAATGTAGTGTATTTGTCTTTTAAAGAGTTATGCCTAGTGATGAGCTCATCATGCTTCTTCTCAAGTTTATCATGTTGATCTCTAAGCTCTTTGTTAGAAGTTTTGAGCTCCTTGAGAGTAGAAGACATAATTTCATTTTGATCTTTGAGCTCATCGCTAGTCTTTTGTGCACTTTCAAGCTTAGATGAGAGTGATTCATTTTCATTTTGAAGCTCATCATTTTCATTTCTAGTCCTTCTTATGACTTTAGAGTATTTGCTCAACAATTTTACAAGTTTATCATAAGAAGGTGCGTCATATTCATCATCACTATCACTATCATCATCATCACTATCATGGTTTTGTACCTTTCGTTCATCCTTGGCCATAAGGCATAGGTGAGTGGTGGACGATGATGGTGAAGGTGGCGGTGAAGGTGGGGATGAAGATGTCGGTGAAGATGATGGCCCCATCACAAATGCGGCAACCTTCTCTTTCTCATCATCGCTCTCATCGCCGGAGGACTCACAAGATGATTCAATGTCGGTGAGCCAATCACCAACAATGTATGCTTTTCCTCCCTTCTTCTTGTGGAACTCTTTCTTCTTGCCATCCTTCTTCTTGTATGGCTTATTTTTCTTCCTCTCTTCTTCTTCATCACTTGAATCATTCTTCTTGCCCTTGTTCTTGTTCTTGTACTTGTCTTTTGGAGGTCTAGGGCATTGATGAGCTAAGTGGCCAAGTTCACCACAATTGTAGCAATCCATCTCCGAGATTGGCTTTCTTTTGCTACTTGTGAAGAATTTCTTTTTCTTGCCATCGAACTTGATGCCACTCTTGTTGAGCTTCTTTAGCATCTTGGTGGTCTTCCTCACCATGAGTGCAAGTGATGCATCATCAATATCACTTTCACTTGAGCTCTCTTGCACCATCATGGCTTGGCCCTTCTTCTTCTTCTTGTCATGGCTAGCTTTGAAGGCCAAGTCTTTCTTCTTGGAAGATGATGAGCCCTCTTCCGGAGTAATGTGCATATACATCTCATGTGCATTGATCTTCCCCAATACTTGTGTCGGTGTTGCGGTGGAGAGATCACTTTGATGAAGCACGGTGACAATGTGACCATACTTCTCAACGGGAAGAACACTCAAGATCCTCCTCGCAACATCCGATTGGCTCATTTGGGTGAGCCCAAGAGCATTGAGGTCCTCTACAAGAACATTCAATCGAGTGTACATGTCATTAGCACTTTCTTTAGTAAGCATCTCAAAAGAATTGATTTTCTTTAAAGCAATATGATAGTGTTCCTCACGCTCACTCTTAGTTCCCTCATGGAGAGCACAAATATTTTCCCACAATTCATGAGCGTTCTTTGCATTACGCACACGATTGAAGATATCCTTGCCTAAGCCCCGGTAGAGTGCATTTTTGGCCTTTGCATTCCACCGGTCGTACTTCTCCTCGTCACCACTTGGGTTGGCAGGATCCTTGATAGCGGGAAGCCCTTCGGTTGCGGCTCTAAGGCACCCAACATCTATGGTTTCGAGGTACGCCTCCATTCAGATTTTCTAATATGGAAAATCATCCCCCTCAAAGGTGAGAGGTGGTCCTTCCCCGTTAGACATCTTGCTCTAGGCGGTAAAGCCTAAATTAGGAGCAACTCGGCTCCGATACCAATTGAAAGGATCAAGATGCCCAAGAGGGGGGTGAATTGGGCTTTTCTAAAAATTAATTGCAAGAATTAAATCTACAAGCCGGAATTCACCCCTAGTGCCTACTTGTGTTCCTAGAGATTCTACCGGTAAAAGTTTTGCACCCTAAGTTCCAATCCTAGTCTAGCATGGCAATTCTAGGAAAGTAAACCAAGCAATAAAAGTAATACAAGAATGTAAATGCTTGAAAGTAAGGGGCAAGGAACAACGCGATGTTTTTCTGAGGTATCGGAGAGTCGCCACTCCCCACTAGTCCTCGTTGGAGCACCCGCGCAAGGGTGTAGCTCCCCCTTGATCCGCGCAAGGATCAACTGCTCTCTACGGGTTGATTCTACGACACTCCGTCACGGTGAATCGCCCAAAACCGCTCACAAGATGAGTTGGGTCATCCACAAGCTCCGCCGGATGATCACCAAACTCCCAATCACCACCAAGCCGTCTAGGTGATGGCGATCACCAAGAGTAATAAGCTAGAACTCTCACTTGACCACAACGAGCCTAATGAGAAGATGGATGCACACTTGCTACTCTCTATTCACTAGTGAGGGACTCTCAAGCTTTGATTCTCAAATCACAATCCTCACTAGAGCTCTTGCACTCCCTTGCACTCCAAAGGTGTTTCTTAGCTGAACAAATGAGCAAGAGACCTCTAAAAGAGGTGGAGGGGATATATTTATACACCCCACAGTTAAATCCAACCGTTACCTGCCAACTCAGCAAAAAACGAGGTGATCGGACGCGCCGGTCGCTCGTAACGGTCAGAAACCTGAAATCCTGGCTGAGTGACCGGACGCGCCGATCAGGGGTGACCGGACGCGTCCGATCATGCAGGGAGCTTACTGTACTCTGACCTGACGCGCGACCGTGTCCGATCAGTGATGACCGGACGCGTCTGTTCGTCAGAGTACCTTACTGGAACGTGACTGGACGCGCCGATCACACCCTAGTCGCGTCCGATTAGGTGATTTTCCTCAAGTGGCACATGTCAGCCTGAATACCACGTCCGGTCCTCGCAAGGACCGCGTCCGGTCAACAGAGCTGAGACACAGTAGCGGTTTAGAACTGACCGGACGCGTCCGGTCAAGCCAGACACCGCGTCCGGCCAAGGGAAAATGTCTCTAAACACTCCGAAACGCGACGCAACTTGAGCCAAGTTATTTCCAACTGAACTTTGAGCTATTCTAGAGCTACCTAGTGCTAAGTTTGACAAGTGTGCACCACACCTAAACATAAGACTCACCTAGGTCAAGCTACTCGCTCATGCCCCCCTTTATAGTACGACCAAAAGAGAAAAACGAAGATCCTAACGACTATTCCGAATGTAACTCAACACCTTAACATCCGGAACTAACCGTCCTTAATCTTGACGTCACTCCTTTGAAAACCGAAACGATTTCCATCAAGGGGCATGAATATCATAGTGCCCAAAGCAGTTATCCACCCCATGACCTAACTTACCAAAGTTTCTGCAAAACACACATTAGTCATGGTAATAAAGTGTTGTCATCAATTGCCGAAACCAACTCTCGGGGCCTAGATGCTTTCAAAAGGAAAATATACTTTATTGGTTCCTCTCACGAAAAAACAACACCTACCCAAATGACTCAAGTTGATTTATTTTTGACATAGCTATTAGATGGATTTTTGTCAGATTAAAATCCACGTGTACACATGTATTTGTGTGTACCACAGAGCATTAAAAAAAGGAAAATACATATAGATACATATGCTATTGTCAGATACATGCAAGGAAAGAAGCTAATAACAATTGTGTGGGCTTCTGCGTGCTACATGTCCATGCATGCATGTAGGCGTGCTCGTGACGTGCAAGAGAAAGCTAACACGTGCAGTCATATGCGTGCATCTGAATACGTCCAAAACCGGTTGTAGAGCTCGTATGTACGCCCGTCTATGCCATGCATTCTCTGCAGTGCCGGTCCTATGATTTTGAGGGCCTTTCGGCGAATTCGTCGTGATGGCCCCTCTAGACCATATATAAAATCTTATAATATTTATGTGCTAATTTTACTTATAAAATAAAAACAAATCTAATAATATATTTTTAATTTAATATGTCTGATAATTATCGAGGAACAATGCAGACTAAAAAAGCAATATATTTGTACTTCGAGAATTAATATGATTACCTTAAGAAGAAAATTATTCTAAAATTCTATCACCTAAATTAGAAGAAAAACTTGACTATATGAGTACAAAGTATTAGAAGTCTGAAATACTATATAAATAATTAATTTAGATTAAAAATGAACAAGGAAAAAATACCTAGGGCCTGGACATGAACTGAGACAAACTGATCGGCGATCGCAATTCGCAAGAAGGCAAGAACCAAGATGTCGTCGTTGTGGAGCCCTGCTTGGTCGCCGTCGCCGTCGTCATGCGTCGGGTCCATGTCTTCGGCAGTCCAGCTCTCCGCGGCGGCACGGCTCATCGGCTCCGCGTGTGTGAGTAGGCGCATCATGACCTCGCGAGTCACGATCAGAGTGTGCGCCCGCGGCGAGGCTCCTCGCCTCCTCTGTTCCGGTCTGCCCGAGGGCCGTGGGGAAGGGAAACCGGGAAAAAAAAGGCCAACGTTGTCTTCTTGGGCCGTCTGACCAGTTCTGTGCCTCTCTTCTGTCTTCTCATTAGTTTGCTGATGTCTAATGGACTATAGGGACCGAGGGTTTGTATACCTAGGCTTGGGCTCCTCCCCCAACTGGGCCCTCGGCCATTGCACCCAGTGCCCTACCCCTAGGGCCGGCACTGATTCTCTGTATAATTGTACACCAACTGAGTCGAGTCGGCGCGGTGCGGCGTGACTCCGTATGGGCCCTTGAATATTCTAGAACTCTAGAATATAATTTGGGGTGACCTTGACAGCACCAGCACATTGCTTATACTCAGGGCGTCCTCAATGGGAGCTCGGATTCTTGTAAAAAAACAGGGAGCTCAGAGGTAGCTAGATGAAGAGGTGGAGCTGAGAGAAAGCTAGAATACTCCTGCATGCCGCTGGGACGGCAGAATCGCTAAGCTATTTCACTTGGCTCGAGAACAGCAAAGCATTCTGTGAGATTGGAGATGGGGCCAGCTGCCTCGAAAGAACAACCAAGCATGAGAAAGAATATATAAATAATAATCATTCTATTTTTTCTCTCTGTTCCACATCAACTATCTACGTCGTCAACATCGCCCTCAGCTGGCAAAATTTATGGTACTGTACCTCACTCTAAAACTATGACCCTTTTTTCTCTATAAAAATAGACTATTCTTTTATAATCATTATCATCAATCTGTAAATTTTTCACCTCAGGAACTAAACACCTCTAAATCTTGATCCATTGTTAAAGTATTGCATCTAACACACACTGACGCATTAGGGAGTGATGGATCATGGATGTTACTGTAGTCATGTAGGAGCATGTACAGTAACGTCGCTCCCCCTACTCGTCGCAGTTCGCAGTAATAACTGTAGCAGCGGCGAGGTGACAAAAGTACGCATAGTACAGTACTACTCCCCATAGCGAGCGAGCGAGACCCTAAATAGCGCGGCTCTGACGTAGTAGCCTGTATCCCTGCATAAAGAGAGCCGCGCTACTAGGGTGGGTGTGGTATGACCACTGGGCACCCAGGTGCTGCTGCTTCCGGTTGTTCAGTATCAATCAATCGATCAATGCAGAAGGATCAAAGATGATTGATGATTAACCTTGATCTGAAAAGTCACCAACAAAATAATTGTCATTTCTAATCTGACACCAGATAATACGAACGAAGAAAAGTCAGTAGTGGCTATTTTCGTTTCATGAGTGCCGACGGATGGACAAAAATTACAGAGGAACAGCCGAGCAAAATGACTCGGTAGTGTTCGGCTGGTATTATTCGCAACCGCTTCTGTTACCGGTGGCTGCCGGTGCTCAGAGACAAAATTCTGTTGATACAGTAGATTTTTACAACCAAAACGCTCCCTAAAATGGCAGTCGGTGTTTTAATCCCAGTTGTTCGAGCTTAGACGTGGTAAGGCTAAAAGGCAGTAATAGCGCCTGGACGTCTGGATGGATGTCCGCGGCGGCACGCTCGTGCTAGGTGGGGACTGTTGGAGTATGATCCGAATTCTAATGTAAGTCTTGCGGGGACGTCTGGAGGGGCCTGCGGTTCGGGTTATATTATTAGTGGATTTGTTTTCATATTTGACTGTAGTCAGTTCGTCCTATAAATACATCTTGTAAGCCGCAAGGGAAGAGCTGACGACTCATTGTATTCCCCGTGTTCTATAAACTCTCATCATATAGTGAAGATCGCCGGTTGGCGCCCGTGGTTTTTTTTCCACAAGGAAAAATTTGTGTCTCGTGTTCGATCTTTATTTGCATTATTTGCTAACAGGGACCGCCAACGCCGCTCGCCGCACTTCCTCCTCTGCTCCCTATGCATATAGCCATGCCACGCTCCATCCCTCTGCTTCCCACACGCATGTACGGCGCCCCAGCAGATGCAGTAGGCGGCTGTGGTAGGGGAGTCATATTGCGACATATACAACACCCGATCTACTATTGAAGCATCCAGATAAAATATTTGCAACATGCGTCGGAAGTCAGATGAAACACTTGAAACATGCATCTAAAACATTTGCAAAAATACCTGAAAAACACTTAAAAAGCCATTGCAAAACATATGTAACATACAGATAAAAACACTTGCAACATATTTGTGAAACATATGCAACATTCAAAAAACACCTGCAACATACGTCTAAAAAACAGATGAAACATTTGAAACAGATGTTTACAACATACATGTATAGCCATTGCAACATATGCAATATCCCGATCTACTTTTGCAACATCCATATGAAACAACTGCAACATACCTTTGAAACATCTCAAATAATTGAAACATATGTTTGCAACTTAGGGGGAGAGACCGCGGGCGATCGATTCTGACCGTGGCGGTGGGAGCCGGTGGCGAACGGCGGCGCACGAGCACAACCAGCACTAGCCACGCTCGTGGTCCCCCTTGGCTTAGCCGGGGATGACCTGAGGTGCCCTGGCACGTGCGCCCAGCTGCATCGGCAGGGGCAGTGGCGGCGGCTCGTGGCGATCAGGCAACCCAATGGAACTAAGTTGGGGAAGAGGCAGGGGAGGCACGACACAAACTGGGGGGAGGAGGCGGCGTGGTTGGCTTGGGTGGAGGAAGGAGGCAGCGGTGGCGGCGTTAGGCTCTGCTGTTGCCAACGGAGGCGAGAGAGAGACCGAGAGATGGGGAGGGCGAAACAGAGTGGGGAGATTTTTTCTTGAGAGAAGCGGACGAGGCGGAGTGGGAAGCCGTGTCCGAACGGATGTGGGCAGACGGACGCCCTTTGTCGAAGTATTTCCAAAGGTTGAATGGTGCTGGCTAGCTAGAGTTGCTTGGGCCAAAGGTCCAACCAAACTCTCACTTTTTTTGGCCTTGTGTACTTTGCTTCAGCCTTAAAGAACCCAAAGTCCTGCGAACGAGCCGATTGTTGATGGTTACGATAGCTCCTTCAAGGGCTTCACGTCTCAATTACTTCTGCATCCATCGTCTATTGTGACAATGCAAGTGTTATCTATATGGCTGCCAATCCTTCACCATCGCAAGAAGGATTTTGAGATCAATATCCACTTTGTTCGCGAGAAGATAGCTTCGGGACAAGTTTGAGTGTTGCATGTCTCCTCTCACCAGTTTACAAATTTCTTAACCAAAGGCTTGTTTGCATAGTTGTTAGCTGAGTTTAGGTCCAATCTTTGCATCCATCCGAGGACCTCCCACTTAGACTGGGGGGAGTACTAGACATGTATGTGTTGTATTCATATTGATTATGTAACTTGTAACACAAACCATTCCAGACCTATATTTATGAAAGGTCATTTGCCCCAAGAGGTATGATTTCCCCCATCTCAACCTATTCTATAGTAAGCAAACACGAACATGAGATGTTCAAATTTCTAGAATATCATATTTCAATAAGAAATCTCAAATTTTTTAAAAAATTGAAGTCCCAATATAACAACTCACTCTCTCAACTGCCGCAGATAGATTAATAACTCGAGAGTTCAGAAGGCAGTGGTAACATATAGAATTGACTTGCCAACGAGATGAATCAGAACGCCAAGCCTTGAAAATCTTGCACCCATGACATAAGCAGCACCATGATTAGAAGCAGGAATTCTAGTAATTCTGATCCGAGCCTAAGCAGCATCTCGATCATGACCTTCTCAATCTTAGATAGATAAAAAATGCTGGGGTCAGGGCGGTCTATCGTTTGAACGCTCCACCCACAATCTGTGCCACCCGCATCGTGCCCACCCGCCCTCTGCGCCTTCACCGCCCCACCCTATCCTCTGTGTGTCGCCGCCTGGCTCCGTGTTGCTGGCGAGCTCCACGCGGCCGACGAGCACATCGGTGACCTCCGCGCGACACCTACCCACCCTCTGCACCACCGCCGCCCGTGCCACCCCCACCCCACCCTCTGTGTGCCACCGGCCAGCCCCGTGTTGTCAGCGAGCTTCGTGCTGCCGGCAAGCACACCGGTGATCTCCACACGTCGACGAGCCTCCATTTGCCGACGCAGCAAAGGTGATGTTGCACTGAAAGAACATGTTGCAAAAGTTTGTTTCAAGTGTTTCATACATTTGCTGCAAGTGTTTTATATCGATGTTGGAAAAGTAGATCGGAATGTTGCAAAAGTAGACTGAGAAGTTGCACATGTTGCCATGGCTATACACGTATGTTTCGACTGTATGTTCCCAATGTTTCATCTATATCAGACGTATGTTGCAAGTGTTTTATCTGGATGTTGCAAAAGTAGATCTAAATGTTGCATATGCACACATGTTGCAAGCGTATGTTTTCAAGTGCTTTAGGTGTTTCATACGTCCGTTTCAAGTGTTTCATCTGTATGTTGCATATGTTTCAATGGTTTTCAAATGTTTTCTAGGTGTTTTGCAAGTGTTTTAGTCGTATGTTGCAAGTGTTTTAGCTGTTTTTGGACGTATGTTGCATGTGTTTTATCTGGGTGTTTCTAAAGTAGATTTGGTGTTGCACATGTTACAATGGGATCCACCTATCGCAGTCACCTGCTGCAGCTGCCGGGTGACATCTGGGCGGCGCGGGCCCGTTGCCGGGGCGCCGCCGAGCGGGGCGTAGATGGGCGCGTGAGAAATTGAGCGTAGGCGTGGGGGCCCACGCGGTGGGGTGTGCGAAAAACAGGCGGCGCGGGCTTCATTTTTCTTGCGTGCGCGGCACCGCCCGACGCTGGCGCTCTGGATCGGATGTCCGAGTGTTAGCAAGTTCGTAAATAGACCGGCAATACATAGATGGAGGAGAATTGGCGTTCTAGGGTTCCTGGCATCGCCAGCACATAGCCGACAACGAAATATTAATATGCCATGATGGGTAATTAATATTGGTATAGTGTATACTTATATGTAGACTCCAATTTACTTATAATCAAATAAAGTCACGTATTGGGCAGGCCTTTATCAGCAAGTTGTGCATGGCCCCTGCATAGATATGTAGGCTTGATTTATTCACTTCACTCTTTTTGTTTCTTGCTATTTGCTTGGAAAACACGAATGGAGCCCATTTTTCAAAGGAAGATAAACTTGGTTCCTCTCACGAAAATACAACAACGCCTTCACGAAATTTCAGAGTTTCCGGTGAACGCACAAGCTGCATGGATATTAAGAATATGAAGGCACGCCGTCTAGGCGGCCTCCCAGGGTGTCCACGTATGCTTCATTTAGGTGGTGCGTTAGATAGAGATTCCACGGTCCAGATGAAGTAGTACCTTCATGCATGCTCCAAAAATTTGGCTGAGCATGCATGCAAACAACATCCAATACTGTAGGTGTTGTTTCCATGCAGAGAGTTACCATGGGTATTTACATTATTGTGCCTTTTTTTTATATAGAGGAACTTTTACCCCTGCCCAGTTTGTTTCCATGCAGAGAGTTACAATGGGTATTTACATCATTGTGCCTTTTCCTTTTACATAGAGCAACTTTTACCGCTGCCCACTTTATTTCCATGCAGAGAGTTACCATGGGTGTTTACATCGTTGTGCCTTTTCCTTTTACATAGAGGAACTTTTACCGCTCCCCAGTTTGTTTCCATGCAGAGAGTTACCACGAGTATTACCGCTCCCCAGTTTATTTCCATGCAGAGAGTTACCACGAGTATTTACATCGTTGTGTCTTTTCCTTTTACATAGAGGAACTTTTACCGCTGTCCAGTTTTTACATACATAGAGGAGTTTTTACCGCTGCCCAGTTTTTACGTTGAAGGAAGCAACCTCAGGTGAGGCCATACCAAGGACGTCTTTACTTGCCACAAAACTTGTTGGCTAGCAGGAATGGACATCGCCTATGTAGTGGCGGGCCTAGGTGGGACCATAGAAATGACCTCTTTACCTGCAGAAAATTTACTGGTCAGCAAGGATTTACATCACATGTGGTTCAAGATATACGTGTGGCTAAGGACAGCGTAGTAAATTTTTATCACCTGTGAGATTTTACATGAACATGTGCACTGTAGTGGCAATCCTAGGGGGGCCATAGTAAAGACCTCTTTACCTGTAGAAAATTTACTGGTCAGCAAGGATTTACATCACCTGTGCTTGAAAATGTACACGAAGCTACAGACAATGTAGTAAATTTTCATCAGCTGTGGTTACAACTTACAGGTGGCTAAAGACAACGTGGTAAGCTCCATCGCCTCTGGTTCACAGTGCACAGGTAGCTAAAACTGGTGTGGTAAATTTTCGTCACATGTGGTTCAAAATTTACAGGTGCCTAAAGACAATGCGGTGGATGTTCATCCATGCACACGTGACTTCCTTGCTACATGTGCACGTAGAATATCTCCTAAGATGGTCCCACTAGATTGATGAGGTGCTTGCACCCGGGCACCCATGCCTCCAATTTACATCACCTGTGCTTGAAAATGTACACGAAGCTACAGACAATGTAGTAAATTTCCATCAGCTGTGGTTTACAATTTATAGGTAGCTAGAGACAACGTGGTAAATTGCATCGCCTCTCGTTCAGAGTGCACAGGTAGCTAAAGCCGGTGTGGTAAATTTTCGTCGCATGTGGTTCATCAGTTGTGGTTTACAATTTACAGGTAGCTAGAGACAACATGGTAAATTGCATCCCCTCTGGTTCAGAGTGCACAGGTAGCTAAAGCCGGTGTGGTAAATTTTCGTCGCATGTGGTTCAAAATTTACAGGTGGCTAAAGACAATGTGGTAGATGTTCATGCATGCACACGTGACTTCCTTGCTGCCTGTGCATGTAGAATATCTCCCTCTTCGAGGAACATGCATCCACATTTGGGTTTCCTAAGATGGCCCCACTAGATTGATGGGGTGCTTGCACCCGGGCACCCATGCCTCCTCCAAGCCTCCACCTCTTGCCTATATAAGCCTGTGGTGTGCTGCCTGGTGCATCATCGCCTCTTCCCATTGCTTGCAAGTGCCTTCCCTATAGTTCATATCATCCCTTCATCACCTCTTCCCATTGCTTGCAAGTGTCCTCTCCCTGCAGTAGCTTGTGCTGCTGTTCCTGGCCTTTGTTACACTGAAGCCACCAGTACAAGTGTCGTGCCCTTTTCCTGGAGCGAATAATGGCCTAACCAGAACATACTGCATAGGAAGCACGATATAGTAGGTCTGTGCTTTCAAACTATGGTAACACAAGGTTTATTGAACTAATGGCTAATCATGGGTGTAGTGAGCGGCTGGGAAATCTTTACACTTAAGCTCATTTAGTTAGCATGTGCATACACATTTGAGTTCGCTTAGCTAGAATGTGCATACGCACGTAGCAGGAACAATTCATGTGCACGCACGTGTTGCGGTCATGGCTGGCCAGGTCCTTTCAGCATGTAATTTTTGTGGTACGGATGTGTACAGGCACACATTGATGGCACATGGACCGAACTTCCTCTAGCCGTCCAAGGAAGAGGCACCGTGGGAAGAGTGCATCTTCAGTTCCAGGTGTTTGATTGTTTGCCATCTCCCTTTCCTTTACGCTGTTCCCATCCCTAATTAAAAATTTATCTCTCTGGCTCTCTTCCCTCCCCTCCGCATCTAGCTATAGTTGAGGGGACAGTACGTGAGAGGCAGCAACGTCGGAGGTCTAAAAGACAGCTAAAGAAAGAAGGTTCGTTGTGTGCCTTCTTGTTTGTATAGGTGTGTGTAGGTGTTGCGTGGATTTCCCCTTATGCTAATGTGCAAGTTTCCATTCCATGCACAGGAAACAGTGGTGTTTCTCAGGAAAAAGCAGGTGCCAATATATGCCCTACAAACCTATGATTCGTACATATATACTAGGTAGTGATAAAATAGATTCCTCGGTTGATGCCGTCTCTCATCTGCAGATTGCCTTTCTACTGAGACTTCCTATTACGGGCCTCCAGCGCACGAGTGTCAGCACTGCGGTGCGCAGTTTTGGTACCAAGAGCGTGTGAAAAGATCATATCCAGGTGACGCAGCTACTGCTATTCGTTTCCATCTTTGCTGCAAGGGAGGGAAGGTCAGTTTGCCTTTTCAAAAAGACCCTCCTCCGTTCCTAGATGGTCTCTTGGATCCAAGTGGTGGTGTTCTTTCCAAACGTTTTATTAAATCTATTCGTTCATATAATTCTATGTTTGCATTCACATCACTTGGTGCTAAGATTGACTCAGGTGTAAACAAGGGCCCTGGTCCATATGTGTTTAAGATTAATGGTCAGGTCCACCATAGAATTGGGTCTTTGCTGCCGGATGAGGGTGCGGCCCCGGTTTATGCACAGCTCTATATTTTTGACACTGAAAACGAAGTTCAAAACCGAATATCAATTTTTGATAGGCATAGAGAGTCTGACGATGGTAACGAGGTTGATAAGCAGATAGTTGAGGGCTTGGTACGAATGTTTGATGAATCAAATGAGCTGGTAAAATCATTTAGGGCAGCTAGGGACTTACTGGTACAGAGTCGGTGTCAGCCTCTACGCCTTAGGTTGTTACACGATAGGTCCAAGAACATGCCCCAGTATAGTGCGCCGGCAGGGTCTGAGATAGCTGCTTTGATAGTTGGGGACTTCTCCGAGAAAAAAAAGAGCCCAGATGTAATCATTCAGGATAGGGGTGGCGGTCTTAGACGAATCAGTAATCTACATGCAAACTATATGGCGTTACAGTATCCAGTTTTGTTTCCTTATGGGGACCAGGGCTTCAGAATAGGCATTAAGTACAATAGGTCAGCAGCCTTGAGGGTTGGAGCCAGGGGTGAGGTCACAATGCTTGAGTACTATGCCTATAGACTACAGCAGCGTAGATGTGAGGCAACCACCTTGATACGTGGTGACCGATTATTCCAGCAATATATTGTTGACGCTTTCGCATCCGTGGAGGAGAATAGACTTAGGTTTATAGTTAAAAACAATAGTAACCTAAGGTCGGAGGTGTACAGGGGACTCGAGGATGCCCTTCGCAAGGGCGATGTTGATGGCAGTGGCGTTGGTAAGAAGGTTATTTTGCCTGCTAGCTTTACAGGGAGCAAACGGTATATGGTTCAAAATTACCAGGATGCAATGGCCATCTGCCGATCATATGGGCCTCCAGATATGTTTATTACTTTTACATGTAATCCAAAGTGGCAGGAAATAGCTGATGCCCTTAAATTTGTTCCAGGGCAGAGGCCTGACGCTAGGCCTGATATAGTTAGTCGAGTTTTTAGACTAAAGGTGGACGAGCTTGTTTCTGGGTTAAAGAAAGGAACTTATTTTGGAAAGGCACGTGCAGGTATAACCAGCAAATTCCATCCTCTATCATTGTGGTTCTTATCTAGAAAATAGGCCTCGCTGAGCGTCTAGTCATTGCTTACTGTACAGTAGACTTAGCAGAGCAAACCATTTGGCTACCTGGTCTGTCTAAGTGTGGTCCCGTGCATTATTCCAGGTTGTTCAGTTGTGGTCGTGCATGCTAGCAGTTTCCCATGGAATGATTTATTTGATTGCTTACCGTTTTGCTAATCCTGGTACCTCCCATTTTTCTGTTTCAGCACTCTACACCGTTGAGTTTCAAAAGCGTGGCCTGCCGCACGTTCATATTCTGGTTTGGCTTCAAGGTAACACTAAAGACCCTCGTCCTTCTTTTATTGACTCAATAATATGTGCTGAGATACCAGATAAATCATCTGACCCCCTAGGTTATAGTCTTGTCGATGAATTCATGGTGCACGACCCTTGTGGTCAGCTGAACCAGAATTGCCCATGCATGAGAAACAGCAAGTGCTCCAAGTTCTTCCCAAAGGGCACTCAACCAAACACAATTGTTGGTGAGGATGGCTTTGTGCAATATAGGCGGCGTCCTGACACTGGGCACTTTGTTGAGCGATATGGTGTTAAACTTGATAACGAGTGGGTTGTCCCATACAATATGTCATTGTTAAAAAAATTCAGAGCACATATAAATGTTGAATGGTGTAATAAAACACATCTTGTCAAGTACCTATTTAAATATATTACAAAAGGGCCGGACCGTGCTAGGGCTGTCATTGAAACGTGCGCTTCTGGTGTTACTGGGGCCCATTCGCAATTTGAGGTTGGTAGTAGCAGCCTTGGTGCCCAGCCATTAGATTCCCATAGGCAGCCTGAGGATGTGGATGAGGTCCGTGAGTACATCGATTGCCGCTATATATCTTTGCATGAAGCTACCTGGCGCTTGTTTGAATTTGACATTCACTATAGGACCCCCTCGGTGGAGAGGCTGGCTGTGCACCTTCCTTTCATGAATAACGTTGTGTACCCCGCTAACCAACTTTTGTCTGCTATTGTACATGACCAACGTTACATGCAAACAACGCTCACCGAATGGTTTTCTGCTAATAGAAAGTTCCCACGCGCTCGAGAGCTAACATATATAGAATTCCCGACAAAGTGGGTCTGGGTTAAGAAGTACAAGGAATGGCACCCTCGCAAGGGGCCTACCAAAATTGGCAGGGCTATATATATCAATCCTAGCTGTGGTGAGCTTTATTACCTTCGTATGCTCCTCAACGTTGCCAAAGGTGCTACCTCATATGAAGACCTCCGAACAATTAGTGGTGTCCTATATCCAACATATAAGGATGCGTGCCAGGCTATGGGTCTTCTTGGCGATGATAGTGAGTGGCGTGAGGCCCTTAGGGAAGCATCTATATGGGGATCAGCTGCTCAGATGCGGCAACTGCTTGTTACTATAGTCCTTTTTTGCTCTGTCTGTGATGCAGCCTCCCTCTTTAATGAATTCTACCAATACTTTACTGACGACATACTCTACAACATTAAAAAAATGGTGCAATTGCCTACCTATAGTGTTCCAGAGGAGCACTTAAAAAATTATGTTTTGCTTGAACTAGATAATTTGTTTGTTAAAAATGGTGGTCTAATGACTGATTATGGTCTACCAGAGCCTGATCGAAGCATGCGTAACAAAGCTAAAAATAGGCTGCTGGCTGAGGAGCTAGCTTACGACTGTGAGGACCTCATGCGTACCCATGGTACCCTCGTTAGTCAGTTGAACGTTGAACAAAAAAATGTCTATGATGTTGTCATACAGTCTATCTATGGAAACTCAGGCCAGTGTTTTTTTGTGTATGGATGTGGTGGCACTGGCAAGACATTTCTTTGGAATGCAATTATTTCGTGCCTGCGATCCGAGAAGCTTATCGTCCTTGCTGTGGCCTCATCTGGCGTTGCTTCCCTATTACTGCCTGGAGGGCGTACTGCGCATTCCCGGTTTAAAATTCCTATAGTCATTGACGAGGCCTCGGTGTGCAGTATTAAGAGGGGAACTTTTCTTGCTGACTTAATAGTGCATAGCTCCTTGATCATATGGGACGAGGCGCCTATGACCCACAGACATTGCTTTGAGTCTTTAGATCGTACCATGCGTGACATTCTTGGAGAGGCAGACTCTTCGTGTTTAGATAGATTGTTTGGTGGTAAGACCGTCGTGCTAGGTGGAGATTTCCGCCAAGTGCTGCCTGTGGTCGAGGGCGGCGGCAGGTTAGACACCATTGATGCATCCATAACTAACTCCTACCTGTGGAAATATGTTAAGATTCTAAAGCTAACAATCAATATGCGCTTACTTGGGATGTCTCGTAGTGGTTTGCCAACTGATCAAGTGAGGGCATTTAATGATTGGGTGTTGAGTATTGGGGATGGCACTGCGATGGGTGCTACTCATATTGATGATGGAGACTCTGAGTTGGTTGAGATACCTCCTGACATCCTGGTTCCAAAACTTGGCTCCCCTATTGATAATATCATAAGATCTACCTATCCCAACTTAGACACCCTCTACTCAGATCCAGACTACCTAAGGGAACGGGCTATCATTGCTCCAAAAAATGATACCATCGATGAGATTAATAACCGCGTCCTTTCTTTAATCCCAGGGCATGAAAAGGTATACCTTAGTTCTGATTCCTTGGTTGAAACTTCCAAGGGACATGGTAACTCGGACCTACTTTATCCAGTTGAGTTCCTAAACTCCTTGCAGTTCAAGGGCATCCCTCCTCATAAACTTGTACTTAAGGTTGGTTCACCCGTAATGCTGCTGCGCAATTTGAATCAGAGTGCTGGCCTTTGCAATGGTACACGCCTTATAATAACGCAGCTAGGTGACCGCGTATTGGAGGCTCAGATAATAACAGGCTCTCACATTGGCGTCAAAGTCCTCCTTCCTCGGATTGCGTTGCATGTGTCAAGCACTAAATGGCCATTTGTTCTTAGTAGGCGCCAATTTCCAGTAAGATTGTGCTATGCAATGACTATAAATAAGAGCCAAGGACAAACTTTGCATAATGTTGGCCTATACTTGCCGCGCCCAGTTTTTTCTCATGGCCAGCTGTATGTTGCTATATCACGTGTTACATCTAGAGATGGACTAAGTGTTTTGATTGACGATGGCACAGACCTGTCCTCTAATCTCACTGAAAACATTGTTTACAGAGAAGTCCTTCGGGCGCTTTGGTAAATGTTTTTTACCGCATATCTGTTGGACTCACGCGCTTGCATGCTATGGTCTCCTAGCTTGACTACATTATAGTGCTCTATTTGACACATTTATTTTACTTTTATTGATGGGTTCCCACCAGATGGAGTACAACTTGGTGTCAGAGATTAATCCGTCGAGGCACAATTGGACCATCAAGGTTAGAGTTGCTAGGATGTGGAAGCTATCTCCAAATCCTAAGTGGAAGGGTGTAACAGCTATGGAACTTGTTCTGGTCGATGAACAGGTATGTTCGTTGCTACCTGCTGGCATATGCTATTTCCCCTTAACTGTGGCTGTGTGATCTGAGCTCCTCTGCATCAGGGCGTGGGTATTACCGCTTGCATTGGGCATAAAGACCTTAGCAAATTTGCTGATTCTTTAGTGGAAGGCTGCTCCTATACGATTAAAAAATTCCAAGTTAGCAGGCAAGCAAGGAAGTATAACCCTGTGCCGAACCCGCAAACAATCTATTTTACACCGTGGACTGTCCTAGAGGAGATACGTACGGAGCTGGACACCCAGCTTCCCCTCTATGTTTTCAATTTTGTGGACTTTGAAGAATTAGACCGCAGAAGGAGGAACGAACATGGCCTAATAGGTATACACTATCCTTGCCTTGTCTATTCAGATTCCCTTTTCCTGTCTCCCGGGATTTGCTTATCAGGTGCCATGGTGTTTGGGTTTTCAACAGATGTTATTGGGCAACTTACAATCGTTCATCCGGTGTTGCGATCTAGCGGGCTAAATGGTGTGTCTGTGCGGAGGGTGGTGGAGCTACGTGATCTAAGGTTGCTTCCCTAGTAGTTTACCTGCTTTCTGGATTAGCATGAACTTATTGTGACTATTCTTGCAGGGATCGTCTCTTACAAATTACTCTGTGGGGCGACCATGCAACCTCCTTTGAGGACCAGGTCCTTACTGAAGCCATTGAAAAAGATGAACCCATTGTGATGGTTTTCGCTGGGGTTCAAGTGAAGCAATACTTAGGTACATGCTGTTTATGGTATCCTTTACATGTACCTCTGCATAGCACCCTGTTGCTATTATAACCTGTCCAGCTCCTTGCAAGCGTAGGCTCCACGACATGTGCGAGCGGTGATGGCACTAAATGGTACATGAACATTGACCTTCCAGAAATGAACGCTTTTCGTGCTAGGTAATACGATTCCCCCTCTCTTCAGTACTTTGCCGGTTTGCAGGGTGTGTAAATGGTTGCTGGCTTTGTCCTCAGTTTACAGGGCAGGGGATCTGAAGTTGTGTTCCTGCCCGGCGATGATGATGCAGAGGCGGGGGCTGTTGATGAAGTAGGTGCCAACAGGAAAACTATTGCAGAGCTCTTAGCATTGGATCCCCATGACAGCAATGTATGGCCTCCTTAATAGCAGTTCCTTACATGCACTACTCAGGTCAGGTTGCTAAAATTTGGTCTGTCCTTCCATGTAGGGTGTTCGTTTTACTTGCAACGCAACTATAAGAGAAATAGACGTTTCCAATGGTTGGTGGTATAAAGCTTGCAATGTATGCAAGCGGGGGTTGAAGGCTACTTTCGATGGCTTCGAATGCACTAACTGTGATGAGGCTAAACCAGTGGTTATTCCTAGGTAATCCTTGCTTCAAACGGTACTATCCACTCCGCGCCCCTCCCCCCCCACACGCACCAGTCAACCCTATCTAACTTGTTCCTGATGGGTCTCCTTGTCTTGCCGCTCAAGCTATAAGCTAAGCGTGATTATTGAGGACACCACTGGGCGCGTGAAAATGTTTCTCTTCGGAGGGGTGGCTGAACAGGTTGTTCGGCGGACTGCCGCGGAGCTTGTTGAAGAAAGCTCATCCAATCAGATTTTGCTACCAGCACCCCTTCGCAGCCTTGTTGGTCGGAGGTATATCTTCCAGGTGGTTATCAGTGAACAAACCTTTAGGACTGGGCAGCTCTGCTTCCAAGCTAGGAGGGTGTTCCCAGATCCAACGCCTCCTGAGCCTCGTGGCCCTACTGGACGCCCGTCGCATGATCCTAGAGATTCCAAAGCTATGAGCAAGATTGGAACATCAAGTGTTACCTCTGGAAAAGATGACGAAGCACAGGTCCTTGCCATTTCAGAAGTTCCTAACAATCCAGAAGGTGGCTCAACCCCTCCTCCTGCCACTGCCATAGTAGCTGATACTAAAACCTCATCCAGCAAGGGAGAGGAGGTACCCTCTGTTGTCCATGAGGAGCATGGGTACGTACCTCTGTGGATTAATAAGTAACTAGACGATTTGCATTTGCCGCTTATTGTACTCTTCGCGCCCTTGAAATTTGTTTAAAGGGTGTTGCCTTAGGTTCCTCTAGCATTGTTACTTAGAAGTGACTATGGTCACCTTCCCCGGGGGCACGGCCTCTGTATGAGTGACTTGCTTACATAGTTTTTTTTGGCAGAACTATCCTAGGCAAGAGATCAAGGACTACTCGCAGGGAACTATATCCTGCTAAGAAAGGCGGGACAAGGTAACCTGTTCATTCTTACACTATTTTATTGTTTGGTTCCAGCAGTTGGGTGACAAAGTGTTTCTAATTTGCAGCGGTGACTAGGCCTACGTCCCTGGGACTCACCATCAGCCATCTATCCCTACACAGCTTCATCCAATAAATCTAATGTTGGCCTATGCGCCCCATGTTTGTGCCATAATTAGTGTTCCAGTTTTAAGTGTCATGTAATGAGCAGTGTCCCATTGTTGTATCGAGTTGGCCTATGAGTCCTTAGTTGTGTTGGTCTTTGTAGGCCCCTGGGCTCCTATATCCATTAGGCCACTATGCCAGTTTAGTGGAAAAGTATCTTAATGTCTTCCTCCTAGGTGGAGTGCCTAAACTAGTATTGTTGAATGCTGGGTCACGTTCCACGACTCCAGGAAAACTGCGAGAAAATTCACAGCCACCACCACCATTGGCACCCTAACCCTGTCAGGTCATTCATTGAAATGACTCAAGTTGATTTATTTTGCCGTAGCAAAGCACAACAACAGGCCGCTCAGCAAAAACAGCCAAACACAAATACTACGGCTGTGTTCAGATGACTTGAAAAGTACGCTATGCAAAAAAAAAAAGATTCCTCGTCACATCAAACTTGCGATACATGCATGGAGTACTAAATATGGATAAAATCAAAAACTAATTGTACAGTTTGGTTGTACTTTATGAGACGAATGTTTTGAGCCTAATTAGTTAATGGTTAGACAATTATTACCAAATACAAACGAAATGCTACAGTGTATTTTGGCACTCTAAAATTTGAATCTAAACACAGCACATTTTTTTTATAGATGACGCCAAACACAAAAATACATGAGCGTGGATGATGATGGACGTACGTACATGGCACTAAAGGCAAACAAGAACACATGCCTGGTGTAGATGGTAAATTTTGGAGGCAAAGTTTGCATAGTGAGTGTCCTGTCACACTGTAGTAATTTTGTTTTTATTTGATAATAATTGTCTAAATATTGATTAATTAGACTTAAAATGTTCGTCTTGCAAAGTACAACAAAACTATGTAATTAGTTTTTGATTTCATCTATATTTAATACTCCAGATATGTGCCGGTATTTTGATGTGACGGAGAATAAGAATTCTGCATAATGAATTTGGAAGACAAACTTTGGAATACACACATGCATGCGTGCTAACAGAGGCTAGAAATATACTCCGTACAGTACAGTGGTGTGGACTGTGGAGTGATCGACTGGTAGCTAGTACGATGCAATTAATACACACGTGCGAAGCTAGCTAGCTAGCGTCATCTCAGTTTTCGTATTAGGCCAGTTTAGTTTCAAAAAATTTTGCAAAATTTTTCAAGATTCTCCGTCCTATCGAATATTTAAACACATACATGAAACATTAAATATAGATAAAAAATAAAAATAATTACACAGTTTAGCTTTAATTCACAAGACGAATCTTTTAAACCTAATTAGTCCATGATTGAACACTAATTACTAAATAACAACGAAAAGTACTACGGTAACATTCTGCAAAATTTTTCACCATCTAAACACAGACTTACCTTTAGCTTAGCTTACTCCGATCCGATCCGTTTGTTCATTTGTCCGAATCAGTCAGAATCCTTGCTGGGATGGTGGACGCAGTATCCCCATGGGTGGGTTTGGCGAGCCGGCCATACCCGGAGGAAGACGAAGACCTTCCCCTGTTTGGCTGAGCTTATCAGCACGGCTTATTAGTTGTGGAATAGTGTTTTTCTCTTACAGCAAATCAGCCATAGACGGCTTATAAGCTAAAAAACAGCCTGCCGAATAGGACCCTTAATGCCACGCCACGCCTCTCGTCGGGACGGTGGAAGAAATCACGACCCATGGGCTCGAATGTCGGTCTCACTATGTCAGCTTCCTCGATGATGATAACAGGTGGGGGAGGAGGTGCTGCAAAAAATCATTTAAATGTAATGTAACCAACTGTCGTGAGGACCCATCGTCTCTATCCATGGAATGAAGAACAAGCTCGTGCTCGTTCTTTGGGTAGATTTGTGTGTAGTAGTGAGTGGCAGCACACTCCTCCGCCTCGATCGATCGATCCGGCAACTACGAGAGCGAGCGAGCAGCCGGCAGCAACAGCTTTTATATATAGTGGTATGTATTTCGTATTTGCACTGGTCGCATGCATGCATGTGTGTCGGGCATGCATGCATGTATTTCGTATTTGCACTGGTCGCACTGCTGCAGCTTTTATATAACCGTCCTCGCGAAAGAAAGAGACGTCTGCTCGGGCAGTCGGCCATGCAGGGTCTGCCGGGGCCGGCAAAAACAACAGCTGGGCTCTGTCCGGCTCCTTCCTTCTTTTCTTCTCCACAGTTGCATGGGCCACGAACGATCCGGCCCAATAACAACCCATATGAGTTTCTTTGCAGCCCAATCGCCCCGGTCAAAGAAATCCACCTCTTCGGGCATATGGCGTTGTTCCTATAATAATATTATAATAAGGTAATCCCATTTAGTTTTGAACCGTACCGCCGCGGGCGAAGAGTTGTAACTTATAGGAGACAATAAAACTACCCAGGCCAATCGATGCAACTCATACCTTTCTCTGCCTTTTAGCCAAGATCAAGTGTATTATCTGTTCTTATCAGCTTAATATCTGATATTGCGAAGCATCGCTTCACAATGATATATTTAAACTTTTTTTTTTTTTGTGGGGAAGGAATCACAATAGTGGCTTAGCCACTTGGTTTCTTGGGCATGGCTCAAGCGTTGCACTATAGCTTGAGCTTGTGCACCCCAACCAAATCAATTTTAAACATTTTTGTGCTTAGTATTTTGTCCAAATCAATTTTAAACATTTTTGTGCTTAGTATTTTGTGTATTTGGTATTAGTATAAATAGCGATTGTGGTTTATACATTGTTAATGATTTTTCAAACAAAAACTCAAATATACCTTATTAACAAAAAAATTCAGACATAGATATGCCTTAAACAACAGGCAATGCCGAGGTGTTGTTGAGAAGCACCCACTGATTTGAGATAAACCCTAATGATATCTTTTAGTCAACAAGTCTACTCATGGAAAAAATTATGACAGTTATATTTATTTTATACTTATAAATACTTTTAAATTATTAAACTTTTGGTGCTATAAATTATATGAGGGGAAATTAACGGCTAAAAATATGACATTGATAACTACAGCGAGTCAAACTATTGTTTATATTTTGAAAATGGGATAGTGTTCTCTCTGTGCGTTTGGTAGGTTTTTTTGGGTAGTGTCACGGTGGAGCATCTAATCTAAATACATGTGTTATGGACAGCCCACTAACGGGCCCTGGAAATTGCCATTCTAGGTCGTATGAAGAAATAGGCCTGTTAACGTCTTATAATTTAAAACAGAAAAAGTATAGATACCGGTGATATACTGTACAAGAAAATGACGGCTAAAGTTAGAACTCCAAAACCACTGCACGTATGTTGTGTCAAATAATAGTGTGACCAGAGGGATTACTCTGGTCTTTCACTAAATGCCGACGCACACAAAGTTAGGTTTGCCAAACGAAACGACGTCGACGCGTTGTGTCCATATATTTTTTTCTAGAAAGGCTTTAATTTTTTTTAGAAAGACTGTGTTAAATAATATATTAAAAAATATGGGCTCTTTTGAAAAATTTTCACATAGTAAAGATCTGGACTATCTTAATATGAGTATATCAACATACTCAAACTGATAAATGAGTATATACATACGCAACGTGATTTATTGATCATGAAAGTAACTACTCCTTGAAGTATATATATATATATATATATATATATATATATATATATATATATATATATATATATATATATATATATATATATATATGTGTGTGTGTGTGGGGGGGGGGGGGCTGGCCAATTCTGCTGCTCGGAGATGCAAGCTGTAACAGAACCGACCAATTACACGAAATTAAGTAAGAAAATCACCCGCCAGAGTGGACAATTTAGCAAACTTAAGCCCGTATAACCCGGTAGTCCGTGAAATCACGAAGGATTTCAAACCAACTCGCATACCAGCCAAGATCGTAATAAGTTTAGCGGTGGTCACCATCACATATTACAAAAAAGTTCGCATCACAGATACATCGGAGTTTAAATATAGTTATTACAAACCAAGTTCAAGTAAAAAGTAGCGGAAGCAATTTGTTCAAATCCACACACACTCACACGGAGTTCAAATACAGTATCAGTTGATGATCATCTCTAATAAAAGCATTAGCTGAGACGTAAGGAATGACCATGCCCATGGTCCTAAGCATCACCCATCGCAGGATAAAGGCAGTTGATACAGTAGCCGTAATACATCTACCCATCTGCAACAAGTGGAAACAAAACCTTGAGTACAAGAAGGTACTCAGCTAGACTTACCCGACATAACTAAAAATAAAGTGACACCAATGATTATGAAGGGCTTTATAGTGGCATAGCTGACTCATTTGCAAAAAGAGCATTTTTAGTATTCCAAGAACCTATTCCAAAAGCATTATGTCAAGTTAATCATTATTAACCTATTGACTACATTTGCACCTATACGAGAGCAAGCATATGATTAAGCAATTAATGATAACCAATGATCATTATCAACTCCCATAATGTCATATCCATTATAACTGTCCAAGTGTTCCATCAATATTACTACGATGAAGTAACTCAAGTCAAGTGTTCACTATCCAGTGAACGATGACGATTCGAATCGATTATTAACTGGCTTGTAAGTTATTCCTCACACAAACCACATTCACCCGCTAAAGTGAGATATTGGTCACCGAGTCAACTATTCAGGTAAAATCTCGAGTTCGCCAGGAACCACATGTACCCGGGGGCCGACCGATTGCCTTTCGGTCTTATCATCGCGCCCCCGTGTCCTACCACACCTTCTCCGGTACAGTGCGCTGCAGGCAATCCACTCTGCCCGAATAATCTCTCAGCTTTGCGGTCGAAAGGTACGTTATTCGGCCAGCTAAATGTAAGGCATGCGCTCAACATGACTCGAGGCCCAACAACGGTCGGTCCTTAATCGACATAGACTGAAATCACTACAGTCCGAAACCCTGTAAGTTTTCATCCGGTCTCAACTTCAATTTAACACTTAGTTATCCATGACGACATAGTTATCTAAGCACATCCCGGTAACCACCTAGAGCTCGCAGGTGACAGAAAATCATCTGACTTCTACTGGTCTAAGCCAGCTAAGTATTGACTCGACTACGGATATCAGGGTAACAAGGATATAGTATACGAAGGTAAACAAGGTATAATGCAGCAACGGTTGCAGACAACTTCTGAACATAATGCATCAAATAAAGTAAAACATTAGTTAAATGATTGCAAACCGAGGGAGAAAATGCTCCGGGGCTTACCTCTCTTGAAGGAACTCGGGCGGTGATCGGGGCACTCCGGAAGTTCCTCAACGTCCTCGTCTGCCTCGGTCACGACTGGATTCTCTGTTTGCGATCCTGTATGATGCAGGTACGTAAGTGCTTATGCAAAAAGGTGCATTGGATGAAATGCACACAATGAACATGCTTGCATGTAAGGTGGATGAAAATGATTGGCTTGATTGGGTAGAGTATAAGTTGCATTCTCATACAAGGTAGTCCACATCATCCAAGAACATGTACTATAAGTACATGTCATCTACTGCATTCTCTTCTACTATTAACTACCATGTAACCACACATAAGTACTGCCACACTAATACTATAACCACTGTACTAACATGCCAAGTCACCACATCCCCTTAAAATGCCTCAAAGATACACCAAACATTCACTAATTTCCTAATCATGTATAAAGCAAGATTTAATTAAACCCTAATCAATATTAGGTTTGAATAGCAACATCTATTTTGGTAGCATAGAAAAATCTTAGAAATTACCATATCATAGTACTACTATAAGTAGAGTACCATAAAATTTTCATGGCACTTGGATAAATAGAATAGCCTACACAAAAATGACAAGCTAGGGCCTAAATATAAGCATGAAAATACTTTGTATTATGAAAAGCATCAAACAATAGATTAATTATTTTTCCTAGGTTCTACATAGAAAATAATCATTGTACAAAAAATATCACATGCATGTTTTATAAAATTTTACTCTCTAGCAAAAATAACAAAAATCAGCCATTAAAGGCACTTGAACTACACATCATAATTTTTCTACAGAACATGAATGACATATATTTTTCATACAAATTGGATCACATAAGAAGAATAACAAACTTGGAATCATATTTTTCTGAGCTATAAGTGATTTACTATGCATTTTCTAAGAAAACAGCAATTTCAATAATTAAATAAAGCTCCACAGAAAAGTGTCACAACTTTAACATGCAATATTTTTAAACCATAGATCTAGTCATGAGGATCACAACAAAATTTATTTCACCATTTTTGGAGCAAAAATGTGCACACAAACATTTTCTAAACTATTTCTTTTCTCAATTAATAAAAGAAAAACAGAAAACAATTTTCTTATTGTTACTCGGCCAGCTCACGGGAACTGACTGGCCCATGGCCGGTTTCGGCCTCAGCAAATAGGACAGGGACGGGCGAGCCGGCCTGACTTAGCCTGTCGGCCCAAGGCCGAGCTCGGCCCAACAGGGTAGAGTCGGTGAGCGGCCACGCCGACGCCCATGGCGTCACGGCAGCGCGGGCAGCGGGCCAGCGGCCGTTGCCGGCCATGACAGGGCACGACGTGGTGCGCATGGGGTCCGCGAGAGGGAGGCGGACACGGGAAGGTGAACCAAAGAGAGAGAAAAGGAGCGGGGAAGCTCCGACCACGGCGAGGCCAAGCGCGGCGGTGCTGCTCGCCATCGGTGGGCCTAGCCAGGTCACGATAAGGCGCGAGGAGGTGCAAAAAAGCTTCGCGGAGGCGATGGTGACCTGCTGCTCGCAAGAAAGAGGAAGGAAGAGCACGTAGGTGGGCACGACCGCGGACTCCAGCGAGCTCCGATGGGCACCATTGCGACATGCATGGCCATTCCGGCCCTCACTTTGGCGAAATGGCGGTGTCAAAGGCGCGTTACGTCGAGGCGGGGCCGCGTGGGATCTTGCAGAGCTCGGGCAAGAGCAAGAGGGGGCGGGCGAGCTTGGCGGCGGCGGCAATGGAGCGACGGCCGCGCGGCTTGCTCTGCGTGCGAGGGCAAGGCGAAGGCGAGGTGGATAAAAGGAAATGGCGAGCTGGGGAAAAACGGGCGCCGGTGCTGCGGTTTTGAAGGCAGACGCACGCACGGGGTCCTCCGGTCAGGCGGCCTTCTTCTGCGGCCGGTCAGGCGAGCGCGCGTGGGCGCACGGGCGCGGACGGGCCGAGATGGGCCGGGGGAGAAGCGCGAGCACGCGGGGAGAAAGCCGGGCCGGCTTTGGCCAGCGGGCCGTATAGGAGAAGGCGGCCCGTTAAGATGAGAAAATTGTTTTCCAATTTTTATTTTCAAATAACAGTTTCAAATAACATTTTGAGCAGGAAAATGACCTTTTTCTGGAAATGGCCTAAAAGTAAAAGTTGTTTAGAATTTAATCCTCTACAACTTTGCTTTAGGGACCAACTAGAAATTCTGCACAGATTTTGAATTGGAATACAAAAGCTAAATATGCAGGGTTTTTGACTAATTTCAAGAATATTTTTAAAAGCACATTTTGTCAAAAGTTTGAATACAAACTTTGCTCCAAGTTGCATCATAAATATCTCTAAGTGATTTGCATTTATAACCCAACATGTTTTAATGGCCTCGCTAGTATAATCAAGGCAAAAATAAAACTAAATAAGTATATGCAACATTCATGTTTCATAGTAATGTTTGAGTCATTATTTCAAGCGATGCTATACTTTGTTTTACATGTGTTCATGAATGCAAATGATGCATCATGCATATGATTTGCAATGCTAAATGCATGCGTAACACCGGGGTGTTACACAAATCCCTCGTGATAATACACGTACGTATATAGATTTATATGGGCAATGCGTTTTTTTTTGTATAACAATATAGGCGATGGGTTGAACAAGATTCTTAGCTAGCTAGCCATGTGCTCCTCTCACCAGGCTGCTCTCTCCATGATCGTCTGCCTCCTCTGAATCTTCTCGTCAAGGCTGCCAGACCCATATCCTTACAAATACAAATAAACACCGCACACATCATCAAAAACTCACAACTCCAGTCGATCGCAAACAAGCATTGCGTGGTTGCAACACCGCCAAGCGTGGGTATCCACCACCAACTGCTTCCGTTGCGTGCAATGGCCCGCCGCTCCTCACGCTCGCCGTCGTCCTTCTACTCCTCGCACTGGCGGCGAGCTCTCCATGACTGTCGGCGGCGGCCACGAGCACACACGCATGCGCGCGCTCGTGCGTCCGGCCCATGATCCTACCGCCACTATGTTAGAAAAGCAGATTAGGGACGCATCTAGACAGTCATAGTGATGCAGCATATGGCAACCCAAAAGAAAACAAAAACATGGGGAAAAAAAATATAGTGCAATCAGCACCCACATGCTGGAATCCCAACAGGCAAGATGGAGCACACAGGTTTATAAGTAGCCAAGAAGTTTTTTTTCCCCTTTTGTTTTGCTTAGTCTGGGCTTCATCATTTTTTTTAATATAATCGGCAGCTCTTCTGTTTGGTTCGTTTAAAAAAACGATGAAGCATAGAAAACGCTAATCACTGAAGCAAAAGGTTCTAAATAAGAGGGAAATCCACAGCACCAGAAATCCTAGGGTCTAAATAAGAAGCATGGATGAAAGGGGAAAATCCACGGCATCAGAAACCCTAGGAGTATACACAAAAGTGTAAAAAGCATGGGAAAACCAAATCAAACATGAAAAAAATTGTTTGCTCTGCCATGAAAGAGAACGGACATGGACACCGCCAGTGGCTAGGAAACGCGACAGTTCATCTGACGGTAAACCTGGCCACCAGAGAATCTCAACAAGTTTAAGAAGATTTTTTTCTACAATCTTCTATGGTTACGGATGACTCCTCACAACAGGGCGGTAGTGCTAGAGGTTTGAAACTGTCATATCAGAATACATTAGACTATATGTATCTAATTTTATTATAATTCTCAAGTCATTCAAATTTCAGACAAGGCGATGACCTCTTTATGCGTATTCGTGCAGGTTGTTTTGGGTGGAATAAATAAGCTTCTCTAGGTAACATTTAAAAAATATTTTCTTTATGACTGGTTACATTAAATGATTTTCCACCACCTCCTCTTCCGCCTATTATCATTGAAGACGCTAAAATCATGAGACCAACGTTTCATCCCACGAGTCATGATTTCTTCCAACTAATATTTCTAGTCTCTCTTAGCATGTGTTCTTGTTTGCATTAATATACACACAATACATAAGAGTGAAATGGTGATGACGTGACACTTTTAATGCAAACAAGAACAAATGCTAAGAGAGATTAGAAATATTAGATAGTGATTGGTACAATACACGTGCAGAAGTTATTATTAGCTCACTTTAATGCAAACAAGATCTAAACATGTCATATGAAGTCGGTACGAGGGTGGAAGAAATCATGTGCCATGGGATAAAATGTTGACATCATAGTGTTAGTGTCGTCTTGGGTAATAATAGACGAAGGAGATGGTGGTGAAAAATATCATTTAAATGCAACCAGTCATAATTGGGAAAGAAAAGAATATTTTTAAGAAAAAATATTTTTTGAATGTTACCTAAAGAAGCTTATTGATTCCACCAAAACAACCTGCGAGAACATACTTAAAGAGATCGTCGCTTTTCCTGATATTTGAATGACTTGAGAAATGTAATAAAATTAGATATACAGTCTAATATCTATACCTAATAATAAAGAGGCAAACTTTCAGACTCTTTTTTTCATCCATCTATTTTTTTTGTCCATCTTCCTCTACTACCGAACAATAGAGAGTTTCTTTTGTCCGAACTTATATATATAACTCGTGCTCATACGAGTTAGAATAGCTCGCGTCTAGACCAATATAGAATAAGAATCCTAACTTAAATAGATTCCTCAGATCCTGAGTACTCTAAATAGAACTCTTAATAATAAATAAAAAAGGATAAGAGTTACGTTCTTTATTTTGCACCACTTTCTTTATTTACATACGAGTCAGAATAGCTCGCGTCTATATGAATATGAAGTAGGAATCCTAATCTAAATAGATTCCTCAGATCTAACGACAATGTTGTGCATCTATTTTCGTTTGACGGGATATATATGGTAGATTATAATTTTTTTAATGCTAGAAACTTTCTTTCCTCTAGAAAATATTGGGAACTTTCATAATAGACCAGAGCCCGGCGTTTTTTATGGTGGAAGGCCGAACAATATAATCAGGAAAATAGAAAAGGAAAAAAATACTATGGTTATGTTATCTTTTTTATCCACCTTTCTTTTTTTCTCTTTTATCTTAACTGTTCTGTTTTTTCATCCTTGCAAGCGTGTGCCATCCGAGCATCCGTAATAGCATTTTACGGGGCGTTCACACGTTACCCGTTCATCTAAGCGATTGTTTTTTTTGTTTCTCCTATAAATATCGAAAACAAAAGGACTAAATTCAACCGTCATGGATGTTTGAACCGTTGATTCTTCTCTATATAAAATCAAGAAATGTTTTCTATACGAGTTAGACCACCGCGCCATACATGGTGTGAAGTCTGATTTCAAAATAAACCGAAATGGATGATACAATCTGTAGAGTATGAATCAAAAATGAATTGGAACACCTGATGTAATTATTGGATAAATATCCAAATCTCCAATGTACATACGAGTTAGAACAGTGCGCATCTAGCAATAGTATGTGGTCTGATTCAAGACGAATCATACACATAATGAAGCTTTTATTGAATAAATTTCTTAGAAGTCGACACAAACAAGAACTTAGACCGAATACAACAAAATATAGAAAGAAACATGCAACAAAAAAAAAGAACCAAAAGGTTAAACATAGTCAAAGCATAAAGTTCGATGCAAAAACAAATTTAAATGTACGATGCAATCTTAAATACTATTTAAAATCCGATGCTCGATCATATATATATATATAAGAGTTAGAGTGTCACACGTTTGTTACATAAATTTCAACCTACAAATCATCTAGATAAATTACATAGCAAGTTGCGTCTTTCGTTACAACGCACGGACACGTTTGCTAGTATAATCTAAAATATACAATAGTCTCAAACCTCTACTGCTGTCGCCCTGTCACGAGGAGTGATCTCAATCCATGGAAGAGAGGAAGAAAAATCTTGTTAAACTCAGGCCATGTTTAGTTCCCCAAATTCTCTCATAAATTCTACTATGCAAAAAGAAGATTCTCCGTCACATCAAAATGTCGGCAAATACATGGAGTACTAAATATTGATGAAATCAAAAACTAATTGCATAGTTTTGTTGTACTTTACGAGACGAACATTTTAAGCCTAGTTAGTCAAAATTTAGATAATTTTTACCAAATACAAACGAAATGCTACAGGAATTCTGATACAGTGTTTTTCTTCCCAATTCCGTCAACTAAACGAGGCCTCATATGAGATTCTCGCTCTCGGCAGATCGATTTGTACTCCTATAGCTATAGTGGTGCACCGTCTAGCTACCCTCCGGCAACGATGATGATGAGCGGAGCAGCGACAGCTTTTATAGTGGTAGCACTGGTTGCACGTACACGGAGCACGTCGTTTTGATTGCGACAGCGACTGAGCGACGTCAACGACGGGGCACGTTTGTCGTTTTGATTGCGACAGCGACTGAGCGACGTCAACGACGGGGCACGTTTGCTCTGCTTGTATCGAGAAGCCCACACAGGAGTGAGATAAGGCTATCCGCACTCGTCCACCTCTATTTTCATCTCTAAAAAAGAATATTCTATCTTAGTCATCAAAATTCTCTACTCTATACTCATTTCTCTCGCACCCATATTATCTCTATCCCATACTCTATACCCACTATTCCATATTTTATTCCTCTCCCTCTCTCTTTCTCTCTCCCAATAACTTTCTCTCTCTCGTAGCTACAGTATTTACCGTGGCCTCCTGCGTACGCTGAGTTTAGCGGATTCCTGTGCAGCCGGTAACATACCGGAGTCTTTACAGACGAGCGGTGCAAGAGCACGCTACGCTATGGCTAGCGTAGCGGTCCGTTTCCAGGTGAGCGGTGCGGTCAGTAAGAGGGAAGCGAGACGGAGAGTGGATCATCTTGAACAGTACATTGTATTCGCACTTTACTTCCTGTAATAGAACTCGGCCGTCATCGGCTAAGCTACCTTCCCGTACTGTTTATCTTCCTCACCGCCGATTAGCGGCCTAGGCTGCTAACACGGGTATCAAAGCCGTCGACCTCCGGGCGCCGTGCGTGCTGGAGCCTGTCCCACCCTCCCACAGCCACTTCACCCGCCTCCAGCGCACGAGAGGAGCCATGGATCCAGTCGTCCGCAACATGTTCGACGAATTGAACAAGAAGCTCGACGACTTCCGCGACGAGTTCCAGTCCACCAGCGACCGCGTCGACCGTCGCCTCACCGACTCGGAGTCAGTCACCGTCAACACGATGACGCCGTGGACGAGCGCCTCACCTCGTTGGAGCACTACGTCACTGGTGGGCACTGGTGGGCATGTACTACATGCCTGGGACGCACACACTGTTGATGGAGGTGAAGGCGATGAACTGGAGCTCCCGCTGCGCCAGGAACACCTCTTTCCCCTGTCGGTAGCTGCTGCCAAATGTCGTGTGCGAGATCACGTCGGCGATGAACTCCGTGAACTGCTGCCCTACCTCCACCGTCACCCCCTCCTCCCCGCTCGCGGCGGCGCGCGCCTCCCACTCCTGGATCACCTCCGCCGCGCACGCCACCATCGCCCCAGTCATCGACTTGCCGAGATGTATTTCCCACAACTATGTGCACCAACTCAGGTTATCGGACAGCTCTGCTTTCATCGAGATTCATGCAGGTCAAACGTCATTCTCGCGTCCGTGAGCACAAGATTGAATTTGTTTTCTCACGATAAAGACTCGTGTCCGCTCCCTTCTCTGTACAACTTCTGCATCTCTCCTCAGTCCGCTCCATTCTCTACCTTCCCTCTCTCTCTCTTTCTATTTTTCACTCTCGGTCTCTCTGACTCTGTATCTCTCTTCTCCTCCATTCTCTTTCTCCATTCACAAGCTTTGAAGATTCAATCCCCTCCTGCCGCTTCCTTATCTCTCCTCGATTTGATCCTCTCGTCCCTCATCTCCATGATTCTCTCTCTCTAAATCCACGAGCTCACACTTCTCTACTCCCTATGTTCTTATCAGCCAAATCAGCCAGCCATTCAGCAGTGTTTTTCTCTTACAATAACATGTGAGAACATACTTAAAGAGATCGTCACTTTTCCTGATATTTGAATGACTTGAGAAATGTAATAAAATTAGATATACAGTCCAATATATAGTCTAATATATACAATAGTTTCAAACCTCTACTGCTGTCGCCCTGTCACGAGGAGTGATCTCAATCCATGGAAGAGAGGAAGAAAAATCTTGTTAAACTCATATGAGATTCTCGCTTTCGGCAGATCGATTTGTACTCCTATAGCTATAGTGGTGCACCGTCTAGCTACCCTCCGGCAACGATGATGATGAGCGGAGCAGCGACAGCTTTTATAGTGGTAGCACTGGTTGCACGTACACGGAGCACGTCGTTTTGATTGCGACAGCGACTGAGCGACGTCAACGACGGGGTCCGTACGTAGATTACTGGTACTCCGTACGTGGCCTAGCTGAGACAGCGACAACGCCTCCTGACTCTGCCGTGTTGCCTGTTGCGTACTACAGGCGCGCATGCTTGCCGAAAGGTTACTCCACTCTACGTAGACGAGGGGTGTAGGCGTACTACTCTAGAGGGGGGCGCGTCGCTACAGTGATGGATTAATTGCAACCCGCCGTTGCGCTGGGAGCTGTCGGCAAGCGGACAGCCGACAGGGACTTATCGGCCCGCGCGCGGCCGATAGGGGGCCTGTCGGCACTCCAGCGGCCGACAGGGTCGTATCCGCACTCACGCAGCCGATGGGCCTACGTCGGCTAATCCGCTGCCCAACCGACTACTAGATTTGCAATTTTTTATTAAATGTTATTAAAAAATATTATTTAAAAAATTCCGTTTCTTAAATGAATGAAGCCCATTTTCAAAGGAAAAATATACTCTATTGGTTCCTCTCAGAAAAAACAACACCTACCCAAATGACTCAAGTTGATTTATTTTTGACATAGCTATTAGATGTAATTTTGTCCGATTAAAATCCAAGTGTACACATGTATTTGTGTGCACCACCGAGCATTAAAAAAAGGAAAATACATATAGATACATATGCTTTTGTCACGAACATGCAAGGAAAGAAGCTAATAACCATTGTGTGGGCTTCTGCGTGCTGCATGTCCATGCATACATGTAGGCGTGCTCGTGACGTGCAAGAGAGCTAACAGGTGCGGTCATACGCGTGCGCATGTATACGTCCAGAACCCGGTCCGTGCCATGTATAATTGTACACCAACTGAGTCGAGTCGGCGTGGCGCGGTATGGGCTCTAGAATATTCTAGAACTCTAGAATATAATTTGGGGTGACCTTGACAGCACCAGCACAGAGGCCTTGCTTATACTCAGGGCATCCTCAACGGGGAGCTCGGAGGTACAGTAGCTAGATGAAGACGTGGAGCTAAGAGAAAGCTAGAATACTCCTACATGTTCGCTGGGGACGGCAGAATCGCTAAGCTATTTCACTTAGATCGAGAACAGCTCTGTAAGAGAGGAGATGAGGCCAGCTGCCTCCAAGAAACAACAAAGCATGAGAGAGAATATATAAATACTAATAATTATTCTATTTTTTCTCTCTGTTCTACATCAACTGTCTACTGTATATCGTCAACATCACTGGGACGTCCAAAATTTATGGTACTGTACCCAGCTCTAAAACTATGACCTTTTTTTTCTCTGTAAAAGTAGACTATTCTTTTATAATCATCATCATCAGTCCGTAGCTAGCTCTTTCTGATATGATGGTGAGTAGCGGGTTTGCTTCATATAGCAGATACTCAATAAAACAAATATAATGATTAAGTACGATGAACATTAGGTCAAGTTCTGTCTCTCTACAGTCATCACCCAAGGTAGAGATCAAGGGCGATGAACATTAAGTTTTGTCTCTCGACGGTCATCTCCTAATAGACATACATTATGTCAAGTTTTGTCTCTTGACGGTGATCACCTAAGGTAGACATAATTTACTATAATATACTATGTCACAGAAACACAAGTGGCTCAAGTTTAATAAGCTTCAACGGGCCCTAGGGTGGTGCACGAGATGTGACGGCCGAGGGCCCAGGCGAGAGAGGGGCCCAAGTCCAGGTATACAAAAACTCCAAAGCCCTCTAGTCCATTAACAGATTAATGACCGCGTGAGCAGCCGAGCAGTCGTGACCGCGACATCTGCGAGCGAGCAGCCGAGACAGACGAAGAGTTGCGAGCGCGACGCATTGCGAGCGCGACGCACAGAGCCGCGCAGACGCCAAGAGCCGGAGACACGGAGCACAATGCGACGGCGACCAGGCGTCCAAGCCTTCGGAGACAATAATCAGTTTTGCTATCACCGATCAGCATCAGTCGATCTCAGTTTCCGTTCATCAGGCCCTACGTTTTTTTACTTGTTCGTTTAATCGTTTTTTAATCCAAATTAATTATTTGTACAGTATCTCAGACTTCTATGGGTACTCTATACTTATATAGTCGTGTTTTTCTTCTAATTTAGGTATTAGAATTTAGAATGTTACCTAACAAACATTTGTCCGGGGCTGAGAAAAGAAAACAAAAAAGACAAGGTCAATTTATTCAATCATAAAAAGGAGTGTTGTGCCTGATAATACCGTAGATGCACGTGATATTGAAGAACAAGGGCAGCAGCAAGTTATAGATAACTTAAGTAAACAAGTTGATGCCAATGAATGAAAATTTACGGCCTTCCTCTCAACTTGAAATATATCACTGGATTTGTTTTCGTTTTGCAAGTAAAGTTAGCACATATATATATTATAAGATTTTATACATGGTCTATAGGGGTCATCGCGACGAGTTCGCCAGAGGGAATCCTAGGACTGACACTGGCTTCAACCCATTACCAGCATCACCATCAAGTGGCTCAAGTTTAATAAGCTTCAACCCATTACCAGCATCACCATAATCACGAACTTGGTGTTTGCGATTCTTTTTGTAGATGGCATCTTCTTCCACACCATGCACCCAGTCCAAAGAATAAGCCATTCCGATCAGATTGTCGTTACAGTACAAGTCTGAACATGACCCAAAGAAGGCCTCCTGAAAGTCAGACCCATGCAAACACGGCCGGGCTGGATGGATGATCTTGCTCCTTGTTTCTCACAATAAAAGCACCGAACTTGTCCTGCAGAGGCAACACATTGTAAATTAGTGTATATATGCGCATTAGTTTTTGGAAAGCATCCTTTGGCCACTGATTACTCTTGCAATATATCATCGATCAATGCAAATAAATCATATATATAGAAGATATGTCGAATGAGAATGTACTGGTATAACTTTATCAGCCAAGCATGTAAACTGAAAATTTGTTGGCTAACTTTTTTCTATTTATAATAAAAATCTGTCAGTGTTCACCAACAGAATCATGACGGATCAGTAGGAACACATAACATAACTCACGTGATGTGTCCACTCAATAGTAATCAATAGACTAGTAGATACACATCTATGTTTGGTTAAAGCAAACACAAAACCAATAATCATATATCGCACAGATAGCACAGAGCCCAAAGAAGCAAGAAAGAACCGAAGCTCATATAAATTACATAGAAAAGGTAAACAATTTAGCATGATAGTAATATTGAAATATAAACATCACATAGTCCAGTAAAAATAATAGTATATCGTAAAACATTAGAAGTAAACTGAAACCAGTGTTTCTTCTATCTAAAGGAATATATATATATATATATATATATATATATATATATATATATATATATATATATATATATATATATATATATATATATATATATATATATATATATATATATATATATATATATATATAGAGTACATGTTGATTACCAAATCAAGACCCATGGCAATATGTATTAGGTGAAAAGCTGATGCGAAATGAGAAAATGGTTAAGCACTTACATTAGAAGTGGACTCTACTTACAATTGCATATAAGTGTATAAAAAGTTCAATGCAAAATACATACCGGCAGCCCAAATCCCCTAAAAAACTAAACTGAAAAAATTCTTCACAAAAAAACAACAAAAAATCAAAATAAATTTAAACAGTGGCTCTCTTTAGCTCAACAAATAAGGAGGCAACAAGCAAATAAAAATCAAGAAAGAAAGCATTTTTTTAGTCATCTCACCAGTGCTCTCAACCAAGTAAACTCTAAAACACAAAACAACAGAAGAAAAGGAAAAGCCAGATAACTCAATAGACAATATCCACATCCATGAGATATGTTTCAAACCCACAGAAGATTGAAGGAGAACCTTAGATCTCGAAGAAGGAAATAGAGGAAAAGGGAGCAGATCTAGAGATGATTGAGAGCCATAGCAATTCAGCAAATACTGCTGCTCTACCTATGGTCGATAACTAAACAGGTTGTAGTTCAAATGGGTTCAAGACCAATAAGCACATGAAGCAAACATATCAACAGATCTCAAAAGCAATAAAATATATAATTTTTCCTACAAATTGTGCAGCAGATAAATAGCAGAACTCTATTACGAAATGGACATGCCATATTGCAAAATTGATATTAAGAAAGAGATCAATCTAATTTAACAGATATAACAAAAACCCATGAGATAGACTAGAGCATACTAGCATCGGGCGAACAATCCACACGGGCACACCAAGAATCATCACCAGAACGGCTACATTCAGCAAAGAAGAGCTTTGTAGGTTGATCAGCAAAGTAGAGATTTGTAGGTTGATCATGCAGTTCTTCGTCGAAGCAAGTTGCCAGAAAGTTGATATGGCAATGCAGAAATTTGCAAGGATAACTCGGATTGACGCCTCTTGGATTGGATTCTATATCTTCAAGGGAGCACAATTTTGGGCCAGAAACAAGCTCATTGACACCACAGATGACATGAAGGCTATACTGGGATTTCTGCAATCAATTTCAACCAAGAAGAAGAGGGTTAAAATGGAAACCAGGCATAACTGAAAAGAGATTAACTAATGCAAGTAAAAGTGAGTACTAGAAGAAACCAACATTATCTCTGTTGAACTTCTTCAGTGCAGCTAAAACCATTGTTTTGAATTCATCATGCAGCATCCAGAACTTCCTCTTGCATCTAATATGTTCACTGCACTCCTCTGTAGGCTCAGGTTCCTGTTGCAGGTGCGACATGCCAACAACTGAGGAGTAAGGGGGGCAACTGTGTAAGAGCCTGCAGAGCAAATCAAATTCGACATCCGAGAGCTGGTGCCCATCATGCAGACGCAACACGTCTTCGGCAGTCTGGAGCTTCGTCACAGACGCCGGCGATCCAAGAAACTCTCCCTGCGCAGGTGGGCTGGGGTGGAACGCAGCCATGGCAGCAGCGGCATACGCTTCCGGGATACTGACGGCGGCCTTCCGAACCGCTCTCTCCTGAAACTTAACTTCATCAGTGCCTTTGCCTGACGATCCAATCCGCGGACAACCAGACCAGTCCAGCTTGTTCTTGTCACTATACGAACGCGAACGTGTATTGAAGACAAGGCTGGGATTAGAGAGAAGATCGGGATCGGCAGCTTGCAGGCTGCAGTCAGCCACGATCAGGCGCTGCATCGCGTGGTCAGGCGTGAGCGACGGGTAGCGGGCGCACAGGAAGGAGACGAGGCCGTAGAGTGACCACGCAGCGAGTCTGATCAGGAACTTGGTGCTGAACATGATCATGGCTGACTCGAATTTCAGGCTTGCTGTTGTTGGGAAGGTCTGCTCGTACCGCACCGTGTTGACGATGATGTTGGCGGCGGGATGCAGCGGGCCGTAGCAGTAGCCGCCCATGACCAGAGCGCGGTGGTACTTCTTGGCCAGCTCGTCCTTGGGGAAGCTGCGCAGCACTTGCAGGTAGAAGCCGTGGATTCTCGCCAGGAGCATGCGCTTCATGAACGCGCGGACGGGAGGGAGCTGCTGATCTGTGAAGACTGAGCCAAGGCTGCAGCGTCGTCGTCGTCCGAGCCTGGCATTGGCGAGTGTCCACGCCCCTGTGATGTCGAACTGGGCAAATGGCACCCCAAGAATGCGTTTTACATCTCCGTAGTCAGGACGGAGGCCTGATAGACGACGGTCCAGCTCCATCAGACAAGGCGAGACGTTCGTCCACCCTTTCACCAGTAGCGACGGGTCTGGATGCTTGGCGGCTACTGCTGCGCATCTGAGGGCCATCTCCATGGCGGCGGTGGCGTTCCTGAAGGAGAAGGACTTGACCCCGCGTCTGGTGACGATAAGGGCGGCGGCGGCCATGGGGTCGGCGTCGACAGCGTCAAGGTACGCCAGGGCGTCCCCGTTGGGAAGGCAGGGGAAGAGGCAGGCTAGGAAGGCGATGAGGCCGTCCAGCGACCGCCTGGCCAGCTTGTCTTTGTCTCCTCCACCGCCGCCCGCCAACTCAGCGTTTCCTCCGCCCGCCGCCAACTCGGCAATGGAGGCGTTGATGCGAATGTTTGTTGCGGGATCCAGGAGGCCCAAGCAGCAGCAGTAGCCGCTCTCCAGATACTCCTTGGCGATCCCCGCCTTCACCTTGCTCTCGCGGTAAATCTTGTCGATCTTGGCAACAACTCGGTAGGCATCATCTAGTTCGAACCCTGGGAAATCATCCGGAACTTCTCTCGGCCCATAGATGGTCATGGTGCTGCTACAGGCGGCGACACGACGGCGGCCGCCCATGGACATGGAGATGTAGCTAATCGAAGGTAGATCGAAGCAGATTTTGGACATGGAGCTAATCACGGACGACGGATCGCGGGAGCTCCGGATCGCCGGGATCGGCGGTGACGGGACAGGCTTGTTGAGGCTCGTGGATCGATTTGGGGATACAGATTCGACGTGACTTTGCATCATCAGAATCACAAGATATATATATATAAGCTTCGGCTTGATCGGGCCCAAATTAGGAAATATAGTAGTAGTTGCAACTTGCAATTTTGATAACACAAACTCGAATTCCTACTATGTGGTCATGATCAGGGTCAGACGATGCGGCGGCAGAGCGTGATGCCGTCGGCGACGGGGAGCTGCACGGCCTCGACGCGCGCGTCGGCGGCGACCACGGCGTTGAACGTCCTGATCTGGTCGCGGACCTCCCGGTCGGCGTCCGTGAGCGGCGCGTCGTCGGGCAGCGCGACGGAGCCGCCCCAGAGCGTGTTGTCGTAGGCGAGCACGCCGCCGACGCGGACCAGCCGCAGCAGCCGCTCGTGGTAGCCGCCGTAGCTCTCCTTGTCCGCGTCAACGAACGCGAAGTCGAAGGCGCCGTGGTTGGCGTCGTCGGCGAGGAGCGCGTCCAGGTGCTCCGACGCGGGGCCCTCCCGGAAGTCGACCTTGTGCGCGACGCCGGCGCGGGAGAGGACCGGAAGGCCCAGGTCGAAGTACTCCCGGCTGACGTCGATGGCCACGACGCGGCCGTCGGGCGGGATGGCAAGCGCGGTCGCCAGCAGGGAGTAGCCCGTGAAGACGCCCACCTCGATGGTGTTCCGGGCGCCCGTCAGCTTCAGCAGCATCGCCAGCAGCTGCGCCGAGTCCGGCGGCGACGACATGAACCCGCTGGAATGGAATGAAGTTAAAGACGGAGATGGATGCACGGGAATAATTGGAAGACTCCTCGCTCGTAGCAGTAAGTACATACTAGGTGTGCTGCTGGGTGATGTAGCGGAGCTCGCGCAGGCTCTCATGCTCCCGCGGGTACACCATCGTGTTGAGCATGTACTGGAAGAAAGAGACATCTCATCAGCAGCAACGACGACATCCATGATCGATCGACCATAGCAGGTGAGGTGAGACCGTACCTCGTAGAGTGCTTCGCTCTTGAGGAGCGTCTTGGTGCTCTCTTTGCTGTGGATGTTCTTCACCTCGCCGCCGCCGCGGTCGCTGGCAGCAGCCATGGCCACCGTCGTGTCCCTCCCCCTCCCCGTCGCCGACGAACCCTGCGCGCGTAGCCTGACGCGTCAACTTGGCCGCGGGGCGAATAATGGCATCCAACCAAGCATCCCATGGAGCACAGGTGCGCAGGCAAGTGGTGGCTGATCCGATCATCCGCTTGCGATCGAGCGGCCGGCTGTCGCTGTGCCTGTGCTGTGTGCTCACCGCTCACGTCCCGTCCGATGGGATGGGGAGGAGTGGAGGACATGCATGATGCCTCTTGTCGTCGGCTTCGGCGGCCACCTAGCTCTGATGCGTGTTGCGAGGACGTGCACGCTTCCCGGCTGCAGAGCGACCATGACGCCGCTTTGTCGGCCTTGTCACGGGGCTACGTCCGTGCCGCATTCGCATCCATGTACAGTAGGAGTAACAGAACATTTGTTTTTTTTTTCTTTTGGGAGTGTCCTACTGGAACCTTTTTTGTTCTCTTTGTAAGAACAATCTTTTGCGTTGCTAGAGAATTACGCGTCAGAAAAAAAAAGAAGAGAATTGTTACACCAGAGACCATAAATACACAAGGGCCCTGTTCGGCAGGCTGTTTTTTTTTTTGCTTATAAGCCGGCTGTGGCTGATTTGCTGTGAGAGAAAAACACTGTTCCACGGCTGATAAGCCTTGCTGATAAGCTCAGCCGAACAGGGGGAAGAGAATCCAGCTACGTGCCTGTTTAGAGCTGATAGTTGGCGGCTAAAAATTAGCTCCAGATGAGCTAAACTGGAGGACCAACAAATGGGTTACAAATTAGCAAAGCCTTTAACAGTAAGTAGCCAAGCACGACTATAGCTAATAGAAAAGGTAAGGCCTCGTTTTACACAGCTCAGCATTATTAGTTAAGTTTTTTTTTCTACTTCGGCTCTACAGGCAGTTTTTTCGGTGAAGTTATAGTTGTTTCTAGAGACCCATCTCATAAAATAGCTTACATGGTAGACCAAAAGAATAAAATAACTATAATGCCATTCTTTGTTTTTTTTTCTTTCTTCTATTTCTTCTTCCTCCTCGTCTCATCTACTTCTCCGCAATCTCTGCCCCAACGCCTGCACCCGCCCCAGTGGCCGCGGGCGTGCGCGCTCTCTCCCCAAGCAGGGGCAAAGCCCGACTTAGCATATATTGGGCCCCACGTTACGAGATGAAGCTGTGAAAAACTATTATTTTCATTTTCATCCCACCCCATTCCTACATGAGAGCAGAATTTAATTAGCTTTATGGATGAAGTTTGCAAAAAGAAACAGTTTGACAAAAATCAACTTCAAACAACTTATAAAAATTGGTGGTGAAACTGTGCCAAACAATCTATTGTTAAATATTTATGCACCTATGGGCTACTATTAGCCGGCCGAAGAGCTGAACATAGAGCTGATTTATTTATGTACGTTTTTTTAGGGGAATTTAGCCGATACAATCATGACCCTAAGTGTAAGTTGACAAGGACACAAGGTCCATACGCCACCCAAGCATGCGTGCCACTCGCGGGCCGTCCGGTTGCCATAAAAATCACGAGGGCGGCGTACGTGGACCCCCACTTACAGCCCGAGCCCGTGATTCTGTGGTAAAAAAAAAAAAGAATCTAAAGCACTGTTGACGGACCAGCTGACTTGCCTGGTCGCCCTCCCAACGTCGTCCGCCGAATCCGATGCGGAACGCTCTCGGACGAGCAGACACGGTTGAGCTAGCTCCAGGAAGACCAGGATCGAGGGAGCTAGCTTTGGAGTGTTCTAGGAACCCAGTAGCGTGCTCATCATCGGCTCACCAAGCAAGCAAAGCAAAGCAAAGCAAAGCAAAGCACGCAGCCTACGCGCAGGCGAGTGTTCAAGCGGAAACGGGTGCTCACTGCTCACCTCGCGCGCGCCGCCTTGGGTTCCGACGACGGGGCCTCCTCGCGCTCGCGCCGTCGACGTCGCCTCCGGCCACTGGCGGAAGAGCCGACGCGTCATCGCCGCAGGCGGCCCGGAGGTTCTTCCTCCGACGCGACGGGCGGCCGCCGCGCGCGCACTACGCGCCCAGCAGTCGGTGACGACGACAGGTGGTGGTGCGGCCAGACGGGCCGTTGTGCAGGCGCCGGCCATGCTCAGCATGTTGTTGGTGGTGGTATTGCCGCGCGGCAGCGACTGGCGCTGGCGTCTAGCTAGCTATCTGGGTTGCCGGCGCCGATCGATGGCCGCTTGCTTGCTTATGCTCAGTTGCTCTCGAGCAGCGAGTTACTTCTACTCCTCTCCCGGCCTCTTGGCTTCTAGTATTACTACAGTATCTCTCACTGTCACCCACTGGACGTCCTCACGTTCTTGGACAAAGAATTTTTCACTGTCGGAATAAAACCGATCCACGTTCCCGGGACGTCGAACGTGGCACCGTATCACGTTTTTGGTGACTGTGCAGTGGTCGGAACGAGTGAGTTCCATGGTGATAAAGATGGCCAGCAAGTGGTCCGACTTCAAGACTGCACAGTGCACACTGCACGCCACCCGCCGCCGCCAGTGCGCATGCACAAACAGTTGGGCTGACAGGACGTCCGGCTTTGAGGCTGTTTGGTTCGGCGCCATCAGTCGCCATGCCACGTTCGTGACCGCCACGGTACGCTGGCCACTGTTTGGATGGCGTATACGTCGAGGCAGCCACGGTACACTGTCTTTGTCGTTTGCTCTTGCCGCTTATCTTCTAGCGTGTAATAAATGTGTCGTGGCCGTGGTGAGTGTGGCGTGTAATTTGACCGTCACAGGTTGTGGCCGCGCAACGTGGCATAGTGCAGCCGGAATCAAACACGCCCTTTGTGCTGTACTCCCTCGAATCCTTCTTGTGCTCTTTGGCTGTCTCTGATCTGTCACCCTTCCTGCTGCCTTGGTGGTTGTTTTTTTCTCTTTTATTAGGGAATCCTGCCTTGGTTGGTTGGTGATAAGGATGGTCGGGTCGGACAAGGACACGCACAGTGCTCCACTGCTCAGCATGGGGCCATCGCGCTCACAACGAGAAAAAAGGTGCCACGAAAACAACGACAGTTGGGCTCTGTTCGGAATCCTCCTCCGTTTCTTCTCCTCAGGTCCATGGGCCATCTACGCCCCGGCCCCATAACGGCCCGTATAATTTTCTTTGCATCCTGATCGCCCCAGCCCACCTGTTTGGACGTATCGCGTGTCGTTCTCCAAGACCAAGTATTCTCGACCTTTTAAGTATCCTGCTATTTGTAATCTAATCCTGCTTAGTTTTATACCGTACCGCCATGGGAGAAGTGTTGTAACCCGTAGGAGGTAATAAAAGAAGCCAAGGACAAACAATGCAACCCATACCTTTCTCGGCCTTTTGGCTAAGATCAAGTATAGTATCTGTTCTTATCAGTTTAATACCTGATGTTGTGAGGCACCGCTTCACAATGATATATTGAACTTATTTTTATGGGGGGAGTAATCATAATAGTGGCTTAGCCCCTTGGGTTCCGGGCGTCACTCAAGCGTTGCAATATAGCTTGGGCTTGGCGCACCCCAACCAAATCAATTATGAATGTTTATTTTGTTGGTAGTAGCATTGCGTGTATGCATATATATAAAATCTCAAATGAAAACTCAGATATAAGTATCTGTGCTAACTTCTACCAAACTCTCGGCAGTTCCCGATAACATTTTAGGTTTCTTATTTATATATGTAATAATATAATATACCATCATTGCTAGTGTTAAAATATTTGTACTTAGGCCTAATACCATCATTACTAGTATATTGTTAAAATATTTGTAGTTAGGCCTTCAATGGAACGAACAAAATTCACATGAGACATATAGTGGTTTCACAAAAATTAGTTCATTTTCACATAAAGCAGGAGAGAAAAAACTCGAATTTCAAAGCGAGTCTCATTAGTCTGAACATACATAAATAATACATATTTATCATGACAAAACTTTAACATCTCATACTTTTTTTGAAACAAAAAATATCATATACTCTGGACTTATAGATGTTATAACGGTGATACAATAAAAATTAAAACTCGAAAAGCAAGACGTGTATCGTGTCAAATAGTGTGACCATGCCCAGAGGTACTCTGGACTTTCACAAAATGGTGACACACACAAAGTTAGGTTTGCCAATGCAAACGACGTGCTGTATCAATATCCCATGGCCATATAGATGCATGCATTTGTGTGGCTGACCAATGACCATTGTGCTGGGAGATATAGATCCCTTCTAGACTCTGTGATCCCATAATACACACATAGATATAGGCGATGAGTTGAACAAGATTCATGGCTAGCCATGTGCTCCTCTCACGAGGCTGCTCTCTAGCCCCATGATCATCTGCCTCCTCTGAATCTTCTCGCCAAGGCTATGCCAGACAGAGACAGAGACAGACCCATCGCCCTACAAATAAATTGGTGCACATCATCAGAGGAGCAAGGAGCTCAGACACCCAGTCTCGCACAAAGCATCGAGTACGTGGTTGCAACATTGCCAAGCGCGTATCCAACCATCAACACAGCTTGCGTGCAATGGGCGCCGCCAGGACGCCGCTCCTCGCCTTCGCCGCCGTTCTGGTCCTTGCCGCCGCCATGACCGTCGGCGGCCACGAGCACGCGCTCGCGCGCCTGGTTGATGATCATCCCAGCGCTGAGCGGCCGCACAAAAGCATTGGTGAGTAATGACCTGACCTCCCTCAGTTCTCTGCCACAGTGCCACCTGATGAGCTATCACATCGATCTGTTTGTCTCGCCGTGGGTTGCTAACATGTACGCGCGTGAGTGGACTCTAGTCGGTTTGCCGACTGGACTCTGGTTTTCACGTGCCTTGTAGGGCTATCGGCAATTCAACAGCCGATAGGCACCTATCGGCCGCTGGGTAGCCGATAGGATACTATTCTTGCAGTTTTGTCAAATGAACGCCCGGATTTGCAATTTTTATGTATTACAAAGCAAAGCACGCAGGGGAGTGTTCGAGCGGACGGATGCTCACCTCGCGCGCGCCCTGGCCTCCGGCGACGGGGCCTCCTCGCGCTCGCGCCGTCGGCGGCGTCGACTCCGGCCACTGGCATTCGTCGTCCGTACCGAATAGCCGCCGCGCCATCGCCGTCGCCGCTGGCGGGGCGGAGTCGGTTCTTCCGACGCGTCGCGCACTAGGCGCCCAGCTGAGACGACCGGTGGTGCGACCAGATGGGGCGCGGTGCTGGCGCCGGCCATGCCCAGCATGTTTGTTGTTGTCGCCCCGCGATGGCTGGCTGGCTGGCGCTGCGACTGGCGAGGAGCTAAGCTCAGGCACCGATCGATGGCGAGCAACGAGCTGCTTCAATTCTACTCCTCCCCCTCCCTCCCTCACCCACCGTCCTTACCAGTGGACCGAATGAGTTGGTACGTTCGGCCAGCCGCCATGGTGATAAAATGGCCGGCGGACGGGACAAGTCAAGGACACAGTGCCCACAAGTTCTCAGCATGTCGTCCGGCATACGACCTGACCCGCCGCCGGTGCGCAGAAACAGTTGGGCTGACAGGACGTCGGCGGCGGCTTCTTTGCTCTACTAGAACTACACTTTGACTCTTCTCTCTCCCTCTCTCGCTCTCTGATCTCTCTGCCATGGACCATGGTGATAAGGATGGTCGGCGCGCACAAAGCATTGAGTACGTGGTTGCATTGCAACATTGCCAAGCGCGTATCCATCAACACAGCTTGCGTGCAATGGGCGCCGCCAGGATGCCGCTCCTGGCGCTCGCCGTCGTTCTGCTCCTTGCCGCCGCCATGGCGGTCGGCGGCCACGAGCACGCGCTCGCGCGCCTAGCTGATGATCATCCCACCGCTGAGCGGCCGCACAAAAGCATTGGTGAGTAATAACCTGACCTCCTTCTGTTCTCTACCTCCTGATGAGCTATCACATCGATCTGTTTGTCTCGCCGTGGGCTGCTAACATGTACGCGCGTGCCATGGCAGTTACCCCAAGGACACAGCAGCAGCTCAAGAAGTTCTTCAAGAACCACGCGTCGGACATGGCCGATCTCCTCCCTAGCCAGGGGCAGCAGGGCGGCGGCAGCTACGATTACGATCAGAGCGAGCCGGGCTGTGGCCGGCAGGGCAGCAAGCTGGGCGACGGGAGCAACGGCGGTGGGCAGAGCCGGCAGGCCCCGGCCACCCACTCCAGCACGTACCTGTACAGCTACCAAGTGGGCACGCCCCCACAGAGCGTGACCGGCGTCCTGGACATCTCCAGCGAGCTCGTGTGGACGCAGTGCGACTTATGCGCCACCTGCGGCGGCGTCACACCGGCCACGCACTTCTACGACTCCAAGTTGTCCACCACGATGGCGGTGGTGCAGTGCACGAGCGACACGTGCCAGAACTTCGCCGCGCAGAACTGCAGCGCGGACGTCTCCTGGTGCGGCTACTGTTAGAATTGATCTCATCCGTCTTGACCCAACGGTCAAGACGGACCCCTTGACCGCGTCCTGATCGAGGACGCCCAGCCCAACGACTCGGCTGGTGGGCTCCCGTCGCGCAGCTCAATAAAGAGGAGGTGGGGCAGAGGCTCGCACTGCGAGGTTCGATGCCACAGTAACCACCCCACTCCTAACCCTAGACCGATCGAGCGGGGAGCTGCCAGCGACGGGAAGTCCACCACCGGCGTCACTGCACCGCCACTGCGTCACCGGACGTCACTGCCACTCCAGCTCCATCAAGCCCGAAGGTATGCACCACTGTCCACTACAATTCCTCTCCTCTCTCTCTGATATTCTAGATCTCCACATGTTCATACTAAACAGAAGTAAAGTATCCGTCGGATCCACCCCTAGATGATCCTACAGATCCTACAATGGTATCGGAGCTTTAGGTTTTTACTAGTGTGTGGATCTAGAGTTTTTGGGAAAGAAGAAAAGGATTCGATTCGATTCGGATCTATCAAACCCTAGTAAAGAAGAAATAGTTTTCGATCTCGTATCGGAGCAAAGAAAAGATCAGAGAGAAAGGAAAAGAAAGGAGATGACCGGATCGGTTTCGATTCGGCAGAGAAAAGTTAACCCTAACCCTAAGGAAGAGGACGGAAAAGGGGCGGTCCTATCTGGGTACCCACCGTCATCACCTTCGAGCATCACCTTGACAGTGAGGGGGCAGAGAATCACCCGAGCCACCGGCTGACACATCCTCGTCACCGCGGGGTGCAGAGTTGATCCGAGCCACCTTCCGGTGGACAGGGTCAAGAACAGAGAAAAGTGGAGGGGGTTAAAAGAGAAAGAGGAAAGAAATTTCCCAATATTAGAACCCTAAGACAGAAATTCCCAACCCTAAGATCAAGGAAAAGGCAAACTCCTCACGTAAGATGGCGGTGCTCGTTCGTGAGCTCGCCGCCGGACGGATGTCGGCGCACAGCCGAAACCGGAAGAAACGGAGCCGCGCCGCCGCCGGTTTTCCTCCTCTACGTGCGCGCACGGCTTCGGCAAAGGGCGCCGACCCAGAGGCCGCTCGACAGTGCCGCGCGACATCGCACGCGGGCGCCGGCGAGGGGCCCCGAGGCGGCCCCACCTCTCGTCTCCGGCGTCGAGCCACTGCGGTGGCTGGCTGCTAGCGGCGCGATGGAAGAGAAGGGGAGGAGAAGAATGAGGACTTAGGGTTTCTAGAGAGATGGCCAGCGGTTTTGATCCGCCGAGAACGGTGCCCAGCCGTTCGATCGCGATGAGTGGCCGGCAACGCTCGGGCCAGATCAAGCCCAGGCGGGTGGGTGAAATCCCGGCCCAGGCCCACGTTGCGGCCTGGGCGCGGGGGAGGCACGGCGCGAGCGCGCACAGGCGCTGCTGGGCCGCTGTCTTTTGTTTCCCGCGGGCCTGCGCGTGAACGCGTGAAGGAAATGGGCTGCCAGAGCGCGTTTTGGGCCACGGAGCCGCTGCTGGGCTGCGGAGCAACGCAACAGAGCGCGAGCACCATTGGGCCGCGCGCGCAAGCGGGCCTCTGGGCCACGGGCCGGAAAGAAAAGCGCAGTAGGCAAGCAGGCCTTCGGGCTAAAATGTACAGTGTCTAGTTTGAAGTCAGTTTTATTATTTCAGAAGCATATTTTGATGAATTTGATTCATTTTTTATGCAAATTTTCTGTACAATTTTATCCAACGATAATTTTGTTCAGTAAAGTATTGTAAAGTGCTTCTGAAAAATAGAATTATGTGATTTATTAAATGTTTTCCGCTGCAAAGAAAAGGTTTATTGTCTTCTAATTTGAAGAGCAGTTATAGCTATACAGTAAATAATGAAAAGTTTATCCTCCAGTTAAATTTGGAACTAACGGGAAAAAATTTAATTGGAGGAATAGTCGGTTTATAGTTAAGATAAATTATAATATTGTTATTTTCTGACCAACGTTGATGATAACAATATTATAAGTTTATTTATGAGTTTAAGTTTAAAGAAAATTATGATATTGTTATTTTCTGACCAACGTTGATGATAACAATATTATAATTCTATGAGTTTATGTTTAAAGTTTAAATCTCTGATAAATTTTACATCAAAGTGACCAATTTTCAGAGAATAGATAAGAAACAAGAGATGCTTCAGAGTGAGCAGAATGTAATGTATTTTCATGTTTCCGCTGCAATGATGATGATGATCTTCAAAATTAAATTCGAACCAACGGGATAATTTATTTTTGAAGAGGGTTATAAGATAATTGAGTTTTCATATGTTAATTCTATTTGTGCCCAACAGTGATGTGAAATTAATGTAGAAAAGGTTGTTTTATTCTATTTCTGCGCAACGGTGATATAAAATAGAACATAACGTTTTAAAAGTTTAATGAGCATTATTGTTGATCATTGATTAATGCTTTCAGACAAAGAACTTCATGCCTTTATTCTTGAAGGGTGAAAAGGAAATGAGCTGGGTACTTGTGACTCAGAAGATGAAAAGTGCTATTTTTTACAGAAAGAAGACCATTGTGTAAGGGACTGCGGTCTCTTTAAAGAATGGTTTCAAAAGAAAAGAATTCTAGGATATTGATCTAAGAAATAGAACATTAAGAGTTTATTTTAAAAGATGCCTTTTATGTACTTCTTATGAAGAAGAATTTAGTTTTTAGTTTTATCCTCGTGATAAAAGATGTAATAAGTAATATAATTTTAGACTTAATCATCATGATTTGAAATGTAATAAGTGACATGCATGTTTAATTTGACCAACGTCGGATTAAGCATGTGTATTAAAGAGTATCTGGATTTATTTCTAAATTTGTTGATAGAATATGAGCCAATGTTGATATTTATGTCCCTTCAAGAAAATTAACTCGCATGGCGGGAAAAAGTTTGTGATAGTACCCGCATGACGGGAAAAGTTTGAGAAAATACCCGCATGGCGGAGTAAAGTAGGCATAGTACTTATATTAATCAATCATGCATGGCGGGAGAAATTTGACATAGTATTTATCCTGCATGGCGGGAAAAAGTTGTGATGACTCATGTGCTTTGAGTGTATCCTGCACAGGGAGAAAAGTTTAGGGTAGCTCTTATGCTATCCTAGTATAAGTTTAAGGAGAACAGAAAGTTACAGACGAACCTCAAGATAAGAATGACATGCAAGCGTGACTTACGAAAGTATTAATGATAAAAGACTCTATTGAGTTCTTGAAGCGAAATGAGGAAAAAGTACTCCCAACGAATTAAGAAATAATTTCATTTGCATGATCTAATCATGTGGATGAAGAAAGTAATCAAAGTTTCCTCATTCACGAGAGTTCTGAATAGTTTTCGAAATTGTAGTAGAAAAGTTCATACCACATTTCGAGGGGGAGAAATGTGAGATCAATTAAGAAAGACAATTAAGAAAGATACTTCCCCATAATTCAGACAATACGATGCATACTAAAGTGATCTATAAAAGTTAAATGTGATCGTCGGGGGAGTAAGACGGTCATAATAACGATACCTCTACAATAAAGAAATAGCTAAATCCATGGATCTTTTACAGTTCCAATAGAAAAGATAGCATAATCAGCCAATATTTATACTGGACGTGTTCAGAGTTATTAAGACGGTGCTAAATGCGTCATATGAGTTCTAGCAGATTAAACCCAAAATGAGAAAGTTTGAAGATAGGACAATCTGGGGGAGCATGGTACAAAGAGACCTAACTCCACAAGGAGGATGAATAATGTAAAGAAGGATCTTGTTATACAGGACCTTATAGAATCAATTATCTTTTGACAATAAAGATCAAGAAATGCTAGTAGCTGAGGCCCCAGAAAGTCTCAAAGAATAAGAAAATCAGATATTTCTGATGATTATAAAGTCTATATTAGTGAAATTCAAATCGAGGGTAATCCCACCTATTTTGAAGAAGCCATGAGAGGTGTTCACTCGTCCAAGTGGCAAGAAGTAAAGGAAGATGAAATGAAATCGATAATACCAATATTTTTTTGGGATCTAGAATAAATTCCTAAGGAGCCAAAACAGTAGCCTGTAATGGGTCTACAAGACAAAATGTGACTCCAAAGGAAATATGTAAAGATATGGAGCGCGACTTGAATCAAAAGTTTTTACGCGAAGCGAATAAATAGATTACAATGAGTGCTAGTGGCACATCATGATCTGAGTTACATCAGATGAAAGTAAAGACAACATTTCCAATGGGATTTGTATGAAAATAATTACGTGGCACAACCTAGAGATTTTGTCATGAAAAGAAAAGAATGTAAGGGATGCCACCTGTAGAAATCTCTTATGGACCGGAGCAAATCTCTAGACAGTGGCATTTAAAGTTGAAGATTAGAAATTTTTGGTTAAAGAGAATGAGAGGACAATTGCATTTGTACAAAGTTATAGAAGGGGAAATTCATTTCCTAATCCTGTGTGGATGACACCATAATTGTTAGTAGTGATGTCAATCTACTGCATGAGAAGAAGTTCCTGTCCTCAAGGTTGAATAAGAAAATTCTTGGTGAAATGTATCTCGTTAAAGGAATTGAAATTCACCGAGATAGAAGAAAAGGGGTATTATGACTATCGCATAGGCATGCTAAGAAAAGTTTCTAAAGAAATAAAGTACCTATGCGGGTAAACCTACGTCTGTTTTTATAGTCAGGGTAATAGTTTTGAGAACTTTAATGTTCCAAAAGCAATGTAAGATTGTTATAGATGGACGTCATATATGCTTCAATTGTTGGAAGCTTAATGAGTACAAAGATAAGACCTTACCCTGACACAGTTTATGTATCCGGATTGTTTTGGCAAAAGTCCAGTCCAGATATAGATCACTGGAATGGAGTTAAAAATGTCGGCCTCATACTAAAAAGGAAAGAACAAGTACTCTCAAGTAGTTGTGGGTACAAATATTATATTTTGGCGAGATATTTAGTGAAACCCACATAGTAGCTAACACTCGCAGTTAGAGTTTTATTGTGGAAAAGCTCCAAAGAAATAATTTTAGTATCATCGGTGATGCAAAGTTATAGTATAGCATGATATGAGGCTGAGGGACAGGCAAAATGGTTAAGGAACTTGTACCCGGAATTGATAATGGTTGTCAACAGCAATGACCATTTAAGTAGTTTGTTCCTATAACAACGAGTCAAGTGTGCTGTCAAACATATTGACATTAAAGTTATACGTTGTTAAGGAGAAAGTTCGGAATCATACCAAAAGGGTATTGAACATACAAGTAACGAGAAAGTGCTTGCGGATCCGCTTACCAAGGCTTACCACCCAGTGTGTTAAGAGAACACACAGTCGACATGGGTTTATGGTATAACCTATGATTTCCGGACAATAAAGGGCCCGAAAGTTAAAGAATCTGTTTCAAAACAGAGACGTGTATTGTAGCTGTTAAATCTATCGGCAATTGACCGTGACGATGAAGCATGCTCTATACACTAATTTGTGATGGAACAAATAAAAGTGAAAGCAATCAAAGTCAAAGTTTAAAGTTAAAGTATAAGATGAGATCAAGGGGGAGAATGTTAGAATTGATCTCATCCGTCTTGACCCAACGGTCGAGACGGACCCCTTGACCGCGTCCTGATCGGGGACGTCCAGCACAACGACTCGGCTGGTGGGCCCCCGTCGCGCAGCTTAAAAAAGAGGAGGTGGGGCAGAGGCTCACACTGCGAGGTTCGACGCCACAGTAACCACCCCACTCCTAACTCTAGATCGATCGAGCGGGGAGCTGCTAGCGACGAGAAGTCCACCGCTGGCGTCACTGCACCGCCACTGCGTCACCGGACGTCACTGCCACTCCAGCTCCATCAAGCCCGAAGGTATGCACCACTGTCCACTACAATTCCTCTCCTCTCTCTCTGATGTTCTAGATCTCTATATGTTCATACTAAACAGAAGTAAAGTACCCACCGGATTCACCCTAGATGATCCTACAGATCCTACAGCTGCAACATCTACATGTACAGCAAAGGCGGCGCTGGCGAGGCCAACAGGCCCAACACCACCGGGTACCTCGCCACCGAGTCCTTCACGTTCGGCGCGATCCACGTGGACGACGTCGTCTTCGAGTGCGGCGGCCTCGACAGCAAGGGCGACTTGGGCGGCGCGTCCAGCGTGATCGGCCTCGGCAGGGGCCCCCTCTAACTGGTGTCGCATCTCGGGCGCTTCTACTACTTCCCCCCAACCACAACAGCTCCGGCGGTGACACCCCGAGCTACTTCATCCACTTTGGCGACGACACCACGCCGCAGACCAAGCGCGCCTTGACCACCCCGCTCCTGGCCAGCGATGACTACCCCAACTCCTACCTCGTCGGGCTGACTGGCATACAGGTCAACGGCAAGGACCTTGGCATCCCGCGAGGGACGTTCGACCTCCGTAAGGACGGTTCCGGCGGTGTGGTCTTGAGCATCGCCGTCCCCATCACGCTCCTCGCGGAGAGCGCGTACAAGCTTCTGAGATAGGCGCTGGTGCGTCAGATACGGCTGCCCACGGTGAACGGCTCGGCGCTTGGCCTCGACGTGTGCTACGCGAGCCAGTCGCTGGCCACGGCCAAGATACCGGCCATGGCGCTCGTCTTCGACGGCAACACCGTCATGGAGCTGGAGGTGGGGAACTACTTCTACATGGACGCCAGCAGGGGGCTGGAGTGCCTGACGATACTGCCGTCACCAGACGGGGATGTGTCGCTCCTCGGCAGCTTCATCCAGGCCGGCATGCACATGATCTACGACATCCATCGTTCGACACTGGCGTTTGAATCGCCACCGCCGCCGCCGCATCGGCTGTCATCATCAGCTCCACCGCCACACATCTTGCCGTTGCTAGTGTTGTTTGCCCATTTCTTGTAGGTCGCCGTGTACATGATTTTGTGAACTAGAAAGATTCTCCGCGCCTTGCTATGGGTATCAAGAAGAAATACGAATACATTTGGGCATCACCATCAACCACTGAAAATTGTATTAGGAGTATGTGTGTGTATGATGTTGGCAATGTAGGAACACTAATGAACTTGTGGTATAATATTGATGAACTACCACAACCATGGAGAATGCATCCATTGTCATATATGGTCTAGATTTTTTAATTCAAAGTATGATCTGAAGTAAAACTAAACAGAAATATTAGCTGAACACTAATGGCAAATCCACCTTTTTTTCTGGAAAGATGTTTGGCTTTATGACAAGTCTTTAGAAATTATGTTCCCTATTCTGTTCAAATTATGTGAATAGAAAGATAGTTATGTTCATCAAGTGTTGGTAAGATCTAAGCACTGAATGGATCAAAATTGTATGACACAGTAGTAAAATTGTCTTGGGTGAGTATGAAGATTGTGTGTTGTGGAAGCTAGGGAAAGCTGGAAAATTTTCTGTCAAATCCACATACAACGCTTTAACTACTAATAAGAATGGCCAATCTTTCAAAAACATTTGGAAAGGCAAGATCCCTGCAAAAATTAAGATCTTCTTGTGGTTAGTTGAAAACAATGCCATCCTAACCAAAGATAATCAGATTAAACGTCAATGGAAAGGTGATCCTGTTTGTTGCTTCTGTCCCAACAACGAAACTGGTACTCATTTACTTTTCACTTGCTGTGTGGCAAGAATCATTTGGTCAGTAGCAGCTACAGCTATTGGTTCTACTGACATTCCCAAAAACCTTAAGCAATGTTGGGTTTGGTTTGAAAAATGGTTGCCTGGGGCAAAAAAAATTCTATGCTCTAGGCATTTCAGCAATTTGTTGGGCCATTTGGAAGGCTCGTAACAGATCATGTTTTGAAGGAAAGATTCTAATGAATCCTATTGAAATCTTATGCCATGCCTGTGCTTTGATGCGATTCTGGGCAGGTCTCTATGCGGAAGAAGATGAAGAGATGTTGGTTGAAGGGGCCAACGCAATGCTGATGATAGCTGTGAAATTGCTTTGCAAACAAAGGAGGAAGGCCAATGGTTCTGATGATCAAGGACGGTAACCAAGACGAGGACGAGGAGCTCTCGAAGGAAAGACGCCTGATGCAGATTCAATGCTCTGTAATCGCTATGAATTTTGTGTTGTTTGTTTCTGAACCTGGATACAGCCAGTGTGCTGCTCTTTTATCCGTCTCGGTTTAGCTTTCTCTAGCTCCTGTTACGATCTATAGCTAGCTCTAGCGCTCTCTTTTGCTACTCTGAACAAAACTTAAACTGCTTGTATTAAGGTAGAGAATGTTTGGATTACAACACGCTTGGACAACGCTCTAGAGGGGAGCTCATATATAATACAATCACGCTCATACCCTCCTCCCTAGTGAATTCGGTAGTACTGGAAAGGATAAAAGGAAGATAATTATAGTATTTAATGAAGTGCAGGGTAGCCAATTGTATGCCTTGGATTCGTTTGCCCATGTTTGCTATTGGGATGAAAATGGAAGGGTGATCACCTGTGATAAGAGAAAGTAGCGTGTATATGTTAGATATTAGAATTGAGTAAAAACACTTCTTTAGCTAGGTTCTGGAAGTACCTATTATTATTGATTTTTATCACGATCTTTCTATATCTGTCTTTGAATATGGCTGCAAAAGTATCTGACACCCACCACCGCTTCTTGTTACGTTGAATGTCGTCCTTTTGGAAGCGGGAAATCTCATAGCCAAAATTACGTGACCATGGGCTGATGGGCCACGGCCATACATGCATTTGTCTTTGGCTAGCCTAGCCTAGCCATGTGCTCCTCTCACTGACTCACTCCACGAGGCTGCTCTAGCTAAGCTTCAGGATCGTCTGTCTCTTCTGAATCTTCTCTCCAAGGCTGGCAGACCCATCGCCCTCCAAATAAACACAGACACAGCACACGCACATCATCAGAAGCTCAGAACCCCCGTCTTGCACAAAGCACTGCGACGTGTCGTGGTCGCAACATTGCCAAGCGTGCAATGGGCGCCTGCTGGATGCCGCTCCTCCTCGCGCGTCAGGCCGATGATCCCACCGCTGAGCGGCACAGAAGCGTCGGTCGGTGTCTTGGTGCAACGAGGAAAAGGTGCGACAAAAACGACACTCGGCTCTGTTCGGCATCCTCCTCCTTTTCTTCTCCTCAGGTCCATGGCCACGGACGCCCCGGCCCGATAACGGCCCGTATGAGTTTCTTTGCATCGCGATCGCCGCAGCCCACCTGTTTGGCTATATCCTGTGCCGTTCTCCGAGATCAGTATTTTTATATAGTATAGCCTCATATTTGTATGTAATCTATAAATGCTGTTTAGTTTTGTAGATAGTTATATTGTGTGTATACATGTCTATAAAATTGATTTTTCAATATACCTTATTATATATAAACAAAAAAATAGATGAGCCTTCAGATATGCCTTTAAACAAACGGCAAGCACACATTTTATAAAATTTATATCTTTAGTCAGCAACTAGTCTACTCATACAAAGAAACTATACTACAACGACAGTTATGTTCAATTTATACATTTTTAAGTGAATCAAGTTTTGTTGTTATAATTTTTGGTATCTTTAGTCAACAACTAGTCTACTCATACCAAGAAATATCTGTTGTGTGTTTAAAAAAAAAAAGACATGTCTGTTGTGTGATTGTGTCAATGTGACCGGAGAGATTACTTTGGTATTTCACTTAATGCCGACACACATAAAGTTAGGTTTGTCAAACGATGTGCTGTGTCCATAAGTCCATATCCCATGGCCATATATATGCACTTGTGTGGCTGGCAATTCTGCAGGGAGATACAAATCCCTTCTAGACTCGTGATAATACACACATATAGATATATAGGTAATGACCTTTTTTCATAACAGTATAGGCGATGCTGAACAAGATTCATGGCTAGGCATGTGCTCCTCTCACTCTCACGAGGCTGCTCTAGCTAGCTCCACGATCGTCTGCCTCCTCTGAATCTTATCGCCAAGGCCGCCAGACCCATCATCGCCCTACAGTACAAATGAACACAGCACATCATCGTCAGAAACTCACAACTCCACGCCAGTCGCAAAAGCATCGCATACGTAGGTGGTTGCAATTGCAACATTGCCAAGCGTATCGTATCCGCTAATAACAGCTTGCGTTGCGTGCAATGGGCGCCTGCAGGATGCCGCTCCTCACGCTCGCCGTCGTCGTTCTACTTCTCGCCACCGCCGGCGGCAAGCTCCCCATGACTGCCGTCGGCGGCCACGAGCAAGCGCTCGCTGATCCCACTGCTGAGCGGCACAAAAGCGTTGGTGAGTAATAACCTGACCTTCCTTCGGCTCTCAGCCACCTGATGAGCTATCAGGTCGATTTGTTTGTCTCGCCGTGGGCTGCTAACACGTACGCGCGTGCCATGGCAGTTACCGGAGCCGGAGCCTCCGCCGCCCGCGCCGTGGAAGACGAAAATAAGGCGTACATCGTGGGACGCCCTCTGTTCAAGGTTCCACCCAGCAGCCCGTGCCGCCGTGCCAACTCGCGCTGCTGAAAAGATTTGGATCGAGCTTCTGTCTGCCACTCAGCATTTTTTTTATACTATCACTCATGCTGTGTTTAGTTGGTGCTGTAAAATTTTTAGAAATACAGTAACTTTTTCATTTGTATTTGTTAATTAGTGTCTAATCATGAACTAATTAGGTTTGAAAGATTCGTCTCGTGATTTACAACCAAACTGTGTAATTAATTATTTTTTTATACATATTTAATGTTCTATGCATACGTTCAAAGATTCGATGTGACAGGAAATCTTATAAAATTTTTGGAAGTTTGAAGTATCTAAACACACCCTCACCATATTTGCCTGCACGCCGGCCGATGATAATTTATTAAGTAGTTCTCTTCTCAAATTAATATACTATATATATACAAATCCACTTTTACTCTAAATTTGCCGCCGCGCAGGCGCAGCGCCTAGAAGAGGATTCCTAACTTTTTACTGGGACTAGGATAACGTACAGTGAGCTTAAAATGCGACGTCAAACATGGGCGCCAAGCGAGCAAGCTCCGCCGTCGCACTGCTCCACGGCCGCCTTGCCGTCGTCGCCGGCGAACTTGGCACCCTTGGCTGGCGCGTCGGCCTCACCGCGCCGCGCGGAGCCCCACACTGGCAGCCTCGCGGAGAAGGTGCGCGCCAGGAGGGACATATTGGGCCACCGGCCGGAGTTGCCGAGCCGGACGCTCCTTGCACTTGCAGCGCGGGCGACGCCGAAGCCGCGGCGCGTGGTCGTCCCGTCACCACCACCACCCGTCTGGACGCTCGCAGACCGCCGAAGGTTGCCCGCCGCGACGGCTTCCCGGAGAACGTGGTCGGGCAGCCTCAGCGTGTAGCGCTCCGAGTCCGAGGTGGAAGAAGGCGAGTGCGACGGCGCGGCGAGCGAGTGCCCCGTGGTGTGCGAGCGCCGGAACTGATGAGCAGGGCGCCGGCCCGACTTGGTTCGCAGCGCGCGCTTGACGCTGCCAATCCGCATCAGCTCGGCGGCCTCCTCCCTCCTGACCCTCTGGTCCTCTGTCTCTGTCTCCCCGGGAGCGGAAGCGGCAGCGGCAGCGGCGTCGGCTTGGTCCGGCGGCGCTGCGGCAGGGACAGGCGGCGGGATGACTTGGTCGTGCTCCGTGGCCGGAACAGCAGCCAGGACGGCGCGGCAGACGGGGCATGTGACGTGCGATGCGAGCCAGGCGTCGATGCAGTCGATGTGGAACGCGTGGGCGCACCTGGGCAGGAGCCGGAGCGTGTCGTCGTCGTCGAAGTCGGTGAGGCAGACGGCGCACTCGAGCGCGCCCTTGCCCGCCCTTTGCGCCCTGACGTCGGCGTAGGCCATGGTCGGGAAGGAGTCGAGCACGGCCCGGTCGAGGCCGCGCATCCTCCTGCTGGACGCCGCGTAGGTGATCCGGGCCCCGACCCGCCCCAGCCCCAGCCCCACAGGGTAGTCGTCGTCGTCGGGGCCGCCAAGCGGGGGCCCCGCGCATCGGCGGAGGTAGATGGAGAAGAAGCCGAGCAGGAAGAAGGCCGTGACGAGCACGACCATGACGATCGCCATGGACGGGTTGAAGTTCTTGGGGTTAAAGTAGTCCGGCCCTTTGCCCGGCTGCGCCGTCACGGAGTCCACGGCGGCGCCGGCGAGAGCCACCGCGGCGAGAAGCAGGAGACGGCGGCCATTGATCGGGCCCATGTAGCTGTCTGGGGCCTGCCTGAGCGGAGGGTGGTGGGGTGAGCAGTGAGCAGTGGCCTCGATCTGTCCCCTTGTCTCCTTTTTCCGGTGGAGGTATTAATGGAGAGTGAGTGGAGTGGCGAGCGACCAGACCATACACGCGGGACCGGGGCCATGTTTAGATTGAAAAAAATTTTAATCTGAATAGTATCACTTTTGTCTTATTTGGTAAATATTGTCCAATCGTGGACTAACTAGGCTCAAAAAATTCATCTCGTGATTTTCAATTAAACTGTGTAATTAGTTATTTTTTTACCTATATTTAATACTCCATGCAAGCGGCTAAAAATCGATGTGATGGAGAGAGTGAAAAAACTTGGAATTTTGAGGGAAACTAAACAAGCCCTGGGTACACGAACTACTCCTAGGCAGTGTTTACTTCCTTCAAAATTCCAAAAATTTTACAAGATTCTTTGTCACATCGAATCTTTGGACGCATGCATGGAGTATTAAATATAGGTAAAAAATAACTAATTGCACAGATTGTCTGTAAATGTCGAGACGAATCTTTTGAGCCTAATTAGTCCATGATTGGATAAATTTTACCAAATAACAACGAAAAGTGCTACAGGAACTTTATACCAACTTTTACACCATCTAAACACTACCCTAGTCTCCTACTACAAGTTAATTTCAGTCCATGTTTAGATCTCCAAAAAACCTAAAAAATTTTATACAGTACTCATCACATCGAATTTTTGACATATACATGAAGCATTAAATATAGGTAAAAAAATAACTAATTACATAGTTTGTCTGTAAATGTCGAGACGAATCTTTTAAATCAGTTAGTCCATGGTTAGACAAATTTTACCAAATAATGATGAAAGTGCTACCGAAATTTTTTCCTAAAAATTTTGCCATCTAAACACGCCCTCAGCCGGTTCCGTCGTTTTTTAACTTGGATTTGGGCAACCTACCGCAATTCGTGATTGCGAATGACTTGTGAGCATAGCATAGCATAGCAATGGTGGAGAGCTAGCTAGCCGTCGGCAATGACCACCAAACGGCTGGCTGACCTTTACCTTTGCGTGGGCAGCAAACGCAGATTGGTGTTGCATCCCACTCAGGCCTGTTTAGATACCTAAATTCACCTCAAATTCTACTATGCAAAAAGAAGATTCCCCATCACATTAAAATGTCGTCACATATATGGAGTACTAAATGTAGATAAAATCAAAAACTAATTGCACAGTTTTGTTGTACTTTGCGAGATGAACATTTTGAGCCTAATTAATCAATATTTGGATAATTATTACTAAATAAAAACAAAATTGCTACAGTATAACAGGACATTTACTATGCAGATTTTGGCCCCTTGGTAACTAAACAAGGCCTCAGTGCCAGGGTCCGATCCGCCCGGTCAAACCCGACATCGACTGACAGGGCCATTGGCCCCGCGCCGACGCCGTTCGTTGGGTTGGGTGTGTGAAATTAAAAGTGGATAACGGCCGAAAAGTCGTCCATGCATGCAGGAGCAGGAAAACCTACTACCGTTCCATGTACGGAGTACGTACGTGGCGGCACCGTGATGGCAATGGTGACTTAGCTACTACTACGACCAAGCGTGAGTGAGTGAATGAATACCTTGACGCGCGCTGGATGCCATCACGTACTACGTAAAAGACAAGTGAACACCTACCACTTGCTGTGTAAATCATCCCAAATAATATAAAAACAAGCTAAGTGTGGCAGTGCAGCGCGGGGGCAAACACGACTGAAGCCGTGTTTAGTTACCCAATTCCGGTGACGCCGAATCTGCACAGTGCTATACTGTAGCACTGCAGTATTTTTGTTTTTATTTGCTAATAATTGTCCAAATATTGATTAATTAGGCTAAAAATGTTCGTCTCGCAAAGTACAACAAAACTGTACAATTAGTTTTTGATTTCATCTATATTTAGTACTCCATATATATGCCGACATTTTGATGTGATGGGGAATCTTCTTTTTGCATAGTAGAATTTAGGATAAATTTAGGTATCTGAACAAGGCCTGAGGAGGAGGAAATAATCGCGTCAGAAAACAACCAGCGGCACGATGCCGTATCCGCACGTACTAACAGCTAACCAAATTAAAGGCAGGCAGCAAATGGCAGCTTGGATAATGTCGATTGCGGTGGAATCTCGTTCCCACTACTGTCTCTGTCCACGCTTTACATACATTTTAGATTATAGACAAGCGGAAGGGATAATATCGGCGGAGTTCACGGTCAATATAATGGACTTCCTCCCTTTTTTTCAGCAAAGCAAAGCCTATTTTTCAGGAATGCACAAAGAATGCAGAAAACTTTAGGAAACGAATAAATTGAATGACCCTTTTTCTCTCTAGTAAACCAATAAGGCTGTGTTTAGTTCCCCATGAAATACAAAATGCAAAATGCTAGCTACTTTGGAATGGTGAAATACAAAATGCTAAAATTTTTATGAGTGTGTTTAGTTCCATCCAAAATGCTAAAATTTTCATGGGTGGGTGAGGGCCTTTTGGCTTTTTGGCTTTTTTTTTTTGCCTCTTGAGGCCAAAATCCAAAATGGAGAATGAATACATTTTTGCTAAAAATTTTACATAGTGTTTAGTTCGATTTTGCAAAATGATAGGTCAAAACCCAAAAAATTTTGGGTGAAATAGGAAATTAAACACACCCTAAATAAATTACTCAAATTTGGCGAGGCGCTATCAGGCTATCTTGCTTTTTATGTAGGCTGGCATAATCACAGACTTTCACCTGCAGGCATGCTTCTCCTATCATGTCACTGCGGACAAAAGGTGCATGAGGAGGCATCTTGCCACAAAGCACCATGTAATCTGGGCTAGCATACGTACTGAATTAAAATAAAAAGGAGGCCGGCACTTGCTGCAGCATCAAGCAACACAAACATCATCAATAATACTACTGATAGCATATCCTTTTTTTCTAAAATACAATGATCAATGATACCACCGCACTAAGTTACCTAAAAGCGCAGAGTTCCACTCCTAGGTTCTCTAGCTCTACTCCTTGATTCTATGGTGTTGTGAGTCTACTTTATTATGATGGGGAATAGGGTGGAGAGCAGGTGAATAAGAGCACAAATGTGAACTAATCTTATTTCAAATTTGCAATGTGCAAAAATTGCATTATGTGCCTCTGGTTTTAGCGTTGCCCTCTCTTTTTGATCAATCTTTACCTTATTACTAGGTTAACTCATTCATAAATTGACCAACCAAATTAAGTAACTAACAAACAAGGACACAAATTAAACAAACAACAATTAGAAACTACAACTACAACTCGGTGATTGTAGTTGCCACCAGTTGGCCCATACCTTTATTTGATGCGTCTGATGCTTAATCCATGGGTTGATCGGACATTGTTGTCGGCCTGCTGCCTGGCACGCACCGTGATCAACTCATGGGAATTGAGATATCGCACACTTGTAGTGCCTCGGCATGCGGAGGTGCAGACGCTGCAAACCGCAGTGTTGCCTCGCATCGCCTTTTGCGTTGCCAACTTGCCTCTTCCGGCGTGCCGACATCAACTTTTGAATCCTACCCGCCGGCGTCTAGGGCAACTTTTGCTTGAATTGCTATGCTACACTTGCCCAAAGAACTCAAAGCATCGGGTTCTAAGCCCTCGAGGAGATAGCCAGTTGATCAGATGAATAGGCATACACTCAACACAAGTCGACCAGATGAATAGGCATACACTCAACACAAGCACGATAGGCAACAAGGGAGGCCCACACAAAACCTATGGTCGCGAATTGCCAACCCAAAATATTGGTTAATTGTTGCATTTCTTTCTTCCGTCGTTGTTCAGACCTTGGATGGTCAGCGTCCGTCCTCATCAAGGGCCTCCATAACTTAGCCGCCGCCGGATCCAACTCTAACCGAGCCCAAGACAAACTAAGCTACCGCCGGATCCAAGGTGGCAGTGGATGCTCCACCTCGACCATACCTAAGAAGGGATTCAAGAAAAGAGTGGTTGCTCCACCTCGACTTGGGAAAAGAAGAAAAGCTTTTTTTTCTCGTCGTCGTCTACCGAAGTCGTCGAAGTAGCTTGGTTTAGTGCATGATCTGTGGAGTGAACTCTCTCAAGCTATGTATGGTATGGAGTTCTAATTCCTTTATCTTCTCTACAATTGTTATTATTGCTGCCATCGATTCATGTCAATAATTTTGTGTCTCGAAAACGTGAAATTCGTGCTCCGTCGTATCCCTCTTTGTTCAAACCGTTTGATGAATTGATGGCTGTGATCCAGGGCAGGGATGGAGAAGGAGAGTGGGGAATTTTCGTGGCAGCCGGGTGCAAAACGTTCCCCGTTGCCATCCTAGACAAGACAGACGTTAGGGTACATGGCTATGCGCGAGCAGAAAGGCAGCAGGCAGCCGCTGCGTGGGCTCAGGATTGTTGCAGCAGCCCAGCCTTGTTCGTCGCGAGCCCAGAGCAGCCCCACCAAGCGCTATGCCTGGGCTCAAATTCCCAGGCCCATGGCGTGGCGGCTGCTGCGGCCCGGCCGGACGTGCTGCCAACAGTTGGACGGCCATGTTGTTGTGTACTAGTATGTGACCGCGCATGGCTTCATTCCGTGCTGACTGTAGACTTCAGATCAGTATATTCCGTGATGTATGGACTGTTTGCTTGTTGTTGCTACATAGGAGTAGCTAGCTGACTACTCACGAGATGATCCAATATTATAAGGTTTAGTTTAGATCTAAATTTTGGAGTGCCAAAATATACTGTAGCATTTCGTTTGTATTTGGTAATAATTGTCCAATCATTGACTAATTAGGCTTAAAACGTTCGTCTCGCAAAGTACAACCAAACTGTGCAATTAGTTTTTGATTTTATCCACATTTAGTACTCCATACATGTATCGTAAGTTTGATGTGATGGAGAATCATTTTTTACATAGTGCACTTTTTAATGGATCTAAACACAGCCTTACTTAAAAATTTATTGTTGGCAGGAAAGCCAGCCGTTTCGACTGCTGCTTTTGTCAAGTGAAGGCACAAAAATACTGTACCTACAGTGATTTCTAGCAGCTGCAGCGCTGATAATAAGCCTGTTTGGCTGTAGGCTTGTTGCTAAGCTAAGCTTCTTGTCTGAACGGAGTGACTGAGTGTATGCCGGATGGCCCTGAGACTTGGTTATTGGATATTTTAAAAAAATAAATAAATTTGGTTACTATTATAGTTCTCTCATGTACAGTAAACCATAAGATCCGTGGCTATGGAACACGGTTTTTTTTGGTTCTCGCAGAAAAGATTAGCTTCTTTGTTTTAAGATAAGATACACGCTGGATGAAATACAAGAACCGTTCAAAAAGAACGTCAATCAAAGCCACACAACCTGTTACCTGTGCTAAGTCACCTTTGGAACACGGGAATTTTTTTATATGTTGTACATCTTTTTCTATAAAAATAAATTGATTCTCGTGAATTACTCCATTTCAAATGTAGAATTTTTTTTCTATTTTCTATATTTGTTTAAAGAAATGAGTCGATTTCTGTGAAATTTATGCATTCTTGACAGCCCCTTAAGCAAGGGGCCTAAATAAGCTGCCTATATGCTTGCCGCTTGCTATCAGAGCAGCACTTCAATCTTTTCTGGCCATCACCTGCTGCAGGGAGGAGTGAGGAGTCTCGTTCCAGAATATGTTTCCATTTTTCTATTTAATGGCCTCTTTGTTTTAATGGCCTCGATTAGATGCCAAAGTTTACGGGCAAACTTTGCATAGTAAATGCCGCGTCACATTGTAGCAATTTTATTTTTATTTAGTAATAATTTTTCAAACATTGATTAATTAGGCTTAAAATGTTCGTCTTACCAAGTACAACAAAACTGTACAATTAGATTTTTATTTCATCTATATTCAGTACCCTATATATGTGCTGACATTTTAATGTGATGGGGAATAGGAATTCTGTATAGTGACAGATCAACAAAACATATGCTCGCAGTCGCAGGGAAAAATTCACATGAAAATTAGGGTGTGTTTAGATCTTCAGACTTCCAAAAATTTTATAAGATTTCCCGTCACATCGAATCTTTAGACACATGCATAGAACATTAAATCTATACTATAAAAGAGCGAAGGAATTGAAAATAGCCTTTCACCCTGATATTCTTACCCACCTTAAATCTTGTCCCTTAGATCATAGATCCAACGCATGTATCTCCTATCGTAATATGGCAAACGGGCCCAGCCGAAAAACTTTTAATTGTTTACGCGTGTTTACCTCTTGTCAACACCTTGCGTTGGATTTTTTTTCTCACCATCGTTGTGCCTACCCGCCGGACGTACCCACCCGTGATCCCTGCCTCGACTTGATATGCTAATCCAACCTACAGTATATAAGAAAGTTACGGTGTTCAGGGTATTCGGTGGCGGCGGCGGTTTTCAATTCGCTGGAGCCGTACGACTACGTGATGAAGGCCGACGACGACATCTTCCTCCGGCTGCCGCAGCTGGTGGCGTCGCTGGACGGGATGCCCCGGGACGACATGTACTACGGCGCCACCATCCCGTGCGACAGCATGGACCCGTTCCGGGAGTACATGGCCGGCATGGCCTACACGCTGTCGTGGGACCTCGTGCAGTGGATCGCCACCTCCGACGTGGCGCGCAACCACAGCGTGGGCACGGAGGACATGCTCACGGGGCTCTGGCTCAGGATCGGGAACAAGGGGAAGAACCGCTTCAACGCCAAGCTGGCCATCCACGACTACCTCAACCCGGTGCCCGTGGACCAGTGCGAGCACGAGTTCATGCCAAGCACCATCGGCGTGCACAGGCTCAAGAGCAACCCGAGGTGGGCGGAGGCGCTCAAGTACTTCAACTTCACGGCAGGGCTCAAGCCGTCCAAGTTCTACAAGATCGACTAACACGTAGCCTCTCCTATCTACTACTGTAAGTAGTAGGGTAATAAGTAATTTTCTTTATTCTGTTCTTGATATTTTAATCCCAATCTACATGATACTTTCTCAATTGAACTCACATGATTTTTTTTCTTGCCACAGCGCCGTGGTGTCCGGTCGGCGGCAGTGCTATCCATCTACACCACAATAGGCAGCTATCAGGATCTCTGTTTGGTCAAGCGTCATCATATGGTCACCTGAATAAGGCCGATCTATGGCCGCACTTCTCGCTACATACTCCCAACCGTCGCGAACCATCTGACCACACTACTACAAAAAAGATCTATCGCGACCTTTTGAAAACACCCTCTAAGGCGGGCAAAAATTTCAACCGCCTCAGTTAATGGCGGTCATTTTTCATTAACCCAGACGATTACAAGAATCCGCCTCGTAAAATCGATTTACGGATACGGCTACTCTTAAAATCTATTAACTGAGGTGGGCCTTATAACTGACCCACCTCCGAAAATGTTGGGCTCATTCATCAATAGTTTAGGTTCCGTACGGCCAAGACCCATTTTAGCTGACCGGTCAGGGGTCACCCCACCCGAAAACTGCTTGCAACCCATCACATTTCCATATCCCTTACCGACTAACTATCCAAATGCCATCTGAATTATCAAAAAAAATATTAGATTAAAAAAATACAAAAAAGGATAATAAAATAATGACAATTTAAGCTAAAAATGGAAAATTAACACGATATCTTCTACTCACGGGCGTGCCGCACGTGCATGTTAACTAGTATAGGTAAAAAAATAACCAATTACACAGTTTGGTTGTAAATCACGAGACGAATCTTTCGAACCTAATTAACCTATAATTATACACTAATTGTCAAATACAAACGAAAGAGTTACTGTGCTTCAAAAAAAATTTTACAACAACAACTAAACACAGCGCATGAGAAGCAACCCAAAAAAAAAAATCTAACAAAAACGAAACTAGGCATAGCCCAGTCGCCCACTAGACGTGCTGCACAAGCGCAGCCGCCCCCACGTCAGCCGGCTGACCATCGCCCACTCCGCCGACCACCGCCGCCGCGCCGTTCTTCTCCGCGGCCTCCAGCTCCAGCGCCTCGAGGATCTCGTCGAGGACGCGGCCCTCGTCCTCCGACAGCTGCTCCATGGCGCGCTCGAACTGCGCGACCAGCTCCGGGTCGAACAGCGCCTGCTGCTGCTGCTGTTCGCCTGAGGCGGTTCCTCCACGCTCAGCCGGCGGCGACGTCCCGAACCTGGGCGTGACGTAGGAGCCCGGCGAGAAGATCTGCCCGCCCTGCCGCAGCCAGTCCCGCAGGCTGCCGGACTTGGAGATGGAGAAGTCGAACGCCGCCGCCGGCACATTCAGCTCGCCCAGCTGCCGCGCCCTCGCCCGCCGCTTGGCTCCAACGGCGGCCTTCGACCCGGACCCACCTGATAGCTCTGCCTCCGCGGTCAAGGCCGTTACCGCCGTGGCTGTAGCGAGCTCCTCCTCCTGCTCGGTTGCCAGCGCTGTCGGTCGTTCCGACGACGAGCCGCTCTCGCTCTGCGTCTGCTGCTCCTGCTGCGTCAGTACCATCGCGTCGAACTCCTCCACCGTGCGGAAGCTCCTCGCCCTCCCGGCCGCGCCGCCGTCCGACGCGGGCCACGGAGCCGGTGACCCGTCGCGACTGCTCTGGCGCCGTTCCCGCGCTTCCTCCGCCGCCGTGCAGCTCTCTTCCTCCAGACCGGCGAGCAGCTCTGACACGTCGATCGTCTCGATCTTGGCAACCGGCTCGGCCACCGCCGCCGGCGCTGCCTCGGGCTCCTTGGCTTTCCTTGCCGACGAGGTGGACCTGCGGAGGAGGGCCAGGAACTGGTCGCCGTTGCTCTTGGAGGTGGACAGGATGATCTCCTCGATCGCGCTGCTCCTCTGGAAGCTGTGGCCCAGGCTGCAGCTCACCTTCTCCTGAAAGCTCCCTGATTTCGCCAGGATCTTGGACGACACACACCCCATCTCTGATTCTCTGTAATCTGAAAACCCAAAATTAAAGAGGCTTCTTTTTGCTCAGCTTATCCTACTCTTCCTCTTCTTCTCCATAACCATGATCACAGACTGAAACCATCTGAATTGGACCTAAAGAACAAAAAGTTCAGAAGCTTACCTGATGAGCTAGAAGGGCCGAGGATCACGGTGGCTTGCTCCCTCCGACCCTCCCTCCTGCGTTCTTGAGCTGACACTGACAGACACCGGGAAGTGTGCAATTAGCAGCAAGATTAGCAGAGCAACACATGCAGAGATGCAATCATGGGCGATCAATGGTTAGAAAACTAGAGGGGGCAACTGGGATGGAAAGTTCTAAACAGAGGAATAATGGGGTTGAGTCAAACAGCTGATATTTTATTTTTATGGATCACAGGAACTGTGACCTTCTTTCTTAATCTTACCTTACCAGGTGCACGCCACCAACCCTTTGCTTTGAAAACTACTAGAAGACATTGTTGACAGGGCGCTGGAATGGAAGTAGCCACGGCCTTCGACGGTTATTGCATCACTGCCTTGCAAATGTATGGTTCTTCTTGTAGTTAGCCGTGATCGTGCTTGCGTTCAGGTTTGGAATCACGATGACCGACCTGCTGAGCTCAAAGCCCATTTGTAAGAAATCTGTTATAAGAGATGGAACAGTCAATGGTCGTCGTTCTAGACTCTGAGCCGCCTCCTCAATGTATTTGTTTTTGGCCTCAACTTGGTGGACACACATAGCTACTGCAAGAAGAGTCAATGTGAAATCTGCCGGCTTATACTAGAATGGAAGACATAGAAGAATCATGGAGAAAAGGAATTTTTCGGCTTGTTAGGAACAGAAGAAGAATCGTGGAGAAAAGGAATTGTGGCCGATAAGTTTGGTGCAAGTGAATTTCATAGGAATTCTAGTGTATGATCTCCATGAATCTGAAGAAGTCATGCAATCACAATCCAATCCTACAATTTTTAACCTTTTGTATTCCTGGAATTCGAGAACCCAGTATTCCAATAAAAACCAAGAATTTGTGCACCGGGATCACCTTTTGATGGTGGTGGTGACTCAATCACGAATGCAATGTTGTGGTAAGGTGGCTAGGCTAGGTCAGTCATAGCTCATTCAACCTGTGGTGGTTATTAATTAGAAACATAACAGAGTCAAGGTATACAACACACGAAACATGCTGCAGTGTATCATAGAAAATTCAGGAGCCCTTGTCTTGTTAAACTGATTAGGGTATTCTCGACCCTAAAAGCATCTATCAGTTTTCATAGCCACCCACCACATCAGCAATAAACGACTCTGTGCCACACAAGGGGCCTGAAAAGATCCGACCAATCTCTAGAGTCTTGTTCTCTCCCTTGTCTTCACTCCTTTCTCCATTTCCGTTTCTTTCCGCCGAGAGCAATGGCAAATCCATGGCACCGGGTTCTCTTGTTGGCGAGTGGCGCACCTCTCTCTCTCTCTCCCTATCGTCCTCTCTTCTCCCGGCAACCAACAGCAATACGCAAGGACGCAAAAGCAATGTGTTCACGATGTATGCTCTGAAATGGAAAAGAAGGGATGTGTTGTCGTTGTGCTGGCAACCTCCATCGATGATGCCACTCCAATGCAAAAATCGCCCTGTTCGGCAGGCTGTTTTTATGGCTTATAAGCCGGCCGTGGCTGTTTTGCTGTGAGAGAAAAACACTGTTCCACGGCTGATAAGCCGTGCTGATAAACTCAGCCGAACAGGGGAAATATGTCGATTGTTCATACGTTGGAGTCCGCGTCAAATCAATCTCTCACTTGAGATTAAAAAACAGTTTCTATGAATTTTCATCTCCCCCTTTTAGTTCTCCTTCCACGTCAGTAAAAAGGAATACTTGTACGCGAGGTTTTTTATTGCTATATGGACTCAAGTACATAGAGATACACGCCGTGATTGACCGGGAGATATCGCCCTCTCCAGCATCAGCATCGAAGTGATCAGTGACGAGAGGGCATTCCGGAGATTTTTATGCCCGAAGCGTGGCTGGTGTGCACCATCGAAATCCGCATCGGAACTGCTAGCGCCCGGACGCCCGGCTCCAGGGGGCGTCCGGACGCTCTCCAACCCCGCCAGCGCCTCCCGCCCGCCCCGCCCCGCACGCAACAGCCCGCCCCGCCCCGCCCCTACGAAAATGAAAACGGAAAATGCGACCCCCGCCCCGCTCCCGCACGGGAACCCGCGAACCCCCTTCCCGCCCCTGCACGGAGCCCCGCCACCAGCTCACCACCATGCTCCACCCTCCCATGTGCAGCAGAGGTATAATGCTATTGCAACAAAGAAGGACTCCTAATAAAACAAATAGGAGAGAACTGGTGAAACAAACAAAAAAAACTGTTGAAACGTCGGAAAAACACATAATGAAACAAGTAGAAAAAATTGGTGAAACAAAACCAAAAAAACTGTTGAAACATCGAAAAACAACTAATGAAACAAGGAGAAGCTGCTGCAACAAGGAGAAGAAAGCTTCTGCAACAAAAGGAGAAGAACCTACTGCAACCAGGAGAAGAACCTACTACAACAAAGGAGAATAAGCTATTACAACAAAAAGGAGAAGAAAGCTGCTGCAAACAAGGAGAATAAGCTACTGCAACGAAGAGAAGAATCTACTGCAACAACGGAGAAGAAGCTACTGCAACATCAGAAGCGATACTAATGAAACGTCGGGAAACATGGGGATGGTGCTGCAAACAAGGGGAAAAACTATTGAAACATCTCAAAAAGAACTGCAACATCAGAGAATCGTGCAACATTTCACATCATCTGTTGCATGTAGCTTAGATCTGACTCGCCACAAACCCTAGCCGCCATCAAAACCTTAGATCCAGAGGGGGAGGAGGAGGAGGAGGTGGAGGGGGAGGAGGAGGAGGAGGGAGGGGGAAAATCTCAGATCCGGATCCAGAGAGAGGAAGGGAGGAGAGGAGATCCAGATCAAGAGAGAGAAAGGGAGGAGAGGAGATCTAGATCAAGAGAGAGGAAGGGAGGAGAGGAGGCTCCAGATCTAGATCTCTCCGCCACCTACCTCGTCGGAGCTACCACCGTCACCCTCATCTCCGGTGAGGTGGTAGAGTCGGGTCGCAGAGGAAACGGAGGTGTGTGGGAGGGCGCGGTGTGAGTGAGGGGAGAAGGGGGGAGGAAGCACGACGCGTCACGGGCGCGCAGCGAGCTCGCTGGGGCGCGGCGCGTGGTGCGGGCCATCCCGACGATGGCGCGGAAGCGCGAGCAGCGAGGGGGCGGAGGTGCGAGAGGCGAGCAGGAGTGGAGAGGCGTGGCGAGCGAGGAAGAAGTGAAGAGACGGGAGTCGAGCCAGTGGGTGGGGAGCGTCCGACCGAGCGAGCGAGTGGGTGGGAGCGTCGGACGCGGTTGGACGCCCGTGATATATCATTACCGAATCCGCATTTGCCATTGTCATGCCACCAAAGGTAGGCTATACCGTCTACCGAGCCAGCAGTGGGCTCCGCCTCCACTTGGCCCGCAAGAACCCCGATACGAATACGACGGACCGCGAGAGAACGGGGGGCAAAAAGAAAGCATGACGGCCGCGGTGTCCATCCGCCGTCCGTGCCCGATCCAACGACCCAAAATGCCCCGAGGTTGTTGGAGGTCGCGCACGGCCTCCGACGTGGAAACTTTCCAGTCTTTTTTGACAGGCCAGACTTTTCGTTAAAGCAAGCATCACGATGATGATTCGCCACGTCACGAGTCAATTTGTGTCTGCATATAAAAATTAAAACATCATAGGTCGGAACAGTGGCGGGGGCCACACCAAAAATTTCATGTGCAATTTGCTAAAACATATTTAGCAATTCGGTAAATCATTTCAAAATTTGTCTCATAATTTAATACATATACAAGTACTAAATAACATAATAGTTCAAAAAATAATACTATTTGTATGGTTTTCTAGAGGACACAAAAAATATCATACACCAAATTATCAAATGGTTATTGTAGCAAAAAAAAAAGAAAGAGGAGAGGGAACGAAGGATCCTCACAAAGGAGGTACGGTGAGGCGGGAGATCATAAATGCCCGGAAGTCTTTGTCTTTGAATAATTCGAAGCCTTTGTCTGCGAACAATTCCAAATCAAGATTTCATAAAACTATGGTTTGGAGGAAAAAAATAACTAAATCTGTAATCTGTATACTATCGATTAGAATTATGAAACAATACGCTACTTACTCCTGATGTATATTTGATTTACAGTTATAAACGAGTCAGTACCTGAGCTTTATTATCTCTCTATCAGACTAGTTTGATCATAGGCCCTCCCGATCGGAACGGAACAACTCAGCTGTAGGCCTGTCGTGCTCACGAGAGAGCACATCAGCAGTAGACCCGCACCACCCCGGACGTCACCCACGCCGCCCCGAACATCGTCCGCGCCGTCGGCCACTTCCCACGCGCATCATATGTGCAACATCATATCTACTTTTGAAATATTCAGATGCAATAGCTGCAACATGCCAAAGAGGGCAAATGAAATGCTTAAACAAGCGTCTCAAATACTTGTGAAAATGCCTGAAATACATTTGAAAATCATTGCAAATATATGCAACACGAGATGAAACACTCACAAACATACGTATGAAACACCTGAAAACACTTGAAACATATACTTGCAACATGCATGTATATGCAACATCAATATCTACTTTTGCAATATCTAGATAAAACACTTTCAACATTCGTCTGAAATAGATGAAACATTTAGAACATACACTAGAAACATACGTGTACAGCCATTACAACATGTGCAACATCCTGATCTACTTTTGCAACATCGATATACAACACTTGTAATATACCTTTGAAACATCTGAAATACTTGAAACATGCTATTGCAATATGCAGTTTCAACGTAGCATCTACTTGCTGCTTGAACGAATGGAGGCTCGTTGGCGCACAGCTCAATGCCGTCGAGTGGCGCGGAAGTCGCCGATGTGGAGCTCGTCGGCGACACGGACTTCGACAAGGGTAGGGGGAGGTGGATGGAGCGCGGCGCGACGGGAGGCATGAGTCCGTGCGGGGGCACGTAGCACGAGCGGGCGGTGGGGATGCGGCGGGGCCGTGTGGCGCGAACAGGGGCGAGGTCTGTCTCGGAGCAAAGGCGCGCAGTGCGCTGAGCGAGCAAGCGACGCGGGCAAGGCGTAGAGCGAGCGAACGACTTATACGGGATCCGTCCGAACGGATGGCCGACCTAAAAGCAGCATTACCGGCAGAGAAATGAGCGCTACTGTTAGGTTTTTCTATTCTATATACATATACGCATATATCTCTTCGGCTGGGCTACAGGGTATAGCGTGGCATATACGGCATAACCTTGTAGATACGCCACTGAAACGCAGAAACGATCTGTTTAGTGTGTGTCGGGTGCGTAACATGAGACGATTCCGTATATAGACTGTTTATATTGGGAAAAGAGTTTCAACACACCAGTAGTCTGCCACGGTACGTGTGCTATTCATAGATCTCATAAAAAGATTCTAAAAAACATTTTTATGTCATGTCATTAAATTTATCAAATCGTGAACCGCCTGCTGATCCACCTAGCAGCAGTGTAGTCCAGCTAGGCCTTGTTTGGTTGCCTTCCGCACGGTCACTACGGGAGAGCGCCCCTTTGCCATGCGCTGGCGGCGCACGGCAAACGCCAGTATACGCATGGCAAGCGTTTTGCCGTACGTTTTTCATCGCGGCGCACGGCAAAGCCCGCACGGCAGCAATTTGCACGGCAAAGCGGCTTTGCCGTGTGCTTTTTATCGCGCGCACGGCGAATATCTTTGCCGTGCGTCAAAGTCGACTCACGGCAAAAAAAACCCCTGGCAAACGGCAGCGGCGTTAACAGTGGTTAGGCTGCGGCACGTTGCTCCGTTTGCCGTGCGCCGTGTGTCCATAACGCACGGCAAAGTTTTAAACTTTGCCGTGCGTCTTATTGTTGGCGCACGGCAAAGATCAATCTTTGCCGTGCGTCTTCTGCTGGGCGCACGGCAAAGAATGGAACCATTGCCGTGCGTCTTCTGCTAGGCGCACGGCAAAGAATGGCACCATTGCCGTCAGCCCCTTTCGACGCACGGCAAAGATGCCAGGGGGGGCGCAGGAATGGTCACTTTGCCGTGCGCCCTCCTGTCTGGCGCACGGCAAAGTGACCAACTTGTTTCTTTTTTTTTTGTTTTTCGCGTTTAAAAATCCCACTCATTCAAAAAAACACAGGCATAATATATATATCATAATAATCATCACATGCATCATATATATCATAATAATCATCACATGCATCATACATATCACAATAATCATCCACAAGTTCACAAAGTTCATCCACAAGTCCATAGTTCATACACAAACATTATTCAAGTCCATCCACAAGTCCACGTAGTTCAGAAACTCAAATTAAGTTAAACAAGTTCATTGAGAAGGAGGTGGCTCGAACGGGGGCCGTGCGCCGCCCAAAAGAGGTGGGAACAGCTGCTGTGGGGGAAACGTCGGTGACATGGCCGACGACGCTTCAAGATTATTCGATGCCGCCGATTGATTCTGCAAAAAAAAGAGTAGATTGCATGTGAGACAGATAATATCTATGTCCTACCTAAGTTATTAGGAACTGATAATGCCATGCGTGATGATCCTGTATGGCACATGTTATCAGGTCTCTAAGTTATAATCTAAGTTCTCTAAGTCTCTACTTTCTCTAGGTCTCTTAGTGACTCTAAGTCTCTACGTTCTCTAAGTCTCTAATCATTGAAATGAAACAACAAGAATGTCAAGTAACTTACAGCAGGGGTTGCAGGAGCCGGAGCCGGAGTCGGAAGGAACATGATCGGGGGCATCGGGGGCATCGGGGGCATCGGGGGCATCGGTTGACCGCTCTGAACAGCTAGCATGCAAGCCTGCATGTGTTGGGCCATGTACTGTTGCTGTAGAGCCATATGCTGCTGCATCTGCTGCTGCATCTGCAGGGCCATCTGCTGCTGCTGCTCGGCCACCTGCTGGGCCACCCGCTGCTCAACCGCGGCTAAGGCCGTCTGGTGTGCCGCTTCTTGCTCATCCAACCGAACCTACAATTGTTCATCCCAATGTTACAAATCAAAGGAAACTTATGTAGAAATTTAGTAACGATGAATAAAACAGAAATAACCTGAAGTCGCTCCACGTGGGCCAGTGCCGCGGACGGCCGTGAGAGTATGGGAGGGCTACTGCTCGTGCTCCGTGCTCGGAGCTCTGCGAGAGTGGGAGTGCTGCCTGAGTCTAAAATGCTGTCGCCAATATAGTAGTGGCCATGCTTCTTTCCTGGTCCTATCCTCATGATCACCTCTCCATCAAGTGGCGCACTGGTCGGATCCCACTCTGGCCCATGGACTTTCCTTCCCGTCTCCGTGTACACATTGAGGCGGTCGTGGATGGAGGGATTGCTGTACGCCTGGGGTGGGTCATCAGGGTTGTAGGTGGTCTCGGACGCGGACGCCTTGCCCTTGTGGGACAAGGCCCATCCCATGAACTGGTTGCACGGAGCGCCACCATGTGCGTTGGACTGCGAAAAAACAACAAGTTGATTACAAATTATGCGTAATTGAACGTTACAACAAAGAAATGAATATTCATACCCATTTAGCCATGTATTGCTCGTTGGTAAGGTTGCCTTGATGGTGTGTCGGGTATGGCATCAGCAAACGCTTCTGTCGGCCAGCGTCGTGCTTTGCAATCCACTCCGGTGTGAACCACCTGGCCACTATGCGATTCCAGCACTCAGAATCGTTACGGCACCACCATGCAGGCGTCTACACGTGATCAAGTGAACGACATGTAAAAAGACCATATTAAGCGATGTTCTTAATCTGAGAATAAATCAATTTTACCTCCTCATATTGTGCCTGGGTCAGCTTAAAGGTTCTTGCTTCCGCTTTTGACATCTTCTTTCCAAGCTGGGAAGCGCTGTAGTTTATGACGCACTGAATTTGCGCCTCGTAATGCATGTCCAGCACCAGCTTCTTGCATACCCTATCCTGCACCTCCTCCGCCTTCTCAGCATATCCATCCACCAACCTGTAGAAATCCTGCATATAAACACGATGATCTCCAGTCAATATTCCAAAAATGTTCGATGAATACGATGAATTGAGCAGTGTAGTGCGAGAAAGACTTACCCATAGCTCGGTCTTCACCCGCTCCGCCTTACTCTCGAAGCACCTGCCGTCCCTATCGTGAGTATCGGGGGCATTTTGGTAGTGTGTCCACGTCCAGGCCGGCTCGTACCTGACAGCATCACCCTCACCCATCCGGACCATGCCTGGGAAGTGCAATCTGACCAAAAGACCTAGGATACCGTTGACCAGGCGCTTGTGACCAACAGGAACGACAGTTTCCCAACCCCTGCCAAAAGTGAAAAAGATGAAATATTAGTTTCAATTGTGATTTGAAGTTATCAAATGAAAAAGTATTGACAACATCTAAAGTTACTTACCGTGGGCCCTGGGGTTTAATCATCGGGCGTAGGGCAACAGGTATCGGCCTATCCGGAAGTCGCGAGGGACCTCGCTGCCAAACGGTCACACCAGAGTCACCCCCTGTCGTGTCATCCTCCTCCTCCTCCTCCTCCTCCTCCTCCTCCCACCCACAAGCCTGCTCCTCCGCCACATACTCCTCATCCTCCTGATCCTGCACCTGCTCCTCCTCCTGGTGCTCCTCCTCCTCCTCCTCCTGGTGCTCCTCCTCCTCCAGCTGCTGCGCTCGTCTCGACTGTTTGCCCTTCTTGGGGCCACCCTTCCCTCTTCCCTTGCCTTTGGTACCCCTAGAGATCCCTAGGGACCCCTCAGCTTCATTGGAACTTGGCTCACTTCTTCTGAAAACAGATATGCATTTTCGCACTGCTCCGCCCACCATCTTTGTTCTATCACCTGCAATTAAAAACAGTAAACACGTCAGTACGAAGCAAGTAATAAAGAAGACATAATTAAAAAATGAACATGATATTGCAAAAGAAAAAGAAGACATAATTAAAAATAACATGATATTGCAAATAATAATTCAATCGTTACGGAGCATACATGTATTAGAAATAAACATCTTGATCGACATTATTAGGATCATAAGTCTCATCATCACTATCACACATGTCCAGATAATGAGGCCCTTCATCCGATGCAGAAATGTCTTCGTCAAGCCCGGCTTGTAGTTTCTCAAGTAATTCTACATCCCTCTCATCATGAACCTCATCTCCAGCGTCCTCGTCATCAACCCTTTCATCATCTTCTACTTCCATTATTTCGATCGCTTCGGTTAAGTCTATCACAAAATTCCCTGGTAGCCCATGTTCTTGGAAGAACTCTCCGTCATATGTATTTGGGTCTATGTTGTAATCTTCATTGTTTGGGACAGGTAGTCTAACGTGTGGCGATACCTTGTACACAACGTCCCAACCCTGGAGACGTTCGTCGGTTTTGCACGGGTATGAGAGATAATACACTTGCATGGCTTGTTGAGCCACAATATAGACATCGTCTCCTGCATAGACGGATGACCGTCGAATTTCAACTAGTCCAATATCAAGTGTCTCTCGTTTTTCTTTAGGATCAAACCAATGGCATTTGAATATGACAGGTTTAAGAGGTTTGCAACCAGGAAACGTGAGTTCATATATTTCTTCAATTATTCCATAATAGTCTTGTTCATCATTGCCTTTCGTACAAACTCCGGTGTTTGTGGTTCTTCGGTTAGGCCGACTCTGCTCGTGGTTTTTTGTGTGAAAGCGGTACCCATTCACGTCATAGCCTCCGTATGACATGACCCTATAGTCACAACCAACGGAAACCTGTCTCAACTCAGGATTCATAGACACATCATTTTGGCCCTGCAAGTAGAAGCAAGACCTTTCGTTATAGACACATCATTTTGGCCCTGCAAGTACGAGCTCCAGAATGACCGTACCTTCTGCTTGAACCAAGAAATGAAATCGGGGCATCCACGTCCCGCACCCTTATCAAGAAGGATATCAACTTCCCGTTGGGTCGGTTCCCTTCTTCCCCGCCAGAATTGATTAGTAAATTCACTGTACGAATGAGGGGGTTAGATACCGTTCATATAGTGACCATATGCTAGCAATAATGGATAACTAGTTTGTTGAGAACTTACTCAATGTATGGCTGCACTTCGGAAAGGTTGGTCAACACATAAATCATGATAGTGCGCCACTCTTGATGTTGCAAGTTCTTACAAGTCGAAACACTTGCACTTCCGAGTTGCCCTCTGAATAGGCTGAGATTCGATTCATTTTCGTCGGCATTGTAACGAGGGATTGGATTATGCACGCTAGGAAGGGTGTCAGCATAGTATTTTGTTGTGAAGTTTGTCACCTCCTCAGTACAGTATGCCTCAGCAATGGAAGCTTCAATTTTGCATTTGTTTTTACATTTCGTTCGAAGAACCTTTTGTAGTCTTTCAATTGCATAGCACCAACGGCCATGCACAGGGCCCCCCATTCGTGCCTCGTACGGGAGGTGCAAAATCATGTGCTGCATCGGATTGAAAAAGCCAGGTGGAAAGATCTTCTCCAACTTACAAAGCAACACCGGAGCCTCCACTTCCATTTTGGCAACTAGTGTCCGAGATAACTCCTTAGCACAAAGGATGCGGAAGAAATTGCTCAACTCTGCCAGCACTAGCCACACATGGTTAGGGAGATAGCCTCGAACCATCACCGGAAGAAGCCGCTCAATCCATATGTGGTAGTCATGACTCTTGAGCCCATTGATTCGCATAGTAGCTAAGTTCACCCCCCTCCTTAGATTCGCTGCATACCCATCGGGGAACATTAAAGTTTGGAACCATTTTAATACTTCCTTCCTTTGGTCCCTCTTCAGGACGTATGGGGCTGGAGGCTTTTTCCATTTCTTGCCTTCTTTGGGGGGCGAAATGTTGTATTTTGGTCTATCGCATAACCTAGCTTGATCAACTCTAGCCTTAACGTTGTCCTTTGTCTTATCAGGAATGTCCATGATTGTACCCCAGAGTGCCTCGGCGACATTCTTTTCGGTGTGCATCATATCAATGTTATGTGGAAGAAGAAGGTCATCCATGTAGGGTAGCCTCCACAAGCCCGACTTCTGAGTCCAGGCATGTTCCACACCGTATCCCACAAAGCCACCTTCTTTTTTTTCCTTGAGCGCGTTTAACTGTGCACGAACCTCAGGACCTGTCAACATCTGCGGTGGGGGGTCTTCAACCACGACACCTTTTGTAAAGTTCTTGGTGTCTCGTCTGAATGGATGGTCCATAGGGAGGAACTGTCGGTGTAAGTCGAAACAAGAATACTTGGCACCCTTCGCCAACCAGATGAACTTGAAAGCTGCCTTGCATACAGGGCATGGGTACTTCCCGTGAACACACCAGCCGCAGAATAGCCCATACGCCGGATGATCATGCAGGGAGTACATGTACCACACTCGCATTTTGAAGTTTGTCTTTGTAGCTCGATCATATGTGTCTACCCCGTCCTCCCAAGCACAGAGCAAATCATCAATCAGAGGCTCCATGTACACACTCATATTATCCCCCGGGTATCCAGGAATTATCAACGACAAGAATATGTTCCGTCGCTGAAACATGACACCGGGGGGAAGATTGAGGGGGATAACGAACACAGGCCAACAAGTGTGTGGCGCAGCTGTCATTCCATAAGGATTGAACCCATCTGTTGCCAGCGCAACCCGTACATTTCGAGCTTCCTCAGCTTTATCACTATGACGCGCATCGAAATATTTCCAAGCATCACCATCTGCTGGATGTACCATGTTATCGGGACGGTATCGTATGCCTTGTTTGTGCCATGTCATCTGTTTCGCGGATTCCTCATTCATGTAAACCCGTTGGATCCTCGGTATGAATGGAAGGTACCGTAAGATTTTCAATGGGATGCCGAGTTGCCTCTTATTACCATCAGCGGAGTCTACCTCTAGGTACCTAGAGGATTTACATTTAGGGCAGTACTTTGCATCTGCATGGTCTTTCCGAAACAAGATGCATCCATTCGTACAAGCATCTATCGGCTGGTATGGCATCTTAAGTACACGAAGGACTTTCTGTGCCTCATACATGTTGCGTGGCAGATTGTGACCTTTCGGAAGTAGGCTGCCAAAAACTACCAGCATTTCATCAAAGCCGTCTCGACTGATGCCAAATTTACACTTTAGGGCCATTAAGCGTCCCATGGCATCCAGTTGAGACACATCAATATGCTCGTGAAGTGGTTTCTGTGCAGAAGACAACATGTCGTAATAAGCCTTAGCGGTTGCCTCTGGAGGTTCCTCCCTAACATGGCTAGGCCCTTCATCGAGGTGTGCTTGATGATAGTCATCTAACATGTCTCCGCACCCGGCTTCAGCATCAAAATCATCGATGCGTTGCCTCATGACTTCGTCTCTCGCACGATGGGCTTCACCATGGCAGATCCACTGGGTATAGTTTGCCACAAACCCATGTGTGCAAATGTGTTGACCCATCATCAGCTGCGGTTGGTTTACCTTGTTTTCACACTTCCTACAGGGACACGGCACTTTATGCTGTCCTTTGTCAAATGCCTTTGTCAAGAAATCATTGACCTTGGTAACGAATTCATCGGTCCAGTCACGCTTACCCCTCCAGCCCGTGTACATCCACTCACGGTTATCCATCATTTAACGGCAACGCTACCTAGAACGAGAAATGTAGAACATCATGATAATTTGGTTGGAGGAGCTTGGGTTTTTAAAAATAAAATAATAGTTAGGTTTTGTTTTTGATCGAACTTCATGTTTAGCAAAGAAGAGGAAAACAAGGAATAAGCATTACTATATTATACTGTTATAACCTCTTTGGCATTGAACAATTCTGCTTGCTAACACCTATGAATTATACTACTAATACAAGAGATAATTTGTTTGTACACCAAAATGGCACTAGGAGAAATCCACAGTATATGACCATCAAAGGTATATGTCATATACTCGTAAATGATGTTTCAAATGCACGCTTCAACCCCTTTCTTGCGATTTGCCTGTGAGCCAAACTCACTTCCAAGCACATCAGCACATCAGCACATGTGTGTCCATCTTCGTGTTCCTACTCACTTCCAAGCAAGTGTCGAAAGGAAGCAATATTTCGTCTAGTCTAGACAATTAAAGGAGCTCGGCAGGACAAGCTTTTGATCCCGGCCGATCCATACCATGCACATCAGCACATGCACATGTGTGTCCATCGATCGAAATCTCAGCTCAGGACAGACAAGCAACAGTAGCAGGGGGTACATGCTGTATCATCACTGTCCATCCCTGCACCTCACTCCAGCCCAGCTATCTAGTCTAGCTAGCTATATAGACTATAGTGGTAGTAACTATGGTTTGTTAGATTCACCTAAAAGGTTGTACTGGCGTCGCCGTGTAGATATAGCAGCACTAACTACTTTGGCGCGGCCGTCTTCGCCAAGCTTCTGCCATATGGTTGTTGCATGCATGCATGTTTTACACGGAAACCACCAAAACTCAACAAGTTTCACCAACGCAGCTGGTTACACAAACTTAGCCGTGCGTACGTCCATACTCAGCTAACGGCAGACATGCAGGATGTCCAAAACTCCAAATAAAGCCTACTACACGAGTTTGCTTTGTGTGTGTTGACTGATTAGGCAATCTTATCTTGCAGACAAAGCAGAAAAGGCTCGGTCCTAACTACCGGCAAACTGGGGCGTAGACGTAATTAGCGCCAACCAAATAACTAAAAATCGATTATATATTATGAGCGTACAGTAGGTTGCTGGGCAGGATATACATGCCATGCCGGGTCCCTGACCAACGAACACTCTTTACTGCACAAAGATGTGACCCAACCAGATTATTAATTAAACGTTATTATTATGTATAATATATTGCATATCTGAGCGCTACAACTATATGTGCGGTGTGTACTTTTATTTAGTACTGGCAGTTGTGGGTGTGCTACGTACGAGTATGGAGAAAGGTGTATCCTATCATATCATATCATATATGCATGCTGAGACTTGCTGATGTGAACAACCATCAGGTGCTTCAGAAATATAAGCAGCATGTTTAAGAGCATGTTTGGAGCTAGCAGTATGCTTTGAACCAAATACAGCCTTCAGAAATTTGCAGAAACAATTTGCTTGGGTCTGTTTGGAACGTGAATTTCTATCTTCAATTCTGTATTTTTCTTTCCTTTTTGCGTTCCAAAGGAACTCGTTTTTCTACACATGGCTCACAGGGAAACTTGGTGGTGTTAGTTTGACACCACCATTTTGTACACTACAAAGTTCCAGATTCCATGTAGGCTCGATTTTTTTCTTGCTATGAGTTTGTACACTACAAAGTTCCCAATCCATCAGCTGAACAAACAACAGCTGTAAACCTGAAATTTGGTTTATCTCCTATTTGTACTTTTGATTTGAATCCCCTTTCTTGGCTGTAACTATCAAGTTTAATCTGCAGAGGCTACTTCAATTCTTCAAACAAACGGCAAGCAGAAGATTTCTTACAACACCTTGGCGCGTCCACCTCCTCCGGCGGCGGCGAGCACGTCCACGTCCTCCGGCGGCGGCGAGCACGTCCACGTCCTCCGGCGGCGGCGAGCACGTCCACCCTCTCCTCCTCCTCCTCCCTCTCCGATCCTCCTCCTCCTTAGCTCCTCCTCCCTTCTCCCTCTCCGGCAAGGCGGGGCCGGGGCCGGCGCGGGACGGTGGGCGGCGCGGGACGGGGGGCGGCGCGGGGCGGGGCCGGCGGCGATCTGAGGCGCCGCGCGGGTCGGGGGGCGGCGCGGGGCGGGGCCGGTGCACCCGAGGACGGCGGCGGCCGGTAAACCAGAGGACGGCAGCGGGCGGCGCTAGGCGTGGCGGCGGCGGTTGTGCGCTGAGTGTGGGCGGTTGTGAAGTGTGGGCGTGTCTACCTCCGTGAGTGGGCAGATAAGGGGCACGTTTGCCGTGCGTCCAGATCCGCGGCGCACGGCAAACATTCTTTGCCGTGCGTCCAGATCCGCGGCGCACGGCAAACAGCCTGGATCCGTGCCACAGATAGGGGCACGTTTGCCGTGCGTCCAGATCCAAGGCGCACGGCAAACAGTCTTTGCCGTGCGCCTAGGTCAATGACGCACGGTAAAGCCCTATTCCATTATTTCATGCACCTTTAGCAACTCTCAAATTTAAATATTCTTGAACACGATATTCAAATTTTTATTTCAAATCTCAGTTAAAGCTTTACACTGCACTCAATTACATGAATATTATTTTTACAACACTTTATTCTATTTTTTCATGAAGTTATTGCTCAAATTCAATTTATGTTCATTTAAATTTCATAATTAGAGTTAATATACTAAAATGATCTAATGGATGCGAAAAATTACCATAAATTAACATGAGACAATCTATGTTGTATGTTCACTAGCAAAAAAGTTTTGAAGTCAAAATCCAATTTGAACTTTACTAAGACTACAAACCTTATCACGTGACTCTCACACTCTGAAACTTCTCATGAGATGCTTCGATTTCTAAACACCATGCATGACGAATTGTTCAAAACCTTCTCAATTATTTACCATAACCTTCACATAGGATATCATGAGCTCTTGACGAATCTCAAGATTTTCAAACTTTGTTTGCATTTTATAAAATTAAAAAACAGTTCAACTGCAAGTGGATTTTCATGCTTCGCGAACAAGATGTTCAAAATTTCATCTAATTTTACGGGAAAGGTCTTAAAAATGACTCAATTACATGAATATCATTTTTCTACGAACTTTGCTCTACTATTTTATGCACTTGCAGTTCAAATTTGACTTCTACGAAAAAAATCTTTAAATGATAAAAAATTGTTAAATATAGTAAACATGTCGAGAAATGTATCAAATTGGAATATAGAGTACAAAGTAATGTCTTTGTAGTGGAGAAATAAAAAAAAGTATAGAAATCAAAAAAAATTGTAACTTTGCCGTGAGCCGATAGGAAATGCACGGCAAACATATATGTTTGCCGTGCGCCACTAACCGGGCGCACGGCAAACATATATGTTTGCCGTGCGCCAACAACTGGGCGCACGGCAAAATATATTTTTGCCGTGCGCCAGTAACCAACGCACGGCAAAGACGCGCCAGCCGTTACCGCGGGGTGGACGGCCGTGATGGTACGCACGTGTAGCGCACGTGAGGCACCTTCGCCGTGCGTGGTGTCTGAGGCGCACGGCACAACGGGCCACCTTTGCCGTGCGCCATGTGGAGCCGCACGGCACACCTGACGGCCGTCGTGGGGCGTCTGTTCCAGGTGGGTGCCGTTTACGTGCAGGCCTCTTTGCCGTGCGGCTCTAGTGTGGCGCACGGCGAAGCTCAGTTTTGCCGTGGGTGTGGTGTTTGACGCACGGCAAAGAGAGAGGTTACCGTGCGCCTAATGTTTGCCGTGCGCTTTGAACAGGGCGCACGGCAAATGTTCTCTTTACCGTGCGTCCCATAAAAAAGCGCACGGCAAAATTTTAGCGCACGGCAAATTTACATTTTCCGGTAGTGGGTGCAAGTGATGAATCAAATTTCGAAAACATGACAGAGGTGATAGGCACACGACAGGATCGGAGAATGCTAAGAGCACCCTCAGCGGTTTAAGCTTGTTAATCTAAGATAACTTTTCTATTAATAATGTTAACTTTTAGTATGATTACATCCATAAAACAACCTTGTATGACCTTAAAATGTGTGCACTAGACTGGCTCTTGATCGAGAGATAGCGCTCTCTCTCTTCTTTTAAAAAATAAAATAAAATGCTTAAAGCTAGCTCATAATTAAGTTATTGTTGGAGCGGTCCTAAGAGCAAGTACAATAGAGAGGATGTAAGTAAGCTTTTTACAGGTGAAGGAAAGAAAAAGACGAATATATTGTAAGTTTGATTTTAGGAAAGAAAAGAGAAATATATTGCAAGTTTGATTTTAGGATGTCGAATGAGCTCAAAAGAAACTCTATAAGAAGGAAACAAACAGATTATGTATTAAAAGTAAAGTTTGTTCTAATAGAGAAGTAGATTGATAGATGAAATGTACTGTAAACATATATGCACCCAATAGACTACGACTATATCAATCATTTGGCTCTAAACATGCTTAATCATTTGGCTAATAAATACGTAAGCCAAAATGAAGCACAGGCCGGCAAGCCACGTCTGGACCTAGACGAACAAGCACATGCAGCGGGCAGCAGCGACCTCTTTTCCACGCATTCCGAGGCGAACGAGCACTTCGAGATAGTAGGCTCTTCCTAATCCACCTTGGGTTTCCTAATCTGACCATTCGAGAGTTGCAATTCCCAAATGTTCGAGGGTTAGAGCGGGTGGTCCGTGCTTTCTTCCAGGTCGCTGTTCACGTGGAGATCGGCAGTGGTTCCAGCACCTTGTTCTGGACTGACAGATGGATCAATGGGCACTCGATTGGCCATATTGCACCGGCCCTTCTTGCTGCTGTACCCAGCAGACTGCGACACAGAACCGTCAGTTTGGCATTGCATGGCCGAGCTTGGGCGCGCGACATCAGGGGCGCTAGAACGGTCCAGGTCATCCTAGGCTACCTTCAGGTGGATGCGCTCCTCCGTGACGTCCAGTTACAGCCGGGAGTTGAGGATCGCTTCGTCTGGAGGTTCAGCAGCGATGGAGTTTACTCAGCTTCCTCGGCGTACCGTGCTATGTTTTATGGTTCTGTGAAGCTGCGGGGTGCAACGCAATTGTGGAAGGCGCCTGCCCCGCCGAAAGTCAAAATTTTCTTCTGGCTAGCAATCCATGAGCGTTGCTGGACGGCTAGCAGAAGAAAGAAGCGGGGATTGCAAGACTGTGATCTCTGGGCGCTGTGCCACCAAGCGCCGGAAACGATGAATCATCTGCTATGTGCTTGTGTGTACACAAGAGAGGTCTGGGCACGGTTGCGTGCAACGATCTCCCTCCTTCAGCCCGTCCAGGTGGAGGCGACTGCCGTGGAACAATGGCTTCACGAGAGAAAGCTATTGCCGAAGGAGCGGCGGAGAGGTTTCGACGCACTCTTCCTCCTGGTCTCGTGGTTGATCTGGAAAGAGAGGAACAGCCGAGTCTTTGAGAGATTTGCTACTATGCCGGCGTGGGTACTTCCAAGGATTCAGGACGAGTGTGATGCTTGGGTTGCCGTGGGTTTCGCTAAGCTCGCTCCCTTGATTGCTGCCTGGTCGCAAAATTCTTTCATGTAAACGCCGTTGGTGTGCTCTGGTTTTTTTTGTTTTCTCTGACTTTGCTCATTATCGTGTAGCAAGCCGTGGCTTGCGTTCTGTACTTGTCTACTACCCTCTTAATGAAATACGGGCTCATTTGAGCGCGGTCGCGAAAAAAATGACACGTGCTGGTATCTTGACCGTCTGGTACAGCCCATCCATCGATCCACTCCACGGGCTTGTAGCCCAACTGAGGCCCGTTTCGGTGAATGCAACGAACGAGTGGCCACCGACGCGCTCACAAGTCACACGCGTAAAAATGTTTTTTTAGCACCAAAGCGATTATTTTAACAGCGCTCAACTGGCATAAAAAAGGACTCCCAAACCCTCTTCTCGCCGGGCCTGGTAGCGCAGGCTTGTAACCCAGCTCTTGGGGGCAGGAGTTGGCAGGTTTGGGCCTTCGAGTTTTCCGATGACGAGCTCTCTCGGCTAAGCCCTGGATTTGGCCACTCTCTGCTCTGAGGGCGTTACCCGTGATACTCACGGATCCAAAGTCACCTGAGGGCTGGATTGGCTACCGTGCAGGACGCTGTACGGGATCAACCGAGAGTTGAGGCAAGAAATTGTCGAGATATAGAGCTCTCTCGGAAGTCGACGATGCCCTCTCCTGCCAACTTCTTTTTTATATATTATTATCTTGTTATACAATAATTTTAAACTTTCCAGAAAACACACCCCCGCCTGGCAACATCTTTTTTATATATTATTAGTAATATTATTATTTTGTTATAAGATGTTTTTTAACTTTCCAAAAAAACATATTAAAGTAACGTTGGTTAAAAATATTAAATCATTTAGTAACATCTGAAAAAAATAAAAGGCAATGAATAGCAACAAGTAAAAAAAATGAACGAACTAGTTTTTAAACATAAACATTTACAAATTATTAAAATACTATTAAGGCAATGTGATAAATGAAAGGTATTACTTCATTTATAGACTTATCGAGTTGTCACCTCTTTATAGACGATATTCTTCGTGTATGTACCGTTTACTACCAAGATTTGTTTCTTCCCCTTTTCACATCCTTCCCAATAGCATGACCAAAATCTTGATGCTCGATCTTGTTGTGGCCTAGATAAAGCTACATACAATTGTCGGTGTGAAAATACTGGTTTCGATAAGGACACTTCGACATTGGGGATAGTCTATCCCTATGAAGCCGAGCCAAATAGAAAACTATCTTCTCTTAAATTGGAAAAGGAACATCTTACCATCATATGGCCCAAGGGTATGCGAGGCAGAAAAAAACCCGCTTTTAAGCATACTTTCCAAATAAGTTGTCGATTTAATTATAGGAGGTATGAGCTAAAAAAACTATAAGAAAAAATATTAATACTAAGTTTGTTCTAATAGTCAACTACTAGTATATTGATAGATGAGATGTACTGTGAATATATATATACAACCAATAGACTATATCAATCATTTGGCTCCAAATAAACAAGCTTAATCATTTGGCAAATAAAGCCAACGATGAAGCACAGGCAAGCCACGCGTGGACGAGGGGAAAGCAACCTCAGAGACATGCCGTTGCCCGTTGGTTAGCAGCGACCTCTTTTCCTTGCACGCATTCCGAGGCGAACGAGGTCTTCAAGGTAGGCTCTTCCTAATCCCCCTTGGGTTTCCGATTCTGACCATTCCAGGGTTCCTAATCCACCCTGGTTTTTCTTTACGGGCCCGGAACTAGATACATGACACGTGCTTTTTTTTCGTGAGCGCCCGTTTTTCATTAAGAGAAAAGAAAATTAAGCTTACACAAACCGACCACGAGACCGACCCGCAGAGGCGAGAAACCTCACACCGGTACGGAGAGAAACCTACCATCTACTGGAGTCTTAAAGTCCGATTACATGACATCACAGTGTTGCGACCAAATGTAGTGGAGGGCGGCGAGCGGCGCATAGCCAGCAAGCGCCCAAATTTCGCCCTCATGGACGACCGCCCGCACCACCTGCATGACCGAAGATGCGCGCCGTCCGAAAACTCGGTTGTTTCTCTCCTTCCAGACTATCCAAGCGATTAGCAGCACAAGTGAGTCGAAGAGAGGCCGTGACGCTCTATCAAGACGCCCCCGTTGGCTGATCCACCACTGGCCAAGATCCGGCTCATCCATCGGCATGAGAGATGACAGGCCAAGCGGCTCCAAGAGCTTGTACCAAACCTCACGAGAGAAGACACACCCAACGAAGAGGTGGGCGACAGTCTCTGGGGCTTGATCACACATTGCGCACACATCATCATCCTGAAGCCCATGGTGCTTACGGCGCTCGGAGGTCCAAAGGCGCGGATGCAGCGCCAACCAGAAAAACATCTTGACCCGTGGAGGAGCTCTCGCTCGCCACAGCTCCGAGGCGCCAAGAAGCTTTGTGGAACCTGCAAAGAAGGCATGGTAGGTGGATGACGCAGTGTACGTTCCCGACGATGACCATTTCCAAACGAAACGATCCGGCACGAGCGGCTGCAAAGTCACAGAGCGCAGGAGACGCCAGACACGCAGGTAGTCGCATAGGACCGCTGCCGTGGCTGCTGCAGTAATGTCCCGCACCCACTGGTTGTGCACCAGAGCGTCACACACGGACTTCTTCTTCCCGGCGCGCGAGATTGCCTTGTACAGTGCCGGCGCATGGGCGCACAAAGGCCCGACAGGCAGCCAGTTGTCTGTCCAGAGCCTCGCAGAAGCACCATCCCCGACGATCACGGACATGCTGGCGGCGCACATGGCTGCAACACATTTCTCCTTGCGATGGGGGAGTGACACCCAACACCGCTCCGGCTCTGTCCTCGCGAGCCATTCCCAACGAAGCCTTAGAGCAAAACCGAAGAACCTGAGGTCAATGACTCCTAGACCACCGAGGTCCGTGGGCCGGCACACCCTGGCCAAGAGACCCAGCATTTGCCACTGGTACAAGAGTCCGCACCCGACCATAGGAACGCTCGTCTCCTTTTATCAATCTGCTGGACCGCCCATGGGGAGAGGCAGCACGCAATGCTCAGATGAACTGGAATTGCCGATAGCGTGACTTTGGTGAGCAGTACCCTACCGGCATTGGTGAGCAACCCGGCCTTCCAAGTAGGGATACGTGCAGAGACGGCATCAACAAGGGGCTGTTCCTCGGCCCGTCGTAGGCGACCAAGGGAAAGCGGTATTCCCAAGGATTTGCAAGGGAAGTGCGACACGACGCACGGGAACGCCGACTGCACCACGGCGATGTCCTCGTCGTCGCAGCAGATGGGGGTGACGACACACTTGTCGATGTTCGTGACGAGGCCAGACGCACCAGCAAAGAGCTCCAAGATATGAACGAGGCACAACATGTCTTCTGTCGACGACGTGAGGAGTAACACGAGGTCGTCCGCGTACAGCGACGCCCGGTGAGGGCGCACCTGAGCAGGCAGCGGCTGAAGTGCATCCAGGCGGTCAGCTTGCTTGATCAAGGAGTTGAGGGCCTCCATGACCAGGACGAACAGCATGGGTGAAATGGGGTCGCCCTGCCGCAGACCTCTCGCATGCGCAATGCATTGACCTGGCCGGCCATTCACAAGAACTCGCGTGCTGGCTGAAGAGAGCAGGATGGAGATCCACTCAATCCACCGCCGCGGGAATCCTAAGTGATTAAGCACCTCAAAGAGAAACGGCCAGGCGACCGAATCGAAGGCCTTCGCAATGTCCACCTGGTATGTTGAGTGCCTGGTACAGCCCATCCATCGATATGCTCCATGGGCTTGTAGCCCATCTTAGGCCTGTTTTGATGATCGATTACAACGAACGAGTCCGGTAAGGGCTAACGGCCGTAAAAATGTTTTTTTAGCACCAAAGCGATTATTTTAACAACGCTCAACTGGCATAAAAAAGGACTAACTACCCCTTTTCTCGCCGGGCCTGGTAGCGCAGACTTGTAACCCAGCGCTTGGGGGCAGGAGTTTGCAGGGGCCTAACGGCCGGATTCTGATGACGAGCTCTCGGATAAGTCTCCTGAGGGCGGACTGGCTACTGTGCAGGACGCTGCATATGGTGTCAACCAAAAATCATGACAGCTCTCGCAGCATCCTGCCAACTTCTTTTTATAACACTTTCTTTTTTTTTGTTGCACATCGATTTTTACTTACTTTGTTTATATTATTAACAAATATATGCCCGTGCGTTACAACAAAGCTTATATTCAGTTTATTTAGAAATCAAGACAGCTCACGCGGAGGTTGTGACCCCTCCTGCCAACTCCTTTTTATAACACTTTTTTGTTGCACATCGATTTTTACTTGCTTTTTATTATATTACTATCAAATATGCCCGTACGTTGCAACAAAACTTATATTCAGGTCATATATTCTAATATGTTTCTGGAACTCAATCCACTTTTGGAATTAGACTTAGTAAGGTGGTTAGACATGGACTATTCTAACTCGTATGATCATGTGTCGTGAGTTTGGATCATGAACAGGACAAAAACAAATTAGAACTAAAAAAATTAGAACTATTAGCAAACATGCCCGTGTGTTGCAACGGGATCTACATATAGGAATCAGACTTTGTATTGTCGTTAGACACAAGTTATTCTAACTTTTATTCTAATTTGTATGAGCCTGAGTTATATGAGTTCCGGCAGAGATACGAAAGGCGTGACTCAATACATTTTGGAATCTAGTTATGTAAACCATATGAGCACGAGTTATATGAGTTTGGGTCGCGTATGGGGTACGACAGGCGCGAGACCAGTTTATGAAGTAAAAAAAAGTAGGATGAAAAAACAAGTTGGAACAACAAAACTCTCTTATTATTATAGGTATATAGGTGTAGAACAAATAGATATAGATATACATAGATAAGATTAAAGTAGAAATGTAGATATAAATGAATACACATTTCCTATCCTACAGGTGCCTGAAAGTGAAGATGAACTAACAGCAAGAGAGAAGGTGTTCGGTCTTAAGAATGAGGATGACTACTGATCATTGGATTTAGATTAGGTGGATGATGTTCATTGCCTGAAGAGAGAGTAAAAATCAGGCGCATGTGATTTAGCGACTCTCAAATAAATATAGTTATTTATTTATTTATTTATTTTTAAAAGGAGTTATTTATTTATTTGTTCAAACGTGACAAAAAAGGATGAAAAATCATAAAAATAAAATAAAATGGCAACGAAGTCGACTTTGAAAAGATGAAACATATATGTAGTGTGACGGCACCGTTTTAGGTGTCAAAGTCGCAGCTGATTCACGTTTCCTCCTCGTGGCGACCATAGCCGCCACCGAGATGGCGACCACCGACGAGGTCCAGATCACGTCGGGGCGATTGCGGACAAAGAAGTTTGCCATCCTCTGGTCGTGGTACTGTCTCACCTTGTCATCTCCCAGTCCATGGCCATGTACATGGACGGGCCGACGGGTACGTGGAGCGCCTGTCGATGTTCTTGATCAGCTCGTGCACCTCCTGCCCGCCGCTGGACCCGCCGCGGACAACACCGGCGCGGCAGAGGATCCGCACGTCGGCCGCATCAATCTCGGTCATCAAACGGAAGTAATGCGTGATTTGCTTGCTCTGCTCCTCGTACTCTCGCACCAGGAGGTTCCGGGCCATCGTGGCCAGCTTGAAGTCGTACACCATCGCCGACAACCACACCGTCGGCTGCACAAAGCCGCAAACTCGATCTCGGCGCGACCGTTGTCGGAGGCCTGGAGATGGACCCCAGACCAAAGGAGATCCCTCGCCGTCGGCATGCGAGACGGCCAGCCGGTGATGCTCCTGCCCTTCCCCTATGCTGGCTTCGCCACGCTCATGTGCAGCGGGCTGTCCGGGGGCGCCGTCGCGGTCTTCTTTGTGGAGAAGAGCGAGTAGTACCAGCAGAAGCGGTGGATCACGTCGGTGAGGTTATGCTCCGTGACGTCCAGCTTGTACTCGTGCTCCATGGTTCTAATCTGCTTTGTTGTTGCATGCTCCCGACCGTCCAGTAATGATTGCTGAAGCGAAGCGGCTGCATTCATAGATCTCACACGGGTGGCGATGAGCGGCAGCAAATTAAGCATGGTGGCCAGCGATCCGGTGGCCAGCGATCGAGCGGGCGAGCCTGCCAATGATGGTCCACGTCCTTGACGCCGTCGCCAACCATGCTAAGCCATCGTGTCGCTACACGCCTACACCATGCCTCCTCGCCAAGTGACGTTTGCCCTCTCACGTGTATATATAGTCATGTTCCAGGAGGTGATCGAATTCAAGTAGTAGCAAAACACCAAACTCCTCTTTGTGGGCACACATGCGAGGCCTACCTCATCTATGATTATCATGTGTTGGAACGGAACATGGATAGAAAAAGATGAAATAGGCACGGGAGAGGAAACCGAAACGACAATGGAGAGACTTGGAAAAAGGAAAAATCAGAAGAAAAAAAACACTGAAGCAAACAGGAAAATAAAAACATTATTTGGATTAGGATTCCTATATAGGTTACTTGGAAGCCATATCAAACAGGACCAGAGAGGGCCGGACAAAACAAAAGGTAGAGAGAAATCTTGCCTCTTTATTATTAGGTATAGATAATATCTATTTCATTGTGGTCGTAAGTTTAGGTCACGGGACAATAAACCAAACATACTCTAACTAATCTCTAATTCATCACGTTTTATTACTCTTAGTAAAACCGGTATAACTCTATGTTCTGGAGAGTGGAGGGACACACACATAATAGGAGAGGGTGTGAGACGAAAAAATAGAAGAGAAATTTTCAAATCACATACACGATGAGGAATCTTTTCACTATATCTTCTTCGTTTTAGTTCGTATCTTGTTTATTCTTACTCTATGATCAGATGAAAAAAGAACATAAGACAAAAAGAATTCGGATGAACCTAATCGGATCCAAAATATCTATTATTTATTTTGAATGTAGTACTGTATTTATTTTTTAACATAAATCTATTATTTATTATGAATGTAATATTGTGGTTATTATTTTGTGACATTTTTTTTTGAAAACAATAAACCATAGGACTATAGGAGCGCAGGGAGGGTAGCGAGTGGCGAAAAAAACAAAACCATAACCTCCCAGACACGTACGGAAGAGCTAAAAACGAACGTGACTCTCTTTAATTTTTTTAATATTAGAATCTAACACGTATGGATATGACTAGGGAGTCTAGATCCAGAGGGCATGATTGAACATGCCTTGGAATCAGACTTCATCATTAGATGCGAGCTGTTATTACTCTATGAGCACAGGTCATAACAATTCAGACAGAAGAAATTCTCCATTATTCGGTAGTCATGGAAATACAAATAAAAAAAGAAAATTTAGCTCTTTAATATTAGATATATATATAAAAATTTTGTTATCGATTTTTACTCCTTTTTATTTTTAAATTATTTTGTTATACATAGTCGGATGATTGACATCCACTAATCCGACTTTGTTTCCCGCGGTGGCGGATGCAAGATTTTAAAATTGGGTGTACTAAACTATGAAGCCACTCAATAAAATTGCAATAAAGAAAACATAGTTCATAAATGCAAATGGTAAAATTGAACTAGTTTTTTTTAATTTGTACACATCAGCCATTCTAGGAGCTTGGACACGAAGTAAGAAAAAAATCTGTAAAACATAATTTTTAAATTCAAAACAAATTTTGGACAAGGTTGCCTTAATTTTATGTAAATTGGACAAATATAAATACTTCACAATTACCGCAAAATTACTTAACGCCCGACTATGTAGAAGCGTCAGTGGAGCATCGTCAAGACTATGTATGTGTGATAGGGTGGGCGCTGGTCCTGGCCCTGCACAATTTTTCAAAGTTGTGGTGTTAGCTTGCATGGTTGCATGCATCCTACGGCACATACATAGTCCTGACGATGCTCCACTGGTGCTTCTATTCCACTGGTGCTTCTACGTAGCTGGACAATCAACATCAACTAATTATAATAGATAACGAGAGCTTCTATTAGCAAATAAGCACTAAAATGAGTATCACAATCCAAACAATTTCAAGCTAGACACATAGCATGATATAGAAAAAGATTGGAACTAGTTTCATAATTTTCCGAAGTAAAACAATTTTTCTATGAATTTTGTAAGATTAAATCAAATTTTAAAAATTTTAGTTGCATTATTTTTCAATATAATAAAAATACTTAGATAAATTTTAGAAATGTTTTTATAGTTTTTTAGTCTGTTTTACCTCCCTGAACTTTTAGCTTAGCCCGATTTACCTCCTTCTAACGTGACGTCACATCAGCAAAACAATTCAAGGTGTAATAATAAACGGTTTTAAAAATTAAGAGAGGTCAAAAGACTGATTTTAAATTTCAGAGAGAAAAATAGGACGGAGAGAATTAAATTAGACATTTTCTTTATTTACGGGGCCGGGATTAGCTACATAACACGTGCTGGTGGTACTGGTACAGCCCATCGATCCACTCCATGGCCTTGTAGCCCATCTGAGGCCGGTTTTGATCGGTCAATGCAACATGCGAATTCGGTAAGGACCACGCGAAGTTTTTTTTAGTACCGGAAGAATTATTTAAGAACGCTAAACTGGCATAAAAACGGATGCACTAACCCTCTTCTCGCCGGGCCTGGTAGTGCGGCCTGTAACCCCAGCTTTGGGGGGCAGGAGTTGGCAGGCTTGGGCCGTCCCGATTTCTCGATGACGGGCTCTCTCGGCAGTACGTACACATCTCGTGTGCGTAAGCCCATAGGCCTAGCGCAGATTCTCTTGGTCTGCTGCCAGCCTCTTGGGCCCCCCCACGTCGGACGACGGGGACAAAGCCACTGAGTAAAGATGGCAACGGGGAATTCCCCGTCGGGTATAGGTCTCCCATCCCCGTCTCCGCGGGGAATTTTTTTCCCCATCCCCGTCCCCGTTAAACCTCACGGGGGATGTTCTGTCCCCGTCCCCGAACCCGAGCGGGGAAAGCATCCCCGATGGGTCCCCGTCCCCGCATAAACAAGTACTCGAATCAACAATCCAGAAGAAATGTCAACTACAAAAACGCATCTTGCAACAGAAGTTTACAAATCACAGCTCCCTTGCTTACCAAAATTGCAAATAAATTAAAAAAAAATCTAACAAATCCAATAGTGCTTGCGTGGATAAGGATCTGTGCTTGTGTCAGGCAAGCACCTTCACGCTTCTGCTGTCCCCAACTAGGATGAGAAACTAGAGTGGAGAGTGGAGAGGCAAGATCGATCTTCCTGCAGACCAAGTACGAGCAGCACAGCTAGTATCCTGCGTCGGCGCTAGGAGCACAAGGCATGCTGCATGCCGAGGGGAAGGGGCAGATAACTCTGGCTCACTCGCTGGGACTCTGGGAGCGTGGCTGCGTGGGGAGATGACCGGCACAGACGCACGCTAGCGCTCGCGCGAGGGTGCGAATCAAGGCCAAACCGCTGGTGGCGGCGGCGCTTGGTGTTCTGGTGGCTGCGGGATGGCCGAGCGGGGCGTTGGGGCTGGGGACTGAAGATATGAGTGATTAGGGTTAGATTTTTGCATATATACTCAAGCCGGTGCTGGGCCTTGGTGGGCCGATTTGAGTTGCGCCTGAACCTGCTCGTAGCGGGGCGGGTTTGCGGGGATCGGGGTCGGGGGATGGATCCCCATCCCCGTACCCGCCAGACCCGACGGGGACCATTTTGCTACCAATTAGATCCCCATGGGGAATAAATCGACTTCATCCCCGTCCCCTAATAGGGGAATTCCCCGCGGGGAATCAGGGATCGGGTCCCCATTGCCATCTTTACACCTGAGGGTTGATGTCTAAAGTCAGGCAAGAAATTGCCTTGCTGCAGCCCAAATCATCAGTGAAGTCCGAGAGACCGCTCTCTCGTGAGTCCGTGATGGCCCCTCCTGCCAACTCCTTTTTTATATTTTGTATGCGTTGCAACGGGACGTAGATCCGGTCAAATTAAAAGCGATTTATAGCTTAGAGATTTAACGACAACATCGTACATTTCAGTTAGTTGTGTAGTTTTGTTCCATATCGTAGTTGATCATGTGGTAATCGTGTGTTTAATTCTACACCTTTCCTATGTGTATCAGTCGTTTGAAATTCTTCTTTTGTTCAGGCGACATGTGGTTCCGTGATTCTTCTCCGAGATTTGTGCACCCTGAGAGATGTTTCTCAAATCTGACGGTGGAATCCCTTAATTCTATATTAGTGACCTCATGGTCATGACCTGTCTATGGCTATATGCTAGTGATATTGGCTCGAAGCAAATAAACAAACACATGAAATATAGCATATCCCTTAATTCTATATTAGCGACCTCATGGCCATGATCTGTCTCTCTGGCTACATGCTGGTGATATTGGCTTGAAGCGAATAAACAAATTCTCGTAGACATCTTCGAAATTAATGGCTATATCTTATAATTAATAAATTGCCAAATTTAATTGAAATAAATAGTTGCCGGTTTATGGGAGTAGAGAGAAGGTCAAGAAGCTTTGCGATTTAGGGCGTGTTTAGTTCAGGGTATGTAAAGTTTTCAGAGTACTGTAGCATATGTGTAACTATAGCAATTAGCGTCCAATCATGAACTAATTAGGCTTAAAAGATTCGTCTCGCAAAATACATGCAAACTGTGCAATTAATTATTTTTTATCTATATTTAATGTTCCGTGCATATGTCCAAACATTCGATGAGATGGGATGTAAAGTTTTTAGGTGGGAACTAAACACCCTTGGTCGTAAAAAATCTTAGTACGACGTTAATATGCTATCATTTATTTGTTTCTTTGCCTTATTTATTTACTATATATATTTATTTAAAGTTTCCGTGCCTTGAAAGTTTGAACGTTGTTGCCGAGCTGGTTGGACCGACCGAGCAGCCGATTACACGCGCCCGCTCCTGTCCCACGCGTCATCCGTCTGCCCTGCTGCTGTCCTACGCGTCACAAGTGGTCACCCGTACGCACACAGCACAGCACCACCACTTCCACCAGTGCCGCGTGCTCACATCTCACGCGCAGCCGCACAGGCAGAGCGGGTCCGCTCAGGTTATCCCACACATCTACGTACTCCGCAGCAGCACTACTACAAGCAGTGGCCATTCCTTCTTCCTCCCACACATTTTTCCCCTCTTTCCTATCGTATCACAAGAACCAGAGAGTTTACCTATCTTTTTCCCCTTCCCCAGCCGTCACATACTCGCAATTGCTAGACCTCGTCACCTCGCAGTCGCCCTCGTGCGCACACACGGCCATGCTTCATCGCTAGCACAGCAAAAGCACGGGGCAAGAAGGTGCCATCCCCCCAGATCCGGTCGCCGCCGCTCCTCCTGCTCCTTCCAGCTGCTGATCGAGGCGCGCGGCGAGCAATGGCCAGGGAGCAGGTGCGCCATCGAGCAGCAGCCAGGAGTGCGACTGTTTCTTTTTTCCTCACGAATTTCATGCATGATTGGTCTTTTACCCCACAAAAGGTAGGGATCGTTCTTGTGATCTGTGTTCTCTTTGAATTTTTTTGTCGATTTGTGTTTGTCTTGAATTTGTTGGAGATCTTTGTTCTTCTTGAATCTATTTTCTTTTCTGATGGCCCAGGGAGAGCGAGGTCTCGGGAGACAACAACCGTCCCACGATAAGGACCTCGGCTTGGCGGTCCTTTATTTTGCGAGAGGGAGTAGGCGATTTCGCTCATGGGGCGCCTGACTTAATTTGGCCTGTCTTTTGTATTCGATTCGATTTGGATTGCCCATGTTGTTATTATATTGCTGCGATTTCATGATCTACAGGTTCAGTCTCGGTTTGGTCTCTTGCCTTGTTTGCAGATTGGAAAAGCTTCATTATAGATTTGGGGGACTAGAGGAAATATGGTTGATTTCGGAGCGGTGATGGTTACAGAGCGGGGAAAGGCCAGACGGAAATTTTGTCAAAGGCCGGATCAAACAAAATCAGGGACCACGGGCCTCGTGGGCCACTAGGCTAGCTAAATTGGGCCGTGAGAAAGCCTAAATCCGGCAGATAGAAATTTATAGTGGAAACTAAAAAGTGTGTAGAAATTTTCACAATTTATTATTAGGTATAGATTTGTATACATTGATATTCTTCCTGGCAAAAAAAACTCCTTTTTAATATTATTTTGTTATACATCGATAATCTTTTTGTTTTCAACATTTGAATAAACTAGGATCATGCTCGAAAGTTGCAGTAGAAACAATTCAATATTTTTCTCTCTTTTCAATATTTAAATAAACTAGGATCATGTCTGAAAAATGTCACGATAATTTATGTGTTATGGAAATAATAATAATAATAATAATAATAATAATAATAATAATAATAATAATAATAATAATAATAATAATAATAATAATAATATTTTGAATATGTTATTCTCAGTATTCCATTTGTAGTCAATCATCATCACTAAATAGACTAATTCGCCAAACATCATGGTTATACATTTGTGGTAACAAATAACGCGTAGAGGGTCCGTAGCAGATTGACGTCTACATCGCGGATTGTGGATAACGGGCGCTAAGTCCCAATAGCATTGTCTAATAATCTCATCTAATTTAGGTATATGTATATTTTAAAATAGACTTTCTTACATATTGAAAAATCAACCAGGTACAAAATCAATGAAAGAGTAATAAACATATAGCTTAAATAGTGTAAATAGATATTTAATTATATTTGAAGAGGTGATTCTCGATCAAACATCTTACATTAAGAATGAACTAGTTATGTTTTCGACTTAGACTGCTATAGCAGTATAGCGCACTCCTACGTCAAATAATTGACGCTATAATGGCTTGGATCTTTTTAACCTCTCGCTATCAGCCTTTATGAAAGTACATAAACGTATCCTGTTTCTATATAAGTACTAACATTCGTTTTTATACAAGGGAAAAATAAAAGGTTTGTAGAATGGCACCGATGGTAGTGTACCTACTCACGTTGTAATTTGTATACACGTGCATTTCTTTAGGGGCCGGGATTAATTGGCTACATGACACGTGCTGGTATTACAGACCATCGAATCCACTCTGGGCTTGTAGCCCAACTGAGGCCCGTTTTGATCGACGCAATGCAACGAACAGGTCCAGCAAGGGCCATGCGCTCTCACACGTATTAATAAGAAGAGTATATGTGCCGCGTGTACATGTATAATCCAAAAACAGGAAAAAATAGTACCGGAAGGATTATTTAAGAGCGCTAAACTGACATAAAAGGGAGGCGTTAACCCTCTTCTCGCCGGGCCTGGTAGCGCAGGCATGTAACCCCAGCTTTGGGGGGCAGGAGTTAGCAGGTTTGTGGGCCGTTCCGATTTCTCGATGATGGGCTCTCTCGGCTGTACTCCCACACACCATCTAAATGGTATTATAAGGGCCGAGAGAGCTCTCTCGTAAGTCGTTGATAAACCCTCTCCTGTCAACTCCTTTTTTATATTACTATTTTATAATACTAGAAACGCAGGCGCCGTTTATAATACTAGAAATGCAGGCGCGGCTTTCCCTTCCGATTGGGCCATTGGCAATAAGAATATAAGTGTAGTAACGAGAAACTCAGCAAATTTTTTCACTCTATGATTTTTATGTATTTTCGAGACTTTATCATCATGAAGGTATAATTTTATTTATATATTATTTTGGGTATTGAAATGGAACTATCATATCTTTTTTACAATATTTGTCGTGGAGAAAGAAGGGGTAAGATTATTTATTAACGAGTGAGGAACATAAGTAGGCGGAAGGTTGATGTAATTGTGAAATGAGGAGAATTCGACCTCGAATTATGAAATTTGCCAATACATAGCCTTGATAGTATTTTCTTTAATAAAGTAGTGGTGTAGAGCTAGTACGTAAAGATGTAGGAGAACATTGTTTTTTTATAGCAAAATATGATGTTAAGATTGTGTTGGTACTTTCTTTATGGTAGTAGTTTTAGTATTTAAAATAACGCATTGCTGTAATAACTGTCGATACGATTTTAACCCTAAAAAGCATAGGTAAAAATTTTTATGAAAAAATTCCTACTAAGACATGTCATATTATAGATGCGCTGCATAGATCTACTCGTGTGGATTTTAGATTAACTTGTTTTTCTGTTTTACGATTTTTCTGTGATTTACTGCGCATTTTTAAAGTTTCAATCGATATGATTTTACCCCTAAAAAGCATAGGTAAAAATTTATATGAAAAATTCTTACTAAAACATGCTATATTATGGATGCACTGCATAGATCTACTCGTGAGGATTTCAGATCAACTTGATTTTCTAATTTACGATTTTTCTGTGATTTACTATGCAATTTTAAAGTTCTAGCTAATTTATTTTTTTAAAAAAAGAGAGATAATGAAAGGTGGACGGTGTGTTGATTTGAGAAAAATTTGAGGAGGTTTTTGCAAAAAAATTTGAGAGGGTCTCTAGAGCGCGGGTTGATTTTTCGATAAAGGGAAGGTCTTGTTTGCAAAAAACCCAGAGCCTATCCGATCTGGATTGCGGGTTGGTTTCGAAATAATCTGAGGTTGTTTTCGCAAAATATACTGAGAGGGCCTCTAGAGCGCGGGTTGATTTTCAAAAAAAATAGAAGGATTTTTTTGCAAAATGACCACGGCTCCCCGATCTGGGTTGTCCGCGCGCCCGATCGAACGGCTGCAAATAGCGAGCGACGTAGCCACGCTGGCCGACCAGCTTTTGGAGGCAGGATTCATATGGAAAAGATTTTATTGACTTTATGCTAGGAATGCAAGACAGGTTGCCCTACTCTATGCTACGGTTGGCTCCTAATTTTATTCTACTTCAGTTGTAACCAGCAAGAAACAAACATATTGTATATGTGATGTATACGTGGGGTCGTGGGGAGATAAATAAGCATTGCAAATTGAATTTTGCGCTTTGTTGAGACTAAGAGGAGCAAATATTTATCGCATGGACACCAACCCTTTGGGTCCACATGTCATCCAAGCAACAGCTGCAACCCACCATTTGCCGCAACTTGCACTAGCCCCAATCCTTGGCTGTAGTCGACAGCGAGGAAGCATCCGTCGTAGATTATTAGGTGCAGTGTGAGAGAGAATAAGGAATGTGAGAAGAGAAAGGGGATATGGTTGACAAGTGCATCACCCCACGGATTAGTGTCAAAGTTAGCACACCACGTAGATTGTTAGGTGCTGACATGCATGGTAATATGAACCCACGTTACACTGTTAAACAAGTTTACTGGCCCAAAACATAGGTTTTTATACTTTATAGACCTACTATGAATAGCCCACCATGACACGAGTGGCAAGCGTAGTGCGTCTAGTAGGTGTCTGTTCAGGCTCCGGTGTCGATGCATGCTTGGATCATCTCCGTTGTAGCTCGCTTCGCTGGGAGCTCTAAAACATGCAACCTAATCGGCGCAACGAGATTCGCCCGGGATTTGATCAAGTGTTGAGTTGCTACTACCTTGACAATTTCATGAACCACTGTTGTATTTAACTCTAGTTACAGGTATAATTTCTTATATCGTCTGTCTCTGTAAAAAAATGTGAGTCCTATGTAAAAAAAAGATTTCTATACTAGTGGTGCACGTAGGTGACTTCGTTGAGACTTTTATCGAGCGCACATGTAAATCTGGCTGTCTTAATCTGTGTTTCAGGAAAAAAAAGAAAAGTTTGTAGAAGGGCACGGTGGCAGTGTACGGACTCACTTTGTAACTTGTATACACACATGCTTTTTTAGGGGGGCCGGAATCAGCTACATGTAACATGACACACCTGCTGGTATCCTGTCCGTCTGGTACAGCCCATCGATCCACTTGTAGCCCATCTGAGGCCTGTTTTGAACGATGCAACAAATGAGTCCGGTAAGGGCTCAAGATGGCAACGGGTACGTACCCGATGGATAGTACCCACCCGTACCCGTACTCATACCCGCAAAAATTTACCCGTACCCGCATGCGGGTAAAAAAATAGTTTCATACCTGTACCCGCCGGGTAATTCTCACCCGACGGGTAACCCGTACCCGATAGCATACCCGAAAATTACCTAAAAATATCAAATAGTCACATGCAAAAATAAATCATTCTAAGCTTCCAACAAGTTATAAACATGCTAACAAACATTATTAGCATCATTACAACAAAGGCAATCTACTAGAAATATAGTGGATGTCTCAATGGGCCAAATTCATGACTTATATGCGCTAAAATAACTGAGGTTGGCTAGTTATTTTTGCGGGTATGTCTTACTCGCGGGTATGTGGGTATGGGTAGTATACACCCGCACCCGTACCCGCCATACCCGATGGGTATAGGATTTTGCCCAATAACGTACCCACGGGTAGAAAATTCATCCCATACCCGTCTCTTTATCGGGTAATACCCGTCGGGTACTCGGGTTTCAGGTACCCGTTGCCATCTCTAGTAAGGGCCACGCGGTCACAAGTTTGGAATTCTCACAAGTCCGGTAAGGGCCATGCGCTCTCACACGTATTAAGAGTATATATGCCGCGTATACATGTATAATCTACTTCCTCGTAGGAAAAAATAGTACCGGAAGGATTATTTAAGAGCGCTAAACTGGCATAAAAAAGGAGGCACTAATCCTCTTCTCGCCGGGCCTGGTAGCGTAGGCTTGTAACCCTAGCTTTGGGGGGCAGGAGTTAGTAGGTCTGGGCCATTCTGATTTCTCGATGATGGGCTCTCTCGACTGTACTAACACACATCATGTGTGGGTCTTGGGCCACTGTCTAGATGGGGGCCCACATCTGGCTTGTCCAAAAGTTGTGAGCCGAGAGAGCTCTCTCGCAAGTCGTCAATAACCCTCTCCTGGCTAATTATTACAAACTCCAAACACGGGCACACAGTTCGGTTATAATAAACTTACAACGACTCACACGACTAACTGAACAAGTGAAAAGTTCTTGACTAAAACAAAAACCAACATGTCTTTGCGAAAGTCAACCATTTGAACTAAAAAAACTCTAAAGCCGACGTCTCTAGGTGTTGTGCCACAAAGATCATTTGATCTTTCCGATCGTCATGCCGCTGTAATTTCGCCCATTGACGTAGCCAGTGTGTCCCTCGGAACAGTACCTGCAAAAAAGATTTGGGTTTGCATTTATCAAAAACTACCTCATTTCCTGTTAGCCAAATTGCCCACAGTAGTGCTGCAGCTGCTGTTAATAGCAATGTATTATACTTTTTGTTACCCACTTTGGACCAGTGAACAAACAAATCATTTATATTTATAGGTGGTGAAATCCTAAAAAGTATATGTATAGAACGCCACAAAATTTGGCATAAAAGCAATAAAAAAGAGGTGTTGTATTGTCTCTGAGAAATGGCAGACACAACAAGTTTTGTCTCCAGACCAATTTCTCCTAACCAAGTTATCTTTGGTTAAAATCACTCCTCTTTTCAAATACCACATGAAAACCTTTATTTTCATTGAAAGTTTCGTTTGCCAGATATCTTGTGACATTCTCACTCCATTGTTGATTAATGCAGCATACATAGACTTGACTGTAAAAATCCCAGAGGCCTTTAAGCCCCATACAAACACATTCCTTTCCTACGATAAGTTAACTTGTTGTAAAAAAGCTACAATTTGATTCTAGTTTAATAAGTTCGCACCCACTAGATTTCTTCGAAAAGAAATATTTAGTAAGGGGAACTCATAACTGTAGCAATAGAGTCTTATTTTCTTCTTACAATATTAAACAACGCAGGAAATTTATCTTTGAGAGGTTTGTTGCCCAGCCAAGTATCTACCCAAAATCTGGTTTGTGACCCATCGTTTACATTGAAATGTCCTAACTTCATAAAGGAATCTTTAACATTCATAAGACTTTTCCAAAAATGCGAATCCGTTGGTTTCTTTTCACAACTTCTTAGAGTCCTATTTTTAATATACTTGTTTCTTAGTAACTCTTGCCACAGCCCATCCTCATTTAATAATTTGAGCAACCACTTACTAAGCAAACATTTATTTTGAATCTCTAAATTTTAAATCCCAAGACCTCCCTGGTCCTTAGGCTGACACATGATTTCCCATTTAACTAATCTATATTTCCTTTTGTGTTGGTCATTTTGCCAATAGAAGCGAGATCTAAAACAGTCGATTTTTTTCAGCACTCCTTTTGGCAGTTCAAGAATGACATCATAAACATCGGTAAACTGGACAGTATCAAGTTTATAAGGACCAATCGACCGCCGACTGTTAGCATTTTACCTTTTCAACCACTAAGTCGTTTCTCAATTCTCTCTTCAATATTCTTCCAGTCTTTATTATATAATTTCCTAAAATACATAGACAACCCCAGGTAGCGAACGGGGAATTTACCAATGACACATTCGAACAATTGCGAATAAAACTCTTCGTGATCTTTAGCTTTTCCAAAACAAAAGACTTCGCTTTTGTGGAAATTAATCTTTAAGCCAGATAGTTGCTCGAAAGTGCTTAGCAACAGTTTCATGTTGACTGTCTTTTCAACATCATCGCTCATAAAGATCACTGTGTCATCCGCGTACTGAAGGATTGACAAACCATCTTAAATATGATGTGGAATAACCCCGTCTATCTGTCCTTCTTCTTTTGCTCTGACAATTAGTATGGCCAACATATCAACCACTCTATTGAATAGTATGGGTGACATGGGGTCACCTTGCCTTAGCCCCTTTTTAGTCTGGAAATAGGACCCAAGTTGGTCATTAACCTTAATATTTACGTTGCCTCTTTGTGTAAAATTCTATACCCATGCACACCATTTTTGTGAAAAATCCTTCATCCTTAAAGTTTGTTGTAGAAACCTCCATTTTACTTTATCATAAGCTTTTTCAAAGTCTATTTTAAAAATCACACCATCTTGTTTTTTTTGTGTGTAGTTCATGAAGTGTTTCATGCAGAATAACTACGCCCTCCATAATATTTCTTCCTGGTAAGAAGGTTGTTTAAGTCGGTCTTATAAGCTTCTGGGCAATAGTAGTTAATCTATTTGTTGTAACTTTTGTGAAGATTTTGAAAGAGATATTCAACAAACAGATCGGCATGTATTGTTGAATAACTCTTGCATCCTTCTTTTTAGGCAACAAGATTATGTTTCCGAAATTAAGACGATTTAGAGGTAAGGTTCCACGATGAAAATCAGAAAACAGTGCCATCAAATCATTTTTGATTAAACCCCAGAAGACCTGATAAAACTCCGGTGGAAAACCATCCGGCCCGAGCGCCTTATTATGTTCCATTTGGAAAATTGCTGTCCTAACTTCCTCTTGAGTGAAAGGTTCTGTTAAGAACTCATTTTCCATATCAGAAACTTGAGGGATGTCCTCCGTCCGAGATTCATCTAAAGATAATAGAGAATCTTCAGATTGACCGAACAAGTTTTTGTAATAACTAGTAATATGCTCTTTAAATTGAGCATCACCAGTTAAAATATTATCACCATCCTCCAGCTAGAAAATATGTGTCTTTCTATGTCTACCATTGGCTATCAAGTGATAATATTTTTTGTTTGCATCTCCTTCTAAAAGGTGTTTCACTTTAGCCCTTTGGTACCACTTGAGTTCCTCCTCTATTAGTAATTCTGCAAGCCTTTCATTAAAAACATGTTTTAGATCTCTTTCCGAGTCATTTAGCAAAGTGTGTTATGCCTTTTTATCTAGTTCGTCCAACTTGTTTTAAAGTGTTGTTTTTTCTTTCTTGTACACACCATTTATATGCTTCGTCCATCCTCTAAGATGCTGACGAAGCCTTCTAATTTCCGTCTGCCATCTGTCAATAGGTGAACCTAAAACTAGAGTATTCTGCTAAATCTGTGAAACCATCTCACAGAATCCATCTCTTAACAACCAGCCAAGTTCAAATTTGAACTGTGGCCGATAGGTTGTCAATAACCCTCTCCTACCAACATCAATTTTTATATTATAATTATTATTTTACTAAACATCAATTTTGATTTTTCTAAAATTTTAATTAATGAGCTAGGATCACATGGCATGCATTACAATAGAAAAAAAAATAATATTACAATAATTCAAATCTATGCCGCGTATACATGTATATCCTACTTCCTCGTTGGAAAAAAAAAATAGTACCAGAAGGTTATTTAAGAGCGCTAAACTGGCATAAAAAAGGAGGCGCTAACCCTCTTCTCGTCGGGCCTGGTAGCGCAGGCCTGTGACCCTAGCTCTTCTGAAAGGAACGTCCGCTCTCACAATTCCTCTTCGCCTACCAAAACTACCGGAAATGTTAGCTTTGGGGGGCAGGAGTTGGCTCTCTCGGTTGTACTTGTGCACATCATGTGTGTGGCTTTGGGCCACCGTCTTAGATGGTATTATAATATAAAGTACATGTGGGTTGATTGGATCGGCTATGTCACTCCTGGTTTGTCCAGAAGTTGTGGCCTTGTGGGCCAAGAGAGCTCTCTCGCAAGTCGTCGATAACCCTCTCCTGCCAACTCCTGTTTTTATATTATAATTATTATTTTACTAAACATCAATTTTGATGTTTTCTAATATTTTAATTAATGAGCTAGGATCACATGGCATGCATTACAATAGAAAAAAAATAATATTACAAGAATTCAAGTCTAGACATCTAGATATGTTTTGGACCGATCCTGACACGTTGATCTTGCGGCATGTCCAATATTTTCGGGTGGGTCGTTGGATTCGGCACAAGGACTGCGCTTTGACTGTGGCATTCAACAAGGCTCTGTTCATCTAGAACATCAGTTAATTGAGTAAAGCCACTAGGAAGAAGACGATAGAACAATCTGGATAAAATATTATGCATTTTTTATTTTAGATTTTTTCCATATGTAATTTTGGGATGTATTATGTCGAGTCTAACATAATCCCCATCCCTTCGTAAAAAAGTCTAGACATTGTTGTATCGTTAAAATAATCGATACTTTAAGTACGATGTATTCGCAACATTTTGTCAGTATTACCTTCGACTGGACTTAATCCACCAAAAATTAAAGTTGCATATTTGTGGCATCACGGAGGCAGAAAAGGAGATGGGGTTAGATTTTATTGACTTTTTGTGCTAGGAATGCAAGACGGGTTGCCCTACTTTGTGCTACAGTTGGCTTTAATTTTGTTCTACTTCAGCTATAAAAAGCAAGAAACAAACAGTACAAATTGAATTTTGCACTCCGTTGAAACTAAGAGGAGCAAATATTTATGCCATAAGTGTATCGCAAGGCCACCGATCCTTTGGGGCCCACATGCCATCCAAGCAACAGCTGCAACCCGCCATTCTGCCGCAACTTGCACTAGCCCCAATCTTTGGCCATGGTCGATAGCGCGGGACCATCCGCCATGTAGATTGTTGTGTGCAATGAGAGAGAGAATAAGGAATGTGAGAAGAGAAACGGGATATGGATGACAAGTGGATCACCCCACGGGTTAGTGTCAAAGTTAGCACACCACATAGATTGTTAGGTGCTGACATGCATGGTAATATATGAACTCACGTTACACTATTAGACAAGTTTAGTGCCCAAAACATAGGTTTTTATATAATTTATAGACGTATAAATAGCACACCATGACATGAATGGCAGAAGCAACGCGTCTAGTGGGTGTCTATTTTGGCTCCGGTTGGATCGTCTCCATCGTAGCTCGCTTTGCTTGGAGCTCCAAAACACATAACCTGATCGTTGCGACGGGATTTGTCCGGGCTTCGAAAGTGTTGGGTCGCTACCGCCATGACAATTTCATAAACCGTTGTTGTATGTAACTCTTAGAAAAAATAATAATTGGGATCAGAAGTAAGTAGTGCAGTGCTAGTATTCCCGGTTGAGTTATGGAAAAAACGAATTGCTTCGGCCTTCAGATTCTACCGTGAATGGAATGGACCGACCTCGAAAAGTACACATGAACTCGGATTTGGTCATGCCAAGGCTGACAAATCCCAGCGGCTCATCACCTTCCATGTGATGAATCAAACTTCGAAAACGTCACAAGGGCGACAAGCATACGAGGATCGGAGAATGATAAGAGCAAGTATAATAAAAAGATACGAATAAGTTTTTATATTGAGGTGGAGAAGAGAGAAAGAAAGACAAGAGAAATAAGTTATATGTTACTTCCTCCATCTTGGAATATATACTTAAAATTTATTTCAAATTATTAATTATTTTAGGCGAATTAATTTCCTGCAAAGTACCAATCACATGCATATATATCTACCTATTATTAATGTGTACCACCGACTTCAAATATATAGTAAGTACAAGATTTCTCTATATATAGTTAAAAAAAAGTGTTACACGTGCCATTTATTTTATCCTACAAACGTGTTCCAAAATTCTCAGGAAACCTTATATTTGACCGAGGGAGTAGATGTATGAGTTCTAAAAACCTTTGTAAGAGAAAAAATAGATCATATTACTGATAATCCTAATAGCCAACTATACTATAGAAGTAAATCGATGCAGATGATTTGTTACGTAATCCGACTCTGTTAGAAACGTGAGTAGTATCTGCAAAAAAGAAAAAAAAAGATTTCTGTAATAGTGGTGCACGTACGTGACTTTGCTGAGACTTTGTCGAGCACACGTGTAATCTGGCCGTCTTAATCTGTGTTTCAGGGAAAGAAAAGTTCGTACAATGGCACAGTGGCTGTGTACCCACACACATGCTCTCTTTTTTAGGGAATCAGCTAATTTTTTTTGAGGAAAACATCGCCCTTTATTAGCTTATATCATTGAATTATAAACACCATCAAATGACAATAAAAACCAGACATGTCTGCCAAGAGACAAAGACACAGAGCTCCTAACTAACCTATACGCATCCACATTCGAACTGCCTCATTCATGGACGAACTCTACGTGGGGAATATATCCTGTTCGTCTGATACAGCCCATCGATCCACTTGAAGCCCATCCGAGGCCCGTTTTGATCGATGCAATGAACGAGTCCGGCAAAGGTTACGCGCAAAAAAAAAAAGTGACACGCGTTAAAAGTTTTTTTTTTAGTACCGGAAGGAGTATTTAACGACGCCAAACTGGCATAAAATGAAGCGTGTTAAACCTCTTCTCGCCAGGCCGGGTAGTGCAGGCTTGTAACCCCAGCTCCGGGGGGCAGGCCGGAGTTGGCAAGTTTGGGCCTTCCGATGTCCGATGAGCTCCTCGGTTGTTACCCCACGTCTAGACAAGTCTGGGAATGTTTCAAGTCTGAGGGTTTGGATTGGCTAGGCAGGACACTATATGGATGGTGTCAACAGAAAGTTGAGGCAGCCCCACAATATAAAACTCAATCGGAATTTGACGACGGCTCCCTCTTGCCAACTTCTTTTTTTTTGTTGTATATACATCGATTATTACTCCACTAAATTCAAGTCTCGACGTGCATTGTACATTGCAGAAAAGAAACTTTTAGCTTCTTTTTTTTTGTTGTATATACATCGATTTTTACTCCACTAAATTCAAGTCTTTTTTTCGAAAACGCGCATTGGCACGTGTTGCACTAAGTGGAAGTTGGAAAGTTTACACGCTCCAGGAGCGGTCACGACGAAGCGCCGATCCACCTCACGGAGTAGCACACAACATGAATCACTGCAAGCGGTGGGGTACGAAAGTTGTACTAACTAAGCACTAATTTTGCGACAATGTGAGCACCGTTATGGCTAGTCGACTAGGGCTGTGAGCAACGCCAGTTCGACCTCTCGCAGGGTGAGGGGAACATCAGCTCGTGCAACGCCTCGCGAGTGGAGGAGTCGACCGGTTCCTTGAACGTCTCGTGGAAGAGCACGGCGATCCGGTCATCAGTGGCAACGATGGGTGCGTCATCAGGCCTGCGTTCCCATTTGTTGATGAGGACGCGCTTTGCTTGCTTTTCCGGATTGGGATCGCGGAACGCTGATTTGGCCGCCAGCCGGTCACTGCGCCTGGGGACCAAGCTGGCTGGTTCACGGCGTGCGCCGCGGGAGCGCGGGGGGTGCGCACCAGGGCCTCCGGCAATGGCAGCCGTAGGGAGTTGACGAAGAGCATCCCAGGGTCCACTTCAGGCGGCGGTGTGGGAACGGCGTCATCGAGGGCCCCATCAACCGCCAGAGGGTCCACGTCGCCCCTGTCGTCGCAGTCAACAGGTAGCGTGTCCGCCAGCGTGTCCACGGTCGCCACTGCGGGCGTGGTGTCGAGTGACAGGCTACGAGTAGAGCGCACATTACCTTCAAAAGCGTACAAGTCGAGGCTAGGCCGCTCGTCGGTGTCAGTCTGCTGCACGACAGGTACGGCGTTAGACGGGCGCAGCACTGGAGCACACGTTGACCAACTCGCGACGAGGGAGGCAGCGAGCTCATCGAGCATCGGGTCGACCCATATGGGAGGCCCCGCACCATCACACAGCGCTAGCGCGAGCGGGTCAGTAGAGGTGGCGGCGTTGTCAGCGTAGTCAGGAGTCACTAAATTCAAGTCTCGACGTGCATTGTACATTGGAGAAAAAAACTTTTAACTGAGATGTGGGCAAAGGTTTGGATTGGCTAGGCAGGCCGCTACATGGATGGTGTCAAAGTTGAGGCAAGAAAGGCAAGAAGAAAACTTGTCCTGACGCAGCCCCACAATATAAACTCTCTCAGAATTTGACGACGGCCCCCTCTTGCTAATTCTTTTTTTTTTGTTGTTGTATATACATCGATTTTTACTCCACTAAATTCAAGTCTCGACGTGCATTGTACATTGCAGAAAAAAAACTTTTAACTGAGATGTAGGCAAGGGTTTGGAGTGGCTAGGGAGGACGCTACATGGATGGTGTCAACCGAAAGTTGAGGCGAGAAGAGGACTTGCCCTGACGCAGCCCCCACAATATAAACTCTCACGGAATTTGACGACGGCCTCCTCTTGCCAACTCCTTTTTTTTGTTGTATATAAACATCTATTTTTACTCCACTAAATTCAAGTCTCGACGTGCATTGTACATTGCAGAAAAAAATACTTTTAGCTGAGATGTAGGCAATATTCGTTTGCAAACAAAAATACTTTTAACTAAGGTGTAGGCAATATTCGTTTGTAGCGAATCGTGGTTATTACATGAGTCTCAAGTCAAGTGGAAAGGATGTGTGTTAGATTTTATTGACTCGATGCTCCAATTGGTTGTTAATTTTGTTCTACTTTAGCTATAACAAGCACGAAACAAAACATATCTATATCTATATCTATATCTATATCTTATCTTATACTCTTTTAAAACAAAACCCTACTGACTATTTATCTTAACATGCAACTATCTAACTAGGCAATACACTATCACATACAATTAAAATTCACTAAGCGAAATATGCAAGACTAAGCAAAACATGCAAATTGTTCAACTAGGCAATGCACTATCACATACAATTAAATCCACTAACACATGCACTATAGTGTCCACGCCAGCAAGATACATAAGTATTTTGTTGTGCACATGTCATACCACGTAATCCACTAATCCGCAATTCCCACAGCAACGCGCGGGGTATGCTTCTAGTATCTTATATTTTCAAACCCCACTAGCAATTTATCTTGCCATACAAAGTCTCCACATCAGCATTCACCAGAACATCCCGCTATCACATGCAACTCTCTCATTGCAAAGTGTCCACACCAGCATCCACTAACACATCCAACTAACACATGTCATTATATCTTCATTCAAGCTACTCACATTAGCGAACTACATCATTTACTAACATATATTTAGTTGTCCATATCAGAATGCTAAAAATCATCCACTAACATATATTATGGTATTTATTCAATCATATTTTATTAGTAAATATAAGTAGTATAATTTTAACGGTGATTCCCGCACCAACGCGCGGGGCGTTCTTCTAGTTGTATATCAACAACATGTGGGAGAAGAATCCGCATTACAAATTGAAATTTGTGTTTGGCCGAGATTATATGAGGAGAAAATTCTTATACCCTAAGTGTATTATGTAATGAATCTAAGGGCCTGTTTGGTGCGGCTCCTGCACGGCTCCGGCTCTGGCTCCGGCAGTGGAGCCGCACCAAACGTTGCTGAGAGGAGGAGCCCTTCTGGCCAAAAACAGGTGAAGAAGAGCCGTTTTATGGTACGACATGCGGAGTCACGAAATGAGGCTTCAGTGCTCCGGCTCCGGCTCTGGTAGAGGAGCACGCGGAGTAGAGCCCAGCCAAACGGCCCCTAAATATCACATTATCTTAAGGGTAATGTAGCCCCTGACAAAGAACCAGGAACCAAGTGCAGTTGTCGTGATTGTGTTGGAAGTGTCAAGCAATGTTGATTGTCATTAACAAAACTTATGTATTAAATTAGTTATTAACATATGCAAATAAAGAAAAAGACAATACGAATAACAGGTCAAAATGACAAACAAAATTTTGAAGCATAAACATTTCTCTATACCTAATATTAAAGAGGCAAAATTTCTCTCCACCCATTTTTTTCGTCCGGCCCTAACTAACTCCGTAATGTGAAAATTGTCTCTCCTGTTTTGTATATGACTATACAAGATCTATTGAGAGAACAAAGATAACTAGGAATCCTATCCTTATAATCTTTAGTATCCTGAGTACGGATCCTAATCCAAATAGAAATAAATCTCTATCCTCTCACTTTATTAAAGAACTAAATTTTTTACGCAAACAAAATCCTAGACCTTTGAGAGTCCGTACTACCACATTCCGTTTTTCCTCTTTTTTTTGGTCCCAAGCACCACTTTTTCGGTTCCAATTTTCTTTTTTTTCCTCCGTTCAGTTGCATATGAATTCTAATTCAAATACAAATAAATCTCTATCCTCTCTCTATCTATATCTATAACTAATATTATCTATAACTATAATATTAAAGAGGCAAAATTTCTCTTCACCTATTTTTAGAAAAACATATATACAATAGAAATCTAATAAAGAGGAAAGAAGGGTAGAATTTCTTTGTTTCATTTCTTTTCTATTCTTTTAGAAAAAACAATACAACTGAGCCTCTGGTCAAGAACATATTACAGGCCTCATGTGGAGTCAATCTCTAATTCTCTACTCATGTGGGGTTAATACTTCATTGCACCTCCATTTAATATAGGCCTTGATAACTAATTGCAATAAAGGTTGGCCCAATTAAACTAGACAAAGATAGCTAATAGCTTTATGTTACCACGCAATAGTACGTCCCCTTACGATGCACGACATGTTTGTCATTAATACAAGTACCGCTGAAAAATAAATTATACATCTGTAAGGTCCAAATAGGCTAGAGGGGGGGTGAATAGCCTAATAAAACTTCTACACAAATTACTTAACCACAAGTTAGTATAAAAGGTGGCGGAGCTAAAAGCACTAGCACTAACTAACTAAGCAAGCCACCTACACAAGTCTAGTTCAAGGCTATCCACTAAACACAACAACAAGCTAGATACGAGAAGTAATACGAGAGAAGAGCTTCGAGAGGTTATACCGCCGTGTAGAGATGAGAAGTACCAATCAATCAATCACACAAGAGAAATCCTCGGGAAGAGAATTGACACAAGAATTTATCCCGAGGTTCACTTGCTTCCCGGTAAGCTACTCCTCGTTGTGGCGATGCACCCACTTGTCGGTTCGCGAGCTAATCAACTATCAAGAGTTGAGCCCTCGGCGGGCGCCGCACAACCGCACACAAGATGGGGATCCTCCAAGCCACGAGCTCCACTAGAGTATCCAATTTGCGAACTCCCGCGGGGAAGAATCAAGAACCCCTTACAACACTTGGTGAAGGCTCCAACAATCTCCAATTGCGAGCTCAATCACCTCCGCTGCTCCAAGCCGTCTACCGTGTCGGGAAACACGGAAGAGTAACAAGAAATCCGCAGCAACTCGAAGATCAAGTGCCTCTAGAATGCAACTCTCAAGCAATGCACTTGAATCTCACTCAATCTCACTCAAGATGAGCAACTATGCAAAGAGATGAGTGGAGGGGTTGTTCTCTAGCTCAAAGGATGTCTCTAGGTCTCAAAATGTGCAAGAGTTACCCTCAAACCCCGGCCACCATCTATTTATAACGAAGGGGTACGCAGCTAGCCGTTAGAAACGACGCAGCAGAAATCGCGCTGACCGGACTCTCCGGTCAGGGTGACCGGACGCGTCCGGTCACTACACGACAAACGTGAACAGTGCGCGTCAGAACTAGCCGTTACCGTTGACCGGACGCGCTCCTTCGATTGACCGGACGCGACAGTGCCAGCGTCCGGTCGCGTTCCAGTAAGCACCCGACGCGATCGGACGCGTCCGGTGGTACGTGACCGGACGCGCCAGCCGCGTCCGATCGCGCTGCGCTGCGCTCGGTCTCTCTGGATGCTGACCGGACGCTCCGGTCCCGTGGGGCACCGGACGCGCCGGTCACGCGTTTAACGTTTTCGCCCAGTTGAACTGACCGGACGCGCTGGTCAGGCCAGACCCGCGTCCGGTCACAAACCCTAGCTGCACCCGCGCCGCGATGAACTGACCGGACGCGCCCCGCGTCCGGTGCAGCGTCCGGTGCACGCAGTGACCTCCGTTCGCCTCCGTTTCTTTTCCGACTTTCGGCGCAAAAGAAAATAGGCATTTCACTTCTCCAAAAAGCGCCGAATCCCGCCTCGCAAGCTCGGCGGGAGGGAGAGAGGAACCCAAACCCCTCTCTACCGCTTAAACTCCACCGCCTTCGCAAAAGTGCTAACACCGACAAGTGTTCACCACCATGTGCATGTGTGTTAGCATTTCACAAACATTTTCCAAGGCGTTATGTTAGCTCTTTACTAGATCCTAAATGCATATGCTCAAGACATTGATCTAGTGGCACTTGATTCCCGAGCTAACCGTGATTGCCCCTCTTGATAGTCGGCTATGTATCCTAAACCCGGTCAATCACTTCTCTACTCATCTTTGACCGGCAAAAGGAAAACCCTATGGTTATACCTTTGCCTTGCGCTCATAGATCCTTCTCCTTCACTTGATCATCAAGTCCATCAAATTATGTGCATCTCCACCATGATCGACATTTCATGCACCAAATCATGTGGTCTTGTGGCCATCTCTCCATGCCATTTTCACCTCCATCACATGTTGCTTATGCCTAGCTTAATCACACTTAACACATGGCATTAGCAACTTGGTGTCATTAATTACCAAAACCAAACTTGGGCTTTCAATCTCCCCCTTTTTGGTAATTGATGACAACCATCACAAAGATATGAAATGAAATCAATTTTTCAATTTCGATAGTATTAGCTCCCCCTACATATGTGCTTCCATGAGTTTGGTTCAATTGTGCACATATGTATGGATTTGAATTTTGGGAGAGTTGCTACTATCAAATTGATGCTAAGGTATATAGAATGGACCTTTGAAGCGTGATACCAATCGGAGTTGCCTTTATATACCATCCTTAGCATCGATGTAGCTAGACACCACTTGTAATACATCACTTGTAAAGATCACAAACATTAAAGTACCCCGTGAGATCAACATTATAAGCAAAGGTGTCTAGATACCACTTAAAAAGCTATTCTCAACAAATCATCATACAAGTTCTATTTCTAGCAATCACCACACAAGCATGAATATGAATTTAAGCTTTGCAATGCAACAATTCATCATGTTAATGCGCATACAAATGCAACAAATAGTTCATGAGCTTGCTCCCCCTACTTGTGTGCTCAAATTTAATTGATTCCTTTCCAAAGTCTTATCTTATGCTTTTTCTCCCCCTTAGTAACTTTCTCTCTTTGTGACTTTTCTCTTCCCTTACTATATTTTTCTCCCCCTTTGTGACTTTTCTATCTTTGTGACTTTTCTCTCCCCCTTTGTCAACAATCACCAAAAAGGTGCCAATTTTAGTGAGAGTTAAGTCAATCAATATGAGGGAGTCCAAATTATGGTTCAATCTAGATCACTTGCCTAGAATATGTAATTCGGTTTGATCCAAGGACAAGCTTCTTCACACCTCATAAAGTATAAGGGTTATCTTGACCATGTTGAATTACATATCTTGAGCTCATTTTCTAGATTCAACACTAGGTTTGCAAGCCCACAAACATGTCATATGCTACCACTAGATCAATCAAACATAGAAGCAATAGTGGTACCATATATACATCAAAATCATTTGATTTTCATGAATGAGCCTATTTGTCATGCAAATATGTCTATATGTTCTAAACATGTCCTTAGCAAAGTATGAATGATATGCCAAACAACTTTACCTTGCTATGTCGGAGGAGAGGCATGTCATATAAGAATGTGGGGGTGCACTCATTTCAAGTTGGAGAAGTCAAGTATGTTCAATTCATTCTTCAACTTGTAAAATCTTTTCTCATCAAGTGGCTTTGTGAATATGTCGGCTAGTTGATCTTCGGTGCCAATGCTTTCAATGCTAATATCACCCTTTTGTTGATGGTCTCTTATGAAGTGATGCCTAATATCAATGTGCTTGGTTCTTGAATGTTGAACCGGATTTTGTGTCATCTTGATAGCACTTTCATTGTCACAAAACAATGGTATATTCCTGAACTTAATTCCAAAGTCATTCAAGGTAGCTTTCATCCAAAGCAATTGTGCACAACAACTACCGGCACTAATGTATTCGGCCTCGGCGGTAGATAGTGCAACACTATTTTGTTTCTTTGATGACCATGAAACAAGAGACCTTCCTAGTAATTGACAAGTGCCACTTGTGCTCATTCTATCAATCTTGCATCCACCATAGTCGGAGTCTGAATATCCAATCAACTCAAAATTAGACCCCTTTGGAAACCATAATCCAACATCATGAGTGCCCTTAAGATATCTCAATATCCTCTTGGTTGCTTTCAAGTGACTTTCTCTAGGTGAAGCTTGATATCTTGCACACTTGCACACACTAAACATCACATCCGGCCTTGAAGCGGTGACATAGAGCAAACTTCCAATCATAGACCGGTATTGCTTTTGATCTACCATGTTGCCACTTGCATCAATACCCAATTGATCATTTGTGCCCATTGGTGTACTCATTGGCTTAGCATCTTGCAATCCAAACTTCTTGATCATGTCCTTGATGTACTTCCTTTGACTTACAAAAGTGCCATTCTTCATTTGCTTGATTTGAAGTCCAAGAAAGTAACTAAGCTCTCCGATCATAGACATTTCAAACTCATTTGCCATCATATTTCCAAATTCTTCACAAAAATCTTGATTGGTTGATCCAAAGATAATGTCATCCACATAGATTTGCAACACAAACAAGTCATTTCTAAGTTTCTTGGTGAAGAGAGTGGTGTCAACCTTTCCCATCTTGAACCCTTTAGAGAGAAGAAAGTCCCTCAATCTCTCATACCATGCTCTAGGTGCTTGCTTCAAACCATACAATGCCTTTTTGAGCTTGTAAACATGGTCGGGCTTCTTGTCATCTTCAAAACCGGGAGGTTGCTCAACATAAACTTCTTCATTGATGTAACCATTGAGAAATGCACTCTTGACATCCATTTGATAGAGCTTGATGTTGTGTGCACAAGCATATGCTAATAAGATTCTAATTGCCTCCAATCTTGCAACCGGTGCATATGTCTCTCCAAAGTCAAGACCCTCAACTTGAGTGTATCCTTGTGCTACCAATCTTGCTTTGTTCCTCACAACTACACCATCTTGATCTTGCTTGTTTCTAAAGACCCACTTAGTACCAATCACATTGTAGTTCTTTGGCCTCTCAACAAGTTCCCAAACTTGATTTCTAGCAAAGTTGTTTAGTTCTTCATGCATGGCATTTACCCAATCGGAATCCTTCAAGGCATCTTCTATTTTCTTAGGTTCTTCAAGTGACACAAATGAGTAGTGCTCACAAAAGGATGCTAATCTTGATCTTGTTTGAACACCACTTTGAATTCCACCAATGATTTGGTCCAATGGATGATCTCTTGCAATGCTAGTAGGTTGGAGTATTGGGAGTTGATTACTTCCACTTGTTTGACCTTGATCTTGCACTTCATCATGAGAACTACTAGAGCTTGCTTGATTTGTATCAATTTGCACACTTTGGTTGATCACATGAATATCATCATCATCAACTTGCCTTGGCCTAACATCACCAATGTCCATGTTCTTCATTGCTTTTGACAATTGATCTCCTCTCACATCATCAAGGTTTTGAGCTTCATTTTGAGACCCTTGGGTTTCATCAAACTTAACATCATGAACTTCTTCCAAGGTGCCATTTGTGAGATTCCAAACTCTATATGCTTTGCTTGTGGTAGAATAGCCAAGTAAGAACCCTTCATCACATTTCTTTTCAAACTTGCTCAATCTAGTGCCTTTCTTGAGAATATAGCATTTGCAACCAAACACTCTAAAGTATGCAATGTTGGGCTTTCTTCCATTCAATAGCTCATATGGTGTCTTCCCAAGCTTCCCATGGCAATAGAGACGGTTGCTACAATAGCAAGCCGTGTTGATAGCTTCACTCCAAAATGAATGACTCACGTTGTACTCACTAAGCATTGATCTAGCCATGTCAATCAAGGTTCTATTCTTTCTTTCAACTACACCATTGGATTGAGGAGTGTATGTTGGTGAGAATTGATGTCCAATACCAAGATCATCACATAAATCTTCAATTCTTGTGTTCTTGAACTCACTACCATTGTCACTTCTAATCTTCTTGATGGTAGTCTCAAACTCATTTTGCACTCTCTTGACAAAAGACTTGAATAGATCATAAACATCACTCTTGTCATAAAGAAAGAACACCCAAGTGTATCTAGTGTAGTCATCAACAATCACAAAACCATACTTGTTTCCACCAATACTAGTGTATGTTGTTGGCCCAAACAAGTCCATGTGCAATAGCTCAAATGCCTTTGATGTACTCATTTCACTCTTACTAGGATGTTTATTTCCAACTTGTTTGCCGGCTTGATAAGCACTACAAGGTTTATCCTTCTCAAAGGTGACATCCTTCAAGCCTCTAACTAAGTCATGCCTCAAAAGTTTGTTCAATTGTTTCATTCCAACATGACCAAGCCTTCTATGCCATAACCATCCCATACTAGATTTGCTAAGCAAGCATGATGTCAATTGTGTCTCACTATCATTGAAGTCAACCAAGTATAAACTACCATGTCTAAATCCTTTGAATATCAAATTTGATCCATCAACACTTATGACTTCAACATCATCACTACCAAATATGCATTTGAAGCCAAGATCACAAAGTTGTGCCACCGATAAAAGATTGAAATCCAAGCTCTCAACTAGCAACACATTGGATATGCTCATGTCATTTGAGATTGCAATTTTACCAAGCCCCTTGACCTTGCCTTTCTTATTGTTGCCGAAAGTGATAGCATCAAAACCACCATTTTGACTTGTATCAATTGATTTGAACATACAAGAATCCCCGGTCATATGTTGAGTGCACCCACTATCAAGCACCCAATGCCTTCCTCCGCCTTTGTAATTGACCTACAAGATAAGATCAATTCCTTTTAGGTACCCAAACTTGTTTGGGTCCTCCAAGGTTAGTGACCAAACTCTTTGGTACCCAAATGGCTTTCTTCTTTGAGCCCATCCATGGTGCACCAATGAACTTAGCATGAACACCATTTGTACCCTTGGTAAGTATATAGAAAGAATCAAACTTAATTGAGGATACATTAGCATTAGATTTCTTGTTCATGCAATGTTGCTCTATGTGACCAACTTGCTTGCAACTTTTGCAATAGCTACCTTTGTTCTTCACAAAACGAGTCTTGTGAGGAGCAAAAGCGGCTTTGCCTTTCTTGGGGTTATAGCCCAATCCCTCTTTATAGAGAGACGCTCTTTGGCTACCCAAGCACATAAGCAAGCGGTCCTCACCACCATAAGCCTTGGCCAAGGTGTGATTGAGCTCTTTTACCTCCTTCTTGAGATTTTCATTCTCAACTATAAGTGTGGGATCACAAGTGAAACCATCACTACTAGATGAGGATGATGTAGATGAGCTACATGAAGGGTTAGTGGGAGCAACAACAATAGGCTTATAACAAGATTCATCAATTATATCACAAGATATGCCTATGTTGCAAGTTTTAGCTTTCTCAACATTAGTTGGCATGTTTTCACATTTTTCAACTAGAGAGGAATGAGCTTCTTCAAGCTTAGTGTGAGACTTTTGAAGCTTCTTATGGTCTACCTTTAGACTCTCATAAGATGCTCTAAGCTCATCAAGTTCTTGCATAAGATTTTTCTTTTCCTTAAGCAAGCCCTTGCATTCCTTTCTAGATTCTTTATAATGTTGAGTGCAATCTTCTAGCATAGTGATTAGTTCATCTTTAGTGAATTCTTCTTCATCACTATCACTATCACTAGCATTATCATGATCACTCTCATCATCGGATGATACCTTAGCGGCCTTAGCCATGAAGCACGATGGAGTGTCGAAGAGGGAGACCTTCTCTTGGATAGCAATGCTAGCATGTCCCTTCTTCTTGCTCTTGTAGTCATCCTCATCATCACTTGAGGAATCATCACTATCCCATGTAGCAACATGAGAATCATTCTTCTTCTTATGAGAGCTCTCTTTCTTTTCTTGCTTCTTCTTTTGCTTCTTTCTCTCCTTCTTGATAGCATCTTCATCATCACTATCATAAGGACACTTTGCAATGAGATGGTCCTTGCTATGGCATCTAAAGCATCTCATGGCATGCTCATTCTTCTTAGATGTGTTCTTCTTCCTCCTAGCACGATAGCCCTTCTTTTTCATGAATTTGCCAAATTGCTTGACAAAGAGAGCCATCTTCTCATCAATGTCATCACTATCACAAGAGCTTGAGTCTTCTTCACTTGATGATTCAATCTTGGATTTGCCCTTGGATGTGGTGGCTTTGAATGCCACACTCTTCTTCTTTTCATCATCTTTCTTCTCATTCTCCTTCTTCTTCTTCTTGACCAACTCATCCTTCTCATCATCTTCTCTATATGAATCATCGGTCATCACTTCTTGAAATATTTGTTGAGGAGTTGAATCCTTCAATGTAGTCCTCACTAGCACGGTGATCAATGTATCAAATCTCTTGGGCAAGCTTCTCAAGAACTTCATAGAGAATTGGTTGTCCTTGACCTCCTCACCAAGTGCCTTGAGCTCATTGACAATGACTTGCAATCTATGAAACATCTCCGGTACACTCTCATCATCTTGCATCTTGAAGCTAGAAAATTTTTCTTGCAAGATATATGCTTTAGCGGTCTTTGTGCCTTCGGTGCCCTCAAATGTTTCTTCTAGCTTGGCCCAAGCATCATGTGCCACTTCTATATTCTTTACTTGCTCAAATGTCTTGTCATCTAATGCCTCATGAAGAGCACTAATGGCAATGTCATTGCATTGGAGCTTCTTCTCTTCCACCGGTGTAGGTGCCTCCGGATTAGCAACCTCAAATTTTGTTTCGGTGACCTTCCACACTTCTCTATTGATTGACTTGAGGTGTGCGGTCATCTTAACTTTCCAATATGCATAATTTGTGCCATCAAAGTGAGGTGCCTTCTTGGTGTTGTTGATGTGCAAGCTTAATTGAGCCATTTCTTTTTCACCGTAGGTTGTTAAGCCTCAAATAAACGGTGCCTCGGCTCCGATACCACTTGTAAGGTCCAAATAGGCTAGAGGGGGGGGTGAATAGCCTAATAAAACTTCTACACAAATTACTTAACCACAAGTTAGTATAAAAGGTGGCGGAGCTAAAAGCACTAGCACTAACTAACTAAGCAAGCCACCTACACAAGTCTAGTTCAAGGCTATCCACTAAACACAACAACAACAAGCTAGATACGAGAAGTAATACGAGAGAAGAGCTTCGAGAGGTTATACCGCCGTGTAGAGATGAGAAGTACCAATCAATCAATCACACAAGAGAAATCCTCGGGAAGAGAATTGACACAAGAATTTATCCCGAGGTTCACTTGCTTCCCGGCAAGCTACTCCTCGTTGTGACGATGCACCCACTTGTCGGTTCGCGAGCTAATCAACTATCAAGAGTTGAGCCCTCGGCGGGCGCCGCACAACCGCACACAAGATGGGGATCCTCCAAGCCACGAGCTCCACTAGAGTATCCAATTTGCGAACTCCCGCGGGGAAGGATCAAGAACCCCTTACAACACTTGGTGAAGGCTCCAACAATCTCCAATTGCGAGCTCAATCACCTCCGCTGCTCCAAGCCGTCTACCGTGTCGGGAAACACGGAAGAGTAACAAGAAATCCGCAGCAACTCGAAGATCAAGTGCCTCTAGAATGCAACTCTCAAGCAATGCACTTGAATCTCACTCAATCTCACTCAAGATGAGCAACTATGCAAAGAGATGAGTGGAGGGGTTGTTCTCTAGCTCAAAGGATGTCTCTAGGTCTCAAAATATGCAAGAGTTACCCTCAAACCCCGGCCACCATCTATTTATAACGAAGGGGTACGCAGCTAGCCGTTAGAAACGACGCAGCAGAAATCGCGCTGACCGGACGCTCCGGTCAGGGTGACCGGACGCGTCCGGTCACTACACGACAAACGTGAACAGTGCGCGTCAGAACTAGCCGTTACCGTTGACCGGACGCGCTCCTTCGATTGACCGGACGCGACAGTGCCAGCGTCCGGTCGCGTTCCAGTAAGCACCCGACGCGACCGGACGCGTCCGGTGGTACGTGACCGGACGCGCCAGCCGCGTCCGATCGCGCTGCGCTGCGCTCGGTCTCTCTGGATGCTGACCGGACGCTCCGGTCCCGTGGGGCACCGGACGCGCCGGTCACGCGTTTAACGTTTTCGCCCAGTTGAACTGACCGGACGCGCTGGTCAGGCCAGACCCGCGTCCGGTCACAAACCCTAGCTGCACCCGCGCCGCGATGAACTGACCGGACGCGCCCCGCGTCCGGTGCAGCGTCCGGTGCACGCAGTGACCTCCGTTCGCCTCCGTTTCTTTTCCGACTTTCGGCGCAAAAGAAAATAGGCATTTCACTTCTCCAAAAAGCGCCGAATCCCGCCTCGCAAGCTCGGCGGGAGGGAGAGAGGAACCCAAACCCCTCTCTACCGCTTAAACTCCACCGCCTTCGCAAAAGTGCTAACACCAACAAGTGTTCACCACCATGTGCATGTGTGTTAGCATGTCACAAACATTTTCCAAGGCGTTATGTTAGCTCTTTACTAGATCCTAAATGCATATGCTCAAGACATTGATCTAGTGGCACTTGATTCCCGAGCTAACCGTGATTGCCCCTCTTGATAGTCGGCTATGTATCCTAAACCCGGTCAATCACTTCTCTACTCATCTTTGACCGGCAAAAGGAAAACCCTATGGTTATACCTTTGCCTTGCGCTCATAGATCCTTCTCCTTCACTTGATCATCAAGTCCATCAAATTATGTGCATCTCCACCATGATCGACATTTCATGCACCAAATCATGTGGTCTTGTGGCCATCTCTCCATGCCATTTCCACCTCCATCACATGTTGCTTATGCCTAGCTTAATCACACTTAACACATGGCATTAGCAACTTGGTGTCATTAATTACCAAAACCAAACTTGGGCTTTCAACATCCCGGTGCAATGTACAGACATATTTTGCTAGTAACTTATTAAAACACACTATTAAACTAATGTGATATATAACCGAGAGATATTAACTTATTTATGGAGTTAGCACCTCTTATGGATGATATTCTTCATATATGTACTGCTAACAAATAGGCCCGTGCGTTGCAACGGGAAAACAATTATTGTGTTGTCGATGGCACAAGTTCAGTTGCACAGTGAAGCCTTGTGTGAGTATAGTGGCCACGGCAGCACGAACGCCTAGTGTCATCAGGCTCTGCCAGGTAACCTAGGACGGCGGTGTGCCAACCACCAAGAAGACATAGACTAGCACTGCGCAACAATACGACGGGGGGCACGACACCCTTGTGCGTGTGGATCTAGACGGTCACGGTTGACCGAGTGTACAACTCTTATGCCTTTAACGATCGAGAAAAGCGGCGTGCATGGGAGATCTAATTGTTCCATCATTGTACGAGATGATGCAACAGTTTGTGGAGGTCAGCATGATAAGGAGTAGTTGGATCACGTGATGGTCAATCGATTGCTCCACTACCAGTCTTTCCAACAGTTGGTCCTCATATTTTCAGTATGCTTGATGTATCTTTTGCCTTGCCTCATCGTTATCATTCTCCTGCACCCTCAATCTTAAGGGCTACCATTCTTACAGGGTCATAGGTATATGACAATCTATTGCGCACGTGCTAATGAGACTCTAGAGGTGGAACATGTTAGGACTTGGGAGAGGGAGCCGAACGAAGTTACCTCTACGTGCGACACAAAGACAAAACTGATGATAAAAACATTGATTACAAAGCAAATATACGAATGTAACTCGAGTAAAAGATTTAATAGAAGGAACAAATTAGTGGTGAAGATATCTGTTCAAAACAAAGATACTCATTAAAAAGAAATACGACCAGGTGTTTGATGGATTTTTGGTCAGATTAAAATACATGTGTACACGTGTATTAATGTGTACTATCGAGCACATAATAAAAGAGGAAAAATACACACGAAAATACATGAGGAGATATATGTGTTTTTCTCGTGTACACATGTAGGAGAAAGAAGCTAATAACAATCGGGTGAGCGTCTATGTGCTACAGTCCCATGTATGCACGTAGGGATGCTCGCAACATGTAAATAGGAGAAGCTAAGAGATGCAGTCCTAATGCGTGTGTGCGCTCGTATACGTCCGGAACTGGCTGTAGAGTTTGTACGGTCCGTGTCATGTATTTTTGTAGGATTATACACCAGTTGAGTCTGCGAGACACTGGCGTAGCGGGTCTAGAACCTTCTGGAACCTTGACCAGATGCACGTGCGGCATGGCACGGCTCGCCGAGTAGTCCAAAACGTTCTAGAAGGCCTGACCTTTGGTGTATAATACGGCAAGCAGATACGTATGTTGACCACCGGGGAGCATACGTTTATTGGCTGCAAGCCACAGAACCAAGTACATGTACGTATTTTTGATGGTTCACGTTATACAATGGAATCCCATATAGCAAGGTTCACATGCCATGGACTGCATGGGAGAAGTACAAGGTATAGATTTATCGTTAGGATCAGTTTCTTCCCCTTAATGTTTAATCTTACTGTGGCTATAGACAACGTTCTCCAGCTCCAGCCATCTCGTCCAGGTACTGGGCTACAGGCGTATTGCGTATACAGCTTCCAGCCTCCGGAGTCTCCGGCCGGGCACCTGAAAAAGTCCATGCCCTCGTCTTGTCTCTGGTTGGCAGTTGGCACGTCGGCAGCAGCTGCCTGGCTGGGGCTGCGACGCCGCCGGCCGCCGCTGGATCTCCCCCGTCCTGTCGTGGATCCTGATCTGATGATGGAGGGAGTAGAGTACCCCGAAAGCGAACAGGAGTTGGAACTTGGAAGTTGGAAGCGGGTCCGGTCATCCGGCCTGCTACTCGGAGCCTGTTTAGTTCCAAAAATGAACCCAAAAAGTGATACAGTACTGTCACATTAAATTTTACGACACATGCATAGAGTACTAAATATAGACGAAAGAAAAAACTAATTACACAATTTAGTTGTAAATCACGAGACAAATCTTTTGAACCTAATTAGTCTATGATTAACATAAATTACCAAATAAAACAAAAAGTGCTACAGTAGCCAAACCCAAATATTTTCACCAACTAAACGAGCCCTCGGACCGTCCCGATCGAGTACAGTTGCAAATGCGCAGCCGTACCGCTGCTTTAGCAAGGGCGGCGGCACCTGCTAGCGATAGACCGATTGGACCTTTCATGGACGGCCACGGGCCACTTGCAAAGCTTCTGGCTGCTGCTTCCGTCCCTGAAAAAATATCGTTTTAGGTTTTTTAGACATCGTATTTGACCGTTTGTCTTATTTAAAATTTTTGTGCAAATTATAAAATAAATAAATCAATATTGAAGTATCTCTAATAATAAAATAAGTCATAACAAAATAAATAATATTTATTAAAAAATTTTGAATAAGACGAACGATCAAATACGATGTCTGAAAAACCTAAAACAATACTTTTTCTGGGACGGAGGGAGTAAGTCGCTTTGATTTTTTTACATAGAAAGTTGTTTTGATTTTTTTATATATTTATTTTGTTATATTTCTAAATATCACGTATGCCTGGATGCATTAATAAATTTTATGTACTAAAAAAATCAAAGTAACTTATAATTTTGAACCGAGAGTATTATTTGATCACATATTTATGGTTTTTGTTTTTGATAGTACTTCTTCCGCTATGCAACTTTAGTACTTCTTTCTCAAGTTTAGATACTGGAGCCCACATATCAGATCCACATCAATGCTGGGTTAGGATTGCCGTGTTAGCACATAGAGCGGGTCGAAACCCATTTGAACTACCGTCCGGACAAGTTTAGTGACTCTGAAATGAAAAATAAAATGAAAGTATGGCATCTGGATGACATCGCCTTCCACGTGTATTTTACTCTGCAGTTTTTATCGCTTACTAATTGTACATCAACTTATTATAAGTTGCATTATTCAATCTCAACTTAAAGTTGCATTATTTGACGGACGGACGGAGGGAGCATAGATCAACAACGGCTACCTCATTCAGTGCCTACTCTCTTGGACTGAAGAAATAATTGGCCCGTCTGCTAGATTCCATATGCTCCTCTGCGATAGGATATCCGCAGCATGGCCTGATGCCCTTGTACGTACACACATGCAGATGGTGTGCTGTGGCTCCCACACGGTGCTGCCTGCCTGCCTCCCTCTGTTATCAAATCCAGAAAGCAAGCTACTACGGCTGTGGCCTTGTTCAGTTGCCGAATTTGGCGTGCAGATTTGGTACAATGCGCATTAAATGCGCACTGTAGCAATTCGTTTGTATTTGGTAAAAATTGTCTAAACTTTGACTAATTAGACTTAAAATGTTCGTCTCGCAAAGTACAACAAAACTGTGCAATTAGTTTTTAATTTCATCTACATTTAGTACTCCATACATGTGCCGACATTTTGATGTGATGGGAATCTTCTTTTTGCATAGTGAAATTTGAGGTTGGAATTTGGGATCTAAACAAGACCTGTGTTCAGTTCCCAGAAAAAAACACTATGCAAAAAAAGATTCCCCGTCACATCAAATTTGCGATACATGTATGAAGTACTAAATGTAGATGAAATAAAAAACTAATTATACAGCTTGGTTGTACTTTGCGAGACGAACGTTTTGAACCTAATTAGTCAACGGTTAGACACTATTTACCAAATAAAGCTAAAACGTGCTACAGTACTTTTTTTACTCCTTTTCAGGGAACTGAACATAGCGTCAACCACAATTTGTAATAAAAATTATTATTTTTTACAAAGTCTCGTAAATTTTATATATTTCAAATTTTTATCCTAGACAAAGCAGTGGTCAAGGATACACATCAGGGACCGTTCAAAATCAAATATGGCAATTAGTTTTGGTCGAAGGGAGTATTTTATGTATCCTTGAACGTAAGAACAAAGAAGTGATGCATCAGAATCGCAGTTGCTTGAAAAATATGGTTGAACAAGACCTTAACAGTGTGACACAGAAAAAAAAAATCAAAACACAAATGGCCGGTCCAATCAGTAGAGATGTTGACCGTTATTAAGGGCATTGCAAATAGCCAGTTAGATGAGACTCGAAATAATAAATAAAGAACACTGTAGTTGAGAGTTACTATGTGAGTTGTTTATGTGAGTATTTGGGAGTCGCTAGCTATTTAATCTCTTTCCTTGATAGCCGATAGAATTCTTTCTAGCCTAGCTATTTGGGAACCATTGAGGACGGCCTAAGAGAATGGAACAATTGATCAGCCATCAGATGGGACTTTTGTTTTTGTTGGACCACAAAATCAACTGGTGTAATTGGCAAGTAATTGACTGATTAGTTTCCATTTTTTAAAATTGAAGGGCTTGAATTTGGATGCATGCATGCGGGTTCAATTCTTTCCAAAACAAAATTGGCGTGATTGATTAGTTCCTTACTACAACTCCTTTATTTAGAGTACGAAAATATTAATTTTTTTTCAAACCATTGATCGGTAGTTTCATTAGGTTCACTTTCAGAAGGATTATACAATCAGAATCCAAGAAAACCCTTTTACTAGCAGTGATGCCTCAAAGAGCCACTCACTGAAGCAGCAGCCAGCAGCACTGTGAAAATCACCCCATGACCATGTACACATGGTGTGCTCCCACACTGTTCTGCCTCTGTAATTTATCAAATACAGGAGCAAGAGAAGGGATGACCACACATGATACTAGACTAGTACTATACGTCTATACCCCTTTTAGACGAAGAGCATGACGCCTTGTAGTTTCAGAAACCTGATCAAGTTTTTTTTAGAAAAAAAGAAACATTTACATCTTCAGATATGTATGTTACGGACACTAGTTTGATACCTAGACGTTGCTGCATTTCTCTGAAAACTTTATCGAAGTTAAAGTTTGGTTTACAGGCCAAAGTCAAAGTGAAGAGCTAGAACAGGGGGGAGACTATTAGTATAGCATCATGTTCATGAAAATGGGTTGAACAGGTTTTTGATAATAGTGTATAAAAAGTAAATACACTTCAGACAAGCCCAACCAGTAAATACACTTTCCGTTAGGCAGTAATTACTTTTTCAATAAACACATTGCCTTTTGCCTTTTCCTTTGAAATAGGAGTATTTCCACAGAAAAGCTTTTATGGTACTACAGTGATCGAAACAGGATGTTCTAACCGTAATTTCAAATTGGTTTACTAGATTTAATGGTTAATTTATAACGAAGACGTACAGAAACATGTCCCCTGTCCTTGACTGTATCTACTCCTTGTCAGTTCTTGGGTGTTCTTATTGGTGGTACTATTTTGTACACGGAAACAATTTATAGGTTAGTTAATAATCATGCCGGACGTAAATTTGAATACCAAAAAGTTTACATATGTAACGATTATACTGTATATGCAATTGTGGACGTCCTACACCGTGCAGAGCTACAGGACACGTGCGGAACCTCAGAAACGAAAAAACATTTGGGCAGAGTGAAAAGGCAAATGCAAGAACCAAAATGCCACAACTAGCCAACACTGAAATATATGGATTCTTTTAAAGAGGCGTTTGAGTGTTGCACACCAAAAGCATTGACAACAGGAGAGTGCTCCGACCGTTACATCCGGTTTGCACACACGTTGGTCATAGCAAATTCGATGTATCAGAAAAGTCAAAACGACTTATAATTTAGAATAGTGGAGTAGGTTTTTATATGCAAGAGCCTATATAGAGAAAAAAGACCCCAGCTACAAGTGCCTTTTATCTCATAATACTATTTTTGAACGGAGAAAAGAATCTTATAGTAATTAGCTATTTGTTATAGCAGAGTTTAGCCGGCTAGAACCGTAAAGCCAGAGTAATTCGTATGAACTCATTTTTTAAATTTAATTAAATATATAAAAATACAAATATTAAACTAAATTTATATAAAAATATTCGTTATGAGAGCCTCATGTTCCATGATAATCATATATCTCGCCTTTTATGGAGTATATTTTTCAAGTTTAACTACTTATATTAAAAATATACTAATATTTAGGAGTGCAATAAGTATCATCAAATTAACAGTAGCATATGTTTTTATAATAAATATATTGGGAGATGCAAATGTTAATATATTTTATATAAATTTAGTTAAACATTGTTTTTTTTATTTCTCACAAAGCAAGATTTGCAAAGGTTTTAAGACGTAGAGAGTATATTTCTATATTATATCCATCAAAAGTCACAAATACTCCATCCGTCTCAGCAATTCAAGCACAGCGTCACATTTTAGTATCTTATAAGTTTGATAATTATAAATAAAAATATAATATTTATGATATCATAAAAAATAAATATCATTAAATTAATTACAAATGTATTTTCATAATAAATTAATTTGAGCCATAAATGTGAATACAATTCACTAAAAATTTGATCTAACGTGAACCACTGTAATTGCACACAACTTATAGTTGTATTCCGGTAACTGTCACGGAACTTGTTGTTAATTTTTTTGACAGAGGGATTAATAAAGGAACAAATATAAACACTAAACTATCTATCCCTGTCTATCTCACGTCACGTGGCCTTGGTCAACATGTGAGTCATCCTCATCCAAGAAAGGCCACGAGAGAATCACTCAAATCGTCACGTCTGCTGTGCAACATGTGCTAGAGAGAGATGCTGTGTCACCTGTGCAGTACGAGTACTATACTCGGGCATTGGATTTGAATGCAAGCGCAGAGGCCAGAGAGCAGCATGTAGCGCAGCGCAGGCCGCCGCAGTTGGACCATTGACGGGTCTACTACCCCCATCTCCCCGGTGCACGGATTCCGATGTAAAACAAAGGCGAGGCCATGCGGCCATGCCATGCTCTGCCGACTGCCGGTCTGCCCGCTCGGCCCGGCACGGCCGCCCCCCTTCACCACCACCATTATTACCGCTGCAGGTAGTATCTCGTGTCCTCTTCCCGTCCTACAGTAATCCCTGCCTGCAAGATCTCCTCCCCCTCTTTTCACCGTTGCTTTGGCCTTTGCCCTTCGGTGTTTCTTGCAATTTGCATGCCAGCCCTACAAAAACGCGGTGTCCCACTGGTAGTCTAGGGTTCTTTCCAAGACACTGCATTAGCAGCACTAGTTTTGTACTGCTCCATTGGCTAAGCTTAGGGCACTGTAAATTACTCCTACTAATACTTGAGCAAACAGTGACCCAGAGGCCAGAGCACATAAAACAAGTGCTCCATGCCTCCATCCATCAGACGATACCATTATTGTATTATTCAATTCAATCAATGGTGATTACCCGCGCTTTCCAGCAGGCACTGTTCCAAATGAGAATCCACAGCCGGCCGCATCAAGATTCGAAACGCAGAGACCCATCCATTCGCGGTGAAGTTTGATTTCGCTTGTGAGCTTCAGGATCGGACGGACACAGGGCGGTGCTTCACTGCTTGGGCATCGGCAGGCTCTACTACTGTTGCTGTGCAGATTTTGGCCTTTCCCTGCTCGCCTCCATTGGGAATGCTGCTGGTCTTCCCTTCTCGCACTGGCGTGGGTGGAACTAGCTATAGCCCTAGCCCCTAGGATTGGAGACCCTTGCACCTTTTGATGCCACCCAGAAATGGTTTCCGATAGCGATAGGAGAGTAGTACAGTGGTGGAGTTTTCCTGATAATGATTTCTTTTTTTTTTGTCTCGTTTAGATTGCAACTTTTTTCAATTTAGGCTGCCCATTTTCGTTTGTACTTGGTAATTAGTGTCAATCATAAACTAATTAGGTTTGAAAGATTCGTCTCGTAAATTACAGAAAAACTGTATAATTAGTTATTTTTTATCTACATTTAGTACTCTATACATATGTCTAAAAATTGATGTGATAAAAAGAGTGTAAAATTTTACTCCCTCTGTCTCTTTTTTATGTCGCCCAGAAAATACGTTTGTGAGAGAAACACGATTTTTTAGAGACAAATATTTAAGGACGGAGAGAGTAGAATTTACCTTAACAAAACCTTTGTTAAGGAGCTGCCCGCTGCCTGGGGCTGGTGGCTGCGGCTGGTGGCTGCTGGTCATCTCGAGGGAAGAAAAGAGTGAGAAACCCAAACTGACCCGTCCTTCATTTCTCCTCCCGGACCTAGGACAGGGTCACAGTCACAGTCACACTCACAGCCGCAGCCGCAGCCGCAGGAGCCGGAGGTAATTAGGGTGTGTTTAGATACTTTAAACTTCTAAAAATTTTATAAGATTTCCTATCACATCGAATCTTTGAACATATGTATAAAGTATTAAATATAGATTAAAAAATAACTAATTACACAGTTTGGTTATAAATCACGAGACGAATCTTCTAAACCTAATTAGTTTATGATTAGACACTAATTACTAAATACAAACGAAGGAGTTACTGTGCTTCTAAAAATTTTACAGAACCAAGGCTTTGTTTAGTTTGCAAATTTTTTGAACCTGATTAATAGTACCACTTTCGTCTTATTTGATAAATATTGTCCAATCGTGGACCAACTAGGCTCAAAAGATTCATCTCGTGATTTCCAAATAAACTGTGTAATTAGTTATTTTTTTATCTACATTTAATACTTCATGTAAGCAGTTAAATATTGATGTGATGGAGAGAGCGAAAAAATTCTAACTGCGTCTAAACAAGACCCAACTAAACACAGCCTTAGTTCCACCCATCCCATTCAATAGCTCGAGTGGGAAAGGCAGGAAGCGAGCCCGTTTTTAAAATCCAAATCCACCTCCAGGCTCCTGCCGTTCCTGTGCTGTTCTTGAAGCCCGCTCGCCCGCTTCTGATGTGGCTGGATTCTTGAAGCCCGCTCGCTGCCTTCGTTTCGCCCTAGTGAGTTCGCGTTCCCCCATTTGACCTGTTTCCTCAAGCTTCAGTTTCCGTTACGCATTTGAGTCAAGAACAGCATCTTCAGATTGCTGCGGACACTCTTTTGCGCGGCTACTAGTTTTCTGAATGAGATGCGGTTGTATATTCTTTGTTTCTCTGAATATTTTTTTTGGTGTGGATTCTAATAAAGCTCCGTTATTTTCTTCCCCTTTTGCTCCCAATGTTTGATAGGGAAGGAAGGAAATGAGGTGCGCCAGATCGTGCGGCACTTTCCAGCAAGCTTCCGAAGCTTTGTGATTCGGTGGTAGCCATGGAGGAGGACGACCGAAAAGCGCCGAGCTTTCTTGATGTGCCCAAGGATATTCCCATTGCCACCGCCAAGCCCCTCACCATCCGGACCAGCGCCGCCGCATCCGGATGCGGCGGCGGCGGCTCCGACCGGTCCTGCCCCATCTCACCGGCCATCTCCATCACGCCGCACCTCTACTCGCCGTCGCCGCCGTCGTCCGCGTTCGTCTCCGCGCTGCAGTCCCCGTACATCTCGCCTCGGGTCCTCGACCCGCCGCCTCCTCCGCCGGCAGCGGAGCCGGAGCCTCAGCCGCGGCAGGAAACCAAGGCCGCCGGCGCCGGCGCCAGCGTCACCACCACCGCCAACGGGTCCGATATCGACGCGCCCAGCGCGTCCCGCACGCCGCCGTCCGAGCGCTACGACTCCAGCGGCATCGACGCGGCCAAGATTTCCGACGGCGGCGGTGGCGGCGGCGGCGCGGGCGCCCTGCCGCCGCGCGTGTCGTTCTCGTTCCCCGTGCCGCGGGTCTCCTTCACCAGGGGCTCCGTCGCGTCACCGTCCTCCAACGCCAAGCTCCGCAGCTGCGACGTGTACATTGGCTACCACGGCAACGGCGGCCTCTCCAGGTTCTGCAAGTGGCTCAAGTCGGAGCTCGAGCTGCAGGGCATCGCCTCGTTCGTCGCCGACCGCGCCAAGTACTCGGACTCGCAGAGCCACGAGATTGCCGACCGGATTATTTGCTCGGTCGCATTCGGCGTCGTCGTGGTCACCATGTCGAGTTTCCTCAATCCTTTCAGCCTCGAGGAGATCAGATTCTTTGCTCAGAAGAGGAACCTGGTGCCCATATTGTTTGACACCGAGCCAGCAGATATCGCCGGGCTTTTCGATGGTAAATTGGAGGATAAGGAAGGGAAGGAAGCGTTTGAAGGGCTGATGCGATGCCATGAATTCAAGCTTGAGGCGAACGAGAGCAATTCAAGAAGCTGTGTGTCGAGGACAGTTACACTGCTTCGGTCCAAGCTGGGACGGAAGAATATCGCCGAGAAGGAGAGCGAAGCTTCTGAGGGCCTGCCTTTTCCACGCAACCGGCATTTTGTGGGAAGGGAGAAGGAGCTGAGCGAAATTGAAGGCATGCTCTTTGGGTCGACCGTGGATATCCAAGAAGTGGATTGCCGGAGGGCTTCCAGTACAAATGAGAGATCAAGCGGTGTATCTGATGGATTTGCTGATGAGGATAGTGATACTGCGAGGAAATCTAATGCCAGGTACATCAGTTTGGAGATGCGCAAGTGCAAGGAACCCACACTGGAGGCTTGGATTGACCCAGTGATTGAGTTATCATCTGGTAAAAGCAGAAGCCTGCAGAAGCAGAGATCAAGGCACAGGAGGTCAAGGTTTCGGTGCAACAGCAAGGGCTATTGCGGTGCCAACGTAATCTGCATCAATGGTTCTTCAGGCATTGGCAAGACTGAACTGGCATTGGAGTTTGCTTACAGGTACTCACAGAGGTACAAGATGGTACTGTGGATTGGAGGCGAGGCTCGGTATTTGAGGCAGAACATACTCAATGTATCCATGAATTTGGGACTGGATATCAGCGCTGAGGCTGAGAAGGAGAGGGGTAGGATTCGGAGCTTTGAGGAGCAAGAGTTTGATGCATTCCAGCGGGTGAAGCGGGAGTTGTTCCGTGATGTGCCCTATTTGCTCATTATTGACAATCTTGAGAGCGAGAGGGATTGGTGGGAAGGCAAGGATCTCCATGACTTCATACCAAGGAACACTGGAGCAACACATGTCATCGTGACCACACGTTTGCCACGCGTGATGAATCTTGAGCCGATGCAGTTGCCACAGCTCTCCTACATTGATGCGATGGCCTTGATACAGGGGAAAAGAAAGAAGGACTATCCACCTGAGGAAACCGAAGTTCTCAGAAAGTTTGATGAGCGGTTAGGCAGGCTGAGCTTTGGCCTGTGGGTTGTCGGTTCGCTGCTGTCTGAGCTCATGATTGCTCCTTCCACTCTCTTTGAGGCTGTTGATAGAATATCACTGAGCGAGAACTTGTTCCCCATTGGCGCCAATGACGATGGCTTCTGCCGTAACAATTCTTTCTTGATAAAGGTATTGGTCTTCTGTTTTGCTTTGATGGACCGAGCAAAAGGAGGAAGCCTTACGTCAAGAATGGTTATTGCCGGTTCTTGGTTAGCTCCCGCTCCTGTATCATCCACACTACTAGCTGCAACAGCGAGCAAGCTACCGATGAAAGGCAGTGGTATGCACCTGTTTGGTGAATCCCTCAAGACTGCATTTCTATGTGGCACACACTGTTTCCTAGCTCCAAATGGGCGGAAGGCTGAGGTGGAGTCAGCGCTCTTGCTTGTTAATCTTGGGTTGGCAAGAAAGGCAAATCGACATCCTGGTTGCTGGATCCAATTCCATCCTATCACACAGCTCTTCGGCAAGATCAGGGGAGGTTTGGCACCAACGACTGCAGCAGTGAAATTCCATCCTATCACACAGCTCTTCGGCAAGATCAGGGGAGGTTTGGCACCAACGACTGCAGCAGTGAATGGAGTGATGAGGGCTGGAAATCCCTCAGTATACTCTGACCACTTATGGGCTAGTGCTTTCCTCGTGTTTGGTTTCAAGTCCGAACCACCCGCCGTCCAGCTTAAAGCGGTCGACATGGTTCTCTTCATCAAGAAGACGGCGCTGCCCCTGGCAATCGACTCCTTCATGTCGTTCTCGCGGTGCGGCTCAGCTCTGGAGCTGCTCAAGGTGTGCACCAACGTCCTCGAGGAGGTGGAGAAGTCGTACGCGTCGCGGATGCAGGACTGGAACCGCGGGTCGCTGTGCTGGAGGAAGAAGCTGCAGCCGAACCACCGCGTCGATGAGTTCGTCTGGCAGGAGGTGACGTTGCTCAAGGCGACGCTGCTGGAGACGAGGGCGAAGCTGCTGCTCCGCGGCGGGCTGTTCGACACCGGCGAGGAGCTGTGCAGGACTTGCATCAGCATCCGGACTGTCATGCTCGGGCATGGCCATTCCCAAACGCTGGCTGCTCAGGAGACACTGGCGAAGCTGGTCAGGTACAGGAGTAAGATCTGAGATGAGATGATGGTGGCCAAGACCCTTGCAAGCTTCATGTATACTGGGACATCCCTCTGCTGTATTACAAAGGGTTCAGAAGTTTTCACGCCCCCCATTTTTTTTCTGAATCTGTTATACCACCAGCTACAGTTTTATTAGCGATCATCAGTATAATAGCCAAGGTCCATGATGCTACCATGTGTAACTTATTTTAACGCAGGTTGGGGCCATATGTAAGTGGAGGTGGTATGTACAGTACAGTCCATCTGCTATTTAGTAGAACTTCATTTTCGTCTTAGTACCATTGAGCTTCCCAGGCTGAACTTTCAGAAATCAAGATGTTCTTCCTTTTAACATCTTGAGTTCAGCTTTGGTGAGCAAAGAGCTGCATCATACCATAAAGTTGCCGGAAAGTGCTATGTTTCCTCCAAAAAAAACATGCATCTATGGTCAAATCTGATGCCAAACAGCAAGAATCTGTAGTCTTTCTGAAATGTCACCGCACCATCATCAGGTCGGTGGTAATAGCTATGAACAGTAGTGTTGCTTGTTGCCTGATACTTCCTCCGTCCCAAAAAACATGTAAATCTCGTTTTACGAGGAGTCAAAAAAATCTAAAGTTTGACTAAGTTTCTAGAAGATATTATCTACATTTATATCTTTAATTAGATTTATTATGAAAATATATTCTATAATTAATCCAATGATACTTATTATGTATTATGAATATTAATACTTTGTCATATATATTCAGTTAAAATTAAGAATATTTGATTTCTCGGGAAACGAGATTTACGTGTTTTTTTTTTGACGGAGGGAGTACGCAAACTCTCGTGGTGTTTACAAGCTCAGCTTTTGATGCAAGGTTTGTCGGGGAAAACTGCGACGTTCTGATCTCGCGACATTTCACCCAACGAAATGATTCTTTCGCCGAAAGCAATACGAAGCAGAAAGAAAAAGCAATGTTTTTTCTTACTGAAAGGAAGTACTAGTAATAGAGGCCTAGAGGGAGGCTAGCAGCAACAGGCGCCGCCCTTTTTTTCGTCCAAAGGATCTTTCCATGCTCCCTGAACCCTGTGCTAGCTGTTCTTTGAGCTTCGTCTACATGGACAGCAGGACGACATGTCTGCTCTTCACGCACTTTGACGACGACGACGACGACAATGTGAGTGACATGCATGCACTCCCAGATCCAAGTGGGCTGTAGTGGAGTGGAGGCCTACCAAACCAACTCGGGTGGTCAATGGGCCGGTGCCTGTCTTTGTCGGCCCAACCCAACCCACCCCACCCGACGACGGGCGCATACTTGCGAATACGAGCTCGCACGGGGGGGCTATCTGCAAAACACGCGCGCACCCAGCCCCACCCAGCTTTGCTTTCCTCGTCCGCTTCCCCTCCTCCCTACTCCGTCTCCGCCCCGTCCCGCGTCGCGCATCGCCAACCGCCGACGAGATCCGGCGCGGGAAAACCAGCTCCAGATCCGGCGGCGAGATCGCTGGGCCCGGGAGAGGCCGTACGCACTCTCATGCGATCCCGTTAAGCCCGGGCCCTCCTCCTCCCGCCGCTGCTGTCCCATGGCGGGGAGCGACCTCGAGCCGCTGCGCACGGGCGCGGCGGCGCTGCCGTCCTCGTCGGACCCGGACTCGCCCGCCGCGACCCCGCGCCGGAGCCGCGTGCGGGACCTGCTGCGCAACCTCGACCGCCGGCTCTCCAACCGGAGCCGCGGCGGCGGCGAGGGCGTGGGCGCGGCCGCGGGGCACGGCGGCGGGGAGGCCGGGGCGTCGCCGAGGAGAGGCGAGGAGGATAGCGACGAGCTTGGCGACGGCGCGCCGCCCGAGTGGGCGCTGCTGCTCGTCGGCTGCCTCCTTGGGCTCGCCACCGGCATCTGCGTCGCCGCGTTCAATCGCGGGGTGAGTGCCGAGATCTCTCCTTGTGGGGGAATCGCGTTGTTTCTTACAGAATAAATCTGTCGCATCTTTTTATTTTCTACCGGTATGCTAGTGTTAATTAGTTTATTACCCGTTACGATCGTGGTTTGCTGTTTAGGATGCTGTGTTAAGAGACCTCAAATGTATTTTTTGTGCCTCCTAAATGTGAAATGTCATGCCGTGGGGATGGTAGCATGTTTCACAGTATTTCGATTTCGACTCTGCTGTCTGAGGCTAAGAGTTCGCAGGCAGAGTCATGTTGTATTTTAGTGCTACTGACTACTTCGTGTCTTCTTGCTGGTGATTTTTGTGAGCGACTCTGTTTTCTGTTTTATGCTTTCAGTTGATCAGATTACGTCTGGTAATACTCAATTAATTAGGTGGATAGCTATTTTGTTTTCCTCAGAATGCGCAAAAAATATAAAACAAAAGCCACTCACAGACACAGAATTTAAGCTAACCATATGTAAAGATGACTCAATTTGTTGTTTTACTATTTAGTGCTACCAGTGAATTAATTCACATGATTCTCAATTTTGTGAGTCACTGGTCTTTGGAGTGATAATATCTTGGTGATTCCATACCATTTGATATGGATTTATTATTCTATACAATTAAGGTGATTTTACTCACCTGTTTTCTCTCTTACTGTGATCTTGTGCCACTGCCAATCGTCAAGCAATTTCCAATACAGGGTTAGATCTAAATCCGTTGCACGTCAGTTGTGCTGATCAAAAGGAGAATATCTTACTTTGGAAGAACATATAGTCATCGTATGAGGGCTATTCAATTGTGTTTGGCTGTTGCATTTTTTTATTTACACAAAGTTCTTATTTGAACCTTCCCAAATGTCTGTTACTCTGTCTCAGAAGTGCCTGCCTGGCTTTTTCAGGTACATGTCATACATGAATGGGCATGGGCAGGCACTCCCACTGAGGGTGCTGCTTGGCTTCGTCTGCAGAGGCTTGCTGATACTTGGCATAGGATATTGTTAATTCCAGTGACTGGTGGAGTAGTTGTGGGTATGATGCATGGATTATTGGAGATTTTTGAGCAGATAAAGCAATCGTTATCATCTCAAAGGGAGGGTATTGATTTCATGTCTGCGATTTTTCCCACAATCAAAGCCATCCAAGCCGCAATTACTTTAGGGACAGGGTGTTCACTGGGGCCAGAAGGACCCAGTGTTGATATTGGTAAATCGTGTGCAAATGGGTGTGCTGAAATGATGGAGAACAATAGGGAACGGAGAATTGCTCTTGTTGCTGCTGGATCAGCTGCTGGAATCGCTTCAGGTATTTTAATTAATTATCTATTCCATTCGTGATATGGACTCTATGGTTCAAAAATGAATGGGGCGTGCTTCCAGTTTTGTTTCAGCTTGCTAAGATATTGGCCATTTTTATATAAAAAATTGCACTTGTTTAGGAAGTGGAAACATGGAATATTTTTAGGAATAATAAATCTTTTGCTTAAACTCCTTTTTTTAACCGTCATGGTACTGAGTTTCTTGCCGTATATCCTCCCCTAACTTGTGTTACTATGTTCCTTTAGGTTTCAATGCGGCAGTTGCTGGATGCTTTTTTGCTATCGAAACAGTATTAAGGCCACTTCGAGCAGAAAATTCTCCACCATTTACTACTGCTATGATTATATTGGCATCAGTTATATCATCAACTGTTTCCAATGTTTTGCTAGGGGAAAAGGCAGCATTTATTGTCCCGACGTATGAACTAAAATCTGCTGCTGGTATTTTACCTTATTCTGATCATTGTTGGTGTTAATAAGTTAGATGTTTCTTAGTTACCTTCAAGATATAGGGAAGCATGTGTTCTCATCTTATTTTTGGCTCTAATTTCCATCAATATTTTTTAGATAATTTCAGTCTGTCATTATGTGATACCAGTCTGTCATTGTATGATACGCGGCCCGTACATTTTTTGCGCTTTTGCTATTTCGAGAAACATTAATGTGAGTGAATATCTGTAATCAACTTTGTTGCGAACTTCCAATTGTAAATCATTTATAGCTATTCTTCATTACCATGCCATCTTATGTCTCCAACTTCTATATTTTCCTCCAGCAGCCTGTCTAGCATTCTCTTTTTGAAACCTGGGAACTCAAATAAAACTTTTATTTCCTACTTTAGGCTCTAGTGCCCAATCGAACTTTATCTGACTCGTTAATCCTCCTCTAGGCTTATGGTAAGAGCTAGAACATGTGTTCTTTTTGCTTTTTCATTTTGGTGTTAATTGCTTTCCCAGGAGCAAAAACAGATAGTTGTATTACACTTCTGTAGTCTTTTAATAATCAAATGTGGCACATTCATGGTTTTGTTGCTGGTCTATTTACCACCACGATGCAGCACGTGTGATTCCATGTAGAAGTATTTACAACTCTGTTTTATTAGTGTTTTCATGAGCTAGCATTTTTTATTGCTATTTAGAATTTGGTACCTTGCAATACTTTGGTCTAACATGAGCTGTATTTCTCCAACTTTTTTACTGTTAATGTTACTTTGTTTCAACATAAAACTTACTAAGATTATATTCTCCAGAGCTGCCACTCTACCTTATTCTGGGCATGCTTTGTGGTGTTGTGAGCGTGGCATTCAGGCAGTTGGTTGTTTGGTTCACTAAGACTTTTGACTTGATAAGGAAGAAGTTTGGCCTTCCTGCTGTAGTATGTCCTGCTCTAGGTGGTCTTGGAGCTGGTTTAATAGCTCTAAGGTATCCTGGAATATTGTATTGGGGTTTCACCAATGTTGATGAGATTCTACATACTGGTAAAAGTGCTTCAGCGCCTGGAATCTGGCTCTTGGCTCAATTAGCTGCTGCGAAAGTTGTAGCAACGGCACTTTGCAAAGGTTCTGGTCTTGTTGGTGGCCTTTATGCTCCAAGTTTGATGATTGGTGCTGCTGTCGGTGCTGTTTTTGGAGGCTCAGCAGCAGAATTAATAAACTCTGCGATTCCGGGTAACACTGCTGTCGCACATCCTCAAGCTTATGCACTGGTAAGTTTCTTATCTTTTGTCACTCAGTATAACGCTTGATAAATCCAAGAGTGTGCTAACTTTCCATACGATTTAGGTGGGAATGGCTGCTACGCTGGCTTCAGTGTGTTCTGTTCCACTGACGTCTGTGCTGCTGCTCTTTGAATTGACTAAGGATTACAGAATTCTACTTCCTCTAATGGTACTGTACATTGGGTTTGCATTTTTTTGCTGCCCTATAATTCAATATATTCATTATTTTGTGCTGATTAACAGGGAGCTGTTGGTTTAGCAATATGGGTCCCATCTGTTGTAAATCAATCTGGTAGCAAAGATACATTCGAGGCAACATCACCTCGTCATGGCTATTCGTCACTGTTACCTCCCACAGATAGGAATGAGACAGATTGGAGGCGACAAGATGGAGACGATGTGGAACTCGCAATTCTAGACGTTGATCCCTACCACTATGGTAGTAACAATGAGGAGATGCTTCTTGATGACTTGAAGGTTGATAATTGAAGTTATTCTCGTTTTTTGTCTGTACAAGGTTAAATGATTAATACATTTGTGAAATGTGATGCTCAAGTTATTTTGCAACTTCGTAACATCACTTTTCCAGGTATTGCAAGCAATGACAAAGCATTATTTGAAGGTCATACCTACATTCACCATCGAGGAGACAACAAGGCTTATGCAAGAGAAGCAGCAAAACTGTGTTGTTGTTGTAGATAATGAAGATTTTCTTGAGGGAATTGTAACATTAGGTGACCTTCGTCGTAAAGGATTTGTGCCAAGTGAAAACTCTGATAGTACCCAGGCAAATTCATCGACCTTGGATGTATGTAATCTGCTCATATTATGTCTGCAATTTTAGTCCTTCCTGTTATTTACTCATTATGTTAGCACTACAAACATTTACTTGGCAATTTCGCAGGCAAATTCTTCTCTTGTGTCATCATGCCTCACTCGAGGTTTTCAGTTCCATGGCAATGAAAGAGGACTGGTGACCTGCTTTCCAGATACAGACCTGAGCACTGCCAAGGTTCTTATGGAAGTTAAAGGGATTAAACAACTTCCAGTAGTCAAACGTGGTGCTGGCCGTAGAAATGATGGGAGGCGTAAGGTCCTTGGCCTTCTTCATTATGATTCAATAGGATGGTGCTTAAGGTGATCCCTTTCCCCTGTTTATGTTTTTGGTTTATTACTTTAGTTGTCTTATTTAATAATCTGCTTCTTGTTTTCTATGTTAACATGTCATATTTGCTTTGTTAATGAGATATATAACCAAGAGTAGTTGACCCTTCACATGTACGATAACACAAATAGGGTTTTGAAAACTTGAAAGTAACTGGATGAAAAACTGGAGGTGACCATGTTTTAGTTTTCCAGCACCCATTCCTCAGGGCTCAGATTCCCAGTAGTCTGTAGACCTCCTCTCTTATCATTAATTACACCAAAATTCTTAGAAAACCTTGAAATTTGCAAATCTAAAATTGAATTTGAGAGGAGCAAACTGTTTTGGCACCCAGATACCTCGCACAGAAAACTGAAAAACTAGGATTCTGTTTTCGGGGTCCAAAAGTTTCTAGCACTAAATACTACCAATCACCACAGTTTCCCTAAGAGCCTGATTGTAGAAGCATTTCAGCATTTGACTGTAACTGAACAAGTGCGAGGTAACTGATTGACTGACATTGGAGAACCCTTGTGCTTCCTAGAATCCTAGTCCCTTACAATACAAAAAGTCTGATGCTAATGTTTGGGCTGTTACCCATCTGCAGGGAAGAGCTTGAGAGGTGGAAGGCACTATACCAGAGAGAGAATTTCCAGCAGTCAACAGTTAATGGGCACTGAATATGTGGAACTGAAGTTTTGTTCGTGCCTTGTAGCCAAGAAGATACGAAATATATAAAGTGACATTCCGACAAAACTAGGGTTAACTTAGAACGCATCTGTCCCTTGTCAACTGTAAAGCCTTGAGTCTTACCAAGATATGCATTTTGTATCAAACATATCAATAAGAGGTTTAAGAGGTGATCCATATATAAGAGACGATGTGTGTGATCTGCCGTTATCAGATTTCGTTGTGGAGTGCTGAAGTTCGGACATGGTATTGTACAGAAACCTGATTTGGTCGCCCTTGTTCAGTGCAAGTGGTTGCTACTCATTATGGTTGTTGGATAAGAAAAATTACGAAGATTTTTTTTTTCGTTAGGACAAGCATTAGATCATCCTACTTTGTTATTAGCTACAAGGATTTTTTTTTCGTTAGTACAAGCATTTGATCATCCTACTTTGTTATTGCTCCCTTGGATCAAAACAAATGGCGTTTGGAAAACTTAATTAGTAGTTCAAAACAAAGTAATTTAGTTCTTCTACTATGATATACTTCAAATTGGAGTAATACATACACCGTATTTTCTTGTGGCGCATAATTTTGCCTTGTTATTAAAGCATTATTCAAAACTGCCTTTTTTTTCGATTCTATTCAAAACTGCCTATAGTTATAATTTTCTGTCATAAAAATAAAGTACTTGTTTTAATAGAGTATAATTGCTGGCCAAAGTTTATCTTGATGAAATGAAAGCACGCCAAGAAAACGTATGGAGTTTTTAATATGCTTTGTTATGTACTCGAGAACGTTTTTCGTAGTGCTATATAAACGCTAGAAGTCTGGGATGCCAGTGGGTTTATCGAATAGGTTTAATATTATAGGTAACCTGTAAAACTAAACCTATTTGTCACCTGAATCTGGGCATCTCCAAAAGTACCTTATTTCTTTTCCTAATCTTTAGTTTTTAGCGAGACGAGGAAAAACACCTCTCAAACAATTTCTAATATATGCTCCTAAAATTTAGGCACTTGGAAAATCCTCCAATATTGCGCGTAGCAGCGGGCGCGCGGATCCCGTGCGTATCGGTCACGGTCAATCTAAATGTGGAAAGATATGGTAAAGAATAAAGAGTAGAAAAGGATTTCTGATACAAATGTGCGATAGAGAATATATAAAAGTGATTATTATAATTTAGAAATAATATAGAATTCCTGATATAAAATTGTCTTCCATGTTTTAGGAAATGATTATTAAAAGCTCTTAGAGATGATCTTCTTTTCTTCTACCAATACATTTTTAGAAGTTACAAATCTACCTGTTTTTGGGAGGAAAAAAAATAGGATACTCTTATCGCCAAAACAACACAGGCGCGCTGGAAGCTGGTCATTTTGAGATGAGATGCCAAACCACGGGCTGATTAAGATATCTCATATCTGGATGCAATTACCTTAAGTTACTTGTGCTGCTGGCGCCTACTAACTAATTACTATGACTGTGGATTGGATCATGCAGGGCTCCCGGACTCCATACGGAGTCACTAGGATTTGCGCAAACCAAGTGTTACACCAAGTGACCAAGAAATGGACATCACGTATCCGAAGTCTTCAAGAAATCAAAGATGGTCCAAGTCTAACACCAACAAATAGAAAGGAGTACGAAATAAAGAACCAATACCTTCCTTTAAAAAAAACATGGAACACCAAATGCAAGGCACAATATATAATCAGTCGCCCAAGACAATATATCACAGAATCACATTGCAGCTGAAGTCACCAGAATCAAGCATATGATCCAAGTCACACCTGACGATCAAGTAATGTTCCATCAGAGAAGGGCCAGGATCGATCATAACATTCAGCTAAATAGCACAAGTAGTGTTCCAACAGCATGCCATGGACAGAAATGGAGCTGCCAAATGAACGTGCAGCCAGACCCCCAAAGCATGTCCACCAGCGCAGAGCTTGCCATATCCCACCCAAAACATGTTACCAGCTTGAGACCAGTGCTCCTAGCTAAACCTGGATCAAAAGGAAATTTCGGCAAAACAAAGTCGCATTAGTAAACGCCTGGCTTGCATAATGTGGGAGGGTTAGAAAGAGCAAACTGAAACCATGTATGTGTGTGTGGAAATGAGTTAACCTAGTAGGGAATTAAACAGCTGCAACCGCTTCCTCCCATCCTGAGCTCATCCTATGAATGTCATCCTCATGTTACCATCCAAGTGGTAATCCCCGGGCATTTTCGTCGATGGCAACGCTTCGGTTGGTTCAGATGAGCCGATGTCGCACGACCAATTCGCCAGTCCTTCAAGGAAAATCAACCAATGCTTGTCAGAAGTCAGAACACAACACTAGGCATTATGCAAGTCTGGATTATTTATGGTGGGTCAAGCTTAAAGCTCAATCATTGTTTGGATAGCCATGTGTGCAGAAAGATGAAATGTTTTCTAAATAACTAAGATGCTAAAAGATACAAGTTAGAATAAACATTACAATATTCACATACAGATTAAGCACAGTGAGACTACAAATAACTTGTCTCATTGTGACCAAGGATTTAGTCCAGGTAAAGCTTTGGCTGCCTAACTCAATCCAACATTATGTGACCAAGATGTAAACACCTACTCAAAACCACAACACATAACGAAAAGTGCACACTTCCTAAAGTTACTTAGCCTCAACTCGTGGTAGCACCAAGAGTAATAACTAATCTAATAGCACATCACCAATGAAGGAAGAGTACAGGTATCTCAGCATCAACTATTGAAAGAAAATATGTCAGCACTATAGACTCCTAACATATAATTAGTACTCCTTGATCATCAAGTACAGTGCAATAAATAGACATATAATTGATATTGATCATCAAGCACATCACTTTAGTACTCCTTGCCAAGAAATATTAGCATAGATCTTGAACTTAAGCACATGAAAGAGTATTTTGCAGACATGTAACCATGAAACATCTACAGCTGGTGAGTGCATCGATCAAGCTATCAGCAGTAGTATATATGTCAGTTGTTACTTGTTAGTGAATGCAGCAGGCAGAAGCGATCAATCAAAAGCCGACAATTTGAGCAGGAATAACTTCACTTCAAATGGCATTGGCCATCTAACTAACTTGATCCGACCATTTATACCACTACAACATAACATTATTTGCATATAAAGCACAAAGCTGAAGTAAAGCATATCCTACAGATAGCTAGTTTCAGTTTGTGTAAGCATCAACATAATATCTCAATCATCAATTTTAAAGAGAATATGCCGGTCCAATTTATACGCTCCAACCAAATTAGACATCAAGTATAGCAAATCAGCATATAATTGGTACTACGATTATCATGTGTGTCGCTTGGATCCTGAACTTGAGCACGTATCAGTAGTGACCTGAAATAGCAACTGATCACGCCATGCATGAACTCTAGAAACTAAATAGTATATATGTCAGTAGTAAGTAAATGCAGCAGGCGGAGGCAAGCAATCAGTCAAAAGCCAATGTCTTTGTGGACATATAATTGTGCAACACTGATCCCTGCCTGGACAAAACATATAGCATAGATCATGAACTTGCACAAGCTTGAAAGAGAATTTGGCAGACATGTAAGTCGAAACCATGCAGCTTATACGATTGGCGACTGCATATTGACCAAGCTATGGACTAGAGTAAGTGAATGCAAGGCAAGGCAAGGCAAGGCACGGCATATACCTGAGGAGACTGCACGAGGCAGCTCCCACGCGCGGACGAATCGGTTGGCGATGTCGTAGTCGCGCGGTGGCGCCACCAGGTGGTAGCGGTCGCACTCGACGACCTTGCGGGCGGGCACGTCGACGGCGAAGAGGTGGTCCTCGAGGAAGAAGTAGACGACTGCGGGGTTGTGGGGGTGGATGAGCGCGAGCACGGGGGGCTTCTTGGGGAGGCCAGTGGCCTTGTACGTGTCGTCAGCCCAGATGTCGGCGAAGGTGGCCTCATGCTCCAGCATCCACTCGGTGGCGTACGGGTGGGGCAGGGTCCAGACGGCGACCTTGTTGGGGGCGCCTCCCCGGCGGTAGGTGTCGACGAAGCGCAGGTTGCCGGCGCTGACCCCAACGTAGCGGAACTGGTCGAGCACCCCCCAGGCCTCCCTGCTCTGGAGCACGCAGGGGCGGGGCAGCGGGACGAAGCTGAGCACGGGGTGGTCGGCGAAGGGGTCGGCGGTGATGACGTCCCAGGAGTAGTCGGCCCACCAGAGCCTGCCGTGGAGGGCGAGCGTGCGGAGCGGCGCGAGCGGGCGCGGCGGGAGCGGGTAGCGCACGCTCTTCTCGACCCACTCGCCGATGTCGGAGTAGTAGCAACGGAGGGTGGCCGTGTCGCTGCCGATGAGCGGCAGGAGCTCGGCGACCACGTAGCGGCCGCCGCCGCCGGGGCAGGCGAGGAGGCCGAGGAGCGCCTGGTGCTCGACGGGCTCGTTCGGGGCCGGGTCCGGGAGGCGGAGCGCGGAGCCCGTGGCGGCGTCGAGGACGAAGTAGCGCGGGTCGTCGTCGCGCCAATAGGACTGCTTGCCGTCCGGGCGGTCGACGTCGACGCGGGTGAGCGGGGCGTCGAGGATCGCGGAGAGGAGGAGCAGGCCCGAGGAGTCCGCGGCGAGCAGGAACGGGAAGTTCCGCGGCGTGGGGCGGTCCGGGAAGACGCGCAGGGAGATGGACAGGCGCGACACGCGCGGGGGCGCGGCCAGCGCCAGCGACACGTCGGCGCCCTCGACCTCGGCGACGCGTGGGATGCTGCCGAGGATAACCCACGGCGACGTCGTCGGGGGCGTGGCGGGGTCGGCCGTGGCGGGCGCTATCTGGTGGTGGCCCGCGGTGGTGCTACTGTGGCGGCGAGCGGGGAAAAGGAGCGTCTTGGTTGGCGCCGGCGCGAGAGGTGGCGGAGAATTGAGCGCCGCGGCCGCGCTGGCAGCGGCCGTGGCGGCTGCGAGCGCGAGGGTTTTGGCGCTGCCTCTGCTGCAGGCCGCCGCAGCGGAAGCAAGCCAGTGCAGGTGGAATCCCATCCTTGGATTGACACTGGCTCGGGGTTGGGGTTTTGCTCTGTGCTTGTGCGGGCGCGGGCGAGACAAGAGCGCGAGCACCAATGCAAGTGGTGGAAGAGACCTCTGCTGGGGCTAGGCCGCTAGGACGACCGGACGGACGGGCTGACCGGGTGCCAGTCGCCGAGCTTTCAGCTTTTGCAGTGCCCTCTGATCTCCTCGGGCGGGTCGGGTGGGGTGTGCCGTGCTGTGCGGGCAAACGATCCGGTGAATCCAGGGTCGGTTCAGTTCCAAAAAAATTTTGGTAAAAGGATAGTGTATCGATTTTCGTTGTTATTTGATAATTAATATTTAATTATAGTCTAATTAGATTTAAAAGATTCGTCTCGTTCATTTCGTCTAAACTGTATAATTAATTTATTTTTTATCTATATTTAATGCTTCATGCATGTGTCAAAGATTTGATGTGACGAAAAATTATAAAAAATTCTGTAAAATTTTTTGAAACTGAACATGGCCCAGCAGATTGCGAAAATTTGTTTACGGCCCTGTTTCCACCAAAAACTTTATAGCCCGTTCCATCGAATACCTGGGAAGCATTAAATATAGATAAAAGAATAATTAATTGTATAGTTTATATATATTCTGCGAGACGAATTTTTAAAGCCTAATTAGGCCTGGTTCAGATGCTTTTCAAATTTCAAATTTTTACACTCTCCATCACATCGAATTTTTAGACACATGCATAGAGTATTAAATATAGATAAAAAAATAACTAATTGTACAGTTTAGTTGTAAATCATGAGACGAATCTTTTAAGCCAAATTAGTCCATGATTGGATACTATTTATCAAATACAAACGAAAGTGTTACAATAGCCAAATTCTAAACTTTTTTACATCTAAACACCCCCTTAGTCTATGATTAGACACTAATTGCTATAGTTACACATGTGCTACAGTCCCCAAAACTTTACAGCCCTTGAACTAAACACGCCCGAATTAGGATTATACTCCTTCAGGCCTTGTTTAGTTCCTATACCAAAACTTTATAACCTATCACATCGAATATTTAAATACATGCGTGGAGTATTAAATATAGATTAAAAAATAACTAATTACACAGATTATGTATAATTTGCGAGACGAATCTTTTAAGCCTAATTAGCCCATGATTTGATAATAAAAGTGCTACAGTAACACATGTGCTAATGGCAGACTAATTAGGCTTAATAAATTCGTCTCGTGATTTACTGACAGATTTTATAATTTATTTTTTTATTAGTATCTAAACACCTCATGTGACACCCCGATGTGATACTCCAAAACTTTACACTCTAAACTAAATAAGGCCTCAGTCCCAAATAACGAGTTAATGTAGAAACAACTTCTAAACTTGTCAAGAAAATAAACTTTGGAAATGCATTTCTAAATCACTGGACTTGATAATAAGTGGTACACCTTAGACCCACAATAACCACGGGGTATTTTCAGCCTGTTCATTTGATCTTATCGGTCAGAATCATCTAGACATTTAGCAGTGTTTTTCTCTTAAAAAAATCAGCATCAGCCAGAATACATCCGACGAACAGGGCCGAGATATGGCGTACCCTAGCTTCCCAAACGCGTGGACTAACTAGACTTAAAAGATTCGTCTCGTGATTTACTACTATGCTGTGCAATTAGTTATTTTTTACCAACATTTAATGCTCCATACATATGTCTAGAAATTGATGTGATAGAGAGAGAAAAAAAAATTTAAAATTTAGAAGCAATCTAAACAAGACCCTAATGTTGTTTGGTTGCCTAGAAGCTCACCTGAGGCATGCCCCGCTCGTGCAACAGGGTGGCGGACAAAAGAATAGAATCTATTTCCTATGAGCCTAGTTCACGCCATGTAGCGCACGCTGGGATGTGTGACCAGTTTTGCCTAACCTTCCTTAGACAGTCAAGACTAGCCTTGCCCAGCGAGGTGAGCCAATTTGGCTCTTCCAGTCCAGCAAGAAAAACTCGCTTGCACTGGAATTCAAGCAACAGAGCAATGAAACCAAACAGCTTGTTCTATTCAGTTTTTTGTTGGACGAGGTGAGAAAAGATTTTTGGAGAGAACAAAACAGGCCCGTAGTGCTAGGCACGGGGTCCATGTGTACAGGTGGCGAGAGATTTTTTTTTATTTTTAACATTTTTTAAAAACTATTTTTAATTTTAGCATCGAAACTTTTTTTATTTTATACCTAACACTTTTGGCCGCTCCCCATGTGAGGGAGCGGCATTTCAACTTTGCCGCTCCCCACGTGGAGGAGCGGCAAGGCTGCTGACGTGGCAGTGGTGCCACGCGAGCAGGGGGCTGCCGCTCCCCAGATCAGGGAGCGGTAAGCCTGCCGCTCCTCCAGGGGGGAGCGGCAAGCCCAAGCCCGATTCGCGAACCGTTTTCTTCTCTTCTCCTCTTGTCTTCTCACCATTCGCTCATTTCGGCCCAAGCCAGCCCACAGTGGCGTGACCGCGAGCACGTGCGGCCATGGCGGCTGTGGCAGGAGGCGGTGGCGCTGCCGCGGTTCCAGCGGCTGGTGGCGGCATTGGCGGCGAGCGGTGGCGCTAGGGCAAGCCACGGAGGACACGCACACCCGACGTCGAACACCTGGCAGGCGCAATTCAGCTCGACTTTGGGTCCACAATTTGGCATATTCGGTTAAGATTCGAATCTTGAGTGCTATAGCAAAGTTGTTGACCTCAGAATGCTCTCCGACTTTCATTAAGGGTTACTGACCATTAGAGCCCTGATTCGTCGGTTAATTAAGCCCTAACTAGGCAGTGTCAGTGTGTTAACAGAGATTGGGAAAACTCAAACTTGATGATCAAAACGAGGCCCAACTGATGCCATCTTCCTACATGCTCTTCTCCATAATGTCTACTCCAATGTTTGTATTTGGCTCAACTCAAGTTACTTAACAAAAACATGAGAACGCGGCATGCCAATCTAATGACGTGGGTTAACTTCTCCAAGACTTAGAAATATTCTAAGTGCAGAAATCAGCAGCAGGTTCCAAGCCACTGTTTGACCTATTTCCAAGATTAATCATGGTATACTCCAAGAATAAAGTTTGTTGTCCTCAAACTAAACTACAACTCTTATTAAGGAATCATCAACTAGTTCGGCCTGGTTAGGAAACTACACAGCTCCAAAGTAGGGTACCCGAAACTGAAACACCAATTTGACTTAGCCAAAATCTGGAACTCTGAAAACAGCAGCTGATTCCTTTTTGTGAGCCCTATTTGACAAGGTTAGAGGCAAAAGTAGCTCTTAAACATTAAACAAAGTTTGTTCTACACAAGATGAACTACAACTTTTGTTTAAGGTCAAACCTCATAACTGGTACAGAAGTCCAACTTTTACTTTGGTCAAAATATCAACTCAATAAAACCTAAACTAGGGTTTTCGGCCAATCGAGGTATTTTCTTGACATTTGCTCAACATGAACCCTTCATGACTTTTGTTGTAGAGTTCATCTAGAGTCTTTTGGGTAAGGTTGCAAGGTTTGGTTGATGACCTATATCTCCATTCACTTAATAGTGCAATTCAAGCACTTAGTAAAACCATTCCAACAAGGATATAACTTATCATTTCATGTGACTTTTTGATTCCAAACGTCATGAAACTTTTCTAGGGATCAATATAGATAGGTACTAAGGTGAGACACATGAAGATATTGCAATAACACCACCCAAGCATATATCTTGAAATCGACTAAGTGCTATTTTGTTCTATGCACACATTATTTTGTTCTATGCACACCACCCAAGCAAATGCAACTCACAACAATTATTTTGTTCTATGCACACATTAAGTAACTGTGAATGTATTATAGAGACAACTTACTGTATACTATGTTGTCTATGAAATCGACTCAAGACTACTTGGCACTATATGAGATTTTCTATAAGACAAGTCTAATGCACCAAACCTTTAGAATCGTTATTACCCCATGTTCTAGATGAGCTAACGTCACATGCACAGCGTGATTAGTCGATGTAACAAGAGCCAATAAAAAAATGATATGATAATTATATAAAAGATACTAATATTTATCATACTAAATAAATATCTTTAGAATCGTTACGAAATATATTTTTAATATACTTATTTGAAGGCATACATACTAATAGTATTTTTTTACAAACTTAATTAAATTTATGATAGTTTGAATTTAGCGAGATGCAGAATTATATACATTCTTTTTAAGGCGGAGGCAGTACCATGGTAGTGTCAACCTCTCTTTCACGCTCACATGTGAGCAATGGCAGAGCTAGAGGGCAAACAAACAACTCTTCACCCACATGGTCATAACTAGCCAAAAAATTTATCTCGGTTCTTGCGTGAATAATTTAACTAGGCTCGCCTCCGTGACCCTGATCGGCCTGTCGACTGAAGTAAGTGACCTCCGCCTCATCTGCAGCCTGAGAAAACAACGCGAACTCCTCCGCCTCGGCCTTTTGCCTACGGTAAGTGGCCTCCGCCTCATCTACGCTAAGCGGCGGTGGTGAAGGGCTGGCTCGGGCCGAAATGAGCGAATGGTCAGAAGACAAGAGGAGAAGAGAAGAAAACGGTTCGTGAACCGGGCTTGGGCTTGCCGCTCCCCCTGGAGGAGCGGCAGGCTTGCCGCTCCCTGATCTGGGGAGCGGCAGCCCCGTGCTCGCGTGGCACCACTGTCACGTCAGCAGCCTTGCCGCTCCTCCACGTGGGGAGCGGCAAAGTTTAAATGCCGCTCCCTCACGTGGGGAGCGGCCAAAAGTGTTAGATATAAAATAAAAAAAGTTTCGATGCTAAAATTAAAAATAGTTTTTAAAAAGTGTTAAAAATAAAAAAAATTCTAAGGAGACAACATGGCAATGTGGGACAACGCGCACAAGGACGTGACGAGGCATGGTCCAAGCCAGCTTTTTTATTTTTATTTTCAAACAAAAATAAGCAAGGGTGAGATAGATGCAGTATATGATGGGTCAAATACAAAGGGACAGACATAATCGACGCCATAGTGGCAATGCCATGTTAGATAAAATAAATGCCTACATGGCCTGTAAAAATTTATGGTGTGCAACTTAACAAACATGGTGATATAGAAATATATATTTTTAAAGTACGCAGACCTAAGTGACACCCTTGATAAGTTAAGCTCATGAATTTAACTTTATTAAAAAGTATTATAGTAAAAAGATTGTGTGATACTCCCTCCGCCCACAAAAGAATACAACTATGTGATCGGTGTCAATCAATGTAGCTCAAATTTGACCAAACTCATAGTGAATTGTATTAAAATTTATGCCTCTAAATAAATTTATTATGAAAGTATATTTCATAAATAATCCAATGATACTTATTCATTATCCATTCAAATTATAGGATGTATTGGCTTTTACGTTTTATAATTTGGGATAAAGGGAATACTTTTTTATAATACCTTTAGTTAAAAGATGTCGGTGTCCGGTCCCGAGGGGGTCCTAGACCGACTAGTAAATGTTGCGTGTCCCTTTCCTGGATGGTGATGCAAGGAGAACACACGGGGGTTTATCCTGGTTCGGGCTGAAGAAGGACCTACGTCCAGCGGGGGGAGAGGGTTTTGTATTTCCTTGCACCGAGGTGCTTGTGTAGGGGTTACAAGCTTGCGAGAGAGGGCGGCGAGCCCAAGTCTCAAAGAGAGAAAAGAGTACAAGGATGATTGCTTGAGATGTTGATCTCTATGTTGTGTCTTGCTCCCTCGGTAGGGTCCTGGCCGGTCCTTTTATAGGGTAAGAGGAGATCAGGACGCCAGCGAGTCCTGAGGTGATGTTTTGTCGAACCCTGTTGTGTGGACTGTAGCGACGTGCCCTGGAGTGGCCGGCCATCCCTGGGTACCGTGACGTAGAGGATGAGTCGATGAAATGACCCGGAGCGCCGTGCCATGCCGTCCTTCTTTCCCTGTCGAACTGTGCAAGGCGTCGAGGCTAGGTCGAGGCCGGGTCAAGACCGGACGGATAAGGTCGAATCCCGGAGACTGCGGAACACGGGCCTTGTCGTATCCTCCCTCGAGGGTAACTGGCGATGTACAGTGCATGGTAAGGTGTGTACAGTGACGGTTTTCACCTCCCATCACGGGATGGGCGGTAAAACAGTGAGGACTGACACCGGCGTTGTTCCCACGTCGACCCTGGTTGTGGCCATGTCGGTAGGTGGTAGCAGGTAATCGCATTAGATGCTCTGACTTTTGTCCTGGGGTAGGTAAAGTGAGGGGGTCGAGCGCTTGACCCGGGGTCATGCGAGTCGGAGATTTTTTCGTTGGGTGAACGAGCCTCGTGCGAGTCGGAGTGTGGTCGAGGCGTTCCCGTCGAGGGTGCCTCATATGAGTCGGAGCCGGGGCGCGGTCGAGGCGCTCCGTCGAGCCGGCCTCGTACGAGATGGACCTGTCATGCAGTTTAGAGGTGGGCTGCGTCGTGCTGTGGTTTAGTTGTTTTGTTTTGTTTTTATCGTTTCTGTGGGTACCCCCATACTGTTGGTACCAACAGTAGCCCCCGAGCCTTTGGGTGAGTGTAGGATCACTCTCCCAGAGGTTTGTTAAATGATGAACTGGAGTCGTAGCGTCGTAGTTTTTT